>CM063521.1:47202285-48402285 GCA_032199755.1 Ambrosia artemisiifolia
AGCAGGAGTAGTAGCAGGAGTAGCAGTAGCAGGAGCAGTAGCAGGAGCAGTAGCAGTAGCAGTAGTAGAGGAATGGGGAAGGGTAAAATAGTCATTTTGCACACTCATTCAGTTATACAACCAAATAACCATTACTGGTTCAGCACTTACTGGTTCAGAGCCTCTTACCTATTCAGACATTTTATTGGTTCAGCACTTGCCAAACAGCCCTTAAGTATTCTATATATACAACAAAACCAAATGTTAACAGTAACTAGACACGAGCCGTCATATCACAGGTTACCAGTTTTTTTTTCTTTTTTTAAGAAACAAACAAATCTATATTCTCTCTCTACACACTGATTACTCACTGCACTCTCCACCATCCATCTTCAACCATAGCTGACAACCACCACCCCTCCCTGGACACCATTAACTGTCCCCTACCTTCACCATCGCTCACGCTTCTGCAACCACGACGCACAACCGATGACAACCACCACCCCTCACCAAACACCGTCCAATGTCTCCCAACTTCACCACCACTCCCCATCGCTGAGACCAACATACTACTTCACCAGTGACCATATCCGCCGCTAACCTGCACCACCGTTGTCCACCATCGCTGAGTTAACAGGCTACCACTACCTCCGTTCAATACCAAACATCACCTTTCATCCCCAAATCCCTAGATCTGTGTATGTGGCGGCCAGATTTGGTGATGGAAACCCAAAATCTTTGCTGCCAGAACCACTCCTTTTTATCTTTCTCCCTCTGAAATCCGAAAATGAAGCCATGGTGTGGCGGTGTTACGGTCGCGATACCGGCACTCGCTGCTTACCGGAGAACACCTCTCCACTTGCCGGCTTTCTACACTACTCACTCTTCATGTTTTGCTTAACTGGGTGTGTAATGATGAGTAGGCTATATTGTTTCTAGAAAGAGAGAGAAAGAGCTCAGGAAGAAAGAAAAAATAGATATGGTGGAAATGAGTTTACTGTATCATATTTATCAAAACACTTTATTAGATGTTGACGAATGCATAACGGCAATAAAAAGTGGTGGTGACAATTGGGTATGAAATGTTTGTTTGGAAGACAATGGGCTATTTTCAGAATCATTTAGTATTTTTTATATTTTTAAAATTGTTATGTAACACTGTTTCTAATTTGTTTAATAAATTATAGTACTTCTATACTATATTTAAATGAATACAAATTTATGGGGTTTTTCAAGAATATTTAATACAATAATTTTTTTTTCCTAACTTTACGCTCAACATTCAACAACATACCGAAAAACGTGAATTTTTTAGGTATAACATTGCAGCACTTAAAGATTTTTTTCATATAGTAGCGCTATATGAAGTTAAGGCAAATGCTCTCCGAGTCTCCGGTATATCATTGTATTTGATTGTATTATAAATTTGGTTTCAAAATTGGGCCACAAGTCAAACCCGCTGCGAAGCGCGGGTTCGTTTGCTAGTTTAAAACAAACGACAATCAAAATATTATGACTGGACATTCAAAATATAAGGCAGTTTTTGATTGGGCTCATATTTCAAACCTTTTGCCTTTAGTGTATGGGGTGCATGGGTGTATGTTACAACCACTTGGGCTAGCAACTAGTTATGTTAAAGTGATAGTTTATAATTTGTTAAACGTGTATGGATAATATTTTTTTCTCAAATAAAGTTTTACAAAAGTTAGAAGAATTAAAAAAACAAGTTAATATTAAAATCAGATTAGAAAACTCATGCGAACAAAATCAAATTGAAAACCTTGTTTCTAAACTAACGAAACTCAACATATTTTTCTGAGCGAGTAAAAAATTTTAGCCACCCTACCCAATAAAAATCTCTCCCGAATCCCGATAGACATACAGGACCAAAAAAATATGATATGTTATAAAAGTTCTTAGGTTTCCTCATTATTGTTGTAAGATTTGGTGGTTGTAAATGTGGTGCAAACCGCGTTGGTAGAAGAGGGGGGGTTGGATTTTGTAAGTTAAACCATATTATCCTATATGTTAATTTATGGATGGGCATGAATAGTACCATCTTATGTTTTTAAAAGCGTTTAAATAGGAATGATTCTAAGTATGTTAACATAAATTCTTCTGGTACAGATGGTTATGGCGCTGTTGTGTGTTCTGTGTTGCCCGAGTTCGAGTCATGCAGCTGTCGTTTTTTTTTCACCTTTTCTTTAAATGTCCTTTTTCTTAATAAATTTTTTTGAGTGGTCTCCAGGTGTCGTTTTTACCTGTGTCCACGTTTTTTCTCCGATGAGTCACTGCACCTTTTGTTAAAAACCCATTTTCACTTTTCCTATCTAACGTGTTTATCATCTCTCTCTTGAATCCCTCATCTTCTCACAGATTCAAACCCTAATTATTATTATTTTTTTATTAAACATAATAATAATAATCGATAACACTTAAACCTCAACAGACCTTCGATTCCAACCTCTGTTGCTTCTTTTCGTACACAGATCTGTGTTGTGGGGTTTTGGCCTTCGATGCTATTGTGCTTCGTTTTTTTAAAGTGTGACATACTTGGTGATGTACATCGCCGCAGCCGGTTGCTGACGACGTTTCAGACGTCGGCGTCGCCGATTGTTTGCGGTGGTGTTGTCCGGAGAGGATGAGCCCGGTGCTTCATGTGTTGTCCAGATGGATAGTAGGTTTGAAACGATGTTTTTGTCAAAGTCTGAGCTTATTAAAGGTCGATTTTACCAAATCTTTCTCGTGCTTTCAATTTTTTTTCGCTTATTTCATTAGTTTATTTTCACATTGTTGGGATTCTAAGTTTTTTGGGTGTTTAATCATGTTTTTGTTGGTTTTGATTATTGGCTTATCATTGACCTTGGTGTATTGTTATTCGATGTAAATGTTAAATTTTTGTTGTTATTTTTTATTGATAGTTTCATGTATATACTCATGTAACAATTAAGCAATGTTGCTGTGATCGGTGCTTTATTTTGTCAATCAGAATTGCAGATGCATTTGGTTTGCAACATCAGCGGAAACCTCGAGGTAAAGAAAACCCACTTCGATAGCTCAGACAATCACGACACCACTGGTCAACATGTTGGTTAAGAATATGTGATAATATTAACTTAAAAATGTTGAATACCATGGGAGTCGAACATGGGGGAGCTGTATAAAAAATGTATATAACATGTTTTGTAAGTAACCAACATGTTGTTATATGGGATTTAATTGATTTTTATCCGGTTTTGTAAGTAAATTTTTCCCATTTTGTTTTACATTTGTTTGCTTTTACCAAAACAACATTTGATCATATTAACTTAAAAATGTTGACCGAATTTTAACCTTTTTGCAGCCTATCCACGGGTTCAACTTGATGGTATGACCAATGATAGGCCTATTGATTATGCAATTCTTGACCTAAACAACTTTCATCCATTACAGTTTATTTTTTTTACTTGAGATGAATGTGTTTCTAAATGTGGTGGTTGAGACCAATAAATGGTGGGTGCAGTCTTCAAGATTAAAACAAAAAACTATATCAGGGCTTTTATGTTTTTACAAGTGTTTCATTTTTGCAACCTCATCTCTCACCACTTCCCGCGAGTAGTTTGATTCGTGCCTTTGTTTTTTATTGTAATCTTCATCGCAGGTTTGCAGTTTGGTACTTTAAGTCTGGTATTGCTGGTTGTTGTGGCAGGCTAAGGAGTTTTGGCATTGTCAATAGGTAGGATGAATGGTCATGAACTTATCTTCATCAAACGTACATAGGTGTGTGTCTGTATATATATATATATATAACATTCTTCATTGTTTTATGCAATTTTAAGCAACACCAATTCATGTGAAATTCTTTCAGGTTGTTTACAACTTCCAAAATTTAGAGGTTTCCCATATTCTTCTTTTTTTTAATCCGTTGCACATTCAAATTGAAATGGGATCCAACGAAATGAAATGTTTGATAGTTAAATTTTCATACTTGATTTTTTATGGATAAAGAAATTGAATATGTGATAATCTATACTATAGAATTAGGTCTATGATTAGTTTTAGGTAATTAATATTTGTTTCTTGGGATTTGTAGGTATGAATCAATGGCATCACAAAGGAGGAAATTACATGTGTGTGGGAACACTTCCTGGTTAGGGGAGTAGGCAAGTATTTAAGGTAAAAAATGTACCTTTTTTTAGTTTGAGTCACGACCATGGTTTAAAAAAGCGGGTGAGGCATGCGCCTCGAGGCGCCTCAAGGATTCTGTAAGAAAATGAATCTGAGGCGGTGCCTCCGGGTGTAATTTTATACGTGCGCCTCATAGAGTTAAGGCGGTAACAAAAACTGCGCCTCGGGGTAGCCTCATGGGTTTTTGATGTTTATTTTTGAATTTTTGTGTCAATTTCAAGCATTTCGTATCTTTTTAGTGTGTGTTCTCGATGTTTTTGATGAATCTAATGATGAAATTAATTAGTATTTCATTTTCTATAAGTTATATAGTATTTTTATTTATTTTAATTCCACCTCGGGCTTACGCCTTGGTTCGCCTCGAGGCGTACGCCTCATGAGGCAAGGGAAAACGCCTCGAGACACGATTCCGTACTTTAAAACCTTGGTCACGACGAATAGGAGGCTAATGAGATTTTTTTTCCTCTTCAAACTGTTGCATCTTATGTTTTATAACCTGAAGGGATAGGGAGCCCAATCCAGGCGGAAGAGGCGTCCCTATCCCACAAGTCAGCTTCCTCGCGCCAGTCAGCGGCGCGAGGAAGCAACGGCGCGCAACCAGCAGTGTATGCAGGAAGGCGCGCAAGGATAGCAACTGATAACCAATAGCATCACCTGATAAGCGCGTACCATCACGCGCAGAATCTTCCCTTGACAACCATCGTACAAAGTACAGAAGACAACAAAAGGAAGATTCACAAAGATTACTGACAGTGTACGCGCCAATGGGAAAGCAACAGGTGGCAAAAGTGGTCCAACAACTACAAGACAAGGACAGCAGCATGGCTGCAGCCATGCTTCCACCATACCAACGTCTACAGTGACAGCAGACATACCTTGCTGCTGTCAGGAGCATGGTCAACGACTGACAGGTGTGCCGTCTGCCAACCACAGAGCGCCACGTGTCTGCCTCGAGCAACAACCATGCTGCCTGAATGACGTCATGAACAGTACGCCTGTTCTCCCGCCAATTCCAGGGGAAACCTTGGGCTTGGGCCCGGACCAAGCCCAATAAAGAATGGTTACTCGTGGGCCTTTCGATCAAGCCCACGAGTTCTCCTATAAATACAAGGATACCTCTCCTTGCCAAAGGATCCGAAAATAGTCATTTTGTAGCCTAGAGCATTCTCACTTGTACTCTTTCATTAATAATACTATCGGCTACTTACAGTGGACGTAGGTCATTACTCGACCGAACCACTTACATCTTGTGTTCTTACTTTCCTTCACCATACACACACTTGTATTCTTATCAAACGGGTTTGACCTTACGGTTTGGGTAAAGGATTAATCCTGACGGACTTAGGTATTAACCCCACGTAGATTATACGTAATCTCCGTGTTACCTATTGTTTCTTCATTGGCGCCATCCAACGGTTAGAACCGCTCTTTTACTCATCTTTTCAACCCACCCATGGCTGAACCCAACCCTAACACTGCTGCCGTAAACCGTTCCGGAGAAGGGGACACCCAACTCCCGGAAAATCAAATAACACCACCCACAGTCGTCAAGAAACCCACTTCCAGGCTACAAAGCCAAGAAGTTGAGGTTCGGGACGCCAATTCTGACGACGACAGCAGTGCTACCTCTGAGGAGGACCTTGACCAATGGCTCCTCCGTCAGAACACAAAAAACGCTGCAATTTACCAGCGTAAACTCTTGCAACAAGCAAAGAAAAAGGGCAAAGCCCTTACTTATGACACCCCATCCAAAAAGGGGAAAGACCCAGCTGTCTCGGGTGCTGGTCGTAGCGGGGAACTCGGCGGAGACGCCAGAGTTCGGGGCTACGCAAAGCAACGGACAGAGCCTGATGGCTACGAATCCTCCAGTAGCGACTCAGGCTACAAAGGGAAGAAAAATGATCATCGCTCACGCCACAACAATGAGGATGATGACTTGATCAAGCCATTCAGGCCAAAGGCTTTCGCCGAAAAGTCAAAATTTGTTGCTCGCATAGCGACAGCAAGAATACCAAGAAAAGCGAAACTCCCTAGCAGCATCGGCAGATACGATGGCTTGCGCGATCCCGACGACCATGTGCATGACTTCGAATGTGCAGGTATGTCGGTAGACTGGCCCGTACAGGTTTGGTGCCATTTATTCGCACAAACCCTGACGGGCGCAGCCAGAGTTTGGTTTGACAACCTCCCCGCAGGGAGCGTCAAAGACTTTGATGACCTAACCGACAAATTCAACAACCACTTCTCACACTTGCGCAAGCACAAGAAGGACAAGGCACACATCCTGTTGTGCCGCCGAAACGACAATGAATCCATCGAGGACTTCATCGTTCGGTTCAACAAGGAGGCCTTGCTAATAGGCTGCGGGGAAGAACTCACAAGGGCAGCGTTCGTGCATAACGTACGTAGCCCAGAGTTAATGAAATGCCTCACAGGCAAAGATGGCATACCGGAGTCCTGGGATGAGCTCATCCACTCCGCCAAGATATATGCCTCGTCTGAGAAATCCTTCAATCAGACACACAATTTCCAACACCATAATAATAATAAAAATAAAAACAAATCCGTCTGGAGCCGCATCTCTGGCGCCGCGGATGAGGGAAAGTACTCCCCAGCCGGGGACGCCAGGCAGATGATCAGTCCCAAACAGACGCGGGACCAGCGCGGTCATTCAAAGAAAAACTATGACTGGACCCCGCTGACGAAGACACCATCTCAGGTCCTAAAGACTCAACAGGTCACGTTGAAGGCCGCCCCGCCCCTGGGCAAGCGCAGACACATGGACCGAAGCAAGTTCTGTGAGTATCACAACGACTTCGGTCACCTCACAGATAATTGCTATACCCTAAAAATGGAAATCGAAACCGCGCTGAAGTCAGGGCAGCTCGGCCATTAAGTCAAAAACGTGCACCGCACAGGCAAGAATCAAACGGGTGAGGAGAATCAAGACGAGGGATCACGAAAAAAGATTCGTGACCTCAACACTCATGCCGCCACATTGATTCCTCGCCACCACTGCAACATGACAAGGAAGGGCAAAAGCGCCTACCAAGGAAAGCGAGCTCGAGTGCCACCGCCGAGCGATTCATGGAAAGAGGCTGACGTCCTCATGCCAAAGATTAGAGGCGGCGCCTCATGCACAGCCCCTCTTGTCATTACCGCTATCTTTGGACACTATCGCACGCGATATATGTTCCTAGATGGCGGCAGCAGTACTGATATCATGTACGAGCAATGCTTTCAACAACTAGACCCGGAAGACAAAGCAAAGCTCGTCCCAGTCAACGAGCCTATCTCCGGCTTCATTCATGAAACCATCATGCCGCGGGGCATGCTGTCCATGCCAGTAACTTGGTCTGACGGCACCCACGAGCGCACGGAGATATGCGATTTCATGGTCCTACCGGCCAACTCCAATCATGACATTCTGCTTGGACGAGAAGGCATCGCACGCTTTAATGCCAATGCTTCAACGGCGCATGCGATGGTCGGATTCCCGACCAAAACAGGTATTGCCTTCATCAGAGGCAACAAAGATTGCCACACCACAGAAACCGCCAAACCGCCAAAGATGGTGAAAACTGACACCCGCGCTGAGCCGGAAAAATGGGTTCTCCACCCTAAATTTCCGGAGCAAACGATGGTCATTGGCCATGAAATCTCCGAGACCATTCGAAATCATTTAAAGCAGCTTCTAATCAGTAACATCGATGTATTCGCGTGGCAACCAGCCGACATGGTTGGGGTCCCGCGCGACATAGGGGAACATAGACTCAATGTCTACCGCTCAGTGGAACCTATGGTGCAAAAGAAGCGCAGCATGGGCCCGGAGAAAACAAAGGCCATGAACGAACAAGTCACCGAGCTGCTCAACGCGGGTATCCTTCGTCCAATCAGGTACCAGACATGGGTAGCTAACCCAGTCATGGTAGCCAAAGCAAACGGCGGATGGCGCATGTGTGTCGATTATAAGGATATCAACAAAGCATGTCCAAAGGATTGCTATCCTCTGCCAGAAATTGACCTAAAAGTGGATTCTTTAGCCCCATATCGCTTTAAGTGTTTCTTAGACGCGTATAAGGGCTATCATCAAATCCAAATGGCAAAAGAGGACGAAGACAAAACGGCATTCCGCACAGACGCTGGCATTTTCTGTTACACGAAAATGCCATTCGGCCTGAAAAATGCAGGCGCTACATACCAGCGCCTCATGGACACCGCCTTCATCAACGAGATTGGCGTACGGCTTGAAGTGTACGTCGACGATCTCGTAATCAAAAGCAAAGATGAAAGCGACATGCTTAAAGATATCCAGCAAACATTCGCACAGCTGCGCAAAGTGCGCATGAAGCTCAACCCAAGCAAGTGCTCCTTCGGGATGGAAGAAGGCAAATTTCTAGGGGTAATTGTAACGCGCGATGGGTTCCGCGCTAATCCAGAAAAAGTACAAGCTATAGAAAGAATGCCTTCACCTGCTTCCGTCAAAGAGGTGCAAACACTCATGGGCCGCCTCGTGGCCCTCAACCGATTTTTATCCAACTACGCTTCAAAGTCATTTCCGTTTGTTGACACTTTGAAGAACTGTTTAAAAAAGAGCAACTTCCGCTGGACACCAGAGGCGGAATCGGCATTCAAAGAAATGAAACAATGCTTGATGAACCTTCCGACGCTAACAGCGCCCCTCCCCAAAGAGCCATTAACACTGTACCTATCGGTCACGGACCGCGCAATAGGTGCAGTCCTCATGGTGGAGCGCAAGAACGTGCAAACGCCGATATACTATATCAGCCGCACGCTTTTAGACGCGGAAACAAGGTACACAATCATGGAAAAGCTGGTCCTCGCTCTGGTACACGCATCCCGAAGACTCCGCAGATACTTTCAAGGGCATCCGATAAACGTCCTCACAGACTACCGGATAAACGATATACTCGCCAAACCCGAGTTGTCGGGGCGCCTGGCCAAATGGGCCATTGAACTGGGGGAACACACGATCCACTACAAACCCCGCCCCGCCATCAAGGGCCAAGTTCTTGCGGACTTCGCCACGGAAATCCCCGCAGACAAAGTACTTGAATGTCAGGCGGAAGAAACCCCCGCGCTAGCGCAAGACCCATCACAAAAATGGTCCTTATTCACGGACGGGGCCTCAAACGAGGATGGCGCTGGCGCGGGATTACGCCTTATCAGCCCAAATAAACTAGAGTTCACATACGCCATCCGCCTCGACTTCAAAAGCACGAATAACGAGGCGGAATACGAAGCGTTGCTGGCAGGCCTCCGAATTGCAGAAAAAATGGGGGCCAGGCACGTGGAGGCACACGTGGACTCACTACTTGTTGCGCGGCAGATCAACGGGACTTACGATGCGAAAGACGAAACCATGGCGTTATACCTGGAACAGGCCAAACAGCTGATGCGCCGATTCGACTCATGCAAAGTCGAGCACATCCGGCGCAACGAAAATAAGCCCGCTGATGCGCTAAGTAAAATGGCATCAACGGTCTTTGAACATATGGCCAAAGAAGTCCGCATCGAAGTCCTGGACAAACCATCTGTTCCCCCGCGACAAGTCAACATAATCCAAACAGGAGGCGCATCCTGGATGACTCCGATCAAGGCCTACCTATCATCCGGTACCCTGCCTGGCGACAAGTCAGAGGCCCGGAAGATCAGGAACAAGGCCCTACAATACCAACTCATCGACGGTATCCTATATCGCCGCTCTTACCTGGGACCGCTATTGCGCTGCGTAGACTCCGCAGATGCTTCCTTTCTCCTACGAGACATACATGAAGGGACATGCGGATTACACGCGGGCCCAAGAATGGTAGTGGCGAAGTTAATGAACGCGGGGTACTACTGGCCGGGCATGCACGTGGACGCGGTCAACGAGTTGCGCAAATGCGACAGTTGCCAGCGCCACGCCCCGAACACCTTGCGACCCAAGAACAACCTGGTGCCAGTCACAGCGGCCTGGCCGTTCCAAAAATGGGCAATTGATTTGGTAGGCCCATTCCCAACGGCTCCAGGAAATGTAAAATACCTAATAGTCGCCATCGATTACTTCACAAAGTGGGTTGAGGCGAAGCCTGTAGCAAAAATTGACGGCGCGCACGTCAAAAAATTCATCTGGGAATTCATCATTTGCCGATTTGGCCTACCGCTGCAATTGGTAAGCGACAATGGCACACAATTTGAAGACCAATCCTTACAAGAATGGCTGTCTCAAATGGGTGTCCAACAAATCTTCACATATGTCGCGCACCCTCAAGGCAACGGTCAAGTTGAAAGGGCCAATCGTACAATTGTTGAAGGTATTAAGGCACGGCTGGGTACCAAAAGAACAGGGTGGGTAGACGAAATACCCCATGTCCTATGGGCATACCGCACCCTTACGAAAACCAGCAACGGCGAAACGCCATTCAGCTTGACATACGGAACGGAAGCGGTCATCCCCGCCGAAATCGGTTGCCCTTCCGCACGAGTACTCATGGCTAACAAGAGAGACAATGACAAAGAGCTCCGCCTAAACCTAGACCTCCTAGATGAACGACGTGAACTCGCCGCAATCAAAGAGGCGAAATACAAAACGCAGCTAGAGCGCTATTACAACAAGCGCGTCAAAGCTTGCACATTCAAGATCGGCGACTACGTTTTCCGAAACAACGAGGCTTCCAACGCCGAAAAGCCTGGAAAACTAGCCCCCACTTGGGAAGGCCCATACAAGATACAAGAAATACTTGGCAAGGGCGTATATGCGCTAGAGAGGCTTGATGGAACACCTATTCCCAGATCTTGGAATGCTGCACAATTGCGCCGCTGCTACTTGTAAAATATTTGTAATGACGGCTACACATGCCGCATCTATCAATGAAAATTATTCCCTATATCTGTTATTCTACTTGTTTTTCCGCGCCAAGGTCTTCAAGACTTAAGCAAAACTATTGTCGGACCACGAACAGGGCGGTGTTGACATGATGAAGTCTTCTAGACATGCTTCGCGCACGTCGGACTTATAACAGTCATATACCAACGCCGCATAAGATGGTCTTCAAGACAAGTTTACTTGCCGGACTTAAAGACGCGCGCCACTAGAACAAACTTAAAGCCTTGTCTTCTAAACTTGTAACAAGTTGGACAAAGAGCAAACTAGTTGAGCGCGCAGTCGTGGGTCTTCTAGGCAAGGCGCACACGCGCTTAACTCGGACCTTATGGCACAAGTCGCGCCCCGCTATAGTCTTCAAGGCAAATACTTAACATGCCGGACTATCTAGCAGGACGCGCGCCTAATTTTAACTTATTAAATCGGGTGACGACTTGGTTAGATAAGTTAAGTTAGGATGAGAAACACAAGATATAAGGAAGAACCAAAATTTTCATTCATAATAAGGGACTTAAAAACCCTTGATAATTACAAAATATTTACAAGACACAAAAAAAAAAAAGAGACAAGCGCCTATCAAAGCTACACATTTGAAGTGCCTTCGCCACTGGCTCGTTGGCGCTCCTCTTCAAGGCGCTTGCGCTCTTCCTCCCTGGCCAGCTCGTCAGATTTGTCAATGAAATACTTGAGGGCGGACAGAGGATCAGCATTCTTGTTGCAATCTGCAACCACTTGAAGAATTGGGAAGTCCACCTTCTCAAATTTAAGCAGCTCCGCCTCATACTCGTCTTTCAGTGGCTTCCCATAATGCTCCGCATCCTCAATCCGCCCACCATTCTGAGCGGCCAGAAAACCATCCTCATAGCCTTCACCATACCCATAGGCATGGGCGGTGGCGGCTATGGCAGCGACTTGGTCGCCCAGCTTAGGTTCTTGCCAGAACCTCTTGAAGTCCTGCAAAAAGACTTAACAAGTTAGCATATAAAGTTTCAAAAGGAAAGAAAAGCGCTAAAAAAGATATGCACTTACCCCAGCGATCCCATCAGTCATCATCCACTTGATGGAGTCCTGTGTCTGCGTCTGGGCGGCCATCGCCTCATCCAAAAGGCGCTGGGCTGTCTCACACTCTTTGACAGCCGCAGCGCGAGCTTCCTCGGCAGAGCCAAGGTCTTGCTCCAGATCCTCTTTGGAGTGAAGGATCTGGACCCTCTCCTGCTCTAAGAAAGAGACGCGCTCGGTAGCTTTAACAAGATCTGCATCTTTGGATTCAAGCTCCAAGCGCTTCTCCACAACTTGCGCAGTCCGCTCGGAGAGGGCTTTGCTCTTTTCTTCTAACTGCCGGGTCAGCGCCCGGCTCTCCTCTTGCGCCTCGGCCAGAGTCTGCCTCAACTTCATAGTTTCAGCATTAGTCTTCTTGCAAGACTCTGACCATCGGCGCTTATCCGCCGCCGCGTCCCCTTCCAACTTGGTAACTTTGGCCTCGGCATCATGGGCGCGGCGACGGTACTTGGATATTTCAGCTTTGAAGGCAGCCTCTTTCTCAGCAAGGCCTGCCTTCTCCGCCTCGAAGCGATGAATATCTCGCCACACCGCCGCATCACGACGGCGTAGCGAGTCAATCATGGATAGCTGAGTCGCTTGATTCACACATAAGGCAGAGATCAGCGCATCACGACTCAGCATATCCTGGTGAGTGCGCTCATAAGGAGGCACCACCCCGCTGACAAACTCCTCAGCGGCCCAGGAGTTGGAAAACAATGTGTTTTCCCGGATTGCCCAGCGGGGGCGCCAAATGGCATCACCACCAATCTAATGATGAAATTAATTAGTATTTCATTTTCTATAAGTTATATAGTATTTTTATTTATTTTAATTCCACCTCGGGCTTACGCCTTGGTTCGCCTCGAGGCGTACGCCTCATGAGGCAAGGGAAAACGCCTCGAGACACGATTCCGTACTTTAAAACCTTGGTCACGACGAATAGGAGGCTAATGAGATTTTTTTTCCTCTTCAAACTGTTGCATCTTATGTTTTATAACCATATCTGCATATTTGGTAACATAGAATGACCCATTTATTACGAATGGATCGATTGAGTCATGCTTCGCCTCTAAAAGTAAACATGAAAATTTAATTGCAGTTAAATTGGATTGAATGGGTATATTTATGTCAGCAAAATGCTAGATTTTAATGATTTAGCATTACATGTATACATTATACATATGCAGTTATTTCAGAATTTGAGGTTTGTTTAAATAGGAGTAACTCATTTGCTTTGAGTTTTACATCAGTTTTCATTCGAATCCTGTTTTGTGGTTAACTTTGATATCCTGTTTATTTAATCTATTGTTAGCAAAGTTGTGCTTATATGCCATGAGACACGTATATTGATATGAAATATGATCGTGGTTGCATGTCGTGAGTAGGACAAAGTCATAGATGTGAGACTCACGACATGGGGAATCAGGAATGGAAGAAAATGGTGTAAAAACCTTCTTTTTATAATTTTTATGCATTGATTGTGTTTCAGGAATATTGTTGATGTTAACAAAACAATGGATGAAATAAACGAGCAAACCTAGAACATGAAACAGATTCAGGAAGCATTATCAACACCTATTGGTGCAGCAGCTGATTTTGATAAGGTACTTTTTCGATTTGGTTGTTATACCTCATGGTCCAACGATTTTGTTTGACTTGCATCATCCAAGCATGCTATTTTTTCACACCAAATTTTATGTGGAATAATATTATTTCATATGAAAAGCGTAAACTCTAGCTATCGCAACAAAATGCTACTTGATGTTGATTTGGTTAAGGAAATCTTTTATATTCATTGTGTAACTTAATAAATATACGATGAATTAGGGGCTGAATTGAAGAACTAGAAGGAGCTAAGCTGGAAGAACTACTTCTCTAGCCTGTCACAACTTCTCGGGCGGCCCCACTGCATGTCCCTGCTGGCAAACAGTTTGAATTTTCCTTTGAATTTACACACGTATTAGTTGACTTGAATATGCCGCAATGTTTAAAAATATGTAAGTGTTGGATTTGACATTTAAATTGGATGAATTTGAATATATGTCGTGTTGTTTTTATGATTATTCTACACCACCTTTAATTCATCAACAAAACACGGATGCGCAATAACAGTATTACAGTCGCGCAACGCGCGACGCCGAAACCCACTAGTTTATTTAACTTAAAGATTCATAGTTATTTTGACCTAGCTTTGTTACCCTTGAAAAAATATTTGTTAGAATTCATAAAAAAAATATATTTGTTGGGAACACCGCCGGACGTGGATGCGGGTCCGACAAGTTCAACTCAGGGGGCAACATATGGTGATTGGGCGATGGTCTGAAATTTAAATTTAAATATTACTACTAATTAGCAAAGCATTTGTGCAATGTTTTGTTATACTCTATGCCTTGGAGGTGTTTTATGCATAAGATGTTTGTACTTATAGGTTTGTGGGTTATACCCACTAATTTATAATTCTTTTTTATTTTTTTTATCTTTATTTTTTATACTTTTAACCCAAAGTTCTGTATATTTTACAATTTAACCCCAAAATTTTTCTTCACTGTCAACTTTAATTCCTAATACTTTTCATCTTTTATATTTTTCGTTTCGGTTTAAATTTTGCGAGTTAACACGCGGTAAGGCGCGTGTGTGGTTTAGCGCTTTTACATCTATTTTTCCATTCAAAATCCTCTAATTAGCAAAGATTTTTATGCATTGAGGGGTTGTACTCCATGCATTGAGAGTTTAAAAAACAACTAATTGTGCTTTCTTATTGGTCTACATATTCCCATGGTCCTACCGCTAGAGGTGAACAAACCGGGTTTTTCTAATACCCAGTTCCGGGTAGGGTCGGGTATTACTTTGACCAGGTATTGAAGGAACCGATTCAAGTTCCAGTTTCGGTAATACTCTAATTACCAAAACTTTTGTGCTTAGATGGGTTGTACCATATGCTTAGGGGGTTTTTCAAAAAAAAATTGATGTTACACTTTTAGCCCAAATGTTTTTCTTTTTTACTTTTAACACAAATATTTTCATCTTTTACAATTTAACACTAACAATTTTAATTTTCCACTTCTAACCAAAAACTTTTTATTTTTTTTACTTTTAACACTAAGATTTTCATCTTTTACAATTTAACCCTAACACTTTTTTCTTTCAACTTTGGTCCCACATAATTTTCATCTTACGCGATTTTTTTCGTTTTAAGTTTCGTTCTAAATTTTGCGAGTTATAACAAGTTTGTCGCAATGCGTGGGTCCTAGACCGACTTAGTTACTTCACATTAACCATAGTTATTAAAAGTCATCGATTTTACGCCTTTGGCATTAACACGTCTTAACGAGCGTGCGTGGTTCTACGATTTACGCCTTCTTTTCATTCGGTGTTATTTTCCTTTTTTTATTTATTGTACTTTTACGAGCTTTTTGGTGTTAGTGATCGCTGGTGGTGGTGTGACATTAATGCTACTTGGCATGGTTTTACATCCCGCCGTAACGCACGGGGCTTAATACTAGTTCAAAATATAAGGCAAGCAAAACATTATGGTTTTTGCTTGGGGCCATATTTCAAAGCTTCTGCCTTTAGTGTGTGTTACAACCACTTGGGCTAGCAACTAGTTATGTTAAAGTAACTAGTGTTATTGATGCGCGCACGATGCGTTGTAACGATCTGTTTGCGCGCCTTGTAATCATAAGGTTTGAAAACCATATATTATGATTTAGAACACTATGGAACAAAGATTCATACAATGATACAACAAAAGTTTGCATCTGGTCATTAACTTACAAATAGGATGCCTCACAAAAAGAAGTTGCACACAACATCATGTGTTTGCTAATCTGATCCTATACATACACACACAGACACAATTAACAATATCGCAATCCCATATGCATCGAAACATAACTAATATATATTATCATTATTTTTTTATTGTATTATTTTTATTGTTTTTGCCTAATCTAACCATTATTTTTTCAGCCTACCAAGGTCCAGTCAACGTTCTTTGTAAGCATAGTCTTTTGTTTCCCTACGACAGTTTCATTTTCTCCACTACCTACAAAATAAAGAACCGAGTTATTAGTTGACTTTTACAAGTCAAAAGGTTGTATAAGCTTATTTTATAGTCTCATAGTCTTGGAGAAAGATGTGTAACTGAGCCTAACACTTAGTGAACAAATACAACAAAAGTGGAAACATGGAAGTCTAACAACAAAATCAGAAGGTTTGAAAACCATATATTATGATTTGGAACACTATGGAAAAGTCTATGCAAAAGAGGAATCCTTTGCAAAAATAGTAGAATTTTGGTTTTACAAAGTGCAATTGGTAGCCATGCAAGAAAAAAAGTAAAAATGGTGATGTAGCTGAATCAATCAGCGACATCAACCCTATGGTTCTTGCCAATCATTTGCAGATGGTACGTGTGTAAGAGTTGTCCCCTGATGTCGCTGATCCAAACTAAGGCATCACTGATGTTGCTGTTTGATTCTAAGGCATCACTGATGTCGCTGAACCAATGTGAGGCATCACTTATTAGATGTTTTCTATAAGTGCCTGCCAGTCCGTACCAGGGTCCAACATCTTAACTTTAATTAATAAAGATTATTTAATAAAAATTAATGTTTAGGATTATTTTTTTAATTTAATAAATAATTTAGGATTATTACATTACTTAGTAATACTAAATTTATTTAAAACGAATAATCTTTAATGTTTAATAATAGTAAATAACTGTAATAACGATAAATTTATTTAAACTAGAGTTAAGACGTGCTATGTAGTAGACCTTTTACAAGAAATTAATTTCGATCTCAATCCTGTTGCACAAATCAAGTTTTTGGTCTCGAGTAAAGAAACTGTATATGTTTACTAATTTCGATTATTAATCTTAGGTGGGACAGTTATAGCCCCATTTTCTTTATCGTGAAACATATTTCTCTTTATATTTTTTTTATAAAAAAATGTTTCACGATAAAGAAAATGGGTCTGCCAGCCCCATTTTCTTAATCTTAGGTGGGTCTGCCAGCCCCATTTTCTTAATCTTAGGTGGGACCCTGGTACGGACTGGCAGACACTTGTAGAAAACATCTAATAAGTGATGCCTCACATTGGTTCAGCGACATTAGTGATGCCTTAGAATCAAACAGCGACATCGGTGATGCCTTAGTTTGGATCAGCGACATCAGGGGACAACTCTTACACACGTATCAGCTGCAAATGATTAGCAAGAACCATAGGGTTGATGTCGCTGATTGGTTCAACTACATCACCTTTTTTACTTTTTTTCTTGCATGGCTACCAATTGCACTTTGTAAAACCAAAAGTCTACTATTTCTGCAAAGGTTTCTGCAAAAGAGACCGAAGTCATGGTTCCTTTTCATGTAAAATGTTACTCTCAGCTATACACACATCTGATCTTCAACAACCTCTTTATCCACCACATGAACCTCATACTCAAAAGGATCCTCGTCTTACGCCACCACATTCGGCACACTTATATAACTCACCATTCATCAGGCCTTTTCCTCCACTATCTTAGAGAGCAGATCCAATGTATCCTCAATGTCGACCTATAAAAGTAGTTGCATTAAGTTATGTCAATTGGGTGCCCAATCACCACCCGAAAATCGTTAAAATTCCATAATAAAATAAATTAATCGTCTTGTAAAGAACGGATAGACAACGTGGAAAGGAGACACAATATGCCTTCATAACGTGTGCTTGCTATGCGAGGTAGATCGTAGATGAATCTACCGCGTTACGCAGAATCCTTCATGGATGTTGACCTTAGAAGTCAGCTGCTACGGTGCTACGTTCTGATATTTTTATCAAAGAAAACATGTTGTAAATGTAGGTGCAAACATGTAAGAAAACTAATTAAACACATGGGCCATCAGTGTGGACCAGTAACACTAAAGCACTATTTCTTTCCACTGTATGAATGCTTTGATACTATAATTTGATGATCAAGTCGATTCTCTGATAACATTGTTTGCACACATATCAAGAATTAAAAACCATACCTACCATACCTGAAGTCCAACACTTTTGACAAGCTCTCTAACTTCATGGTTTCTCCCCTCATGAACCTAAAGACAGTTGATTCAAAAGAAAAAGAAAAAAAATAAAAAGTAATTACCTTAACTTCATATAGTGTACCAATCATAATGCTTGTTGGTTAGAACATAGGACACTAATAATAACAGTTTCTACCTAAGAAAGAAGATAATATACGCATCATAACTGACTTAACATCCAAACATCTAAGAATTACCACAATACGAAGTCGGGGTCTTCTTTTATCAGGCTGTTGAGGTCAGAGACGATCCTTTTAAGGGGCAGGGAGCCCCCCCCCCCTGAATTTTCGCTCAGAAGTTCCGATTATATAGTTTTCGTATAGAAATTTTTTGGTATATAAGGCTTCGACCCCCCGAAACTGGTTTTCGACCCCCCAAAACAAGTTACTTCCGACCCCCCGAAGTTTCGGGTCAAGATTCGGCACTGGTTGAGGTAGTAATTCCACACCATCTGGGGTGCAATGAACACCATCAATTGCTGTTCCCTCACTAATTGCTATCAAGTGTCGTTTGTGTACTGAACCATCGATTGTTGCTATGTACCTTGATCCACAAAAATAAGATGCATAACATTTAGAACTTTAAAATAAGCTAAAATCTGACCTGAGGAGTATTGCATACAGATCCATTAACAGTCACACGACAAGTAATAATCATAAACTCAAAATTTGAATACAGTCCGAATCCGATCTTAATCTTAGTAGTGTTCGTTATCCAGCTTCAATCCCAATTAAAGCCAATTTGCAGCAAATCACCCTAAGAATGCATTAGTTGGGCCGCTAAAGAAAATATAAAAGAGTTAAGCACATGATGCGGTAAATCATAGTTCAGTTTATCTTGTGATTACCTTAGTTTGGTCACGGCTAATTGAAACCATTTATAGAGACATAATTAAAGAATACATATTGGTTTATTACCCTCTTTATACTTGCAATTATGTGTATACTATAACAGAAGTATGACACTATTTTTCTTGTATTTAAAGGCTATGATGATATTATTCTAAACATCCTAACCATTATCATCATCTAAATTAACCATTTCCAACATCACCTACTGTAAATTACCATTATAATCCGCAACCCCAAATCTTTATATTTTTGTAAATTACCATTATAATCCGCAACCACAAAGCTTTATATTTCTGTAAATGAAGTAAGTGTAAGATAGATCGAAAGACTTACCCATACCATACCAAACGTGAGCATCTCAACCATCAGTGACCGTCGACCTCCGTAACCCTTGTTTGCCGTCAACTGTAACAAAAATCCTAATCGGCAGCCTGACCTGTACCGTCGTTTGTATACCTACCCTTCGGCCGTAGGACTCAGATGTGCCCTAACTGTTGCTCCGACCTGTAAACCTTTATCTCCATCGGAAAGACGTACACAACTGAGAGTTGAGACGCGCCGTCGTGGGTGGTGACGCACCACTGATGCTTGTCCTGGAGCGCCGCCGTTAGCGGTGTTCAGAATCGCCTGGGTTTCCTTCAGGATATGGATGGTAGCGGTGTTTGGAAGCTTTTGGGTTTCCTCTTTTGTGTCTATAACTCCTTTCTCTCTCTTAAGTGTCTCCCTGTCTCTATATTTTCAGGATATTGATGGTTTTGTTTTGTGAGACAGAGGAAACAAAAAGTGACGTTATGTCCATGGTTGAGTCACCCAGATAAAGAAACACGTGTAATAACCAAAGGAAGCCACCACATTCACCAATAAGAGGCAAGCACCGCAAGTTTTGAGCAATGAGGTATTGCTAGGGAATGAAAAAATTAAGGGGCCAAAAAACCAAAACATAGAGGCTCGAACCTGAGTGGTTTATATAGAAAATAGAGATTCCACCACTACACCACCCAAACATATTGAAACCAAATATAAAAAATGTGTATTTAACAAAACAAAAAGAATAAAATTACAATTTTTGTCCTTTATAAACATCAAAACTATGGCCTGGGTCCTTTAAAACTTTTACTTTCAGTCTTTATCCTTTATATGAAAAGTTGCCATGATTTTTGTCCTTTACACTTAACCCAGTTAGTGTAATCAGTTAAGTCACCCCACGTGCAATGCACGTGAGGGTATAAACGTAATTTACCCCCATTTTAATCCCTTATAAATGTCATTCATTTGCCTCCTCCCCCAAATTCTTTCAAACCCTAAAATATTGATCCTCACCCAAACAAAACAATCGATCCTCAAACCCTAAAAAAGATCCCACGTCGATCATGGTTTTCTGCTGGTGTGGTGCTGTAGCAGTTGTAAATACGTCTTGGACAGTAAGAAACCCAGGTCGACGTTTTTTTGCATGCCCTGTTGAGGTAAGAAATGACAATGTAAAAGCTGTAATTAGTTGTTCATATAATCAAAATCAATTTTTTTTATTCAAGGGTCCCAATGTCGTTTTATTAGGTGGTGTGATCCTCCAATGTGTCAAAGATCAATGGATGTTATCCCCGGTTTGCTGAGGGCAAGGAATCAACTTAAAGATAACCTGGGGCAAAGTCGAGCAGATGCATTAAAGTTTAAAAATTTGTTGATCTTAGGTTATGGTTATGTAATTTTTTTGACTGGAATGGTGGTTATGATGGTTATGTAATGGTTTGACTGGAATGGCTATGAATGTAAGGTTTTGACATATATGTTATGATGGTTATGAACGTGATGTTTTGTCTTTTGACCCATATCAATAGTTGTCTCAAAATGAATGTGATCTTTTGACCCACATAACCTGTAACAAAGAAGTCACCCCACATAACATGTAACAATGAATGTGATGTTTTGACTCATTATACCATTTTAGACAACCACTAACCTACATAACCTGTAACAATGAATGTGATGTTTTGACCCATTATACCATTTTAGACAACCCATTATCCCATAATAATTAATCAAAAACAACATCAACTTGTCCAACATAACAACAATTCAGAAAACATCATAAACTGAGATATCATAAACTGCAAACAAAACAGACAATCAAGTTACCTTAAAAACAGTCAACATAAAGTACTACCAACCCACAGTCAACTACAAACATCAAAATATTAAATGTTCCATGGAATGAGTCAAATTACTAAGGTTTCTACCATGGACATACAAAAGAAACATTAACAGAACCCCTCCTACTTCTTGCAAGTCCTCTTGTTGTGGCCTTTTTGCTTGCAGTTGCCACAAATTGTTCCCTGCTTCTCCTTTGATGCTGAACTCTTGCCCCTGCCCTTAACTTTATCAGCCTCCTTGCCCTTGTTACTTTTTGATGTTGAACCCTTACCTTTGCCCTTGATAGTTGTTGACGTTGACTCAGAAAACCTAGCTTTCTTACCCTTCAGGCCCTCTTCAAGTTCCACATTTGACTTATTCCTTGCCTTTTTGGGTCTCCCAATTGGTTTATGATAAACAGGTGGGACTATGAGTGTAGTCACCTGAGACTTTGGCCACATTGACATTCCATTTATTGGGTAAACCTTGTACTTGTACACTTCTTTCCACCTATCCACACTATAAAGAGGACTAACAAAAGTTTCTGGTATACCAACTCCTGGAGCATGTGCAGACATGTTCCAAATAGCTGCCACTGCATGTATGCAAGGTAACCCAGTGATTTCCCAAGCCCTACATGTGGATGTTCTTGTATTCATGTTAACCGCATACTGATCACTATTTATCCCTACCCTAGTAACCTGATAGTGTTCTTCCCCATTCCAGTGTACAATATACCTACAAGCAAGGCATTTATACAACATATTGAATCAACTTGAACATCGTAGCAATAGTTGTAGTATAGTGAATCAAAGACAACATTTGTAACATACCTGCTAGCATCCTTCTTAGTTGTTTCAAATATTTCAGTAGCATATGGTGTCAACTATTTATCCCTACCCCAGTTAGTAACTGACCAAGGAATGGGCCTTTGAGAAATGCCCCATCCAATCCCAACAGATCCCTCCCAATTGCCTTAAATCCATGTTTCAAAGACCCTAGACATACGTAGACCCTCTTAAACCTTGTATGATTAGATTTTGGATTTGTGTGTGGTACAACATCTAGTTTAGGGTGATAGTTTTGCAACTTAAACCATATTTAACTTAAAGATTCATAGTTATTTTGACCTAGCTTTATTACCATAAAAATTATTTGTTAGGATTCATAAATATATATATATTTTTTGGGAACACTGCTGCACGTGGATGCAGGTTCCAACAAGTTCAACTCAGGTAGGGGCATCATATGGTGATTGGGCGATGGTCCGACGGGTTTAGGTGGATGTGGACTCTCTCCCTTAGACTATCCGTTGTGGCTAGAGGTGAGTAATGGCTCTATCCTCTCATATTGAGCCACGTAAGCGCCCAGTTGACATGGTGATAAAGCTGCTGCTCACTAGCCTGATGGTGTTGTGGCTAGAGGTGAGCAGCGGCTTTATCCAGTTTTTATTTATTTTTTATTTTTTTTAAACTTTGTTATTTTAAATTTATAATATTTAAATTTGTAACACAAATTAAATAATAAAGATAAATTTTTCATTAATAAAAAAATTAAAAAGACATACAATAATAAAAAAAATAAACTAATTAAAAAAATAAACTACTCTTCCTCGTCGATGAGGCGTTCTTGTTCCATCTCGTATTCCTTCACGAGACGCGCTTGTTCTAGTTCAAGTATCTTTCGACGAGGCATTGATATGTGGCTAAAGTCTTTGGCTAAAAAGTCCATGTCCCTCATTCGAACTTTATGAACTTTAGCTTTTGCCGTCATCTCCATTGTCGTCCTTGTTTTGGTTATTTCCCCCGAGAACTCCGCATCGGCCTCGTTAACAGGTTGTTTAGCCTTTGTCTTGTCCCTTCCAGCGAGTCGACCAAGGGGAGACGGGGGAAGACCCTCATCATTGTTTAGGTCAACCCCCACGTGAGCATTCGAGCTCGTAGAGGAGATGTACCCACCCGATGAAGACGTCTTGGCTCGCTTTGATGATGAGCTGCCGCCTTCGCTCATGTCCAGAAATTAGCTCCACCCATTTGGAGCAATTGCGTAGGATTCTCCACAAATAGTCCTAATCCTACGTCTTGTTGGTCCTGTACTTGTGCAAGACCTCCTCTTTCCATTCGTCACAAGTAAATTGATACACGTCAAGATCGCTTGACCCGCTCACTCGCACTCGAGCAGCGTGCATGTTATGAAGGTTCGTAAACAAACCCACGCAGTTCCTAATCTCCGCCCACCGGCCGGAAATCATATGCATTATGACTTATATATACACTAGCAGCTAGCACACATATAGACACGGCGCAACTGTGCACCATCTTTGAACGCATAATGCTCCCTACTTGCTCATGAAAGAGGTCTCGGATTCGTCGCCAAAACATCTTAGCCTTTTGATAATCGGCTACATAAGAAAAAAAATTAATGTTAAAAATCAATTATGTATATTAAAAAAGTATATATTTAAAAAAAAATACATACCCGCTTTTCGGTCCTCCGATACTTCAACCCAAGCCCGACAAAGGGCTATTTTCTCCTCTTTGGTCCAAGGGGTCACTTGACGCCTTGGTCGAATATCTTGGTCGGGCGATTCACCGCCCCTACCACCACCCCTTGCACCACTTCGGCCGACCGTCCGTCCTCGGCCACCACCTCTACCACCTCGCCTTTGAGTTGTTGGTGCTTGTGTATCCGGGACTAAATCCGGTGAAAGTGAAAGCGGTGGCATTTGGCTTAGGTTAACTTCGATTTCGTTCGTTGGACTAACATCATAATCTTCTTCCTCAAGAAATTCCATTGCGGGTTGGTAGCAATTTTGCCATTGTGAGTCCATTTTTTGTTTGCTTGATTTTTGAAGTGTAGCTTGATAATTGAATATTGTATTTGATTTGTTTGGTGAATAAAAATTAGTTTTTTTTGTATTTAAATAGGCCAACTAGCCGTTGGCTAACGACTAGTTGGCTGCCAACGGCTATATTCTGCTCGCTAACAGACGCGACCATACTAACGGCTACTCGCTCGCGCCGTCGTTCGCTGAAGGGTGTTATGGTTCGAGTGATCCACGTGGAAGGTTTTGTGGCTCGCGGCTAGTCGCTCGCGGGCCACAAGGGAGAGTCTTAGTATTTATGTATAAATTTATTTAATAATTAAAATTTGCAATTGCAATCATGATCGGTTATAGCCCAAGTACACAAATCAAAGGCCGTGGACAGCCTATGATTACTCACACTAGCCCGTTATGTAAGCCCATACTCCACTATTGTTGTCCAACTATTTTATTTTATTTTATTTTTTCTATAAAATAAAATAAGTTACCACCATGGTACCACCGATAAAGCAATTGAATAAAGAAGTAAATAAGTGTTAGTATGTTACGTAAGACTAATAAATTAATCGTAAACTAAAGTTTTCGATATTTGTATTGTTGTTTAACAAGCAACTTAAATCGAAACAATATTACCAAAGGGCCTTTGGCTTAGTGGTATCAATATATTGGATAAGATTTTGTTTTCCAAATGGTGATGGTTCAAATCCTACGAGTGACAAAAAAGTTAGCCGTTCGAAAAAAAAATCGAAACAATATTAACTCAGGTTCAAGTTCATAACAATATGAGTCAACTTGGGTTAACTTGTAATCTTCCATTCTTCAATCAAAGCTAAAAACGGACTTTTCATTCAGCTTGGGGCTCGACAAACTAACTTATTTATTTTTGTATATTTTTATATAGTCGTAAATAAAAGTTGTTAAAATTTAAATTATGTCTCGTTCAAGTACACTAAGGATATGATAAAAACAATTCTAGTAAATATAAGAAAACTGAGTCTTTCAAAAAGTCTTTTGATTAATAAAATTAAAAAGGAATATAACACTTATTTTTATTTACTGTTGGACCATAAATCTGCCGCATTCAACGATATGAGACATTAAAGTAAACCAAATCCGTAAATAAGAAGCTTACAAATATGAAATATCAACGTCACTTAGAATACCATACCATAAAGTTATATATTATGACTTAAATGCATCGAACAATAAAGTTAATAAATACAAATTGAAAAGAATATTATGGATACAATAATTAAAAATGAAATCGACCTAAATAGTGCCATCTAGATTTCAATCTATTGCTATCCAAAGTTTCAAATCACAACAACACCCACATGGTTCCTCAACAAATTGCATTATTCTTTCACAATATATTCTTAGCATTATTATTATTATTATTATTATTATTATTATTATTATTATTATATACACACATACTATATATAAATTAGATTAGTGCTAGTGGTAAAAGTAAACGTAGTTGATAAATAGTCAAAGTAAATACTTTTTATCATATTATTATTTTTATAATACAATTATTAAAAATATAACATATGTAATGTGAGGGATAGCTATGTACACACATACTATAATTAATGTTCGTGACCTTCTAATTCTAAACATACACAAGACAATGGTCATGGATAGTTGCAAACGCAAATGGGTCAGATTAATTATAGTGAGGGCGGCTTGGGCCATTTGGAAGGCACGAAATGGGCTCATCTTCTCTGGTAAAAGGATCGACGTGCAAGGTTTATTCGCTGATATACAAACGACGACTTTCCTTTGGGTGAAGAACAAAAAAATCCCAAAGTAACTGGACGTGGGACGATTGGGTGCACTTCAATGTTCCGATCACATAGGGTGTTTTTTTCAATGTAATTTTGTACTCCATTGGGCGATGTAATGTCTTTATGGTCTAGTATCTTACTAGCCTTGTATGTACTTTTTCCGGGTGATGAATAAATGAAGTTTGCCGATAAAAAAAAATATAAACCTATTTAATATACAACTGAATTTTTCTTTACCACATGTCTCGAAAGGAAGAGTCACAGTTTGAGATTCTCACGCGTGTAAAGTTGTCATCATTTCACATATTGCAACCTACGACTTTAACTCAAGATTGATCCAAACCTATTTAAACTCATAAAAGTAAGCAAGTTAAGCGGACAAATTCATGTTTGAAGACTTGGAGATTGTGAACGCCTCTCAATTCTCAAACATGCCCTTTGTCTTTAATTAAAACATAAATAACATAAAATATAGTTTCCGTTCCTATTGTAATTTACCTCAAATATTAAGACACCCAAGACAATTTTTGGTGCGTAGGCAAGTACTCTATGCAATACTTCGTAATTTGTTTTTATTCTTTTAATTAATACATTATTTAATACAGTAATGCATTATTTATGTATATTATAATTTCTATTACTTGAGATTTATATTATGGTGTGTGTGCATGAGGTGTCAATGTGTGTGCGGGAGGGTGAGAGGTATGTGTGTGTGTGCATGAGGTGTGCTTGTCTACGAGTGTGTGCGTGGGGTGTTGATGTGTACATGTGTGTACCAAATACTTAACCGAATAGCGTGTGCACACGCACGGTTAGATGGCAATCATGAAACCCTAACTTAGTGAAATTTATGCCGTGATTTGCACTCCGCGATCACGCGATTCGCCCGTTAGTTACTGTTGAATAAAATGAAATGTATATTTGTTTATTTAAAAAATATTTATAACGATTAAATAAATAATAACGGATAGTATTATTATATGGTTAAACAGTGAAGGTTTGATACTTTGATCTGAACTAGTATAATACCGATAGTATTATTATTTGTATGGTTAAACAGTAAAGGTTCGATCTGAACTAGTATAATACGGATAGTATTATTATTTGTATGGTTAAACAGTGAAGGTTCGATCTGAACTAGTATAGTAGTCTGTCTGTATACGACAGCTGTGTTGTACGATTCGCCTTTTACATACCGCCTGTACATGGCGGATTAGCCCAAGGCTTATCTGTTATCTCTTCCTCTTACGACGTCGTTTCCATTTCTCTTCAGTCTTCTTCTCCACAATAATAACATAACATTTTATTCTCAACTCTCACTCCTCTCTCATACTCACAAAACCCTAGGTATCTACTTATTATTATTATTATTATTATTATTATTATCATTATTAGTTCTATCTTTTATGATTCATTCCTTTGTTCAGTTTTTAGTTATTATTATTAGTATTATTATTACTATTTCTATTAAATTTGATGATTAAATGACTGAATGATGTGAAATGCTCTGTGTGTGTGTGTTTTATGAAGATTTGATTTGATTAGATTAGTTTGTGATCGGAAGAAGCTTGGGGAATTGAAGATGTAAGGAATTAAGGATCGGGGATTTTAGGTGAATTTGATGTTTTGTGTCGGTGATTTGGAAGTTGTGGTTAGTTAGGAGGTTAATTAGGACATTAGTGACTGGATTTGTTCTTGCTAGTGATTTGAGATGATCACAAAAGAAATGTAGGTGTTATAGTGTAAGTTGATTGTCTGAATGACCGAATGATGTGTGTGTTTTACTAGGATTGGTGTTCTGGTGTTGGAGATTGATTGAATTTGATTTGATTAGTTTGTGAAAACAAAGCTGTAAGGATCGTGTAGTTTAGGCGATTCTGATGTGCAGGTGTTATCGTTTGATGTTTGAATGTTGTGGAATGCTGTGTGTGTTTCACTAGGATTGATGTTCAGGTGTTATTAATTGATATAAACTGATCTGTTTGTAATTAGAATCAGTTTGTGAAATTGATGCTTTAAGGAATTAAGTATCGTGTATTTTAGGCGATTTTGATGTTCGTGTAGGTAATTTGGAAATTGTGACTACTTAGTCCTTGGATTACGTCTTGCTAGCAGCTAATGATTTGAGATGATCACAAAAGGAATGTAGCTGAGTTTTGCTCAGGGAAGTAATGGAAGTAGATGGAAATTTAGGACTGATATTCAGGTGTTATAATTTGACGTTTCAATGTCTGAATGATGTGGAATGCTATGCGTATTTCATTAGGATTGATGTTTAGCCGTTTAGGTGTTGTAGATTGATTAGTTGTACTTGGAATCAGTTTGTGAATTTGAAAGTTGTGGTTGCTTTGAAGGTTAATGTCGACATTAGTCATTGGATTACACCTTGCTAGTGATTTTGGATGATCGTAAAAGAAATGTATGTAAAATTGTGCTTAGGGAAGTGATGGAAGAAGATGAAAATATAGGAAACATTTGGTTTAGTTGACATTGCTAGTTTATCATATATTCATATGGACCTTTAATATTTGCTGCATATTTGTAAGAAATTGGTTATGGATTATGTTTGAGATCTTGATCATGACATGTTGTTTTGGATGGACATATGTTGTTAAATCAGTTTCCTTCATTGATCTATGCCTTATGTAGTACATTGTAGCAAAATGCATGTAGTCTTTTGCTCGTTTTTTAACAGTTTTTATCTTTCTAATGTTACAGGAATTGTGCTTCGTCAACTTTCTCATAGAACAGTTATACCAAACATTATATTTATAAGATATCAAGTAGTTAGATAAAGTGATGCCATAGAGATTTATCGATTTGAGCATCTATACAGTTTACTTCTTAAATTGATCTTCAGCTCAACGTTGCAGTGTTCAGTCAGATTTACTTTGCTTGAAGCTAGTGTTTAATATTTAAACTACAGCGTTGTACTCACTGAGGCAATCATTTGGAGGTAGCCTTGAAGCACATGAGGTCTGAAGGACCATGAATGCGTTCTTGAGTTTTAAAGTTATATTCCAATAAAAACGCAATGTTATCATGTTGGAGCAGATCGACATCAAGTTGTCTAGCAACTCTAGGTGTTTAGGGCATCTTATGGTAACAAAGGTTTTATGCTTATGATTTAGAAAAAGAGAAAACATGGACGTACCAAAGCAGAAGTTTCCTGTCAATGCAGAGGATTACAAGCTATATGAGGAAGTTGGTGAAGGAGTCAGTGCCTCCGTGTATAGGGCACTCTGTGTTCCATTGAACGTGATAGTCGCAATCAAGGTTCTTGATTTGGAAAAGTGTAATAATGACCTGGTATGTTAGTTTATCTTTTACTCAACGAATCAGACACAAAATTCAACCTTTCAATAGCACGAGTTTGTCAGCTAGCAGCCACTATTTAATTTCTTAGCATAGGGTTATACATATTAAGTGAACATTTGTAACCCTATGCAAGGTTCCCAAAACAGTTAAATGACATAAATGCCATAATTGAAACCATTGTAATTGCCTTTGCGACAATCGACATGGTGTGATTGCCATGTCTATTCTTAATACTTCAATATGTTTAGGTACAGTAACTGAAGAAGGCTTCAAAAAGTTTTTAATCCACTAACATTCTTATTTCTCTAAAGTAATTCAAGGCAATGCTTATAAGGATTTCAGTTTGAATTATGGGTTGCAACTTGCAATGCGCTTTATTTCTTTTTAAAAATCATAGATGAATACATCAACATCTTCCATGATATTGAACTTTGTCAAAACCATATTTCTAAAGTAATTAAATTTGTATTGAAATGTGTCCAATATTACATCCTATTTTTGTTTTTCTGAGATCCTATTTTAATTAAAATAGGATGGCATACGTCGTGAGGTACAGACTATGAGCTTGATCAATCACCCAAATTTATTGCGGTCATATTGTTCTTTCACAACCGGTCACAACCTTTGGGTTATTATGCCGTTTATGGCTGGGGGATCCTGTCTACATATAATGAAAACTTCTTATCCAGAAGGTTTCGAAGAGCCGGTTATCGCTACAGTGCTTCGAGAGGTCCTTAAAGCCTTGGTCTATCTTCATGCACATGGTCATATTCACAGAGATGTTAAGGTTCTGCAATTAGTTATTCTAGAAAGATGAAAGATCTATTAGATTTCAATTGCTCTATTCAGTTACCAGTTAATAACCCGGTTAGTTCATTTCAGGCTGGGAATATATTAGTTGATAATAATGGTTCCATAAAGTTAGCTGATTTTGGAGTGTCTGCATGCATGTTTGATACTGGAGATAGGCAGCGTTCTAGAAATACCTTTGTGGGAACTCCTTGTTGGTATGTTCCATTTCTTGCCCTTTGCATCTTGCTTCTTGTTATATGGGTATTTCACATCTCAGTAATGTTTTCTTTAGGATGGCACCAGAGGTAATGCAGCAGCTACATGGATACGACTTTAAGTAAGTGGTGATTCATAAATGCATATGCTCGTTATTGTTTTAATGTGTCTCTTTTATTAAATCATTTTATAATCATGTATGCTTTTACAACTATAAGCTAAAGAGCTATGTTGTGTGTTTACAGAGCAGACATCTGGTCATTTGGAATCACGGCACTTGAACTTGCTCATGGTCATGCACCGTTTTCAAAGTATCCACCAATGAAAGTATAATTAATATAGTACTCTTTGTCTAATGGTTGCATTCAGTTGTAAATTTACCAAACTAGAATGTAACTCTTTCCAATTTATCTCAATATATTTTCAGGTTTTGCTTATGACACTGCAAAATGCACCACCAGGTCTTGATTATGAACGGGACAAAAAATTTTCAAAGGTTTGTGTCAAAATATTACAATATGTAGGATGACATGCTTAATTTATTTTTTGTTTTGTTATTTTTGCAGTCTTTTAAAGATTTGGTTGCTGCTTGCTTAGTTAAAGACCCAAAAAAACGTCCCTCATCTGATAAGCTTTTGAAGCATCCTTTTTTTAAACATGCAAAGACAACTGATTATCTTCAAAGAGCCATTCTTGATGGTCTTCCCCCACTAGGTGATCGTTTTAGGGTGCTAAAGGTATTTTGCTTATACCATGTCTTATTTTTGTTACCGATTTCTATTTTGCTAGTTACTTGACCGTGTTGTTTCAGGCAAAGGAAGCAGAGCTGCTACAAAACAGTGAGTTAAATGGAAATAAAGAACATTTATCACAGGTGACATGGCTGCAATCATTGTTGTTTAATATGATGTTGTTGGTTATCCTGATATAGTTATCTTTCGTAACATGCAGCAAGAGTATATTCGAGGAATAAGTGCTTGGAATTTTAATTTGGAGGACTTGAAGAATCAGGCTGCACTTGTATGCATTCTTGAATAATGTTCTTTTAATCAGTTTTGTTTAACAAAAAACAATTGGTGTTCTACCTTTTCACACTTTTCTCTTTGAGGGCAGATCCAGGATTATGATGAAAGTTCAACTGCTGAAGATCTGAATGCAAGTTCAAAGCAACAAGACAAACTCAATGATGTTAAATTCTCAGCAGAAAGGTCATCCTCTGAGATACTTAACGATTCAGATGATGGGTCCCACCTTGAGGTATTTTGTTGATTGTGCTGCATTGACAATCTTAGACCATTGTGCCTATGCAAACTGGATTAATGTCAAATATACGAATAAAACTAATTTCAGGATGAGATTGATGAAGTTCCTAGCTTGGAGGATTCGTTTGCTGCATTTCCTATGAAGCCTATTCAAGCACTCAAGTAAGATCATACTCATCATCCAAATTGCAGTTACCTTTTCTTTGGGATTTATGTAAGGAAAGAAGTAGTAATTGGATACAAATTGTCGTAGTTGGATAATTTATCTTTGTTGGCATGCAAGATTTGCGACTGGTAACCTGTGAATGATAAGAACTCAATGATGCTTTTGTTTCATTTCATCTGATTCCAAGTTGTGCTTTGATACAGGGGATGTTTTGATGTTGGTCAGGCTGATGATGAGGACACTGTGAGCCCAACTATAGGTGATGAAAATCGTTCAGATATTGAACAGCATGGCGCCATGACATCATCACTAAAATCTGAAGACCAAGTTGAAAAAAATGATGTCAGGCTTCCAGAACATAGAAAATCATTACCACGGCCAACTATTATTAGTCCAAAAAAATATTCGAGTGGATCACTGCTACCGGACAAGGTGTTATCTTCTAAGAAGGTCGTTGGCGACTTTGAGAGGTAACTGTAATCCTTGGGTCATTTTCTGGGAGCTTTATTAAAAGTCATTTAAGTACTTCTAGTAATGAATTGTTTGAAAATTAATTGATTGTGTATGAGGCCCTTTAACAATGTTTTAATAAGGAAAACTTGTGGAAGAAAAGCAATATTTCATCTATAGTTACTACTTTGTAATGTTTACAATGGGGTAAGTAATATTTCTGGCTTTAAAAATTATCAAAAAGTGGAAATTTTATTCTTCTGGGTATCCCAATATTGATTCTTGTTTATTTGCTAGTTTCATGAGAGAATAGATCTTGCAAAGTAAGTCACTTAGGGAGATGCTCCTTGAGTTATATCATATTAGTTGGTAATACCAGCAACAGTGGTATTATTGACTCAAGTTTGGGTTCCCATTTTCTTTTCTTCTGCACCTGCACTTGTAGCTTTTTTAAACAATTTTTGGGTTGTAATTATTTGACATGTAGAGATTATGCACACAGGGGGTTTCGAGTTGAGCGCAGTTACAGTGGTCCAATACAAGGTCGTCAAAAGAACAACACAACCAACTCCTATCCTGGTGAGTAAATATTAACCTTCTAATTCACCTTGTATTTGTTATTTTATGGGTTTCTAGTAAGTTCCTTTCCTTATTTTTACATGTGCTTTTTTAATTGTTTTGCCTGGTGTTATAGAGGATGCATCAGAGGAAGCTGTGGTGCAGCGCAAGGGACGTTTTAAAGTCATTTCAGCAGATCTCAAGGTATGGAGTTACTTATTTATCTTTTTTATGTGAAATGTAAGTATACACAAGTATTACTTGCCCTCTGTTTAAACACAAGGATTACTTGTTTTCCAATTAAACTTAAATATTTTACAACACTAAGCGAAAATAGGCAACAAAAAGAGCCATGGTTAAAAGAAAGCACAGTTAAAAGGAATTCCAAAGTCCAACCAAATCAAAAGAATAACTTCTACATTATGACCTTCATAATGCATGATTACACATTTATGGTTGTAATTCAGAATATTGTAGGTTAAACTTTAAAGTTTAAACCAATGTAATCTTTGTCATACCTTTTAAACATAAATTTAATATGAAAATAGTTTAATAAACAAAACAGTTGGTCTGGTTGGTGTATTCCAATCACTCTTTCTAAAAATAAGTAAATGTGTTGTAAGAAATGTAGCAATTAGCTGATACACACTTTTTTTCTTTCGTTTGAGTGGACTAGAAGGTTTCTAATCATTGCTTTGGTCTTATTTCCAAATCCAATTACATTATAAAAGTGTTGGTAACACTAAAATCACAAACAGACACGGACCCTGACCTTCAGTGGCGAAGCTTGGAGATCAAATCAGCGTGGGCTACTCATTTTTTTCTGATTGGTAGGGACCGGAAGATCAAATGGGTGGGGGCCTGACTCAGTTCATATAAAAATTACCTACAAAAATCACAAAATTCTACCACTGCGCCAAAAAACGGCAGGAGCCGGGGCACCCCTGGCCCTCACAAACCTTCGCCCCTGCTGACCTTTGCTCGAAATGGAACAAAACGGAGCAGTAGCCTAATGCATAGGCAATGGCTGGTATTAATTTCGTACAAAAAAGCGAGATGAAACATAGTAGAGTACGTGGATGCAGATGAAAATTGGATGACAGATATTCCTCAAATCTGTTTTTTCTTCCATCTAGAGGCATGACAATGGTTGAAGGTGGCCTGATCTGCAAAAGTTTTACTTCAACAGACTCTCTTAACATCCTTTTCTTTATAAATAAAAACTCTTCTTAGAGACCGCCATTGCTTTCTTTTTTTTTTCCTGGAAATATAATCTTCATTTTTTTTTTGTATTTTGTTACCTTTGAGGTGTTATGTCTCACCCCCTTTTCTTTTCTTTTTTCGGTCAGGTTCCGGTTGTCAGTTCCACTTTCAGTGGAACCACCAGTCCACCTGCATCAGGCATATCGGCTTCTGTTGTTTCCTCATTGCAAACCATTTTGTACCATAGCACATTGCAAAAGGTATGCACTTGATCTTGATTATCTTTATACTCAGCTGACTTTCCAAATTCTCTCTGATGGACAACAACTTTGCTACTTTCTTTGTACTCAGGAAGAACTACATAGGTTAATGAAGTTTGTTGAGCAAATTTCTGGTACTTCAGTTTACATGATCCATCATTCATCTACCTTCTGTATACAACGACAAACAAACCTGACTTTTATCCCTGTATGCAGGCAATTCCATGGAGTATGTAGAAGCAGGAGTCAACGGGTCGACACAGGCAATGACTAGTGACGCCTTTATCTATTAATAGTCCGTTAAATATCTGCTGCATGTTTTGATCCTGAGTTGTGTGACCATTAAGTTCAATCAATGGGTTGTCTTCCGGCTACACAATTATTATTTATATGAGTCACATTTTTCAAGTCAGTTTCCAACTTTGTTCAACAGTCGCCACTCTGTATGTCATTATTTCGGCCCACCACTCCATTGCTTTTTCTTGGCTGCATATAGTTTTAGCAAAACAGGCGGTTGTATTATACATTAAAAAATAAAAGAAAATATAGTTTCATACAAACTAAAGATTTCATATGTATCCATCATAATACCATATTTACCTTTTCTAAAATGCTAAAATTGTCATATTTACCAATCCGTATTACATAAAACAAAATTAGTTTCTTATAACAATCTGTTTCACCAACTAAACAAATAAGAAAGCTGTAAGTGTAAATCATCACCGTGCACAAATAACAAATTTGTTTTTAATTATTGAATAGTTAAATATGTTATTTTTAGTGTAAATGGGAATTTTCCTATATGTAAATAATTCAGAAATTATATTATCTCCATAATAATATCATTCTTTGAGTTAAAATTATCTAGGAGGGTTTGGGCATTAAAAATATAATTTGGGTGATTTTTGACACGTGACTCCTTTACTCTGAAACTATGTTTATTTTAATCGTTTTGTCTGTTCATTTCATGCAATAATCATTTCTGTGCATGATAACATTCTTCTGTTAAACTTTTTCGCTCAAGTAATAAACGACATTAGTTTTCTGTTGCTTGGTATAAATTCATCCCATGCAGATCCCTCTTACTTCTCCACGGGAAAGAGAATTGCAGTCTCAGCTGATCCAGTTACAACAAAGGTAATGACATTTGAAAACCAGCTTAGTCTACTCAACCTGCAATCTTTTTATCTGAAAATTACTTCATTTTCTTCAGAAACACCATTCTGGCTGAGAAATTGCAAAGACAGAAGATGATGAATGCACAGGTAACCATATAATCTTCTGTTATAATTCGTAGGGGCGTTTGTAACTGTTGAAATCGGCCCAACCGCAAAATGAATCAGATCTGCTGGTTTAGCCGGTATGGGATTTATGTGGTTATCTCCATGGTTTACATCTTAAGAAACCGGATTTGACTGTTCCATCAACAGTATGGAACTTGGAACTGGCTGCGTAAACCAGACACGCTCTTTCACCTATATTATTTTTCATTTTTGTAATATGCCCCTATGTATATATGTAGTACTTAAGAACCATCCTTATCATTTAAAAAAAACCAATGCAAACAAAAGATTTTGACAAAAAAACGAGTTCAAACCATGAAAACAAACCAACCATTTTGACCCAAACCAACTATGCCAGTTTGTTTGAAAGTTTTCAAATACACAAGATTATGAAGAAAAAACCGGTACAAACCAAACCATTTTGACCCAACCAACTCGGCCAGTTTGTTTTAAAAAGTTAAATACAGACTTTTTTTTTGGAAAAAAATGCTTTAAACCACCAAACCGTACCATTTTGAACCAGCTGGGTCATTTAAAAACATCAACACATGCTAGCCTAATCGAACCTTTTTACCCAGCCACTAAAGTACCTAAACATCTCTTAGTCATAATAATTTATATCATTCTTTTTTTGAGTGTAGTTGGAAATGAAACTCAGTGATTTGATGAAGAAAGAAAACATCGAAGAATGATTTACATGTCCTGACTGTGCGCCTATTTGAGTTTTGTGTCGTCAGGTAATTTTATTCTTTAAAAAATGTAACATATTTGTGAATATAAGGAAAGGGAGCCTAGTAATTATGAGTTTGTGACATCTATTGTTGTAATAATATTGCCCCCTCAATATTATAATTATATACAAGCAGGATTATTTTTGTGTTTTAATGGTCGAAAAATACTATTTAAAATTTTGATATGTAAAACTTACGCCTTCTGTTGCAACTTCTCAAAGTTTTGAGGTGAGTTGAGTTGTAGTCGATTTGTTCAAGCTCGGATCATCTGTTTGTTTTTTGTTCTGTCATCTTATTACGTTGTATAATACGGATAGGGCTCGGGTTTTTGGCAATAGACAGGTAAACAGGTTGTCCCATAGCCGCGAAAGCTTTTAAAACTAATCCAATAGTCGAATACTAGTCGTGATCTTTTCAGGTTTTAGGCTTTTGTCTGTCGAATTCAGGTTATATGTTTATTTATTTATTTTTTTCTGCTCTGACTTTTATCAAAATGTTTAGTGTGGACGATAATTTGAATAAAGTAACAATTATCAATTAAATTGGAATGACAGGTGATTAGTAAGCGATACTAAGGTGGTGTTTGTTTTTCCCCAAAAGTACTTCTGACCTCTTTTGTCTGTCGTGCTTGTAACACCTCAAAATTTGATAATTAGCGTTTATGCTAGTAAGGGTAATAACCGGCTTAAAATCCCAATTTATAATATTAGATAATCTCGGATTAACAATAGTTGGGAACTAACCACGTTAGTCCCGTTTGGTGAATAACAATATAAAACATTTTATAAAAATTAACTGGGTTAGCAGAAGTTAACCAAAATCCATACATGGAGGGGCTAAACTTGCCAAGTGATGAACCTTGGCTTTATAACATGAAAAAAACGCAGGGAATGCATTTTCCCTTGGTCAAAACTCACGATCCCAAATACCCTCTTACAACCAAACCCTAAAACTCATAAACAAGCCTAAATAAAGGTGGAATCAAAGGGTTTTTGAGTGCATTAGCCCTAAAATGGATCATCCAAACATAATACACATCAAGGTAACCTTTTATTTGACTAAATTTGATGGTATGTTCATGCTTGGGTATGATGAAAATCATGGGTTATTATAAAAACGTGAATTAAGGGCTTGTAATGGTTACTCTTGTATGAGGGAACCATATTACATGTTAAATTGTGTGTTAAGCAAAATTCTTGTGAGAAGGTTATATCCTTGAAATTCATGTTATAAAATGAATTAGGTTTCTTGGTGGATAGGTAGTAACCCCCTTTAAACCATGAAAATACTAGCTTTTGTTGATGATAAACTATGATTAAGATGTTTATACGAATGATAGTAATGATAATCTTGGCTATGGGTAAATCCATGAGGTCCTTAGGTCCTAAAATTAAATTAGGAAATCACGCCTACCAAGTGTTTGATAAAATGTCTCAATGAAACTCGATTTCACTTAGGCATAAATGATGTGTTAAGAACTTGTATATTGGTAAAACACGACAAAAAAATGCGTGTAGACAAGTAAAGAATAGGTTCTAACAACCTAAGTGATCATTCACCTCATAGGTGTGAATACAAGAGAACTTGGATAGCTAAGGAGTCTTGGATTGAGGTAAAGAGGAAGCACGCATAAGGTAAGTCACTCGATGGCTTAATTCTTAACATGTTTCTAGTATGTTTATATGCTTAGTTATACTTTTGTATATGCATTTGGGAACTAGACATTGGAATGTCACAAAAGAAGCTTAAACTAGATTCACGATTCATAGAAAGATGGCCTTAGATGAAGGTTGTTAATATCCCAATTAGACTATCGGGTCAATTGGGTAAAATGCTAGTTAGACAAGAGCTTAGACCAAGGGCCAACATTAAGCCGATAACGAATTGTGTTAATTGCTTGAGCGTATTCGTAGACTCAATGTTAATTACCTCAAGCTAGACTAGAAGCAAAAAGGGGCACGAGCTAAAGTAAGTCATAATCATGACTTGCACTTGACATTATAGTGTTAAAGGTTTTTTATAGTTAATGAAATGCTATGGTCCTCCTAGACTTGTGTAAGTTGGAAACATTTGTAAATCTTGAGAACGTGTGGGCCGGACAAGTAAAACCAAGTAAAAATGGTTCATGGAGTCATAGACACGAAGGTATAGCCACAACGGCAACACGTGCATAGTGAATTCATAATTATGCTCAAAATATTGGGAGTACAAACATTCGAGGTTGTAAGTCTTAGTCTAAGCAGTTAATGCGGTGGGAAATCGAATATCGGTCAAGGGCCGATATTTGATATATAGGTTATCGCGGTGGGATATCGGTGGGATATCGGTAATTTTAATATTATGTAATTTTTTATAAGATATATATATACAACACAAAGGTGGTGTCTAAGGTTATGGAAAAGAGTTAAATATGAGATGTTTTATTGCACTTTTACAATAATTTTAATTTTAAATGTTAAAAAAGAATCTTAGTGTTGTAAAACCTCGATGAATTGCATTGTAGTATGACACATGGACGTGCCACATCAACACACATGATGAATTGCATAGATATGACATATAAAAACTAACTGATCTTTTTTTTTTTCGAATAAAACAAATTCCATAAAGCCATACCTACCAACAATGATTTTAACTTTCAACTTTACCAAACAAAACCACCCTAAACCACACCGTCTTTCTTCTCCAATCAAAGATACCACCTATCACTGTCTTCCCCACCTCCGGCCATCACCAGACACCATCGCCCCCACTCGCCTGCACAAAAGTAACTACCGTCCACCACTACCTTCGCTGCCTCTTCCCGATTTCTTACCGCTTACAATCAGACAACAACGAATCTTCAACTTTTCTTCTAGCGACAGATCGAATCAATTCTACATCGTTTCTGTTTGCAGAATCAGCTACTCGAGCTTTGTTATATATATGATGATCCGTGGCAGTGAATCCATCTGGAGTTCCGGCGGCTCTTCGACTGTTGAACCTGGAGATTCGCTGTTAAGACTGCTATTTAACATTCAAAATATCACCGGGATATCGGTAAATATCACCGATAATCTCGGTCCCGATATTCCTGACCGCTATTTGGTTGCATGTCCGATAACCGCTATCCCGCCGCTATCCCACCGCTATTAACTGCTTAGGTCTTAGTGGGGATCATAGGAGGTCAAAATATGAGTGTTGAGACTTGAAAATTGTCAAAAAGTCAGGTATTGGCGCCACCTTGCGCTGAATCAGGCATGGTGGCACCATATTTGGCGTAATTCAGGCAAAATTTTAGGTGGGCGCCAGGTGGCGCCGACTGAGGGTGGGTGGCGCCATGATCTGACAAAGGTGGCGCCAAGTTTCACTTTCTTGCCATTTCTTTGTCCGAAATTCCAATAATTCAATTCCGATCGATTTTATTAACGTTTAACAGGTTATTTGTGGTATTTTAACCCCTAGGATAATCGAGATGCATAACGGATGATGATCAAGATTAGAACAAGAACCGAACATACAAGACTTGTCCGCTTCCGCAATTTTTGTACTTATCTTTTAAAACTTGGTTTTTGGAAGTCGTTTTGCTATCATATTCAACACTAACTAGACTATTCGTATGTTTTGAACTATAATGCCTTATTCAAAAACTTCCAAACTAAGTTTTTACCACGCTAATTATCGTATAATTACCCGTTTAACGGGTAGGGTCTTACAAGTGGTATCAGAGCTCCAGGTTAAACAAGTTAAGCGTTCGGTTCAAGCTTGGTCATCAATCCGGTAAGGGATTTACTTCCAAAGCGTAATAATCTAGTCGAAAACGATCTATATCATGATTGAACACGAGTCAATCAGGAACGAACTAAAGGAATAGGGTACTAAACACTAACGCCCAGTAGATACACCAATTACACGGTCATAATGAGCTACGACTCAGCCGAACCGGAAATTGGGGAAACCTAGTCGCATCACTTAGATGATGCGATGGACTGAGTGCACTAAGCACTTAGAAACTCGGAAACATGAAATTCCAACTACACGGTCAAGGTGAACCGAAAGTTGGGGAAAAGATACATAGAATACTTAAAACTCAAACAAATGTCAATCACACGGTCATGGTGGGCTAAGGCTCAGCCGAACCGAGAATTGGAAGACATGTTTGCATCAACATGACTGCACGATCGAATAAAATGCAAATAGCTTAATAATGCGGGTATACAGAAATATATTAGATAAACAGACAATAATGTTTTTATTAAACAAGACGCATGACCAGAAATTGCTCACCTGGAGAGTACCGTGGTGATAGCGATGAGATCACCGTGACATGTGCGGATTGCTTACCCTGGCCAGGTAAGTGTTAAACACATGGCGCGGTGGGCTTCTCGTGATCTACACGCCTATTTTTCACGTGACAAGGACTGGGTTAGGGGAGAAAGGCATATCAACATCTTCAAAATATAACTCGCGAGGTCATATAACAAGGAAGTGTTGCCAAACAACTTAAGAGGCCGGGTAAACCGGGTAAGTAAAACCGATGCATAAACGACCCACGGGGTCGTAGAGCCAAAGGTATTACCACAACGGTTACACGGACCAAGGTAAGACTTGAACCTTAATTAAAGGTTAAGTCATAATCAAACTCGAACCTTTATAGAAGGTTAAATTCATGGATAGACTTGAACCTTAATCAAAGGTTAAGTCATAATCAAACTCGAACCTTTATAGAAGGTTAAATTCGTGAATAGACATGAACTTTAATAAAAGGTTAATTCGTAACTAAACTCGAACCTTTATAGAAGGTTAAATTCGTGAATAGACTTGAACCTTAATCAAAGGTTAAGTCATAACTAAACTCGAACCTTTATGGAAGGTTAAATTCATGGATAGACTTGAACCTTATCAAAGGTTAAGTCATAACTAAACTCGAACATTTATAGAAGGTTAAATTCGTGAATAGACTTGAACCTTAATCAAAGGTTAAGTCATAACTAAACTCGAACCTTTATGGAAGGTTAAATTCGTGAATAGACTTGAACCTTAATAAAAGGTTAAGTCATAACTAAACTCGAACCTTTATGGAAGGTTAAATTCATGGATAGACTTGAACCTTAATCAAAGGTTAAGTCATAATCAAACTCGAACCTTTATATAAGGTTAAATTCGTGAATAGACTTGAACCTTAATCAAAGGTTAAGTCATAACTAAACTCGAACCTTTATAGAAGGTTAAATTCGTGAATAGACTTGAACCTCAATCAAAGGTTAAGTCATAACTAAACTCGAACCTTTATGGAAGGTTAAATTTATAAATAGACTTGAACCTCAATCAAAGGTTGAGTTATAATCACATTCGGACCTCAATTAAGGAAAATCCGTAAAAAGGACTTGAACCTCAATCAAAGGTTAAGTCGTAAACGCACTCAAACCTTAATCAAGGGTTAACCACAAGTAGACTTGAACCTTAATCCAAGGTTAAGTCATTAATGCATTCGAACCATAAACGAAGGTGAATTCCTAAATGGAATGAACCCTAATCAAGGGTTAAATCACAAACCAATCCGAATCTCATCTGAAGGGTAAGCTTTTAACGAGTATAAACCCCAATCGGGGCCTAAATCGTATCCCAATATGAACCCTGTATTGAGTAAAACAAAAGCCAAGATTCGGGCTAAGCCCAAGGTAAAGTCATAATTTAAACTTTAATCGTATTAAATTCATGAAAGCCTACGGGCAAATGTGAACTATGCGTCACACTAATCGTATTAAATTCATGAAAGCCTACGGGCAAATGTGAACTATGCGTCACACTAATCGTATTAAATTCATGAAAGCCTACGGGCAAATGTGAACTATGCGTCACACTAATCGTATTAAATTCATTAAAGCCTGCGGGCAAATGTGAACTATGCGTCACACTAATCGTAATGAACTCGTGAGAACCTACGAGCAATTGTGATCTAAAATCACACAAAATCATAATGATCCGTGAAAGCTCACGGGCAACCAGGGACTAAGCGTCTCACTAAACTGAAATGTGAACAATAATAGAACCCACGGGACAAGCGTGAACTATGATTCACACAAAACTGAACTAAAAACATGGTTTTAGACCATGAAACGACGTGTTAAATGAAAGAAGAAATTAAACACTAAATCAAAAAGGGGGCTCGTAGGAGACCCTGGCAACCAGAGGTGCATCCGTATCAGAGAAATGATCCTAGCCTCGAGCAAGGATCATGTGAGAGTAAACGATGATTGATGTGGCCTAATGAAGGCGTGTTAAAAAAAACGAACAAAGCGAGATAGACCCCATGGGCCTTAGGACATGATGGGTGATCAGACAATCTGAACTCTAAATTATATAGATGGTTGTGAATCACAGAAATAAAGGCAATGCCTTCATAATAAGCCAAATGCGATCCACTGGACCACTATGCATACGAATATTAAAGAAAGAAAACATAAGTAAATAGACTTGTGTGAATAAACATGGTAATGTAACACCATGAAACACGGACGAGCAAGAACTCTTTTGAGAAACGCTGAATTGATCTAAGGGTCAATAAGTCCTAAGGGACATAAATAAACAGAAATGGGTCATAGTTAAGGAACAGACCCTATAAGGGTGGACCATTAAAGAAATTGCCTTGGAAGCAAAGCGTTCTGAGGAATTAAATAAAAACATATCCGGAAGGGGATTTGAAGACGGGGTGTTATATACGAAATAATACCTAGTTAAATAAAAGAGTCGGAAGACTCAGGTTAAATCTCAAATAAGATGCTTGCGAGAGCTAGAAACGTAAATTCGAAAGGCTAGATAAGAAAAGGTCACGAACGCTATGCTAATTCTATCGATAGGGTAAAAAAAATCGTAAAAGCCCGGGGCATCGGGGCAAAAGGATAATAGGTGATCAATCGCCTGGAATTAGTTTCGACTAAGAGTTGAAACTCACATACCAAAATTCGGATAAAATGATATCAATGAGTGTTAAAGTATACAGAGATAGGCTAAATGCTATCTAAAGTAGTATATGGGGGATTCCATGGAATATTCTAACTCTGGATGAGTAATATGAAACACCAGCCCAGGTGGGGGCTTCTGAACTGGGACATATACGCATGCTTAATGGAAGCGTGACTTTTATAAAGTCCAACAAACTAACTCATAAATTTTAGCAAACGATGTGTAGAAACACATCAGAAGTCGTAGTCATTGGATCGTATGACTGACTGACTAAAGCATGTGACTATGAAACCTGAGTCTACGTGCAACCGAAAACACTGATGAATTAACTATTCACAGAATTAGCAATCGGATAGTAAGAAAACCAATGATAAACCGCTAATAACCTAGTGATAGCTAAGCAATCACTCAAAAGATCAAACGGGTCAAGTGAAGTCGTCACCACTTGGACCCAGAGGAATGCATAAATATACCTAAGCCTAGTGACAGGTGAAAACACCATTAAAAGGACACACGTTGTCTAGGACAAAGAAAGAGTAAGGTGCGGGAAGGATCCGATACTTTCCGGTAAAACCATGGAATTATATGAGGTCTTTGAGCCGAAATCAAAGGGAAACTAAAACCATGTTGAGTGTGGGTGACGGTCTTCGGGAAGCCTTTATGACAACCCAACCCAATATGTGCCTCAATGCATAGAAATGATTCTAAGCAGAGTAAATAATCAAATGTATACCCTAAGCCATCGGGAACTTAAGGGTTCCAAACACGCAAACGGGTCAAATCGATGACCCTTGGGCAAACCATGACACCTGAGAGTGCCTAAATTATAATAAATCCGGTAAGGGTAAATGAATGTGTATACATAAGCCTAGGGGCGTAATCAATTCCATTAAAATAACCCTCGTGAGAAGGGATAAAACCCAAGGTTACCCATGAGGCGCGACCCATGGGAATTCTATTACATATCTGGTTTCGAGGACAAAACCTTTTTTAAGGGGGGTAGAGTTGTAACACCCCAAAATTTGATAATTAGCGTTTATGCTAATAAGGGTAATAACCGGCTTAAAATCCCAATTTATAATATTAGATAATCTCGGATTAACAATAGTTGGGAACTAACCTCGTTAGTCACGTTTGGTAAATAACAATATAAAACGCTTTATAAAAACTAACCGGGTTAGCAGAAGTTAACCAAAATCCATACATGGAGGGACTAAACCTGCCAAGTGATGAACCTTGGCCTTATAACATGGAAAAGATGCAGGGAATGCATTTTCCCTTAGTCAAAACTCACGATCCCAAACATCCTCTTACAACCAAACCCTAAAACTCATAAACAAGCCTAAATCAAGGTGGAATCAAAGGGGTTTTGAGTGCATTAGCCCTAAAATGGATCATCCAAGCATAATACACATCAAGGTAACCTTTTATTTGACTAAATTTGATGGTATGTTCATGTTTGGGTATGATGAAAATCATGGGTTATTATAAAAACGTGAATTAAGGGCTTGTAACGGTTACTCTTGTATGAGGGAACCATATTACATGTTAAATTGTGTGTTAAGCAAAATCCTTGTGAGAAGGTTATATCCTTGAAATTCATGTTATAGAATGAATTGGGTTTCTTGGTGGATTGGTAGGAACCACCTTAAAACCATGAAAATACTAGCTTTTGTTGATGATAAACTATGATTAAGATGTTTATAGGAATGCTAGTAATGATAATCTTGGCTATGGGTAAATCCGTGAGGCCCTTAAGTCCTAAAATTAAAGCTAGGAAATCACACCTACCAAGTGTTTGATAAAATGCCTCAATGAAACTCGATTTCACTTGGGCATAAATGATTTGTTAAAAACTTGTATATTGGTAAAACACGACCAAAAATGCGTGTAGACAAGTAAAGAATAGGTTCTAACAACCTAAGTGATCATTCACCTCATAGGTGCGAATACAAGAGACCTTGGATAGCCAAGGAGGAAGCACGCATAAGGTAAGTCACTCGATGGCTTAATTCTTAATACGTTTCTAGTATGTTTATATGCTTAGTTACACCTTTGTATATGCATTTGGGAACTAGACATTGGAATGTCTCAAAAGAAGCTTAAACTAAATTCACGATTAATAGAAAGATGGCCTTAGATGAAGGTTGTTAATATCCCAATTAGACTATCGGGTCAATTGGGTAAAATGCTAATTAGACAAGAGCTTAGACCAAGGGCCAACATTAAGCCGATAACGAATTGCATTAATTGCTTGAGCGTATTCGTAGACTCAATGTTAATTACCTCAAGCTAGACTAGAAGCAAAAAGGGGCGCGAGCTAAAGTAAGTCATAATCATGACTTGCACTTGACATTATAGTGTTAAAGGTTTTTTATAGTTAATGAAATGCTATGGTCCTCCTAGACTTGTGTAAGTTGGAAACATTTGTAAATCTTGAGAACGTGTGGGCCGGGCAAGTAAAACCAAGTAAAAATGGCTCATGGAGTCATAGACACGAAGGTATAGCCACAACGGTAACACATGCATAGTGAATTCATAATTATGCTCAAAATATTAGGTGTACAAACATTCGAGGTTGCATGTCTGAGTGGGGATCATAGGAGGTCAAAATATGAGTGTTGAGACTTGAAAATTGTTAAAAAGTCAGGTATTGGCGCCACCTTGCGCTGAATCAAGCATGCTGGCGCCATATTTGGCGTAATTCAGGCAAAATTTTGGGTCGGCGCCAGGTGGCGCCGACTGAGGGTGGGTGGCACCATGATCTGGCAAAGGTGGCGCCCAGTTTCACTTTCTTGCCTTTTCTTCATCCGAAATTCCAATAATTCAATTCCGATTGATTTTATTAACGTTTAACGGGTTATTTGTGGTATTTTAACCCCCAGGAGAATCGGGATGCATAACGGATGATGATCAAGATTAGAACAAGAACCGAACGTATAAGACTTGTCCGCTTCCGCAACTTTTGTACTTAATCTTTTAAAATTTGGTTTTGGAAGTCGTTTTGCTATCATATTCAACACTAACTAGACTATTCGTATGTTTTGAACTGTAATGCCTTATTCATAAACTTCCAACTAAGTTTTTACCGCGCTAATTATCGTATAATTACCCGTTTAAAGGGTAGGGTCTTACACGTTTGGGGTCTGCAGATTGTGTTTTGGAAGACCTTTCACTAAAAAAGGTATTCATGGCCTCTTCTTGGTGCAAATATAGATCAATGTCTTCGCACATCTTCTCCTCTTCTCCTTTCTTTTTTTTCTTCTTCATATTCTTCTTCATCAGACATCCTTCTCCTCCTCCTCCCCTCCCCCTCAGCCGCCTTCTCCTCCCCTCCCCTCCACCCTTTGCCGCGGCCTTCTCCCCCCTCCCCACCTTCCGCCTCTGCTACCTTCTCCTCCCCCTCCCCCCACGACCTTCTCCTTCCTCCACCTTCCGCCGTCAACCAATAAGTTCTAATTTTTCGGGTCGTGGCTTTATTGGTAAATGGTATGTCAGATGGATTCAAGATAGTATTTTTTTTGTTATTTTGTTTTTATGTTAATTGATCATGGTTTTCTGGGTAAATGGTATGATAGGATGGGTTCAAGAGATTAATTTTTTTATTGTTTTGTGTTTGTGAATAACAGATCATGATTTTGTTGGTACATGGGTTTGGTGGGAGGGCTTCAAGATAGTAATTTTTTATTCTTTTGTGTTTATGTATCTGGATCAAGGTTTTCTGGGTAAATGGTTTGGTGGGATGATTTGAAGACATTTTTTTCTGATTATTTTGTGTTTATGTTACTAGGATCATGGTTTTGTTGGTAAATAATATGATAGGATGGGGTTTTTGACTTATCGTTGCTAGTTTTGGTAGAGTTGTTGTTTTGCTGGTTGTAAAGTGGGTTATTTAGGTTAAGCTGCAGACGTTAACAAACAGTCTTGTTTTTACAGAATGCATACCTTTGGTCTATCTCTTACCCTACGGATGTGGTTCAAGACTGCATACCTTTTACCTCTTTAAAAACAAACAACATCTAACTTACTAACCAAGTTTAAGTAATATTTCAACAATTTTTTTATAACCAACCCGGAAAACTACTTCAATGTAATATCTTTAAATTGCAATAGTTTTCATAATAGGTTTAAATAAGATTAATTATTGTTAAAAATCTACTATAATATATAAATAGAAACAATTAAGGGACACGTGTCCTTTGCTCAGAACATCTGACCGCCCTGAATAATCGACTCATTTACCAAGTAGAGTCTCGCGCTGGGATTGCTTTTCCCGCTTATTTTTCTCAACCTTTTCGGTCAATTCTTTCTATTCTATTAACTAACTTTCCTTTTCTTTTGCTTTTTTCCATATCCATTCTCAAACCCTAACAACTATATCGCCACACATCATTCCATCCATAGTCTCAAATTACCCTCCTCTCGATGGTGAGTATATCCAAATTTTTCTTTCTTCATCTTAACTTTGTTTGTTCGATTTCATCACATATTCGTTTATTTTTTATTAGGGATTTTGTTATAATATTCTCGCTATTTCTAATACAAGGTTAGTACACAGGTTCTTCGGTTATATTTCATATGATTCTCTACATTTAATTCAAGTCTAAAGCATTTTGTTATACGTTTTCGATTACCAAATCCTAATGCGACGACAAAATATTAACCATTCATGCATTGGTTTATTAGGGATTTGTTATCCTATATTCGATTTGGCCCTAATCAAGGTTAGCATACGGTTTTTATTCGTACATGTGATGTATTGAATTTAAACTAATCCATTCCATCATTTCATCTGTATTGAATATTTTGTAGTTTTGTTTTTTTAGTCCAAAATTTCCAATTTTTCATTGCAGGTCATTCAAAAGTGTTGCAAGTTCAAAGCTCCATTAAGAACCAGAAGGTTTGTTTTCTAATTTAAATTATCATCTTCAATAATATAATAAAATTTTGTATTTTTTAATTGATTATGGATATTTTCCAAATGCTTTTTTATGCTTTAATTTAAAACCTATCGGGTTTCACAGAACCAGTATGCCTTTTTAATGTGAAATTGGAGTCAAATTTGTAGGTTTTGCATCTATTTTACTTTAATCAGTGGTCTTTGGTTGAAAATGAGAACTTACTTTATTTATTTGGATGAATTATGATAAAATAGTTCATTCATCCGAAGTGTTGAAGGAAAATTGAGCAGTGTATATGTTATATTTGCAGTTGAAAAGTAAATCGTATATCTGTGCGGACAGGACTATAGGTTTTCTATTAGTGAAAGGGGGGATATTTTGATAGATATGTTTAACTAACTGTCTTTTTCCTTATTATTACAACTTTCCAATGTAATGGCGGAGAGGATTGCTCGTCATCTTTTGGAGCTCATTGTGTAATTTGTTTGAGTTTTTGCATGTCTATTTTAACCTATTTGTTGCCATAGTTATAATTTAAAAATACATGTTTCACCATTCATGTTGATCAACTTGTATAGGGTCAAACATTTACTTTTGTATTAGTATAGATGTATACTTGTAAGTTATAACCACCCACCTTATAGTGAAGTTGTATGGAGGCTCAGTGATAGAAGATTTATAGCTGAAAAGTCACAGGTTCGATTCTTGAGAGTGTCGAGTTTTACCGGTTATTCCATTGTCGTGTCTTAGGGCGAGTGGATGGCCGGGTAATTGTAAATATATTTTGTAGATTTGCGTTTTTATTGTCAAGTATAATCATTCTTTATCATCAACAACGTTTACCTTTAATGCTTTAGTCGACGCAAAATATAGTATAATTAAATGCATCATATAATTCATATATGAAAACTTATATGTTGAAAACTTGTATGTAACTAACAGTCATTTGTAAAATATATAGAAATCATGTCAACTTATTTACAATATTCGTTAATCGGAATATGTCAATAATCAATTAACAACGTAAGTTATATTCGTTATGAATAACAATGTTGGGAATCCCGTGCATCATACGGGTTCTAACCTAGTAATATTTATAAAGATGATTAGATTTGGATTTTGGACCTATCATACCTACCACCACATCAACGTCCTAAATAATCGAAAGAGACGAAAGGTTCTAGAAGAAAACTGAATATTTTGTCCTTTGACATTTGTATTTTTCCTTTGAATTATTTTTGGTCTATCACATGCCCACTTGAAACATGGCATGTCATATAACCTTAGCAGCCGGGTCGTTTTTGTCGCCAGTCGGTATTATATTACTTTTTTTTTTAAAGTTATCCTACACAGTGTAGTAAAAATGAGAAGATGAGAAGGATATAAAAAACACAATAGATCATGAAATATGACACAATGGGCCACAAAATATAACACAATGCCGAAAAAATGTAACACAATGCTGAAGAAAAAAGACACAATGCTACATAAAAGACACAATGATATAACATAAATTCTAAAAACAACAGGTTCCAAAAAAGTGAAAATTCTCTCTAATGGTATATGATACACTAGTATTCTTACATTCACATCATTACCACTTTTTACATTAGTTTTTTTAACCAAATTATACACTATTTATTTTATATCATAAGTTATGAAATAAAATTTTACATATTTTACAATAAACTATTACTTTATAAAATGTTGCCTCACATCTCTATACATTTTGTGGATCCAATATGGTGAAGTGTGTGACTCACTAGCGCTTCATGATGGAAAGAATCATCCTACACTACACACAAACGCTTCCCACACTACTATCGTTCCATGTTCATCAACTCAAAATTCATATTGTTTTCCCCACTTCCGTATTTTGTAAGCATTCACAGTAGCTTCCCCATCCCTCATTCCCTCACAACCAATCACAACCACATATTATACTAAAAATCATTATAGTTTCTCTCCCCTTCACTCACAACTACTTTCAACAAATACTAAAAAATAAATACACCTTCCAGTTTTCCCCAAAAGATTCCCAAGTAACCTCAATTATACCGATCAACAGTAGATTCCTCATTTTTCTTCACTCACAACCACTCACACTCACCCCATATAATTTTAGGGACATACTCACATAAAATGGAGGAGCTACTGTGAATGCTCATATACAAATTCTTACAAAGTTTACAAATTATTATAAATATATGCAAAAATTTTACAAATATTACAATTTTTATTTTTATTAACACTTTTAAAAGAAAGAGGAAAATTAAGAGAAAAAGAAACGACAAGCAAATTTCATTATAAATCAGAAAGGGGTGGCGGAGCAGCTTGTTGCCCGTCTACCTTCTATCGTGATGTAATTTTCGTATTTTGTTTTAATGAAAAGCCTTACTTTTGATTTAAAAAAAAAAATTAATCAACATTGAGACCCCTCTCCTTCTCCATCTCACTATACATATTTGGCTAATGAAAGTATTTGTATATGATACGAGTACAATGTGATTATAATATACGAATAGTAGCACCTTACTAAGTTCTACTTTAATCAGGACCGGCTCAAAATTTATGGAGGCCTACAACAAATACTAAAATGAGGTCTTTTTCTAACACTCAAAATAATCATAAAGCATAAAGATGATAGCAATTACAGGATTAGAACTATTTGCTTAATAAATACAATAAAAAAGCCGTGCAGACCATAGAAATATTAAGCTAAAGGTTTCTTATCTTAATTACAAACAAATATCATATATATTAGAAAAAATCTTCTAAAATTTTGGACCCCTATTATATTGGGGCCTAATAAAACCATAATTTTAAAAGGGAAAATGACCAAAATAGCCCGTTGACCGGGTGTTTTGCAAAAATAAACCTCTGACCCCTCTTTCGAGAGACGGGACACGGCTCCCAAAGAGCCTGAACCGTCTCCAAAGAGGCTTCCCATTTCAGCCAACAGAGGACCGCCACGTATCGTTGTTGATCCCGAGACAGACCTTTCTCTCTCCTGAACCCCCTTTCTCTCTCTTGAACCCCCTTTCTCTCTCCTAAACCCCCTTTCTCTCTCCTAAACCCCCTTTCTCTCTCCTAAACCCCCTTTCTCTCTCCGGTTGCCACTCACCATTAACGAGATTCACTAAACAATCACCAATCCTTACCCTCTTCTGTGAGCCTTTATCAACCACCATTATCATCAGGTCTCAACACCCATTCCATCACCGGACCTAGTACTCGACTACCACCACAGTGAACCACAATTAACCACCATCGATCATCATCTTCCACCGATTAATAGAAAATAGGTGTGGGTTTGGGGGGTTTTTGTGTTACCTCAGTTTAATAATAATCTGCTGAAGAAGACGCCGCCGCCGCATAATCTGGTGAAGAAGACGCCGCCGCCGCTGTCGTGTCTCTGCCCTGCTCCGTCGTCGAGCAGTGGTGGTTGACCGGACGGTGGCTCCTCCTCCTTCCGTCTCTTCCGGCTCCCTCTCTCTCCTCTGTTCTCTCTCTCGATCTGCGTTTCTCTCTCTCAATAATAGTCAGGAGGAGTTGTAGAGGTGAGGAGGTGGTTTGTGGGGAGCGGCCGCCGGAGCTCCGCCGCTGGCGGTGGCCGGAGGTCCTCCACCTTCCTGCTCTCCCTCTCTCTTACTTCATACAGTTGCAACCGGAGAGAGAAAGGGGGTTTAGGAGAGAGAAAGGGGGTTCAGGAGAGAGAAAGGGGGTTTAGGAGAGAGAAAGGGGGTTCAGGAGAGAGAAAGGGGGTTTAGGAGAGAGAAAGGGGGTTCAGGAGAGAGAAAGGTCTCTCTCGAGATCAACAACGACACGTGGCGGTCCTCTGTTGGCTGAAATGGGAAGCCTCTTTGGAGACGGTTCAGGCTCTTTGGGAGCCGTGTCCCGTCTCTCCAAAAAGGGGTCAGAGGTTTATTTTTGCAAAACACTCGGTCAACGGGCTATTTTGGCCATTTTCCCATTTTAAAATACCCTCTAGGGCTTTTGAATCTAATATTTTTCTAAAGTTGTTATTTAGTTGACCCAAATATATAAGAAAATTAAAAACCGGTGAAAAAAGGTGGTGACTAGAAAGGTCTTCCAACGGGACTGGAGGGTGGCGTCTATCGTGTGCCGGACATTCAACCACGTGCTCACCTTACTGCCTTTAAAAAAAATATACTATCCTTTTTTTTAACGGCAAATATTATAGTACCTTACTAGATTTAATCCCGGGAGCGTCCCGGGTTGAAAAATATAACAATTCTAATAATACTAATACTAATACTTATCTTGATTAAGTATACTTATGCATCTTTAGAAGAGTAAAATTCTAATGATAACATGGCGAATGAGCTGAATTTCAACATCGTAGATAAGAACCTGGTTTAAAAGAAAAAACATGATTAATGAATAACCTGAACACTTTGTATTTTTTTTTCCCGTATGAACGAAACCCCACAAAAATAGTCTTTTTTTCTCTGTTTTTTATATAGCACTATGGTACTCGTTGGAAAGATAATAAAACGCTCGTTAATTTGGTGTAATTTTTTCTTTAGAAAATCTCGTATATAAAAGATATTAACGTTTAAAAATTATGAGATGAAACATAAGAGAAAAAAAATTAAATTTGTTTTTAAATTCTTTTTTTCCTAAAATAACTCAATTTAATTTTAGTAGATTAGGTTTTATATTATTATTTGTTTTTTATTTAATTTGCCACATGGCATGACACATGGCACACTTAAGGAGGAGAATGCCTCCTTGAATGCCATGTCATTAAAATTGCTTTCTTTTATTATATATATAGATTTCTACCTAACCTTACATTTGCAAGGATTTAAACCCACAATCTCACATTTGTAAAAAAAAATCTACTATCTTTTCTATTAAAAAAAACATACACAACTAAATTACTATATATTCTTTTAATCAAATTTACTGTATATTCTTTTAATCAAATATAAATAAACGGGTTAATATTCATATACTAAAAATGCGAAATAGTTTATACACTGTGAAATTCGTATATTCATAACAAATTTATTGTAGACACCATAAACTATTTATTAGGGTACACGGGCACCACTTAAGTACCGTTTCGGGTATTAAACCATGTGTAGTGGGGCGCTAAGAAAGAAATCTTGCTTTTGTGTGTTTTTGTGATTGAATACGAGACTACGGGCGGATCTAGATTTAAAGTTTAAGGGTAACGTTTAATTGATTTTACCGTACTTTCATACAATGTAAATGAAACATAAATAGAAACACGATAATAAATAAAGTTACCCGATTAGGGTCGCACTGTCGCAAGGCAGAGAATGCAGAGACGGGAGCGCCTCGCAGGGAGGCTATGGTGGATGGCCTGCAGTGGCTGCAACCATATGGTAGGGTCGCCACATGCTTCTTGTCGATTGTTATGCTTTGATGTTGCTTCTTTTCGTTTGTTTTTTCTACTCAAGCTTGGCTCGATAAAAAACTCAAAATGAGCCGAGCTTGAACGAGCTCAAGCCTGCTAGCGAGCATAAACGAGCCCACTGTTTTTATAAATTTTAATCAATATATTAAATATATATAAATAATAATTAATATTTATAAAATTATGAAAAATACTTGAATTATATATAAAATAATAATTATAAGTAATACAATTTAATTAATGAATTGAGCCGAACCCGAGCTTGAAAAAGCTACTTACGAGCTGAGCTCGAGCTTTAGGAACAAGCTCGAATCAAGTCAAGCTTGAGCTCAATCTTTCATAAGTTAAACAAGCTTGAGCCAGGTCGAGCTTGGGCACGACTCGCCTCGTTTGCATCCCTAGTTTTTTTGCATTCAAACTTTAACCAAACTACTCGCCACGTCATCGTCCACATCAGCGTAAGCATGCCATGTTAGCGTCCACGGCATCATCCACTAACTGAGTTAGTTCTCAGTTAACAAAGGTTCATTGTCGGACAATACGTTGAAAGTTGGGATCTTTGTTGGGAATTTTCGAAGTACAGATTATTACGGCCAATGGATGAAAGTTTAGATTATTAAAATCTAATACCTTTTTTAAAAGTACACATTTGAAACTATTATTGTGATCTTTTGTTTCTTTAAACTAAAACTAAATAATTATACTTACTACTTTTATGAAAATAATAATCAAATTAATAAAACATATTTCACATTAGCACAAATACTAGTTACATTTCAAGAATATTGAGAAGAAAATAGTTAAATTTATGTAAAATATTAATCAAAAACATTTTCTAGTAATAAAAGTCATTTATAACTTTTATTTTGCCACGTATGTTTAACTGCATTGAAAGTTTATTATTGTCGGTTTGTATAAGATCATTTTTTGCGATCGCCATCACACGAAGATAACAATTTAAAGATTAATGGAGTAACATCAAGCCACGAGTGTTTTCAAAACCTATATTCACTCCATGTACACCGCCTTTGACAAATAACTGATGAGAAAGTATTGGGTACAAAGTCCCTTAACATACAAAGTGTAAGAAGCCACAAAATGTTGCCACGTGGAACTTGTCTGTTATATCATAACAACTGATGAGAGGGGTAATATTGACATTTGCATCTATCAATAAATGACATTCAAATTTACGATTTCATGAATCCCTGTTTTATCGTTTAATCATAATTCAAAATTTCATAACTGATTACACGATTTTCTTCATCAATTCATACCTTATTCAACATTCCGTCTCGATCGTTCAGAGTTTCTACCAAAATCATAATCAATTTTGCAGAGTTCATCATGTTTGGTACGTACTCTGTTTTTATAACTTTCCTTAATCGTAAGCTTTATTTTGATTTTAATTGTTTATCAGATCTAAATAACGAACCTGAAATCGTAAACGAAGACGAAGATGATGTTGTCGATGCTCATAGTCTGAATTTTGAAGGTTAGTTTATACTATTTTGATTTATATTAGCAGATCACAAAAAACAGAGATGAACAGAGTTTTGAGGTTACTGCTTGGTTTAACATGCGTTTTATTATGTTTAACATGCGTTTTGAGGTAACTGCTTGGTTTATAGAAATGATTTTTATTCAAATGCGTTTTATTATGTTTAACATGCGTTTTGAGGCAACTGCTTAGTTTTATAGAATTTGTTTTTATTCAAATGCGTTTTATGATGTTTTAACATGCGTTTTGAGATTTGTTAGATAAATCCTTACATGTGCATGTGAATGCTTACTATTATGTGCCTTTTTATAGTATGAACATGTCATTTTGTCATTAAAATTAGATTTTATAGTTGTATGTTTTGTGTTTTATGACAGATCTTTCTAAGAAAGATGTCCCCATTGATGATCAAACTCCAATATACAAACCTGCTGTTGCATCTTCATTGAAACCAGAAGATGCAATGAAGATGAAAACGAGATGAAAAATACATTGTTACAAGATGAAAACAAAGAAGTTGAAAGTGCTGAAGACTATGGAAATGTACACCAGGCAGATGAAGAACAAGTTGTTGATGAGTGATTTTTTTTTCAGTAATGCGTTTTATGTTTTTATGCATGCGTTTTGGTATATACTGAATAGTTTGCACATCTTCTCTGTTTTTTACGAATGCGTTTTATGATCATATCGAATGCGTTTTACTAATACATCACATATATATTTCATTTCACATCAAAACAAAAGCTTTTTCAAGCTTTTACATACATTATCCATATATATTTCATTCCACATCAAAACAAAAGCTTTTTCAAGCTTTTACATACATTGAAAACTCTGATGACTAAACCTCTGATGTGTAACAGCTGATGGAATAAACTATGTTTGCTTGAATCATCTGTTGGAGCCTAAGTGTTGTTGACTCCAACAGACCTTGTATCTTCAGACCTTTGGTAGACAGTGGTATTTATGTATTGGTTTTACATCACCAGTTAAATAGATTTCCATATATCAAATGCGTTTTAGTATTTATTGAATGCGTTTTAATATGATTCATACAAAACATCAAATGAAACATGCATTTTTAATACCAAAAGAGACATTCAGGTCTAACACTGTAACATTCAACAATGTAAAGATGCAAAATTAACAAACTTATCAATCTTAAAACTTTTAGCTCATATTATCTACTCGCTTTAGCACCTTCGTGTAAACATTTTCCATCATCTTTACCAACCTTGATGTATCCCCCGCAACATTCTCGTCAACCCTATTTGATGTATTGTCTCCAACAATTTCATCAATAACATTGTCCCAAGCAACATACTCATCAAGTATGTTTGATGTAGCATCTTCGACATTTACACACTGTCAAAAAATAAATACATGCGTTTTAAGTATTACCAAATGCGTTTTATGGATAAACAAATGCGTTGATTGATAACTTCTGATGAAGTGTTTGTAACTACTGAAGAAGAAGTTAATAACTACTGCTGAATCAAACCACTGATGGCCTAACTTCTGATGAGCAAACTACTGATGAACATTTACAAATGCGTTTTACTTTTTTGAACATTGATACACATGCATTTTACTTTTTCTTGACGAGCAAACCACTGATGACCTAACTTCTGATGAGCAAACCATTTTACTCTGATTTTGTCCATTTTTTTCATCCAAACCTGCAGAAAACATAACATGCGTTTTACTCATTATGCATGCGTTTTACTATATTTTTTTCATCAGACCGTGTTTCATTTGGTGGTTCTGTTTTAAGACAAAAAAACATGATATATTTCAATACAACTCATCAACAACCTTATTCATCATATTAACAAAAACGCCTTTTATAACTTTAGCAAAACGCATTCGATTTTTGCACTATAATGAATCACATCAAAAAACGCCTTCTTTAAAACTTAAAAACGCCATCACTAATGCAATGGATCAGTGATGGCGTTTTTCAAATCAGACCATATCATATCAACAACATATCATATCATACAAAAACGCCTTTACTAACAATTAAGAACGCCATCATTAAATCAGACCACTAAACCATCTTCTTCAACATTCATGTAAACGACTAACAAAATAGCATAAAACCTATCATCTTCATGTAAATCATACCTGTATTAGTTGGTTTTGAAGCCCTGTCATGACACAACTTACTTCTTCTTTCTCGTGCTTCACCTGTTTTAGGGTTTTAAAACCAACGATTAGCACCAATTATTGTTCGATTATTGACATACGATCGTAAATAAACTAAATACATGATCAATTTCTTACTTGATTTGCGTTTTGGAGACATGATTCTTCTCTGATAAGTGTTACTTTCCAGTGCTCTGTTTTGTTTTGGTTAACAGAGAACGATTTTGTGTGAGTTATTAGGGTGAATGATTCGATTGTGTGTGTTTAATTTTGATGAATGATTTTGATGAATGATTCGTCAATTAGAAACCGTCCATAAATGAGGGTAATTTGGCGCTGCAATTAAAAAAATTCAAAAAATTAGAGTTGTAATTTGTCTGATTTACCCTCAAATTGATAACTGCCATAAATGAGAAGGGTGTGTATTAAATGTACGAGGTAATTTGTTAAAAACGCAGAAGGTGGGAGATGGAGGGCCAGGATCCCTTCTTACACTTTGTATTTTAAGGCTACTTTGTACAATAGCCTCTCTCAATAACTGATTCATCAAATGATATACCTGTAATTTATTAAATACTAATACCAACCAATAATTGAATTTCGGACACCTTTTTTTAAACTCCATTTTCATCTTCAAACCCATCGCCATCATTATCATGCTTTGTGTATAAGTCAAATAGTAGTTTTCTACTTTTAACCACTAAATCCATTTGCTAAAGAGATTTAGATTTTATTTTGAAAATTTTCATTTAAATACATAATACATGGAATATGTATGAAGAAATTGGTAAAGATAAATGCTACAAAAACGAAAACCTATATGAACACCTTCATTAATAAACCAAAACTATAAATCTCACATGACACTTAGAGAGGCCAAGATTCTCTTAGAGTGAGTCATGTGACATGTCATGTAGCATTAGCTGATTTTAGAAAAAAATTAAAAACAAATTTGGATTTTTTTCTCTCGTGTTTCTTCCCATAATTTTTAAACGTTAATATCTTTTATATACGAGATTTTTATAGAAAAAATCAAACCAAATTATCGAGCATTTTATTATCTTTTCAACGAGTACCATAATGCTATATAAAAAACCGAGAAAAAAACGACTATTTTTTGTGGGGTTTTGTTCATACAGGAAAAAAACACGTCTTCAGCTAATTTATTAATCATGTATAGACAAGTAACTAATTATGACACCCCTGTCAAGCTTGGTTCGGTTGATAAGTTTCTAAAGTCGGTTTTTGATGTACCGTTTACGTTTAAAAGAGTAGAGGCAATGCTTTATATATCTAACTTCGAGTAGTGTTTTCATAACATGCATCTATGTGACACTTTTTTTTCTTTTACACAATCACACAAACATATAGGTTAAAATAAATAAATAAAAAAAGAAATAAGAAGCCCCCGAACCGCACAGCTTATTTTCAACCAACCAAACCCAAACGAAAGGTGGTTGTTATTTGTTTGTTATATAAACAGAAAGCACTTTAAGCATGACATCAATAAATCAATCAAAACTCTAACTCCTGAACGTACTTTCATACACTATTGTTTTCCTTTCCAATATATTTTTTCCAATCCAATGGGCGTCGTACGGACCGACGACAGCCTGCGAGCAGAAATAGAAGAGTTTCGTCGGATGCTACTATCCTGTTCCGGCGTTGTACTCAAAGTCACAATAGAAGACGAAAACAATAACCGTCAAATAACCGCCAATAACCGAAACGATTACACAAAAGATCATAAGCTCGTTTGCGTCACTAGCGGTGTCTCGTTTGTTGGCATAGCTATTGTTAAACAGCTTCTGATCAGAGGCTATGCTGTTCGGATAGTTGTTGATAACCAAGGTATGGATATTGTTAAGTGTTAACTGTTAACTGTTAAGTATGAAGAATAGCGAATTCTGCTTTAGGTTTTATGATTGAAATTATTTATGTTTTTGTGTGTGTAGATTGAACTCATCGAAGCGGTTGTGTTGACTATGTGTAGTGATTTATCGATTAAGATTTTTCAACATCTGTGTTCTGGATTAGTTTTCTTTCTTTTATGACGAAAAATGTTACTACACTCTCCTTTACACCAATAATTATGTAACTTTATATTTAATACATTTTTTTAACGTCTTAAATTGCATCAAATCCGTTTGACATTAAGAGGAGCAACACGTTACCTCCGCTGACTTTGCTTTATACATCTACATAGCAATTAATCCAGTTGTTAATGATTTTTGTTACCTGAATTAACCGAAAAACTTGAAACTACATAAGATAATCAGATATAGTACACCTGTATATAGCGAATAATCTGCAGAGATTAATTTTGTAAACTTGTAATTAGAGAAGATATGGTAGATGTAAAATTGACATTTTGTTTCCTGGATTAACCGGAATATTTGAAATTACAGAAGATATAGTGCGTTTGAGGGAGATTGAAAATGCAGGGGAGATTGAATCATCAAGAGCTACAAGCAACAATCTGCTAGGAGTTGTTGTGGCGAAATTCAACGACCGCCAGAGCTTAATTGAAGCATTCGATGGATGTTGTGCGGTATTTCACACCAGTGCTTTCATTGATCCAAGCGGATTGTCTGGTTACTCGGTAAGTCTATATGTTACTTGACCTAGTCACTTCAGTTACAAGAGAATATATTGTTAGGGTTTATTATTAATTTATTTATTATACCATTGCCATAGTTAGAAGATATGATTTAGTTATTAATTAACTTTACTTTGTAATTATTTAAATAGTGTTCTTATAAATATACAAATATACCTAACTTACGTGTTAAGTAGTCAAGTATAGACATAATAAATAGTAGCAGGTAATAAGGCACAAAGTATTATATTTTAGGGGCAAATCTACAAGGACACCATGTGTTGCAGCATGCTGGATATCAATTTGTTTTATTATTCAACTTTTCATTTTCTTCTAGAAGCATTCTACAATTCTATTAAACTCCATTAATGGAAATCAATTATAACATGTCATTGTCCAACTGGTGAGGAGGGCCCTAGCGTTCCTCACACCACATATATACAATTCAGTAAGATATTACTGTTTTTGATATGATATCTTTTATATTATTGTTTTTTATATGATATCTTTTATCACTATTTGACTACACATTAGAAGACTGTATAACAACTAACAAGTGTGAATTGAGTTGAATCTGATTAATACAAGTATATGTAAAACATTGCCTATGTGGGGATAGCCCACTTGGTAGAGCCGTAACGGCACTTGCCTCTTAGAGGAGAGGTCGCCTGTTCGAATCTAGGCAAGTCGAGTAGTTTAGAATAATTGGTATAAAGTAAAGAAGTAACAATTGCATTTCAAAAAAGTATATCAAACTGAAATGTGATTATTGTTTCATGAAAAATGATAGAAATCGATGGCGGAAATAGAAGCAAGGGCAGCAGAAAATGTAGCAGAGGCCTGTGCAGCAACGCCCTCTGTTAGGAACTATGTGTTTACATCTTCTCTATTGGCATGCATATGGAGAGATGGTTCCAATGACAGCCTCGCTCCTGTAGTAGACCACAATAGCTGGAGTGATGAATCCTTCTGCAGTAGCAAAAAGGTTAGGACACTCTACCCACTTTTTTGTGTTTGACGCTTTATCCTATTTATAGGTTCATACCGTTTTATACAATACAGCCTTACAATGTTGGGGATTTAGGTTCATCTTTGTCCTATCTGCATTGTAGGGTTATACGGTCGTACTGTGCAACATAAAACTGCATACTTTCTTATACAATACAAGCCTACAAAGAGATTTAAAAGCAGGACATCTTTGTTCTAATTGTACTAGAGGATTATGTAATGTAACATATTACTACATGCTATCCTGCACAATACAACCCTACAGTGTAGGGGATACAAAAATGGGTCAATCGATTTGAGCTCCCTTTATAACTCCATTTAGATGTAATGACCATTAATAGTTTACAATCTGATGAAAAAATGAGGAGTATTTTAAATTATGTTTTTATTTCTTCAAATCCCATTCAAGAATTTCATATTTTGCTTTCAAAGAATAAAATTATAATCCCTCTTATTTTTATGCATAATTAACTAATTATCGTTCTAATATGACAAAATGGGAAGACAAAAGGAATGAAAAGAAAATTATGTTAACACATGTTATCACCTGCCTAAGGCACAGTGGCTGATCTAGAAATTAATTTCAGTAGTAACGTTTTTCATTTTTTTTCATTTTAGTAGTAACGTTTTTCAAATATCGTAAAAAAAAAACAAAATTTCACTACGCGTGTGAAGTTGAGTAGCAACGGACGCGACACCTAGCTTCAAGCTAGGTCCGCCCCTGCTAAGATAGATGATATGAGACTACTTTTAAAAATATGGAAGCATGAATAATATGTTTTAGAACATCATTAATAAGACATTACCATTTAGATGGAAGCCTATCTGAAATGTGTGTGTGTGTGTGTGCAATATTGCAGTTATGGTGTGCATTGGGTAAGTTAAAAGCCGAACGAGTGTCATGGCGGATAGCAGAGGAAAAGGGGTTGAAGTTGGCCACACTATGCTCGGGACTTATCACTGGCCCTCGCTACTATTGTACAAATCCTTCATCCACAATAGCATACCTCAAAGGTGCCATTTTTTTATTCTTTTTATTACTTCAAAATCACTTCAAATATTGGGAATTCACAGCTGACAGTATTGAGCACATGCAGGTGGTCAAGATATGTATGCACATGGCTTATTGGCAACAGTTGATGTTAATAAATTAGCAGATGCGCATGTAAAGGTATACGAGGAAATGCACAAAACTAGTGGTGGGCGATATGTTTGTTTCGACAACGTTATTGGTAGCCCAGATGAGGTTCAAAGACTAGAACAAGAAACAGGAGTTCATATAAACATGAGTTCACATGATGTCGCACTTAGATTTGAGTTGTCAAATAGAAAGCTTGATAGATTAATGTCCCAAACACACAGATGCGCGAATGTAAGTTAGCACGTCAATTATAAGATTTTGAATGTTTGATAAAATGCGGGTTTGCAATGATAAACGGGTGAAGGAACATAAAAACTGGCAGCGTCAACATTAAATTTTGTTTTATATCTAACACATCAAATATGTTAAACCAGAACATTTAGCTAAATATTAAAAAAAAAAAACGAAGCGTAGTAGTAAGCCAGTAAAACAAATCCTAATATATGTAGTATGTAAAAGTGTAAGATGACATGGGAACCGAGTGTCGGGCAAATCCCTTAAAATTGTTTGTCACATTATTCGGCCTGTTAAGACGTATCCATCCATTAGTTATGGGGTTGTAACTCCATAATTAACCAACTCTATGTCTTTTTTTTAGATTATTTTCTAGATCAATTGCCTCAATGTAGTCCTAATATGTATACTATTACATTAAAGTTAGATCATATGCTAGATCAATTGCCTCTGTATAGTCCTAATATGTATACTTATTACATGATGGAACTTCCATCAGAGTCATGATTTGGAATGATATAGACTCCATTGTCTCTTCAATATGTATACGGTATCACTAAAAATTCTATCCTTCGTTAACGCTTGGTAACGATCTATGATATAGAGGCTAGGGGTGTCTAAAATCCAAAGGCATAAACCAAAGCAAGTTAGGTCATTTTGAGATCCATACAAATGTTTTAACAGTCATCGATTTTAGTCCTTTCTCAAGGTTTGTTTCATGTTTATGCTAAACGAAAAAAGGTTTATCTTACTTGATCGGTCTGCTAAAAATACCGTTCTCTTGTCAAGTCACGCTTGATGAATTATTTTCCCTTTGGCTCAGAGACATCATCTTCATCTCACTCGTATGATTTTTCGGATGCATCACTCGATCCATCTCCTATCACATGTAAAATTCTTTGGTCTACTCATCCATCTTAACCAGCATTATCACCGGCATGAGTCCATGACAACATAGTAAGCTATTGCTATTGAGAATTGTTTTTTTTTTTTTTGGGTGTTATTAAAAGTGATCATGTAAATAAGTTGCAAATATTTTTCATAATAAAAAATCTAGTGTTGGTAAATATAACTTCCTATGCATAAAAATAAATCAGTTGATATGTTTACAACTTGAATGGGATCTTCTGAAGTCTAAAGACCAATAAAAAGAAAAGCATAAATTAAAAACGGGGCATTCCGAGAATCGAACTCGGGACCTCTCGCACCCAAAGCGAGAATCATACCACTAGACCAAATGCCCATTTCAATTAACAAACCAACATTTTTATTTATAAACAAATAATCAATTTAAAACATAGAATTTTATCTTAAGGCCTATTTAGTATACTATATGCAAATGCAGCTACTGAAGCAGCCACAGCAATGCCAGAAGCTGCATAACACAAATAAGCTGCCTTCTTCAAAAGAAGACTATAACCACTACCAACACGAACAGCTAGCGGCGGTTTCTGACTAACCGCCACCACGAAATCCACACCCTTCCTTTCAAGCTCACCCAAGTCCATCACAACCGGTTTAAGCCTGACCGCTTTCGCTATAGCTACATACTCTTCATTCCCTCCTCCTTCAAGAAAGCACCCAACTAGCCGATTATTATTCACCCAATACGCTCCAAATTTAGTCCCCGAAAAATCACCAAAATGTACCACTTCCCCAGCATTGTCTCCATAAAACTGCCAAGACAATGAGAACACTCTCGAGTAGAAGAATGGCAAGTAGTCGAAATCTGAAGTTGTTTTTGGCTCCATAATTGCACACACAGCATGCTTGGCGGTTTTCCTAGCGGCATCAACATGCTCAAGCCTTCGTGTGTCGCCAAAAAGCTTAACAGGAAATGATGCAATATCTCCAACTGCATAAACTGAGCTTTTACTTGACTGCATTTGGCTGTTTACTTTAATTCCTTCGTTTTCAAAAGTTAGTTGACCTTCAAATAGGCTCGTGTTGGGGCGGGCCCCGATTCCAACGACAACCATGTTCGCATAAAGGTAACGTCCATCCTTTAGTTTAACTCCTATAACCTGTCATTTCAATTCATTTAGGTGATATTAGGTGTTGAGTTAAATTTTTTTAACATGTAAAAACACAATATTGGACTAAAAAGGAAACCAGTTGTAAGGTCTAAAAGACTTTACTGAGTTGAACCAAGCCGAGCCCAGTATAATTAGTAGGAACTTTGGGCTCGGCTTGGCAAACCAATACTCGGCTCAAGCTCAGCTTTAATTAACTCTCATTAGAAAAAATATGTACAAATTCCGTTTATGTATATAACTTACACATGCGTAGGTAAACAATTAAAAGTTCAAAAACATATAAAGAAATTATTTTGATGTTTTTTATGTACATAAACATACGCATATGTACGTAGGAAGTAAAAAAATAAATTTAAAATATGAACGAACAATAAAAAAACTAATCGACTTAGGTTTATTCTTTTTTGTTAACGCAATAATTTAGTGTTCTGTAATGAACCTATCCTATAAAATATATTATCATCTCTATGGTCAAATCAAAGTCCAACACATTTGAGTTCTTGAAGCTGAATAAGTTGGGATTTACCTCCCCTTTTGTGTTGAAAACTAAAGATGACAAGCTTGTGCCTTTGATGAAATTCACCCCTTTCGACTTGTAAAAATCTTCGTAATAGTTCGCGATTTTGGGGGTGAATAAACGACCCACTGCAGAAAAATAGTTTGAAACTGTCATCAAACTAAATAAACAAATTTTAACCTAAATTTTAAAGCAACGGACATAATTATTATAGCATATAAGACATAGTTTAATTAATCACGCTTACTACAATTCGACCCAGGGAACACCATGGTAACCTTGATCTTGTTCATCACCAAGGAAGCAGCACATTCCATTCCAATATAACCACCTCCAATGACTATAGCGGTTCCACCCGTACACATTCTCATCATGTTCACAAGTTTGTTTGCATCAGCTAAATCGCGCAGATAACATACATTTTCAGCATTTGACTCGTTTATACCAATATCTTCAACTTTCAATGCCTATATCAAAATCATATTAATAATTCATGTATATAAACTAATAACAGCTAATTGTCCTATCACACATCCAAACACCTCTTAAGTTTCATTACCCGAGCACCGGTTGCAATGATAAGAAATTTGTAGGTAATGGTTTCTCCAGTTGCTGTCAACAGTGTCTTAAGGTTTGTATCAGCAGATACAACTCGGGTTCCCAGGATCAATTCAATTCCTGGTAATGGTAAATGTTTGAAACACAATAAAACATCCTTCCAACATAATTTTCGCGATAATAATACGCGTATAATCAAGATTTTTCAAGAACATTTACCATGGTCAGTGTACCAGTTTGGTGTTAATTTCTCTTCATTAGCACCTACACATGTATGAAATCCAGGAAGGCGCGCAGGAGCTGGCCGGATGGCACGACACAAAGTTTCATAGTATTAGATTGTGACATCATGAAAACACAACATAAAATTCGCAGGTTTGGGACGATGGCAATGGGTCGGGTTTGGGACGGGTTTAGGTAATCCCAACCCCATACCCGGTTAGGTATGCTTGTCCCAAACCCGTCCCAAAACCCGTCGGGTTTGTATCGGGTAATTACCCGTCGGGTATCGGGTATACCCACGGGTTTCGGGTAAACCCGTTAATTTTAAAAACTTATCCATTTGGTATATTTGACTAAAAACATGTCGGGTATCTATTGCGTGACTACTAACCAATACATTTAGCATTATTAAATATGCATGTAAATGATTACAATGTATAAATATAAAATAGTTAAATCATATAAAAACACTAAAAGACATAGATAACATATATTATACACAAATAATTGGCGTTTTTTTAAAGAAGATGACAATCTTGACGGACAACTAGATATATTATGAATACGTATTTTAAAAGATATATAGGAAATTACATCGGATATCTAATTGGGTAAACGGGTATACTTTATCGGGTAATCGGGTCGGGTAAATGGGTATATCATCAAATCCCAAACCCGTCCCAAACCCGCGAAAAAAATAAAAACTAATCCCATACCCGATTAGCCGACCCCAAACCCGTCCCAAATGTGTCGGGTTTCGGGTTTACCCGTCGGGTTCGGGTTTGATTGCCATCCCTAGTTTGGGTTTTGTCTAAACAGGTCCGTTTGAGTTTCTGGGCAAAACCCACCAACATGCAACCTTAATGGGTTCAAGTCAATGTTTTTAAACCCAGACCAAACCGGCCGGTCCGGGTTGATAGGTTGGACCGGCAATACATTGACCCGCTAGTTGACCCGGCGGTTGGACCGGAAATTTTGATGGTTGAAGCGGTTATTATTATTATTATTATTACTATTATTATTATTTTTGGTTTCGATGCAATTTTTGGGCTGGTTCATTGAGCCAGCGGGCCGGTGAACCGGCCGTTGCTCCGGTTCGGTTCTGAAAACACTGGTTCAAGTTGATCACGGGTTGACTTGGTTTGACCTTTTCATTTATTTTTTTACACTGTATTTTGGGTTCATGTGTCTGACACGATGTCATGTTCTATTGTTCTTTACAAATTTTCGGGTTCGACCCCCACCCGCAAACACAATCCGTTTCCCACTTCTACAAATCATCTCATTTAAAGCATACATATATATTCGATATTTCATCATACCCCAAGAAATTCTTCAGGAAAACCACATACATTCATGAAAACAACTTGCAGCATAAGATTACAAACAAGACAATAATTGATACCTTCTGGATGTAAATAACCTTTGCTGAGTGCAGGTCTCTCATAAGGAGCCACCTACAAAACAATGTTTACAATGTATGTAATTATGAATAAAAATGTACTAATAATCATCATGCATATTTATAAAGCAATAAATTCCATAGACAGAAAAGAAACATTACAGGTTCATCAGAGATGATACAAAGTTCACCATGAGATACACCTTTTTTACTAAACTCAACAGCTGCATAACCAGCAGCGACACCGCCACCGAGTATCACATATGCAAAATCTCTCACCATGTCTCTTTGAATATCTGTTTCTGCAATTTGTTGGTATGAGTACTATGCAACTAGATTTTTAAGGTTAAGTTGAATACATAGCAAGCAATGTTATATACTATTTGTGGATGCTTAAACTTAAATAATTCGTTCTTCATTGATGGAAGAAAAGGAAGGTATATAAATCTTATGCTTTTTGTAGTATCAAGATAATAAGATACCTATATTGCATATAGGTGAGGGAAAACATGATGATGTAAATTCAAATGTCATGTTACAGTTTTTTTTTTTTTTTTTTTTTTTTTTGGGTTGTGGGGGGGGGGGGGGGGGGGGGTTATTTATGAATGTTTATATTGACTCTCACAAACGTGTCAAAAATCGAAAGGAACCAATGAAACTATCACATGTGTAAAATACATGTCATTTTCGCGGCAAAATTTATGTGATATATTGTCTTTACACATGGTTCTAGTGTCCTGTAGTTTACATATGATTAAGTTGTTCTGCTAAATGTACCCCTCTCCTACCACGTCTCACGAACTCGGAGGGTGTAGACACAACACACATTATTGGGAATTTGCATATGTATACAAATTATCCTATTTCAAAATAGATGTGTTGGATGTCATGTTGTGTCTAACTACATCCATATGTCCATGAAATTTCCTTCTTTATAGAAGTTGTTAACTTGTTATAATTTAAGAATCACATGGAATGAATACATTGTTTGTTGTCTAATAAATCGTGTTGTCCTTACATTGCTATAGAAATGAGAGATATTAGATTCATAAGAATTATCTAATCCAATCTTAAATGATAATAAATATTAACATTTCGGTGTTTTGATTGTAGACCAGAGAATAAATTTATAGTATTTGGGTGAAAGTGGTATTTGATAGGTGATCTTTTAAAATGTTTTACTGGTGTAATCAAAGTTAAAATCATGTCTCTTTATTATAAAATAAAACAATATCGATTGGTATAAACGTTAAAAGTAATAGTTTATGTAAGTTAACATGTTTTTCTAAAGGATTTTTAGTACAAACTTGTTCGTACTGGGCCAAATCTCAATTAAAAGGAACACGCTTTAAGGCCCAGTCAAGCATTAACTATTTAACTTGTTTCTTGGTATTAGACTAGTAATAAATCCGCAAGTTGTCTTCGCGATAACAATTTACAATGCGGCACTCAATTATGAGACTAAAATTAAAGAATACAGTTTTATCGATTATTGTACACCCACCCCAGAGTTAAAAATGTTGATTAATTTTTTTTTATTTACAACCACATCAAATTAAACCTGACAATTATGAATAGAAGTATTGATTAACCCACTAAATTTAAATTAAAACAAACAACATAAAAGGCTAAAGTTTAAAATGTAGAAATAGTTATAGTCGTACTTTCTTTCTAACAGTTTAAAATTGGGGAATTTACATGATGTTACTTTCAATGAGTCAAAACACACACTCATTCCAGCACATCCTGCTGAACTCTTTGACCTTGACAATTTTAATTTCGGACCTGAAAAGACTGTTACTTCATCCAAACCTACTTATTATGGTGATCAAGGGTTTGATGATGATGGTCCTTGTAACAACCCGACCAGGAGGGGGCTGGACGTTACGACAGTTTGGTAACAGACTTGCACAACGGAAGCAACGATAACAAATATTTAATGTTTTAATACAATTTCTAATCCAAAATGCAAATATACAACTTAATTAAGTAAACTAATAACTATGCAGGGACGAATCGCGTCGGTCGTCGAAGCAGTTAACGGGTTGTTATCCACTAGTCAATCCGATCTCTACACGTCCACTACTCTAGAAGCTCTAATCCGCGATGCTTATAACTCAATCTTCTATCCCGATAATCTCTATTCCACACAAGCAAATATATACCTCGCGTTACCATCCATCCGCCTGCAGTACCTGAACACATGCTTAAAAGAGTTTGGGTCAGCAATTACGCTAGTGAGTCCGTATAATAGTTAAGTGGATCCAAAACAAGTTTATCAGTTCAAAAGCGAGTTTCCAAGTTTACACAAAGTTCAACACATTTTACACAAAGTGATGTACAAGCGACACCTCAACCCTAACATGGACTCTATATACTGCCACTATAGGTCCTGGCAAAATATATGCCGCAATGGTCTTTCACCTTAGTGGAGGGTTTCCCGGGCCCAACGTCCCGGGTCTACCTTGCGTGGGGGATTCCCCAAGTAGTACTACCCATATATTAAGTGGCTTACCTCTAAGTTAATGAGTGTTAGTGGTATCCGGCAGTCTGTATCTTGTCACATCAAACAGTTTACACAAAACAGTTTACACACACAAGCATGTATTCATCCCAAAACATTTAAAACAGAAAAAGGGGAGTGGTACACGGAACTCACCTCGGCAGCGCATCAAATCATGTCATACAGTTTCCCAAGTCGGGAGCCCATCCATTATTAGCACTGTGACAACCGTCACCTTCATCTTTCATCAAATTAACAATAATAGTCCTTCAAATTTTTCCATTATAGTCCCTGTAAGTTTCGTTGTTTTCAAATTTAACTTAAGAACGAACTAAAATTTATCAATTGTTTTCATTCTAGATCGTACCTTCGTTTTAATCAAATACACGTGTTGAAACGTTTTTTTTTTTTCGGAATAGATTTTATAAAAAAAATAATCAAGTTTTATAAAGTTTTATGAACTTTTTGGTTAAACTAACTTAACTTGGTTAAGTTATTATATAGAAAAAGTTAACAAATCATACAAAAAACTAACTTGGTTAAAGTGAAGGGACTAATTATGTCAAACTTTGAAAGTTAAAAAAAAATTAACTTCCCACCTCCTGTCTTCTTCGGTTTTCCGGCGAGGCAGATTCCGGCCACCGGATTTTATTCCGGCCAACCTCGAATTTGATTTTTATAACCGTTTAACCCGTTTTAATGCTTACCAAGCGTTTCTCCATCATCTTTGAACTAATTCCTGGTCTTTATTGAGCATTTAATCCGGTTTTAATCATGCAATTATCGAGTTAATGAGTGTAACCGTCGGCCATTATAAAACCCATTTAAACTCAACGCTTTGGACCTTAAATCTATAGAATTGTCATTCCAATTCGTTCACCACCCTTTTAGCATCATAAACCCACGACAATAAACCTTTAATCGTGATCAGAATCGTTCGTTTGTAGACTTCAAGTTTCGGACCTGTAACCATCGAGTTCAACCCTTTCCCGAGTCTGTAAGTCAATTCTTTTGATGCCATTTCATTGATTTCATACCCCTCTGTGGAAGCCCTATCAATTCGAGTTCTATAATTGACGAATTGTAAGTGTTAGAGTTTTTAGGGTTAGGGTTTACATTTGGGGAAGAAGATGATGCATTTGTATTATAAAATAAATATTATTTTCTTTAATTATAATCAACAATCTAACTTGTGGAGTAGTGGTTGTTAGTGTGTAGGTTTATTGAACAGGTCCGGGTTCGATCCCCATCCAGACCAGTTCCTTTTTTTTTTATTTATTTCTTTTATTTTCATTTTTTATTTATTATATAATACATATAATAGGTTTAAATCTTTAAATAATCATAATAAATTCATTTTTTATCCAAAAATTATAAAAATTTAGGAGTAGCTTCTTGACACCTCATAGAAAAGTTTCCCACTTTTATTTTCTGGAAAATGTTCTATTTTCATATTTTTATTGAATTTATTTGTTTTAATCATAATTAATTGATTAAAAATTCGTTTTTGATGATTTTAATCTCAATCTTTTTGGGAAATTATTTCTAGTAATTATGAACTGAAATAAAAATATTTGGTTCAGAAAACTTTTATTTTTATTAATTTTCCTATTTTTAATCATTTAAACATGATTTAATCTCATTAAATCAGTTTTAAATATAAATATGTTTATAAAAATTATGGGAAAATTATTTTCATTACTTTACATCAGAAAGTATCCATTTTCTATAAAAATAGCATTTATAGATCATAATTTATATTTTTACTCTTAATTACGTTTAATTAAACATAATTAAACATTTATTTCTATGTTCTATTTAATATCTATTTTATAAATATTTTTTTATAAAATCGAAGTATTCCAATGTTTGAAAATCTTAATTATCATTTGTTGGATCATGGTGTAACTCATGATTATTTATTTAAACATTTATGATTATTGTATTTATTTACAATAATTTGGTGAAAATAATTAATTAAAATTCTTTGTTTTTAGTCAAACACATTTTTGTCCAAATATTCAATTGGTAATAATTACAAACTTTGACATATCATTTTTGATATACAACCTCTACATTAATTCGACTTATCATAAAAACTCTAATTCCCCAAATCGACTTAGCAAACCCTAATGCCTTAGACGCTAGTTACCTTAGACTTCTTAGACTTTTCCCTTATTAGTATTCTATTACGTTATAGGTTGAATTCCTCGGAATTCCCATTACTTAGCTCACTGCCGCTTAAGTTGGATCGCTTTTGCAAACTGTGAGTATATCTTTCCCCTTTTTTCATTTTACTTTTTGGGGCTATACATGTACCTATAACAAATTACTGTTTCTTTACATTAAGTGCAATTCTCATGTGTGTTTGCTTTGTGTTATTTTGTATCTATTGCTTGTCAAACCATTAACCGATTACGGCCTAGCATTTCAATGAATAGTACTATGGTATATACCCCTAGGGACTCTGTTGAGAGACCTTGGTCATTGCTATGTGTTTCATATTACTGTCAATAGCGCAATACTATATATAATTTTCATTTCATTTCTGAGGGTTGGTTTGTCTGATACTATACATAATTGCAAACAGTATACAACACATGAATTGCGAAACTTTTCTTACTATATGTATTCAAATCAGGGTATGCTCACCAATACATTTTCGTATTGACAAAATTATTTTGTACATGTTTCAGGTTATTTTGAGATGACTTTTAAGCTTTTGGAAATTTACTTAGATTTTGATTTATTGTATTTCAGTTAGTTGCCATTTAGAATTGTTGTATTTCATTTCAATGTAATAAACTATAAAATCAATGTATCAATATTTACACTTTTAGTCCATGAGCTATTGAACAATCGTCACTACGTGACACCTCGATGTTTCCGCCATCGGTTGGGGTGTTACAAGCACACAAAGTCCTATGGTAATTACAAACATTAGTGAGTGCAACCGAACATCGCGGTTACACGTGTGGGCAAGTCTTAGGACTCTTAATTGTTATCATCTTTCTTATATTAGTCGTCAAGTTATAATTGCAATTTATCTAATTATAGGATGTAAAGCCATGGTTTATCTATATGTCCATCTCATCGGCTTAGATTCATAGTGTATGCTATCCGAAACATAGCAATTAAATGTCTTCACAACTCGTAGTCCATATAGTTTGTATATTGTCCAAATGTTTTATGTCCTACTTCCGGTGTCATTTGTCGCGTATAAGTCGTATCATACAACCAAGTGTTTCAATCGTCTATTGCCATTAAGCCATCTATGAAATTAGTCTATTCAGTCTCTCATCCCTTAATAATTATTCTATCCTCCAATGTCCGAATGTTCTTATGTCCAAGTCCAAGTCCGAGTTCAATCATCATCATATCCGTATAACCAACTTCTTATTACACGTTCATATAATCCCACATTCCACTTTATATTAGTATCTTTTATAGTTAATCAATGCACACATGGTTAGCTATATATTAGTTCTTACCAATATAATCCGTTCTATAATATATATTATCGTTCATATGGTTTCGTTAATCGGGTCAAGTCCAAAGTAGTAGTAGTCGAGTCCCACACGTGCACACGATAAATTATGCTTATAATAGCTAGCTAAGTCGTCGTGTAGTCGTTATACCTTGCTTCGCCTTCTGTCCTTTGACTTTTGTTGACCAGGTTATGACCTATTAACCGGGTCAACGCTGCAGGACCCGAGTTGACTCACTGGTTGACCAGATCAACACCCTTGATTCATGCTCCACGGTCTCTGTGACTTCCTGGGACCATCTCCAAAATTAATCGGAACCCTAACAACACCACCGCTGTCACACCCCGACTTTTCCCTTCGTCGGTTGTGACGTTTGGTGCCTTTGCCAACGCAGCGGAAAGATGTTTCTAAGACCTTGGTTTCCTGAACGCCAATTCTAACCTCTAGGATCCCCGATCCCAAACTGTCACCTACTCCAACCGTGTCGTTACCAAAGTTTAAACCTGAAAGACACACTTAAAAAGTCAACATAAAGTCGGTGAGTTCATAAGTTTTACAAAAGAGTTGTTATAAGTTCCAAAGATCATATTCGTTACTACTAGGTTATAAGAACGTTAGCTAGACGTTAAGTGTTTTTACTACTACGGTTGGGAACCCATTACTAAACACGTACAAGAAGATGAAACCAGCCCAGACTGACTGGGCTACCGATGCCTCGGTAACCCGAATGTTAAGGACAATATGCACCCGCCCGGCCCCGCCGTCGATTGGGGCTTGTGAGGCCCAATAGATCTATCCACATTTCCCCCCGTTGTGCATTCCCGCACATTCATGGTTTCCCCCTGGGACTTTCCGAAAAAGCTGTATAGTAACATAAAGTAACCATAGTATAACATGATCTTTAATAAATAAGTAATAGCATGTTTCTCCACTGAAGACAAAACTGTAAAAGTGGGGCTGTGACACTCACGCACCCATTTCATTTTTCAAAGACTTGTTCGTTTGGAATTCCTTGGGTTTTCATAAAAGAAGCATGTCTTCCACCCCGAAAACATTTATAAAACAGTAAAGAGTGGGTTCATGAACTCACCTTAATCTCCTTGCTTAGCCAGCAAACAAAGCCCGAAGCTTAAAGTCTAACACATATAAACCAACAAAGGACACCTTAAAGTCTAACACATATAAACCTAGCCTATTATCCTGCTAAAAGATAGTTTATCCAACTATCTAGACTCGCGTGTATTAACTCGAGTACTACTAAGCTTTAACTCGACGAACCGATCTTGACTTATCTTACTTATGCGTTAACACACGACATAGTACCCAAGTTGCGCACTTGTCACTATTCGTGTGTACACCACGTTGGACTATTACTACGAAACGTATAACTTATCTTGAGTCGTAGCTCATTTTGTAATTATATTTTAGGAAAATACTATTTGATAAAAATATAAGTATAGTTGTTTAAAACAATCAATAACAATGTCGCTTCTTTTCCAAAATCCGCGAACCTTTAAATGGTTTCGAAACATAAACTTTTGTATAAATCATTCTCAAATATGTCGAGCGTTTTGTGATTCAAAACCGTTTAAATGGAAATGTTTTAGTTACTAAAATCTTTGAAGATTAACAATTGACGCTCAGTAAATAATATGTAATTGTTTTGGAAATATTGTTCGACGTTTATCTTTAAATGTTGTAATAAATCAATTGTCGAAAACCTTTTGTTTGAAAACTACATTTGTCAAAACATTTGGAAGATTGTTATAATGAAATATATAATAAATATCATCCCGTTTATGCTTATAATTTTGTAGAAATTTCGGCAGAGTTTCCTCTGTTTTTGTATAAACCAGGCAACACAAGTCGCCTACAATTTTCCCAAAAATCAATATACAATAGAAGACTTCAAATCCGATTATTTATCATATCAATTTATACGTTTCGACGACATTTATATAAATTACTTATCTATATAAAAACGCAACAATATATATATATATATTATAGTCCAACCAATTTAGTCCAATAACGATTTTTATAAGTCACGCCTTTTATATCCAATACCAATCGTCCAATATAATATATAGTTACCGTTTATTATTATTATTCGGTTCGTTCGCGAGTCAAATCTATTTTACGAATATCAATGTATTTATTTATATATATATATATAATATCCACAACAATAATACAAATACGAATTAAAGTATACCGATTCGTACGCGCGTAACCCGAAGCCACCTCGAACTACGTTTAGACCGGAACCGAAGTTTGACCAGCTTTGACCGCATGTTGACCAGATGCGAACCAACCAGATCTGGCCCGAGCTAACAAGATCTGGACCGAGCCAACCATAACTGACCCGAAACAAAATCAAACCGAACTTGATCCAAACTCAACCCAAACCCGAGCACCAAACTGAACTGAATTGAACATTATTCAGACTCGGATCTGACCCGAGCACCCGCAAACCTGAACCAGACCCGGACTCGATATCCAAACCAGAACCGAAGCTCACCAGCCACCCGAACTCGAACCAAGCCTAAACCAGAACTGACCTGACTCGAACCAACAATGAGACTCAACCTGAAAGCTGCCATCCCCCACGAGACCACCATGCACCGCCGCCGCCATCCTTCTGAATCGGGCCAAACCACCACCCGAATCACTACCAACAACCGAACACCACCATCTCCTCCTTGGCTGCCACCACAGCCGAGCCAAACCCAGACAAGACCCGAAACACCAACCACCTGCAACCACCTTGGACCACCGCCGCCGCCGCCCTGCACCGGCGCCACCAGTGACGAGGGCCAAGCCCAACCCATCGTCCAGAGCCACCCGAGACCACCACCACCCTCATTCCACCAGATCTCCTCCCGATCCACCATTTTTGCCCCCTTTTGGGCTTCAAAACCGAGCGCCGCCACCACCATGAGGTGGGTGGTCGGCCGGTCCATTACCAGAGAGAGAGAGAGTTGCGAGGGATGAGAGAGAGGGCAGAGAGAGAGAGAGAGAGTAGACGAGAGATAGAGGGAGTTCTAGAGAGAGAGTGTTGGTTTTAGAGAGAGAGGGAGGTTAGGGTTTGTGTTGGGTGGATAATGAGAAGAAGAAGAAGAAGAAGAAGAAGATGTTTTATACCTAGGGTTGTTGGTAGGTGACTTGAACCGCGTATCGAACCCGTATAAACGTAAAACATCTCGGTTTATAATTAGGCTCGTTAATTATTTATAAAAACTACTCGTTTTTAATCGAAATTAAAAATATAATTAAACCGAGCAAAATAAAATAAATATTTTCGTCGACTGGCACGTGCGTTCAACGCACGCGTTGACACCGCGTTAATTAAATCGGTCGCAGTTTCCATTGTTAAAACGATCAGTAGACTTCCGAAACTTAATAATTAGCAATATTTGAAATAAAAATTTATTTTTAAATCATGAAAATCATGTCAGTGCAGTGTAGATCGGAAGTTGCCGGGTGTCACAACCGCCGCCGTCGCCTCTCATCATCATCACCACCATGTTCCTGCTTTCTTGTTATTACCATAACCCACCACCGAATAAACATCGTGACCCATCTTTGATCATAGTTGACCGACACTACTCACAACTGCCTCCATCGTGTAGAACCACAACCCACTGTACGTCATCACCACAAGTATCACCATAGAATCAACCCATACCTACCTGATTGTAATTGTTGAATCCCTATCAAAACCCCTCGGACATAATCCTAATCGGAGACCAAACCACCGCCGTCATCAGCGTCACTGTCACCGTCTTTCTTTTTTCTTCCTTCCCTCCGCCCTTCTCCCACTTATCAGATCTGTTCCCGTCTCTTTCTCTCTCTAACTCTTTCTCTCTCCTCGTTTCTCTCACTCAAGATCTACCGGTGTAGAGGAGAGAGGGAAGGGGTGTGTGTCGTTGTCGGGAGCACTCGCCGGAGCTCCGCCTTGCTCCGCCGCTGTGATGATGGCAGACCACCATTCACTCTCTTTGCTCTGTATATGTGTGTGTGTTATAAAAATGATGGGTGTGTGTAGTGTGATAATACATAGAGATTTATAAAGCTGATAAAAGTATATGTGTTGTGATAATAACATGCCATGGGGCACATGGCCAAAGTGCCATGTGTCCCATGGTGACTAATCACTATGGATACAGCGGGTTCGTTATCGGGTGTCGGTTTGGTCTCGCGTAGTGTATAATATTATTCTCCTCCCCAAAATAATTATTTAACTCAACGGTTCGGTTTCGTATTTGTTTATACTTAATAATACTTTTATTATATATTTCTTAGTTATAATACTTTTAGACGCGAAAATTTTTGGTCCCTATGGCCGGGGTGTTACAGTCCTCCATCATGGACTCCTAATACAGTCATTAAATCAACTTTCAAACCATCAGAAGTTTCACAAACTTCTGATTCAACAACCCAAACAACTACTGATGTACAAACTCAAACTGCTGATTCAGCTCCCATACACAGGTTTACAAAAACGGATTGAACACAAAGATCATCCATTGGATCAAATCATGGGTGATATTGCATCAGGGGTACTCACAAGAAACCAGCTTTCCAACTTCTGCTTTTTCTCAGCATTCATTTCTCAGTTGGATCCAAAGAAATATCAGGAAGCCCTCAAAGACAACAGTTGGGTTCAAGCTATGCAAGATGAGTTGCTACAATTCAAAAAGCAACAGGTCTAGGAAATCTGTCCCTTACCTCCAAACAAGCTACCAATTGGCACAAGATGGGTTTTCAGAAATAAACAAGATAAAGCTGGTATGATTATCAAGAACAAGGCAAGGCTGGTAGTACAAGGTTATTCTCAAGAAGAAGGAACTGATTATGATGAAACCTTTGCTCCAGTTGCAAGGCTTGAAGCCATCAGGTTATTTTTGGCTTATGTAATTTCTAACAAAATTAAAGTTTTTCAAATGGATGTTAAGAGTGCATTTTTATATGGAAAAATAAAAGAGAAAGTGTATGTTTGTCAGCCACCCACCTGGGTTTGAGGATCCTACTCATCCTGATTGGGTGTACAAACTTGACAAGGCTCCTTATGGGCTAAAACAAGCTCTCAGAGCTTGGTATGAAACACTTTCCACATTTTTACTTAAAAATCACTTCACAAGAGGTTCCATTGATAAAACACTTTTCATTAAACATGTTGGAAATCACATCCTACTTGTTCAAATTTATGTTGATGATATCATTTTTGGTTCAACAAATACAAAACTGTATGATGAATTTAAGAAACTCATGCAATCAAAATTTGAAATGAGTACCATGGGAAAACTACAGTACTTTTTGGGACTGCAGATCAAACAACAATCAAATGGAACTTTTATACATCAATCCAAATATGTTAAAGAATTCTTGAATAAATTTTCTTTACAAGACAGTAAATCATGTTCCACTCCCATGACCCCAACCACACAAGTTGAACCAGATGATCAAGGAAAACAAGTTGATCAAACCATGTAAAGATGTATGATAGGTTCACTTCTTTATCTAACTGCTTCTAGACTAGATATTATGTTTTCAACTTATGTCTATGCTAGATATCAATCACCTCCAAGGGAATCACACCTAATTGATGTCAAAAGAATTTTCAGATATCTGAAAGGAACTCCTACATTAGGAATTTGGTATCCTGCTTCAAGCAATACCAAGCTACTAGCTTTTTCAGATAGTGACTATGCAGGGTGTAAAATGTCAAGAAAATCAACATCTGGTGGTTGTCAATTCCTAGGAAACTGTCTGGTGTCCTGGCAATCAAAGAAGTAAACATTTGTGGCAACATCAACTGCTGAAGCATAATATATTGCAGCTGCAAGCTGCACATCACAGATTCAATGGCTTCAATATCAATTACTTGATTATGGAATCAAAGAGACCAAGACTCCACTGTTGTAGACAGTAAATCTGCCATTAGCATCATTCAAAACCCTGTTCAATTCTCAAAGACAAAACACATAGAAATCAGGTATCATTTTATCAGGGATTGCTATGAAAAAGACAAGATTGAGGTAAAACATGTGACAACAGCTAATCAAATAGCTGTTGTGTTCACCAAACCTCTTGACACATCAACATTTCAGAGGTTAGTATCCATGCTTGGGATGCTAAATTTTGAGTAAATTTTGTAAGTGTTTTATTTTTGTGTACATATTTTACTTTCACTTACTAATCTGTTTCAAACCTCTGATGACCACTAAAAAGGGAGAAACTTCTGATGTACAAAAACATTAGAATGGGGATATTTTCAGAAATTGAATAGCTACTGATAATCATCAGAAGTTATAAATGTGTTTTAAAAACTTATTCTCATCAGTTGTTCACAAACTACTGAAGAGAAAATGGGAACTACTGATGAACAATTAATTTTGTCTCATCAGCAGTTTGGTCAAAAAGGGTAAATCAGACTTTTCCCATTTCAGAAGTTTGACCTAGGCGGTTATAAACTTCGAATAAATACCTTTTCTCATACTTATCCTTTCAAAAAGCAAAATTCCCTCTTTCTCTCTCAAAGCAAACTCAAAACCCCCCACTTTAACCTAAAAATATTGTTCGATCAAACACACGATGGCTCTCGTTTTAAAACAGGGACATAATCAAAGACCTCACAAGTTGACCTCACAAGTATGGATGAGGCAACAAAATTAAATCCATTGACCTCACAAGTATTCTCAAGGCATAATAAACCGGCACTTTTGCCAGAAGATGACCAAGGGGAACAAGAAAAAGTCCCCATTGAACCCACGTCTTCTAAACCCACTCCTAAAAAGGCCAAGAAACCCAAACAACAAAAATCAAAACCCACCAATCCAAAAAGAAAAGCAATTCAGGAAGTTGAGATACCTGAATCTGCTGATGTGCACTCTGCACTTGTTAAAGATGTGACTGAAACATCCTCTCAGTCTCATCCATCTCAAACCCCCAAAAGAGCACCCATTACCATTTTATTTCAAAGGAAGAAACCCAAAAAGGCCATAACTACTGACCCTTCCTTTGAAACTGCTGATCCTAAAACTGCTGAACCGGAAACATCACACACAACAATAGAAATAGCAAAAATTCTCTCTGGACTGAAAGAAACAATCCCATATGATAATGTCAATCCCCAACAACCACATAAAACAGGGGATAAAGACTCAGAACCAGACATGGATGTGGATGTTACCAGCCCTAACCCAAGATATGAGGATGAACCAAGGTCTCTAAGCCCAAACTTAGTTACCTTAGGTACATTTGAGGCTGCTACTACTCATATACCATCCAGTGGTGGATTTGAGGATAGTAGTACCATAGCTAAGACCTCAAATGTGGCAACTACTGATGAAGGCTTTATGCCTAAAGTAGGAAAACCTCAGTACTAGGACAAAGAGGTTCATGAGAAAACTAGGTTAGTCCTAGCTCATGATACAATTGATGACTTCATCATTGATGATGTTAGTAGGGATTCAGATGATTCCATTAATTTGGATGATGATTCAACTATTCCACAACATGTATTGACGGCAGACTGAGAAGGTCCCGAATCCAATGTCTCTATACTCAAGGAGTCAGTCACAAAGGATCAGGTTAAAGACCACCTGAGCCCTAATTCCCCTAAAGTGGCATCCCCAGTTCACACTTAGGATCACCCCAAAACTCACCCTCCACACTCAAAGCCTACCCAATTCCCTGGGTCATCAAGCATAGACCTGAACCACCTATGCAGCCTCGCTGGTCCCTTATACCAAATGATACACCACCTCATAGCTTCTTATCTCCAAACCTTTACAACTGCTATGGAGTTGAAGAACAAAACTCAGATAGAGATGATCAACAGTGCTATAGATCACAAGCTTGGGGAGTTGTCCAGGAAGATTGAGGACAACAGAAGACAACTTGCACATTTATCTGGTGTGACACCTCCTGCTCCTTGGTTTCCAGAAGTGGATGAAGCCAAAAAGGGGGAGATTTCTAAGGAACCTGAAACTGTGTCACTTGAAGCTGCTAAAAAGGGCAGAGAGGCACAAAATCTCAAGGATTCCCAAAAACAGACTACCATGACAAGACAAGAAATTTCCTTGAAAGAGAGACAAGATTGGTATGAGAAACAAGAAAGGATCCTTAGAGAAAAAGCTGAAAAGGCTTCCCAAGGCAAAAATGAAGGAAATGCTGAAGACTTAACCAAAAGTACTGAAGACAATCATTCAGTAGTTGATCCTCAGGACAACACTTCAGTAGTTGATACTTCCTTCCCTCAAAGAGAACAACCTTCTACTGCAACAGAAACAAATCCAGCTGATATCCCAAAGCCTATTCCCACTCCAAAAGTTGTATTAAACCCTACTCCCATATCATTTTCCAAAGAAGAGATTGAGAAGAGTTTAATTGCAGCAAAGAAAAACGCTAAGGAAGATAAGGCTTGGAGCAGCTTAGAAGCAAGGGATGACTTAAGCTTTAATGACAAACTAAAAGCTTATGAAGAGAAGCTGAGTGAGTTAGAAGAGCAGGACAGAGTTGCTGAAGAAGATAAGAGACAACAACTGATGAATTACATCTGCAAACACAGCAAGACAAAGAAACACTCACTCAAGGGACTCTCAACCATAGAACTTACAATCAGGGCACAGCTTGTATCTGACAGGCTTACCACAGAGAAAGAAAGAAAAATGAAGAGAGCCCAGATAATACAAGAGTTGGCAGACAATGATTATGGTTCAAAAACTCAACTGTCAAAGTGGAAAGAAGACACTCTTCTGGACACTTACAAGAAATTCAAGGCCTTAAAAAAAGACTAATCTAAAGAAGTTTAAAACTTCTGAGGTATCACAAACCTCAGTAGTTATAACTTCTAATCATTCCAAGAAACCCCCAAGGCATGCTACTACCAAGAAGAAGATAGAGGAACATGTTAAAACAGACTTCAAAATGGTCTTGCTAGAAGGTAACACAATTGTGCATGATGATTTTGTTGTAGAAGAAAAACCTTTACTCACACAATTCAGGGATCCTTCTACCTTTGCTTATCAACTACAACAAACCATAACAGAAAAACAGCATACCAAGGTAATCACTGAACATCACATTCCAACCCCTAGTGATCTGCCTGGTGTTGCTAATATTGAACAAAGAAGGAAATCCCACCTGATGGTCATTGAAATAGAAGAAACTCCACAATTAGGTACAAACCAAGAAAAGGGCATTGTCCCTTATACTTTAGACTTTGACCAATCTAAAGTAAATATAGTGAAATGGTCATTCACTGATACAAACTCAGTAATGGTCACAAGAAGAGATCGTTCAAGCAAGGTCTTTAAGAACACAGAAGAACTGAAGAAACTATCATCTAAAGACCTTCTCACAATTCAACATCTTGAACCAACACAAGGATCTCTTACTGAACAACAAGCTCACCATATCAAGGTCTCCATGGTTGCAGAAAAATGGGGAATACTTGAAGAAAGAAAAGATGACAAAAAAGATTAGATAAGGTTTTGGCTTCATCAATCCAGGGGGAGATTGTAAGGACAAAAAGGATTGACGAAACCACTTTTGATACCTTAGTCGAAACGATATTCTGCAATATTATTCTAAGTATAGAAACTGTTGAAGAACAAGATTACAAGTACTGAAGAAGCAAATAACAAGTACTGAAGAGTAAAGATCAGAAGTTCTGAAGACGAACCAGACAACTCTGAAGAACTACTGAAGACAAACTTCTGAAGAATACTTATCAGCAGTTTGTCACTCATCAGCAGTTATGTTAGAAGCATCCCATCACCTTATACTTCAGTAGTTTAGTATTATATTAGTTTTCTTAAAGTCCTTGTACAAGTTCTAATACTACAGCCTGTTGTAGTATTATCTAGTAGTATTATAGTCTTTTGTATACTCAACTTGTATTTATTAGCCTGTCTATAAATAGATGGGTTCATCCCACTATTTTTGAGACACGAATCCTTGAAGGCTTTTGTAGTTCATCATTTCAATATATTTGAGAATCATTCGAAGCATTTACTATTATATTCATTTACTGTTTTTGATTCTCATTTACTACTTAGTTCATTGATTGAGGGGGAGTAATAACTCCTGTTAAAAGTGAAACTTTAACTTGATACACTTGTATTAATTCCGTTGTGCAAATATACTTTGATAGATCTAAACAAATGTTCATAAATAAGAACTTTCAAAAGAAACTGATCCAACACTTTGCAGAAAGCCACAGTTGTGTAATACGATAATGTATCTGCCGTTTATTTATCTGACAATCCGGTTCAGCATCAACGAACCAAGCATATAGAAATCGACATTCATTTTGTTCGGGAAAAGGTTCGTATCGGCCACATCCGCGTCCTTCATGTTCTGGATGCACTTCAATATACTGATATCTTCACAAAGGGCCTTCCAAGGGAATTGTTTCAAGTCTAGTTCAAGCGTTTGTACACCGCTCGCTCAAACTGCAGAGGAATATTAGCACCGATTATATTTAGATTATTCTAGATAGTCATATTTAGGGTATAGATATTTATTATATATTAGGAATCATTATCTCTTCTTAATTAGGTGTTAGATTAGTCTTATGATTCTTCCCTATATAAAGGGTCCTATGTAATTCGTTATGTTCATCAATTCAATAATAAACCATAAGAAATTTCAATTGTTTCATTGTTGAAAAATATAAGATGGCATGCCACTGTCGAATGCAAATATAGCACATAATCTTTTTATTGTGCCATTTAATTTACTTGTTTATTTCTACCTCTGAATATTCATTACTTGGTAAATAGTTAATTTATTGCATTTGTCTTCTTTTTTTTCGCTAAAAGGAAGAAGTGATGAAGCTGAGAAACCATCATACTACAGAATCAATAAGCGACAAGTCGATAATTGAGAATGTACTTGAATGGAGCTCTATTCGTCTGTATAGGTAGAGACGTGATCCGGTTACCACTGATAACACAATGGGTACTATTAAAAAAAAAACAAAGCGTCCTACTTACGACGAGCTAGTAGATGACACACTTCGAACAGTGACAGGTAAATGTGCGATTACGGAACAAGCACTGATTGAGAATAATATCATGTTTCCATCAAGCACGCATGACAATCTCAAGATGATATAGCAGAGGGTGGTGAAGAATACCGGCACATAATATTACTTGCAGCCACACATATATTTACGCAAGTGTCATAACAATAGTCCATGTCAGCTGCCACGTCGGATGCCACATCAGTTGTCACGCCGGACACCATCCAAACAAATTGCAATACTTCCAACCGCACATATAAATTAGTTTTAGTCACGCATATATGTGTAGGTATAGCTTACTATATACATACACATAACTGATGTACGAGTAATGACCTGTATTCAAAATCATGAGTCTACTCATCATGACACTTATTTAAGGGCAACTAGCAACTACCAACCTATTATAGGCCTTTTTTTCCCACACAATATGTGGGTAAAGAATCAAAATTCTTGTAGTGATTGCTAATATTCCCACGTACCGGTGACCATATGACTCCATAACTTTGCAAGTCTATTGACAATCCCAAATTCTTAAAATTAGAAAAAAGTTAAATCGTACCATCTCTTCTTTGCAAATCAACACTGCATGTAATCTATACTCAACTTTAAATAAATCTATGGATATTGTAAGAGAGCACTTTTGGTGATAGGAACTTTCCAAGTGAACGAACTCCGTACATATTATTATCTTGGCAGCTAAGCTATCAGCAACTTGTACTAACCCACCCAAATGATAAATGCTACCTATGCCATTCCCCATATATACATACGTACGTAAAATTGAAAAAAAAATCGCTATTTAATACTTATCTTACAGCTTCTAATTCGAGATCAAATACCTCATAACATTATATAAAGCATAGATAATTATTGTTTACTGATGTCACTCTTAAAATATTTGGTGGATCGATTAGTATCGCTCGAGTGTCACACACACACATAACAAATTTTTACTTAAATTATTTATTACTAGGTTAGAGCCCCGGGTGTACACCCGGTGCATCCCCAAGGCAAATGACGAAATTCTATAAACATTAAAGTATATAAGTTTCATTTATTGAACGTTACGTAATACAATTCGTATCAATTTTGGTTGATTGCAAAATCATAAAAAAAATTAAATATTACCCAGTAACGGATATGAATCAACAAATATTTGATTTGGCCTGATTTAAAAACAAATAATGAAATTTTGAAATAAGGTTTTAATGCAACACAATAATGGATTATGGATATATCAACCAACAAAAGTTCGATTTTATTCAAAAGAATTAAAAAAAACAGAAATCAAACAAATAATAACATAGAAAAACACATACTCAATGACAATATTTACCAAACACTATTAACTACATAGTCCATGTCATCAACCGGCCCCCATAACTTGTCAGCCAACTAAATCCCTCTGAAGAACAAAGTTAAACAAACGCATAACCAACATGAATTTGAACCAATTACGCCTGATCTGGAAAGCTATTTCAGCCCAAAATTAGTGCAAAACCAATATAGTAGATGCTTAAGGATTAAGTTTACTATTTGATAACGTACTCCTGGTTTTCAATTTCCATTGTCAATCTCTTTTTGTCTTGACCAAAGTTCTTATCCTTATCTTCATTTTTTAAAAACTTATTTATATGCCCAATAACATCTACAATTACAATCATAAATATTAGAATAAGTCATGTATTTATAGTTTCTAAAAATTAGAAAAGAGTTGCGGATATACAGAAGATGAGAATTACCTATTGTGATGTTGTCTGGTATTTGATTGTCAATGATTGACTGAAAAGGAACAAAACAGAAACCATAGGCAAGACCTCCAAAATTTTTTGACATTTGGAAACACGCGTATTAGGATTGAAGCAAATCTTGTTTGGGTTTTCGAAAAACTTATACTTTGCTGAATTGTATCCAATACCAGGACCGGTGATATTTAAACACGCATTTTCTTCACAAAATTTTTCAAACCTGAAAAACCATCTTTTAAATACATTTGCTTGGATCTTATTACCCTGTAAACGATAAAAAAAAATGTTAGCATTTTTTTAATAATCATCATAATGTTAATAATAAATGTCATTATTGCGGTAAACATAGTCATTAATGTAAATATTTACTTTGTATAATCAATGAAGTTATTTAATGTCAATTTTTTATGTATTTAAATAAAACTATTTGGTAAATTGACATTAAATTTTTAATTTTGTAGGAACAATCAATATGTTGACCTTCAAGTTTTAATTTAGTAGGAAAAATAAACATTGTTGACTGAACATTATGTATTCAGTCAAAATAACATTAAATAACAATTATGATGATGCTAATCTAAATTCGGTAAATTGTTAAAAGAATAAATGTCATTAAGTCCGGTCAACATATAAATTAATCTAAATAAATAACAATGATTAATATTCAAATTCTAGATTAAATAAAATTAACATCAGTCAACACTTATTATTGTAAATAAATTACATTAATTCTGAATTAATGACAATAAATTTGGTCAAAAAAAATTAATGACATTAATCAAAAAACATCAAAGTATTTCAATAACATTAAACATAAATTCGAAATACAAAAATTAATATAACTTAAATCAAACTTGAAAATCAATGACTTCTTGTTGTGCAATCTTAGTAACAAAGAGCCTGCGATGATTTGAACACCACCTAAATATACAATATTCGCCAATGGTAATACCTTCGGATTCAAGCAGATCAGACCATCCAATCACCGAAGGATCATGTAGTATCTTGAAGAACTTAGAACCATTATGATAAGACATAATAACCTTTGCGTGTTCAAATCAAATCCTGTGGTATAATAGATAGAGAAACATATATTATTAAAAAAAATCTTGAAGACAAAAACAAAGTTACCATAATCGATGATATCTACTTATAAGAATGAATCACGGATTAAATAAGAATGAAGACAAAAAACATTATACTACAATCGATGATATCTGCATACACCAGTTACCGAACTTTTAAGGTGTGAATAAAGACAGATAATGGTGTCCATGCAATTACTATTAACATGAAAGATGTACTAACAACTTGAAACAAACTCAAAAAAACCTTTCGGCCCAAAGTAGAAAGCCACGTACCCATATTATTATTTTTATTATAAGGAATGTTTATAAGCTGGACATTAATTTTCGGGGTAATTGATACTGAATTGTTAGCCGCTGATTGCTACATGAGTGTTTAGTTTCTTAATGTTCTAAAACTCATTATTCTATAAATCACCTTCCAATTTAACATTAAGAATACATTAAATATTAGCGGAAATCACTATGAATTGAAAATAATTAACTTGACAATGATTCGAAAATAAAGACACATTAAATACGGCAAAATTGATGGATAATTGACTATATCATAAATCACATTTGCAATTTACCATTAATAATATTAATATTAATAATGCACATTAAATGTATTTGACAATCACACAAATACGTAGAATATTTAATGGATTAAAACTCGGATACTACCATATTACCAATGGGCTTTGTAATTTAGGAATGTTTATAAATATTGAATGTATTGAAATCGGAAATTAAAGACACATAAATTAGTGCAAAATTGATGGTGAATTTACCATCTAAAAAAGGCAATTGAATTAAACATAAAACCGATTCCAGATTGAATTTTTAATTAGATTGGTTGTTTCATCAATCAATTTAATTTATTATACTCCCTACATTCTTTCATAATTTACGGCATTAACATTTCGTAAATCAATTAGTTTCGTATTACCGAAAATACATTATTTACTATGAATTGAAAATAATTAACATGACAATGATTAGAAATTAAATACACATTATTTACGGCAAATTTACAGCAAAATTTATGGATATGTTAACAATCTCATAATGGCAAAACAATTCTTTTAAAAATACCGGAAATCATTTGTTTTAATATTTCCGAAAATAAGTTTTTGCATTAAATGTTTTGTAAATCTTTAATTGAATTTTAAATTACATTGGTTGTTTCATCAATCAGTTTAATAAATTATACCACAAATTTCCTTTCATAATTTACGGTAAATAGATGGATAATTGACCATCTAATAATGGAAATACAATTTCGAAAATCAATTAGTTTAGTATTACCGAAAATACATTTATCATTAAATGATTTATCAACACTTAATAAATAGATTTGTAAGAAACATCATTTACGGCAAAATTGATGGACAATTGACCATCTAATAATGGCAATACAATTAGGCATAACTACGATTAGTTTGAGATTGCTTACAATTCGTTTTGTAACTTGCCATTAACATTAGGAAAATCAATTAGTTTACTATTACCTAAAATACATTTGTCATTAAATGTTTTGTCAACACTCATAAATCGAATGGTAAGACACATAATTTACGACGAAATTAGATGGATAATTGACAATTTAATAATGGCAATACAATTATGCATTAAGTACGATTGGTTTGAAAATCACAAATAAATTCGCTTTTTTTGAATGTTATTAATGTCATTTAGAAAGCATATTAAAAGGAAACATTCATATATACACGATAATCTTTAGTGTTTTTGTAACATTATATTGATAAATATGGCAGATTCAAAATTTACATTGATTAACGCGGATTACTTGTTGCAAATATTAATTCGGGATTTATATAAATTGTTTATAATCCTTAATTACGTGATTTATATAAAAACAAATGCTATTAAATAAGGAATAACAACTCATGAAGAATTCAAAAAAATTACATTGAAGATGAAAAAAAACAAATAACGTTTTAAATTTATACATCAATGACATCTTGTGGTGCAATTTTATAAACCAGAAACTTGTTCATAACTGTCGGCAATGTCTGGATTAAACATTAAAAACAACATTAACACGATTTATAATCCGTGTCTTCATGTTAACAAAGATAGTTACAAAGATTAAAATTAGAATCATACCAAAGCTCTTGCGGATGGGTCATGCATGATCTTGAAGAATTGATCTCCCTTGTGATACGCCATTCACTCTTGTTAGGGTTCGGATGGTATTCTAGTAGTATTCCATGAAAACATTCAATGAGAAAACATGAAAATACAGTTTATATTGAAACTTGTTTAAAAGACGATCTCCTTTTATTCATTCATAAAGGTTTGAATATTGATTGTACATAGACGTTTTATTATTGTTTCCACATCTCGTTTATTACTAATTAACAACCTTTATAAAACTTGATTTCATCTTTGAATATTAAACCGGTTTATGCATAAGAAGTTGATTGATGTTACGATAACATAACAGTTTTCCAGGTTAGAATACTAAACCGGTTTATGCGTATTTTTTAACCCATATGAATCGGAACACGTTACAATGGATGAACTTCAATCGATATACGTGAATAAGAGACATACCTAGAAGAACAATGAATAAAAAAGAAGAGTGAAGAATGTGGGTTGGAAGATTTGTTAGAGAGGATTTGAGAGTGTATGGAAGAATGTAGGGAAAAAAAAGTAGGAAAGACTATTTATAGGGAGCTAGTTGGAGCTCCATATTAAAAATGGATACCTTAAACTCTCTCCTAGGCTTCCATTCAACCCAATCTCACCTCAATTATTATATAGATAGATATCAACAAAATTACTTTAATGTTGATCAGAGGTGTAACCTCTTTTTTTTTTTTTTAATCAAGAGAAAATAGCATCAATGCATGTGAAGACTTTCCATAAACAGTTAAAAAAGTTAGGCTTACGTCCCTTTCAACACTCACAAACTCATGCATTAGTTTTGATAAAAATAGAAAGCAAAGATTGAACTTTCCCAAAATAGAAATATAAGATGTTCCACGTCTTTACACATGTCACGCTTCTAGTGGTTTCGTTCGGTAGATGTTTTTTTTTAATATTTGTCGTTTTTTTCTAAACTACATGCCAACCCAAAATTAGCCTTAATAAATGTTAACATGATTATAGAAGAAAATAATGTTTCAATATGATTAATCTTGGTATCAACAAACACTCTAATTAGTAATACCGAATTATACTTTTTTTTTTGGAAATTCAATTTCATTAAAACACAGAGACCTTAAACCAGAGGCCTGCCACAACAATAACTACGATGACAAGCGCCACTCCTCCCACACAATATCTTTCATCCTCGATCTACTAAAGATTGGTTAACCAAAAAAGCAATTACTTTTGAGTTTTGAGTTAAGAGCTTTAGATAAGTAAACTTAATGAAAAAACGGTTAATTTAATGGTTGTTATGTTCAAGAGATTTTGTATTTTTTGCCAATCAAATCAAATGGATTAGGTGCAATATATAGCGATACATATGGCAAGGATTACAATTTAGATTTGTTGTCACATATATTATATTTGATTAAGAACAAGTGTCTTCTATTACGGCACTCAAAATACAATATCAAAATGTTTAAATGAAGCTCATATTTTCATGGAAAAAAGATGTGATTGTTTGTCAAGTCTTTAAGATTTGTATGAGATGGTTTGTCCTTACGGTTATGGACAATTCTTGGTGGGTACCACACTCCTAATTAACTCGTACTTTCATTGTTAATACAATTAATATTTTATTTTATAGAAAATGTACTAACAAGTATTTATCGAGATTTATCAATAAAAACTTAAAAAGCATTGACTACTAAAATATGACGTGATACAACGGTATAGCAATATTCATTCATTCCATATACTATAGTTTCTACCAAGAAGTACTAGAACTAAGTAGTCAAACGGTAAAATATAAACCACATGCATATAAATCCAATGGTTTTATTGTATAACAAAATGTGAGGATACCAGTAATTAACTATGATATAGTTATCATACATGAGTCAATAAAAAAGACATAATGATGAGTAGGTTCTTGTTTGACTACATATATAAACAGAGACGCGAGTCAACGAGTTTTAATTTTTCTAACGAATATACCCGTCGATGAAAGTTGTTGTTTTTTTTTTGTGTTGTTATATATTCAACCTATATAGATCTATAGACTCGTGTATGTTTTATGTAGAAAGGCTTAGTCGCTACTTAATAAATGGATGGACCATAATTCCTCCATGCTCCACATGTTCTCATTTGTTTCAGTTGGAAATGGACCTGAAAAATTCTGTAAATTTTCATACGGTGGAGGGTAAGTTTGCATCGGATTTATGGCATTGCATGTTTGTGTTGAGCTCGTCGTGGCTTGATTGGTATGCCCTATAGATTTTTGGCCATTGAAGGTTTCGGCTTGTTTGATATGCTTTTGAATTCTTGTCCTCCAGTAATTCTTTATTTCGTTATCTGTTCTTCCAGGAAGATGTTTTGCTATTTTTGACCACCTACAAAATAGTTTGGTTTTTTGAAGTTAATTAGTTGAAAACGCACAACATAAGCTCAATGATTTGAAATCTCCAAATGATCTTTGTAGGGATAATACAATTCATTTGCTAGATATTATGGCCCTCAAGAAATCATGTACAATGCACAGGACCAAACAACTTAACATGTTCCACTATGCAAATAAAAAGTTATCATTTGTAGTGTGTATCATGTTTAAAAATCATGAGATCACTTTTTCTTCAAGTGATGTATATATAAAGGAGACTCATTCATGAATGTAGCAAAACCCTATAATCTTGAAGGAATAAGCTTTCAAAGTTTTGATCTTTTTTAAAAGTAGCGACTCGAGTTTGGAATCCATATTCGACTTGTCGATGGTCCAAAGATTCATTTGACAAGAGCATCGATGCGTGCTTGATTAAAGAAGAAGAATTCTACATGTTATTTTCGGTAAGTAAAGGAAATTAAACATATTGTTTTCAAGAAAACAGAAAAACAAACTTGTGTGAAAATCCCTCTTATTTTGTTTTAAGATTTGTATACTATATTTATTTATTATTTTTTTTAAATTAATCTGCGTACTTTCAATCTAAAAAATGTAGCTTTCTTTTTAACTTAATATTCTTGGTAGCAAATGAAAGTAAGAAATTCATGTAGATTGATATTTCAAATAAAAGAAATTACAACTAAAAAAATATGAGTTTGCTAAGAAAAAATCGGTTAACAAAAATGATTAGCTACAGACCAAATCCGTACTCATGAGTTCGTTTTTCTGGAAAGTTTTAAATGTGCTCGTAGACTATAATCCGTACTCATGAGTTCGTTTTTCTTGAAATTTTTAAATGTGCTCGAAGACTATAAGACTGGAGTTACTTTAATTCTTACAAAATTAAAATAATTATGTATGTTTTTTCAATATGATTAAAATTAAATGCACCATTATGAGCCCTAAACATAAAGGACCACACCACATTGTCTTGATGAGCCAAAAACAATATAGAATCTGTCAATTTCGCAAAAAAAAAAACACTTAATGTGGGTACCCTCTTTTACTAGATGAAATGAAACTTCAACACGTGATGAAAAGGGTTACTTCTAAATTCGAAAACTCTTTTGCTCTCGATTTGATCTTTCTTGGTTCGTAATTAGGACCCACGAACTAGTTATTTTTTTTAAAAGAAATATATTTTTTAACACCTTGTGAAACTTGAACTCATGATCTCTCTAATTTAACTATTTAAGTGCTCGCTTTACTTCTCTTATTGGGCCACCAACCCTAATACTCATAAACTAGTGATATCGATACTTCAAGCGTATTATACGCGCCCTTTTAACTTTCATCTTACTTAAAGTCTACTCATATCCTAAGTAATTACTATTTCATCCTTTGTAGAATTAATTAGTCACCATGCACCTAGCTTGTGTTAAATTACTTTCTTTGATAATTAATCAAAAATAAAGACTTGAATGAGTACATGTATATGTAGATATGTGTACATATACATAACAATATATACAAACACGTTTGTTACAGAATCAAAAAATTACAAACCTGTTTCCCCATTTAGCATGAAGCTCCATGATCAAAAGTTGTTCATCCGTAGTAATATTGCCCCTCCTTACATCTGGCCGGAGATAGTTCAACCACCTAAGCCGGCAACTTTTTCCGGTTCTTTTTAGACCTAATTATTATATAATCAATCACATGTTTAAAAATCCATAATTAACTATGGTTTTCTAAAACATAACAAGAAAATAACAAAACTAATAATTACCTGCTGATCTAGCAAGAGTGTTCCAAACACCTTCACCATGATTTGAGATATAGTTTATAAGAATCAAGTCTTCTTCCATTGTCCATGGACCTTTTCGAACCTCAACATCCTGCGAAGAACTATTTGAGTTTTTCTTCATTTACGCGTTAACTTTTTTGTTTTATTTTCAGCTAACAAATGTAGAAAGAGAGAGAGTATGGGAGAGAAAGGTAGAGAGAGAGGGGAATGGAAGAGAGTGATTTTTGTGGAAAGATAATGAAGATGGTGGTGGTTTTATAGGGGAAGCCTAAGATGATATTAAACATGCTAATTAAGGTTTTTAGTTGAGTTGATCAACTTTTTGAATCTTTAGGCCTAAATTAGTAGTTAACACTTGATTAATTAATCTTAAAGAGATATAAGAGATTCAAGATTAGTGTATGGGATGCTAAATGCTTGCATGGAGGACCCCTACACATGCAAATGCCGAAATTCTATGTAAATGTATAATTGTACGTTTTTGGAAATGAAAAAAATGCAAATTTAATAAAGTAAAGTAGTTATTTTGTTCGTTTACTAACTTAACTTGTAGAATAAGCATAGCCCCTTAAGTTTTTTTTTTTTTTTTTTTGGAAGTTAACTTTGTAAAAACACCGAGCCGCCCCCAAACCGGGGCACTCAACACAAAAACACTTGCATACAATTAAGGGGGTGTTTGGGATTGAGTATTCAAAACAGATTATGCGTTTTGGAAAAGCAGGGGTAACTGCTTATAGATTATTGCGTTTTGGTAGCCTAAAAGACTGATTATCTGCGATTTCATAACGCAATCCCAGACACTAAAAACTGATTATCTGCGCTCTCAAAACGCAATAATCTAAAAATCAGATTCAAAACGCAATCCCAAACACCCTCTAAATTTACACTAGTCTGCTCACGACACGGACTTTAATCTACTTCTAAGTACTCCTAGCTTAAAGATACCCCCATAGACTTCACTTCGCTAAAAATATCTTCTATGCGCACCTACTTGTTCGAGGATTTCAATCCGTTCAAAGCCCTCCACAAGCACCAACAACCAATGATAATAATCCCATGGAACACTTCCTTAACCGGGCCCTTCAGATGGCTTCAAATTCTTTAGAGATACACAAGTATGTTAACTTTTTTTTCTTTACAAATATAATAAATAGAAGAGCAGGGGATAATCTTCAGCACAAATGTTTACATTTTGGATTTATCTATTCTGGAATATCATGCATAAATATCTTTATTATTTAATTTTTTTTAGCTATAAGTACTTGTTGGATTTTTTTTAGCTATAAGTACTTGTTGGATTAGGCTGAGGGGTGTGGTACCGATCACCCCCCAGCACCGAAGCCAACTTAGCATAGAAAGAGAGAGAAATGAAGAGAGAGATAAAGAGGAAGGATCGGGGCCATCGGTGGATATCCCCCGAGCTCACCGATCTTGGATCGGGGGGCGGTGTGCACCGTCGGGAAGGGGAGCCACCTCATCACCCCGAATGCTTTCCCCGAACCACACCCCATGGTCTTATATCAGAGGACTAAAATCGCATCAGATAAGACTAGGGTTGTTCATTTTTATTCGAAACCCGATTTGATTTCAAAGCCACCCAAACCCGAATTAGAGAACGCCCATAGAACCCGAACCCGAATAACTCAAACCTGACTAACCTGAACCTTAAATTGGTCGATTATCGGGTAACGTTTTCCCAAGCAAAAACCCAAACAACCAGACCCGAAAAAAAACCTGAACTTTTAATGTCTTTTTTATATATGTATTTAAGTTTTTTTAATAGATGCGTTTAAGTTTAAAGCTTTTGGTATCTTAAACACTAAGTTTTAGGACTTCTAAACATTATTATATCAATAATATTTTCTTTAACATGATGCATTTTGCAAAAGAAAAGAAATACATTTTTCATATTGTCAGAAAAGGAAACTCAGATTTGCTAAGAACAAAGACACAAAATAACTCAGATCTTTATTAAACAAACTCAAACAAAAACTGAATCCAAAAACAAAACAACACTAATCAACGATTACAACCAAAACTGATCTACGACTGACTCACAGATCAAAAACAAATGATCTAAATACAGATCTACAAACAAGAAACAAGAAACAAGATCTAGAAACTATCTATGATCTCTAAACACAAGATCTCGAGAACAGATCTTACAAACCCTAGAATAACTAACCCTAGGAGAGAGATGAAACGATCTCTCTAAACGACTCTCTTAACTAAGAAAGACTCAACAAAGGAAACAAAAGATATTTTGGGGTCTAAACTAATACTGATAACAAAGCTCAGTATTTATACACAAAGCTCTAGGGTTAGGTTATAACACGAATGGGCCGAGAACAAGCGAGGCCCAAAGACGTCCAGCAGCTCCTTTAGCCCAATCATCAGCCCAGCAACTTTAATCCAAAGCTTGTATTTAAACACGAACTCTAGCCCATCCAGTTAGCCCATCCAGTCAAGACCAGCCACGAATTTAACATGTTACAAAGTAAACAACCTTATGAGTAATTGAATTGAAAAGATGTATAATATATATGGTATGTAATTGTACATTACTAACCCATTTTAACACCCCCCCTGAATTCAATTACCAAAAACATCATATAAACTTAAAGATTTACATACCTGAATATGATGACTAGGCTGCAAACCTTTAGTAAACACATCAGCTAACTGTGACTTTGACTCAATAGATTTCAAAGTTATAACACCATTTGCAACCTTTTCCCGAAGGAAAAACAAAGGTATTGGTAACTTAACATCAACACTCAATTCTTCCAACACATTTTTTAACCACATAACTTCACAAGCACCAGCACACATGGCCCTATACTCTGCTTCAGCAGAGGACCTAGATATGGTACTTTGTTTTTTACTTTTCCAGGATATAACAGAATCACCAAGAAATACACAGAAACCAGTTATAGATTTTCTTGTTTCCAGGCACTTAGCCTAGTCAGAATCAGTAAATTTTAGTTGAAAATTATCAGATTGTTTTAACAAAATACCCTTTCCAGGAGAACCTTTTAAATATTTTAATAATCTCAAAGCTATTTTAAACAAAGCTTGAGTTGGTTTATGCATGTATTGGCTTAAAAAATGAATTGAATATGATATATCAGTAGTATGTGACAAATATATCAATTTCCCTACTAATTTTTGATAACTAGTTATATCAGTTAAAATCTTATCATTTTTCCCACAAAGTTTCATCAACACATAATTAGGTTCAATAGGAGTACTAACAGGTTTACAACCTGTAAGACCATACTCAGCTAATAAATCTAGACAATATTTCCTTTGCGACAAAGATAAACCTTTATCAGTTTTTATAACCTCAATTCCAATGAAATATTTTAAGTCACTTAAATCTTTGATCATAAACTTTGTTTTTAACAGATTTTTAACTTTTATAACCTCATTATCATTATTTCCTGTAATCACTATATCATCTACATAAACCAATAAAGCAATAAACACAGTTTCATTCTTTTTTACAAATAATGAATGATCACATTTACTTTTCTCAAAACCAAATTCAACTAAAGCTTTTACTAGTTTCTCATTCCACATTCTTGGTGCTTGTTTAAGCCCATACAACGATTTTTTTAATCTACAAACTTTATTTTGTAAATCAGACCCATAACCATCAGGCAAACACATATATACCTCTTCATGCAAATCCCCATATAAGAATGCATTATTGATATCCAGTTGATAAAGACTCCAGTTATACTGAACAGCTAATGCTAACACACATCTTACAGTTACCATCTTAACTACAGGGGAAAATGTTTCAAAGAAATCAACCCCTTCTTTTTTATTAAAGCCCTTAGCTACAAGCCTAGCTTTATACCTTTCTATCTCACCATTTGACTTGTACTTTATTTTATAGACCCATTTACAACCAATGGGTTTTCTTCCTAAAGGTAAGTCTACTATATCCCAAGTCTGATTTCTATGTAAAGCTTCTAGTTCAGAATTCATAGCACTTACCCAATTTTTATCATTTATAGCCTCATAGTAATGTTTTGGTTCACTACTTTTATTCAGGCTAGAAGCAAAACAAAAATTTTCAGAAGATAAATTTGAGTAATTTACTACATTTTCTAAACCATATTTTACTTTACCTTCAACTATATAATCATTTAATTTAGTGGGAAATGTAACATTTCTGGTAGACCTCCTAAGAGCTGTACTAGGTTCCAAGTTTTGAACATTTTCTCCCTCAGAATCAGTTTCTTTCTCATTTTCTATGTCACCCTCAACCCTATCAGTGCTAGGTCCTATATTGTCTGGTTGCTGAAACTCAGCCCTCCTATGACTAATATCAGGACCTAAGCCTGATTGTTGAGTCCCATGACCAGATCCTTTTTCTTGTGTATGATCATCATTAGGAGGAGTTGAACCATTGTCTAAGTTTAGGTTGTCTTCATTTAAGTCAAAAAAATTACTATTTGTTATAGTATGATCATTTATAAAATCTTGTTTGTTACTGAAAGGAAATGCATTTTCAAAAAATTTTACATCTCTAGAAAACAAAACCAGTTTTCTATCTAGACTCCAAAGTTTATAACCTTTCTTTTCATTTGAGTAACCCCATGACTATCAAATTTATCATTATTATTTAACACTGTACTAAAACAAAGACAACCTATGACTCTTAAATGATTCAACTCTGGTTGGAAACCATACACAAGCTCATATGGAGTTTTACCTTTTAAGACAGAAGATGGGGTCCTGTTTATTAAATAGGCAGTAGTTAGAATACAGTCTGACCAAAATCTTAAAGGTACATTACTTTGGAATAACAAAGACCTAGCAACATTTAGTAGATGTCTATGTTTTCTCTCTACAATACCATTCTGTTGGGGTGTATATACACATGAAGTTTGTTGTAATATTCCATTATCATGACAAAACTTTGTCATTTGATTATTTATAAACTCAGACCCATTATCACTTCTAAAAATCTTAATTGATTTTTTAAATTGATTTTTAACTAAGTTATGAAAACTTTCTATATTATAAAAAACTTCATCCTTGTACTTCATTAAATACACCCAAACAGACCTAGTATAATCATCAACAATGGTCAGAAAAAACCTGTAACCTTCTCTACTTTTAACCCTATAAGGTCCCCAAACATCTAAATGAATTAATTCTCCCATTTCCTTAGACTTGTGATCACTGATAGGAAATGGTTCCCTGTGCTGTTTTGCCCTATGGCAAACTTCACAAGGACCTATTTCCTTATCCTTTTTAAGTTTTAGGGTTTCCTTTAAAACATTTAACACAGGTTCAGATGCATGTCCTAGTCTAGCATGCCAAATTCCATAATCACATACAGAATTACACACCTCCACAGACACAGAAGAATTTCCACAGAAATACAGTCCATCATGCTGACTACCAGTCACCTGGACTTTCTTTGTTACAAAATCCTGTATATAACAGTGATTCTCATCAAAACACACCGACCCAAAGATTGAACATCCCAATCCGAACCTGAATAACCCCAACCCTACCAACCTGAACTTTATATGGGTCGGTTATCAGGTCAGTTTTTGTCGGCCAAAACCCGAACATCCCGACCTGAAAAATCTGAAATCCGAAAAAAATAACCCGAAGAACACCCATGGATAAGATAGCGTGGACATATGTATCTCTTCTGGTCAGGTATCCATAACAGTCTTACACAATTATTTGTTTAAACTTCTTCTAAATTCGTTGTCTTTAGGTTATAATTGTTTAACAAATATAATTCGGTGTACAAAAAAAAAAACTTTTCTTGATATATTCTGTCAAATGATTTAGGCACAGTTTTTTGTTTGGTTTCCTGTAAATTATTTGAGATGACATAATGTCAAAAAAGTCTAATGGTGTCACTACATTGGCGACTTCTATGTGAAAGAATAGCTTTTTGTTTGTCTTGGCTCTCAAGAAATATGTGATGACTAGTAATATGTAATAAGGATGAGTGCATTATGTCTTTAGGCAGAGTAATGGTAACTTATATAGTTATTCTTCTATTTTAATAATATGTTAGTCTTCAAATTTTGAAGCGAAAGGGAAGTATTTATAGTTGTATTATTACACGCTTGGCAGTTGTGTAGCAGATTCTTTCATGATATTAAAATGTCAACTAATTTACAAAGAGGTGAAAATTTCGAAACATTGTAACTACAAATTAAATTGGTCGAATAGAGTTGTTCGACATAAAAGGTGTATTCAATTGCATAATAAAACACAGGAATCACTAAAACCATAAAATATAAGCAAACTAGCAAAAAAACACCACTATATCCTATTCTTTACCCTTATACCTTATTCATATATTTTTAATGAGAACTAAAGCAAACCTTACATTTTTATGGTTAAGGAATGAGATGTGAGAGAGTTTTTGTAACATCTGGCTCTCTCACCACCAATATCATGCTTTGCCCCTGCTGCGTTGCCCATTCAGAAGCTTACGGATTTGTTTTTTGTTGACATAGTGAAGTCTTCCCAGGAGACCAACCATCTTGGTACTACTTTCACCTGAACACGCTTAATTGTGGTTTAAGATGCGGAGCATGTCTTATGAACCAATAATCTCTCCTGGCCACGACCAATATGGGATTTGCCTAGGATGTCATATTATGTTAGTTTTATCGATATTCGGTATTGTTACAATCACCCCCCCCCCCCCCACCCAGGGACTCATCGCCCTCGATGAGGTTTGCCCCACCATCCCGAATGGCACAGGAGTGGCTTTGATACCATTTTTTACTTCCAACCCCTATCACCACCAATATTGCCTACTTTTGTAACACCCCGAAAGCCCGTTTTGGCTAATTACGCTAATAGGTAGAATCAGTATTTAATATTAAGCTTAATATTTAAAAAGGAACGTTTTATGAAAAATAAAACGAGACTGAAATAATATAATTGAGAGTTATATTTCAACAGGAAAATAACCCCGTTTATTCATTTTGTAGATTATGGACATAAATAACCCCAAAACTTACTAAGTCAGTAAGTTAAATTAAGAAGGCTAAAATTTAGGGGGACCATAGTTGCTAAAATGACAAACTTGTGTTTTATTAATAATATAAAAAAAGGGGAAAGAAAACACACACACTAGTGTGTGTGTCGATGATAGAGCAGGAGACTCCATCTTCTTTATCCACAAACCCTAAATACTCAAGTTCTTGCTCAAATCCAAGCTAAATCAAAGGGGTTTTCAGTGCATTAGCTAAAATTCGGATCATTTAGGTCTAATACACATCAACGTACCTTTTATTTGGTAGAATTTGATGTTATATTCGTTTTTTATTTTGATGAAAATCTTTGGTCTTGTTAAAAACGTGAGATTTCTAGTTGTTAGGGGTTTTCCTAGCCTTAGGGAGCCTTAATCTAGTCTAAGGGGCTGTTTGGTTGATTAAGTGCTGAATCATGAAGAGGTCTGAATAGTTAAGAGGTCTAAATGGTTTAGGGTTGAATCATTAAGTTGGACCTTTTAATTGTTAGTTTTCTTGTCCAACATTGGTATGAGAGTCTCATTAAAGTTTAACTTAGTTCAGTGCTTAATGGTTCAACAATTGCTTATGTATTGAACAAAGAACACTGACTCTCGGGTATTAACTAATCTTTTGGAAAGAATTATTTCATGTTTATGGCAATAACATGCATCCTTTAATAATCTTATAAAATGATAAACTACATTTTGTTTGGGTTTTGTTTTTATCACATTTTTTATAAATTTTTAATGAAAATATATATGTTATGTATGAACATATGTATGTGGAATCACACATGGAAGTATATGTTGTTGGGAACTTAGTAGTGACCATGTTCATATATAGTCTTTTAAAGATAATTTGTGGATGACTTTACTTACATATTTGGATGTGCCGCATGCCCGCATAGTATGTATACCTTATACATATATATATATTGGAGAGAGTATGACAATGATCATAAATTTTCAACTAAAATGTCATAATATAATGGTTTTTTATATCCATTTCAAATGCTCTATAGTTTATAATTTTAGGGTTACCAACAAGATTGCCAACGGACCCTCACAAGTTTATATATTTCAAGGCTGGTATTTTGAGTACCCCACACAAAATAAAACATATTGTTATTCTCACTAAAAACAAAACAGAAATTTATTTCCCATAAAAATAATAAGAGATTAGAGTGGTGTCAAGACAAAAGAGCATGTTAAGTTAGGTTTAAGCAAGACGTTATCTACACCAAACCTAAAGCAAAATAAAGGACACTAAAGAACAAAAGTGCAAGTACATGATCTTTTGATTGGTTTACTTCAAAACCCTAATAATCTAAGTTTAAAATGACTAAATCCTAACATGAAAACAACTCATAATAGTTCTTAAATTTTATTTAATTTTTTTTTATTATGACGTCCTTAGTTAAGTTCCCCTAATCTGTCTTCTTGTGTAGATATTAATTAGTGGACGATTTCATTGAAATATGCATTAGCTTTCGGACAAGGCTTGTAGACTTAAATATGAGATGTGAATAATAAATATGAGTAAGAAACAAATCCAAGCCACCTTTTAGATAAAACTCACAAGAAGACGGACATTTTGGTTTTTCACTAGACGCTCTAGGTAAACTTGATGTTGTAACGTAATGCGTTATACAATGGTGAATCACATGGAAGATCTAATCAAACTATTCGGTGATTGATTCCATTCCATGCATTACTTTATTATGCATTCATTTTTAATTGTGGTTATTCTAACATATTTATCTGAAATATGAGATCTCAAAACAAATAAAATATATATAGATATTTTTTTTTTTTTGATCGGGAAAAAAACAAATAAAAGATGATATGAAGAAATGTCTACGTGGGCCAAGGACACTAGCTTGATTTGTTGATTATGACCCATTACACCCATCAAAATCTAAAAAGCCCGTAACACACGATCACTAGCTATAACAAAGATCGGTAAATAGCGGCTATATGATAATAGTTAGGTTATTTTGGGGACATTTGTCTTTTTTATATTGGCGTGACATTAGATTAGTAGATTAGAGCATGTTAGGACACATAGTCGGTCTCTTAAAAAGTAGGGGTCCAATGCTATAGGGCCCAATGCACATGTCCATTCACTAAAAGGCTTGATTAAGTGTGGGTTAAGTCACTTAATAACTTTTGTAAACGACAAAGAAAAAATTGATATGAGTCGTCATTGAGTTGTAAACTAGTTAAAAGTGCATATAGCCGTTTTGAGTAAGCTTTGCTTTTTTTTTTTTCCGGCTAAAGTAGATCAAGGTTCACTAAGTGACAATAGCTTATGGCCAATCACATCGCCATTTAACAAAGGATATCTGTATTATCTGTATTATCAATAATATTTTTCTTTAAAAATAAGATCAAACTAGAAAAATGACTCGTGGGCAATGCGCCACGGACCTGTTGGAAACATCGAATGGATTAGTCCAAGCTTTATGTAATGCACTAACCATATGAAAACATATGTTTCGAGGTATTCGGTTCAACTCACTTTAACCTATATAAGCATTGCAATTGAATAAAAATGTAAACTAAATCGAAGTTATATTGTACAGTTATAATGTAACATTCCAAAATGACATAAATCGTGTATAGAGAAATAACTGACACATGTAATAAAAGGGACTTTTATAGCTTTAAAAAAATAGAGACCACAAAAAGGAAAAAACACATTCACATCAAGGGGCAGCCGTGAGTGTTTTCCAAAGTGAAAGGACCAAAGTTAGGAGGTGTAAACATCAACTACGATTTTTAGTATGTGTGTGTGTGTATATATATATATATATATATATATAAAATCATAATATATGTAATTTACCTGTCTTGCGTTGCGAGGGGTCGAAACATAAAGTAATTCGAATTTATGCAATCAAATGAAAACCTATGGTGTCTTGATCATATCTCCACACCTAGGCAAGAGTTATCAAACCCGGAGTCCCAAACCAAAACCTCTAACCCTCAGTTAAATCAATTAACATGTTGCTCCTACATAGACATTGGCATCATGAATGTTTTGAACTAACAAAACACAAGGTTAATGATAAGATTTTAAGGAATTGAAAAACTCACTTTCAATATGGTATTTTCCTACTTGAATTCATTTAATACACACAAACACACACTCCTTTTTAATCCATAACTTAGTTTAGTTAACTCCCCATCAAAAGGGCTAAGTCCCCAAACACCCACAAGAACTCTAGCCGGTTTAAAGATAGATTTTAAAAAACTTGGATAAATCATCACAAGATTGGTAAATATTTATGTAGTTCTTAAAAATCATAAAGATTACAAAGCTTGAAAGAAGTAGGTGAGAAAAGAATTGAGCAAGCTGAAATGGGGGTGGAGGAGCCTATTTATAGAAGCTGGACTCGAGGCAAGACCCATGCCTGGAACACAGGCATGTGCCTGGACATGTTCTAGGCACGGGGCGAGGTACCCAAGGCACGGCCCGTGGTCCACTTTGTAGGCCCCATTGGATCTCGTATCTTCTTGGAAATATATTTTTGTCGTTTTGTGGATGAGGCAAGGCATGGGGCGTGTCTCGCCTCCGAATCAGCAGAGCTTCTTTTTCGCTCGAAATTGCTTCGTTTATTCGTTTTGGGCCCGATTTGTCTTGAAAATAAAAAAAAACTAAGTTAAGCTTATTTCAAATATATCTCAATAAAATCGTTAAAAAATGGGTTTGTTTCGATATAAATATTATATATGTGTGTGCATATCAACCGACTTTTCTTCTTAAGATATATATGTTGGTTTCAAACCCAAGATCACAACACATATACACTCACGTAAATATGGTAAAAAGAAAAATATGAAGAAAGCTTTAATAAAATAAAAGTGGGTAAAAAGGACTACTCCGACTCTACTATTTATAATAAAGAAATAAACAAATGCACAAATAAACTCACCGTTCACTTGCTCTCACCTTCTAACGTTTACTTCCTTAAAACCAAGCCAACATTGATCAGTCAACATTAACCAACTAACCCGGTTCAGGTCCGACCCACTGACCCATGACCCGTTAATAAAACCCGTCAAGATTAAACCCAACAATATACAATACTTCAAATGAAACTTTGGGTACATTTGAGTTCATAGGATTTTAGTGTGATAGATTGTTGGGTTTTGAAAGTAAGATGATTTATAAACCCTCAAAACGGTGTGTACCTTTAAAACAATGTGTACAATATAAAAGTTGTTAGTAATCGGGTTCTAATTTAGGACTTTAGACATCAAATCATAATATAAAACCTATGTTGTTTATCAATTGGTCGGTCATTTAGGCTATCTGTTATACTCGTCGTTAATCTCTCACGGTCACCTCAACACCATATCAACACCTCCTTCCATCTCACCTCCACCACTCAACATGCGTTGGTTTAAGGTGTTTGGTTGTCAAAAACCCAATCTCTGAATCGGTCAGTTCAGAGCTGAATGGGTCAGCAATGGGAAGATGCTGAATGAAAAACAAGACCAATATACCATGCTTCCCTTCTTTGTTCACTGATGAAACCAACCACCACATATCACCCACATCCAAATCCAAAACCCTTGCTCCGCCGTCATCCCTCACCGGCGTATGGTGGCTCCGCCACGCGAGCTCCGCCGTGACTCTCTCTCTCTCTCTCTCTCTCTCTCTCTCTCTCTCTCTCTCTCTCTCTCTCTCGTTCTCTGTTGTATGTGTGTGTATTTAGAGATGATGTGTTGATGTGTGTATGAATGGAGATGTTGATGTTGATGATGGTGATGAAAAAGGTAGGTGGGTGTGAAATATTAATGGTGGAATGAAGAATGGAGATGATGAATGGTCTGTACCACCAACAGATATCAAGAATCAATGGTCAAATAGGGTGGGCTATTCTTGGTATTTGATAATAACTAGTTTTTTACCGGCGTCGCGCATTGCCGCGACGGCCTAACGTTTGTGACTTCATTTCAAGCGTTACGATAAGGACACTAACATGACTTGGTGTGCTCTGAGCATACATATAAATATGTACAGTCGCGCAAATTGGGTTTTAAATTTATAAAAATGATTTTAATCTTAACATTAGAACACACATTAAAGGGCAAGCGCACCCTGTCACATATGTAGTAAAGCATAGATAAGAACCAAGTATCGATCCATGGACGCGCGCAGAGCGATTGTACTGAACCGTTGTCACTGATTTACCGGTAAGAAAAGATAGGTGAATGTTTGTTTTAACTAATTTAAACTAATATATAGCAATTATATATATAAGACTCCAAATAGAAAATATAACTATATAAACTATAATACGCCAATCCTAGCATGTCATCTACATATAATAAGAAATAAAGGCGTGATCAACATTCCCATTTTCCGACAGTTAGTTTCCCTCTCGGGCATCCTAACATGACAACTATACAGAAAGCTAACACGAATACACACGTTAACCACTTCAAGTTGTTTATTAGCGCGCAGCTGATATGATCTCATGAGAATCTTTAAAAGATAGGTTAGTATCACCTTTCGGGAGTCCTCAACCGCACTAGTTAAGGAAAGCAATATCGAATACACAATACGACCACCTAGACTAGCATAAAGTAGAGCATTTCACAACCTATTCCATTTTACCAACTTTGAACACAAATCTACTAAGATCGCCATTTTCACCAAAATAACTAACAAAGATCATTATCCGTGTCAAAGATTGGTAACAACACCATTAAGCTTTTTAGACTCTTTTACGTGCCGGTAAACATTTATAATCATTATCCGAGTGACTTTAACCAAACCAATACCCGGTTACAGTTTCATGGTGTAAACTTTATTAACAAGTTAACTAGTCTACTATCGGACGATTAAACGGACGGTTTCTTCAACAAGTAATCCGCCTAACACATTCGACAATCATCAAAGTCATCCAAACATAACTACAAATCTAACAATAATGAAACAAGGTTGCGCTATGATCATCAAGATTCAAACATGAAAAACGCCAAATTCATACAAAACTTGATTTCATACAAACGATTGTTTATACTACCTACTAAATACATAAACGAAAGTAATAGATAACCGACACTTGAAATTACCAAAAGTTTATGAAATGACTCAAGAAATCAAACCATAATCAAGCAAGGTTAATATGGATCGGATGATCGGATCAATCTTTGGGATTCCGGGCTATGAACGGACGTGATTAGCACCTGCTCAAGGCTCCAAAAATCGCCAGAGGAGCTCCCGAAAAGTCTTGAAACCAACCGACCCCGAATAATGAAGTTTGAAAGGGGTTTTAATGAGGCTGAGAAAACCGAACGGTCGTTCGGAATTTTGAACGGGCGTTCGGAACACAACTTGGCCGACAATCTTCTGTTTTGCTTTCCCGGACTTCGAGGCTGCTGCATAAAATATCTAGTAAAAGTGAACGGCCGTTCACAATGACCGAACGGTCGTTCGGAATGATGCAGCCTTCCGTTTTCGCGCACAAGCCATCGTTTTTTATCCGGTTCGCTTCCTGGACACTGTTCAAGACCTGTTATCATAAAGATACCCAAATAAGTACCAGTCCATCATGTATAAGGCCAAAAACGTATATAAATGGGAGTTAAACGGAGTCTTTTATATGTATAAATTAACGTATATCATGACTTTATTATACGTTTACAAAGCGGCGTGCGCCAGTAACTCACAACATATGTTGCACCAGCTAACTTTTATTGCATATGTTAGGTTACGTAGTGGGTGCATGACTGACCAATCACATGATGCCACTATGCTTTCTTTATGTTTCCACAACATGTCACGCTATAATTTATACAATTAATTTATACAATCACCAAGTAGTGACAGTATGTTGTCATGTTATATAAAAATGAATAAAATATAATAGTTTTATTAAATGTAAGAATTATATTACACTGTGATCTTGTTAATGTGTAAATCATAGTTTTTAATACAATAAAACCCAAAATCGACACACACACACACACATAAACGCTACGGAGAGAGAGAATAGAGAGAGAAAGATGCCGGCGCGTGGAGGAGCGGCGTCGGAGCACACGGCGGCGCGTCTTCGTCTTCCGGCGCGTACACCATTGCTTTACCAAGATCGGAGAGAGGGGACTCGCATGGTAGTACCGGCTTAACTATCAAGGAGACGCTCCAGGCCGATGATGGTGGTTCCGCCAAAAAAAAAAACAGGATTATAAGTGGTACTCGTGAACAATAAAATGATGGTAGTTTCGTCGACACAACAGAGGAGACAGATGTCAGGGCTCGAGAAGGATTCCGACCTGTTGGTGAGGTTCGATAACTATTCTTTACTTTCATTTCCATTAGCAGTGGGTACACATGATGGTGCGGCGGCGGTGGGGTGAAGAGCGGCCTACTGCGACACAAAACAGCGATGGTGTGGTTGTCGTCGTAGTGCGTGAAGGTGGTATTTGTTCGAGGTTAGAGAGAGAGATACAGAGATATACTAAAGAGATACACGGTGTGAATAGAAAGTTAGGAATGCATAATTGAGTTGTACGTAAGCTTCTGTTACCGGCTATGCCAGTGATGACCGTTAGGCGTTAGGCCCAAGAGGAAATCAAACGAAGGAGATGACGACACGTAGCAAAGAATTGGCAAGGTGGAAGAATTGTGACCATATAGATAGCTACAGTGTTTCATGTGAGGTAACCGAAAGTTGGTAATTGATGTATATATAAATAAATAATAATAATAATAATAATAATAACAGTTAAAAAAATAATAATAGAAATTATTATAGGATTTTTATTGATTAAAGTGGTGTTTTCTAAGTTATCGATGTGTTATTGTTACAGGGACAAAATAGTCATTTTGCACAATCATTCAGACCAGGGCCGGCTCAACGTTTTCCGGGGCCTAAAGCGATCATTGAAATTGGGGCCTTTTTATAATTTATTGTTAGAGAGTGTTTTTTAATAGAGCCCTCATTCAAATAACAATAACACAAAGTATATCATTCCTCAACTTTCCTTGTCGCATTGTTATATTATAAGTGAATTTTAAATACATTCTACCTTATTTGTATCCATAAACATTTAGAATTTACATATGAGAATAAAAATATATGTAAAAAGCATAAATAACAATGTATCTCAAGTCAAAAATATATATCATATTAGATATAAACACAACAGACTATTATACCGAAGTTTATACTGAAGTACATAATAGATATGAAACAATTAAAAAAAAACAAAAGGACTAAACTAGTGTCTTAATGGTTTCATCTAATAGCCACGTACATAGAACCACTACTAATTTTTGCTAGGGGTAAAAAGGTCAATTCATAATACAGCTAGTAATCTTCTTTAATTATTTCTGGTTCACCTCCTTCAAATAACATATATCAATGAAAAAAACAGAGGAACTCACCAAGCTATCACGTATTACATGAATCAAGATGTATTTATTTTCCCACTCTTTCTAGAAACATATATTTACATGAACGAAGATGTATTTACTTAATTAAACAAATGGTTAATACTTAATAGTAGCTTGGTAAAATTGGGGGCCTTTAAAATTTTGGGGCCTAAAGCCCTAGCTTCATTTGAATTATGTTGAAGCCGGCTCTGATTCAGACATACAACCAAACAACCATTACTGGTTCAACACTTACTGGTTTACAACTTACTAGTTCAGCAGTTGCCAAACAACCCCTAAGACTTACCTTTTCACATTACCATAACACACCTAGATGAAAGGTGAAAGATGAAACCACCCTTGTACATGTAGCGCCTATGTTGCAACATTTTTTTTTCACCTTTCACCTTACCATAACACTTACCTTATACTCATCACTAACCACTCATGATTTTAATAATTAAAATTATTAAAACTCTATATAAGATTAACTAAATACTTTTCGAGATCAACCTCGGGTTTTTACTTATTGTGATTCTTTAAATTTTTAATAAGCATTTGGATTTTCGTTTCAACTGGCAATTTTTCGGGTAAAACGATGAACCAAATTGCTGGATATTGTTAATTTGTTATGGCTATTTGGATCCATTTCTTTGAAAAGATGAAGAGATAAAACGTGGTTGTATAAAACCCAACTAACCAAATACTTATCAATAATACCGTTGTGGGCCGACGGTTATTTTTTTCAAGCGGTCAACAAGCGTGGTAAAGGGGCAATGGCCACATCCACATCACATTTTGGCGGGACAAAAAGGCATCACGGTTTTCCTTGTGATCCCATGTGGGTACCTCGTACCCCTCTTCCGTGAGTATAACACATGACCTTAAAGTTTAAGAGACAAATGCTTCATTTAAATTCATAACCTTTTTTGACGTTGAAGAAATCTTAATCATTTAAGCACACACCTAGATTAATAGTGTTTTGTCTTGTATATTAACTACATGTAGACAAAAGATACCAACCCTAATCACAATTGGCCTTGGTGACTAAAAAACACTTCATTACTAATGATTTGCATCCACAAATATAGGACTTAATGTGTGAAGTTTTAAAAGATGTAAAGCCAACCCACAATATTAAAGAGTGTCATTAGGCTTTTACCAATATTTCACAATCTATCACATGGAGAATATCACTCTTTGTCCCTTAGCACTTAGAAAAAAATGCTCAAATATTGATGCCAATTGCCAACCCACATGCCCTTCATTGCCACTTGCCACCACTCAATTTCTTGACAACTGCCACCATAGTAAGACGGCTTTGTATGTTTGTAAATGTGGTTTGACGCGTTTGGGACCGATCTCTCCTTGTACCTTCTGATGTACCATTTTAGTCATGTCGTTTTCTTTTGTATTCATGTGATACACATATCATGTTGGGGGATAGAATAGGTCATACAGTGACGGAATCATAACTTTTCAACTAACGACTCATAATATTTATTAACCATTTTACCTACGGCACTTCTAAAGATGCAAATAGATGGACTCTCAGCAATTTAATGAAACCACAAGCAATGTACAACAGCAGCAACCAAAGCCGCGTGTAGTGTACACTCATGCCTGTAGAAAGGCAAGCCAGAAAATATGAAGTAAAGAAAAAAAAGTCGGCTGAAAAAGGTGGTGTTATAGCCTTTTTTTAATTATGAACCAGTCGATTTAGATTGTCTTAACCTATAACGAGTCAAACAACTAAAATAAAGAATATATAAAAAATGGGTCGATAAATTGAATAGATCTGAATAACTTATATCCTTAATGCATGCAGCAGCTGACAGTTACTAACTCGTTTTTGTCTTTTTAAAGTTAGATTATCATTATTATATAAACTTATTTTTAGTAAGCATACCAACACACGTTATATATTTATAAAAAAATGTCAAAAAAGTGTGCTCGACCTGTTACTTGGACCACTTTCACAAAAAAAAAAAAAAAAAAAAAAAAAAAAAAAAAAAAAAAAAAAACTCTGCTTTAATTGCTGAAATTCTCGATGATGTGATGTAGCTTACTAATGGCGTTGGCCAAGTGAATGAAGGCCAAGCTTATCAGTGATTTCTGCAGCGTTCATCGGTCATGGCATCAGGCAGATCTTGTTTGTTAGCAAAACAACCAACAAAACAACATCTCTAAGTTAATCCTGCAAGAAGTGAGCATAACTTGAGAAAATTAAATAAACCATTACATACTCTAACTCAAAGGCTCAAAAATAAAATCCAACGATTATTTGGAAAGGATTAAATAATAACTGAAAGAAAAAAAAATATAATGTGAACCTTGTCTTGGCCACCAACATCCCAAACGGTGAAGCTGATATTCGTATACTCAACAGTCTCAACATTGAATCCTGAAAACGAGTTATTGATGTGAGAAAGGTATTTCATCGTCCGACTCTGCTTACCACTTTGGTTGAACATTAAATTAATAAATGTCAACGCAAACTATTTAATATCTACTATCGCAATCATCATCGATACTTTAAATCTGAGGAAGTAAGAATCAAGACAGCAGTCAAACATCTTAGATGCTGGCCATTTCAGTACCATTCTTAAAGATTGACATTCAAAAGGTAAAGGTAACTAAGCATATATCAATACTTTGAACGGGTTGGGACGAAACTGTGAGCCCAAAGGAACACTTTGAAAAAAAAAAAAAAAAAAACTGAAGAGAAAAAATCATAGAAATTGGATGCTGCTAAAGCTACCCTTAGATAGTGAGCTTAGTAGGTCACCTACACCCAACCCCTCTAGCTTATCAATTTATTGATGTCTCTTACACTCTAACCACACAGTATGCCCACACTCCAATTTAAAATGAAGAATAAGGTATTAAGGTTTCAAGTTTCACTCATCTAAAAATCAAACATTTTTGAACACCATTGCCTATATTAGCTTATTGGCTGTCATTATATATAGAAGAAATTGAGAACTTAATAAGATGCTTTGCTGTTACAGATTTAACAAAACAAAATGCAGCGAAAAAATGGGGGAGTGGTTTTTGTTTTTCAGCTTGTTTATCTCTCGGTTTGTATCGATTTTTTTCATTTCATTAGTTCAATGAAACTCTTTACTGTTTGAATGCTCATTGTTTAAAAAAGTAGTACAAAGAATGATCATTTAGACCTTTAACCAAATCCAGTGGTATTAAGGCTGGGCACGAATACCATAATAACGCACATATATACTTGGTTCGGTTAGTTGATTACTTTGCTATTCATGTGCTGGCATAGTTGTAAAACATTCAAACCAAAAGACAGGATAGCATGAAGTGATTTACCAAAGGTGGCGATTTCAACCTATTAACTTGTTAACAAATAGTTTTGGGATGTGTTTAATACCTAATGACTAATGAGTTAAATAGAAAATGGCTGAATGTGGGATTGATCAAGTGGGAAAAACAAGTCAAAGCCCAAAGTCTGTTTTTTATGCATACAACAACAACAACCGTGCCGAGTATAATCCCAGCCATAGCCAAGCTATTGGCAGGGTCTCGATGGGATGTAGACAAGCCTTACCGCTATCCCAAAAGATAAAGATACTGTTTTTTTATGCATACAACCTCCTAAATCATTTTATTCAAATACTAAGATAGATATGGTAATTACATTGTATTTGTGGAATGTGGGTCAATCAAGCCTAATCTACCCCATACTAAAAAGGATCCTCTTCATCCATACCCCGTTTATGACCATTATCCAACCCACCCTACCGCGCCATCAAGCCACTACGATTGACATACAAACGAAAACAAAAACGGATCCTTCAAGTTCCCATTAAAGAACCTTGGATACATTAATACGCTATAGCTTATAACATGAGCTAGTGTAAACCAATCAAACAGGTCTAAAGATATTCAAATAGTTTGCTATGAATATTGCAACACCAGGACTTACCAATGGTAGGAATCGTCGTCACAATTTCTCCAAGCTTTAACTTGTATAATATAGTACGTAGTCTTACCAGCAGCATCAAGACCTACCATCAATATACGCATCTCTTTCTTGGCCAATAACCGACTCAACAATTTGGTGAAAGCTCCATCCTGGCATATAACCGGCTTAGGATAGTAATTTTACTTTTGACTGGACAGTGCAAACAATGCTATTCATTTAGCGTTCCAGCTTTATTCGGTTTTACTCATAGACACGTATACGCATATTTGTCACAAGATTGTATTCGCTTTTTATCAGAAGATTCAGAACAACAAATAGAGCAGTCCAGATATCATTCTAGAACTAGAAATTAGTGACTCAAACAAAACTATTAAAATTCTTGTCAGCACTGTTAGATATAAACATTGATAATCATATTATGTTATTATGTAAACTAGTGGTATACCCACCACCGTGTTGCGTCAGGCGCTTGTAAAACTGTAGCCAGACTTAATCCTAAGAATTCAATATAAAAAAAATCCACTTTTTACTATAAAAATATGTAAACTTGACAACACTTGAATACAACAAACAATGTCCCAGCTCTTCAAAAATTCCACCTCCCCCTGAAGGAACCTACATTTAGGTGAAAACTCACAGTGATGATTACACATTCTTGAAAAAAATTTGCATAAACATCAAGGCAAGCACTTACAGGTACACGTTGCAGCCAAATAATAACATACCTAGGATTGTTAAGCTGTTGAGCTTTATAAGGACTTTTGTGGTAACACCAAGACATATTGGCTCATGTATTCATAACCCATATACCATATACATTAATCGGAAAAAGTCAGTAATAAGTAATATCCTAAATACTTAAAACAAACAAACAGTTGCGTCATAATTAGTACGCTGACTAAATATGAATTTTTGCTACATTTGAAACTTATACGTGTGCTTGTGAAAAGCCATCGGAAATACCTGTTAAAAATAGCACCTAGTCGGCCAATAGCTAATCTTCCATCATCATGGGTAACCACAACTGTTCCAACCTATAGTCATGAAGGTAAAGATCAATAATCGATCTCTTAACCTGAAATCCACTTGCATATGTCCTTTGCAAATAAAGAGATTGTAAAAACCATAAAACAGGAGTAACATCTGACAACAAATAAGTAAACATTTAGTTTAAAAGTCATATACACTGACAAAAATTCACTCCCACATCGGTGTTAAACATTGAGCATGCAAACAACCATTTGAGTTATATTGAGAGATAAAACTTAACAAATCACTAAAAAAAAATATTTAAGGTGTTCAGCAAGTAAGAAATTACCTTAGCTTTCAAAGCACATATTGTAGATTTTGCTTCTTCTTTATATGCAAAAGTAACAATCTTGCATCCTACAGTTGGAGCCTTTCAAAAATAATCACTAAATTAAAGTTGACCATTAAATCCTGCACGACCAGATGATAAACAGATTAGAGCAATTTGATGACTGTTAATATGTAAATAAAAAACGATTTTAAGATAGAACACATGAGAGTATAGAGAAGACACGGGTAACCTCACCTTGCCATTATGCTATGCCTTGTTGTATGTCTCCTACAAGCATCATGAATATTATTAGATGGAATAGAGAAATCTCTATAGACAACTCCAAGACATATATGAAATATAAATAAATGCGACTACTTTGTTCTGTAGTAGAAGGGAACCTCTATAGGAATTGATTAAATACAACTGCGTAAGCTTGATTTGGCTACTTAATCCCTAGTACCTTGTGCAAAAATGTATTATACCTCACTATATATACAATAAATTTTCTGGCTGTTTATATACGTATGTAGAGATACATTAATGGGTATCTGTATCACAGAAGTTAGAAGCGTTTGTACATGTAATATAAAATCCGAAATTTAGCAATTCTAATTAAGTCAAGCAATAAAGATTGAAAAAAGTCAAAAATATCATATTAATTCTTTTAATTGCAGCTCCAAAGGTAAAGCAGTAACAACTTACCTAGTTCCTAAAAATCACATTCCAAATAACCACAAAGACAATGGAGGCGACGAAGGCGCATCCAGTTCCTAAAAACTAACATACATTAAAAAAAAAAACAAAGCTGCAAGATTAACACCAAAAATTAAAGGCCGCTCAAAACTGAGATTTATAAGTTGCCAACATAAATTAAACATTGAAGGTTGGCATCATGACGAAAACCAAACACAAAATCCAAACAACCACAAACTCACCTGTGAAGAATGAAGAGGAAACTGAAATGATGAAGAATCTGGTACTTAATCATCGGGCGTAGATTATGTCAAGTTGAAACACACGTACGTAAGGCTATGGCGTAGATGAGTATGAGATAAACATGTGGAAGGAAGGAAGGTGGCGCTGCAATTAGGGTGGTCCAATACAATCAAAGACCCACCTTAGCACATGTGTAAAAACGATAAAACCACCACACCATTGGCCTATATCATTTCATAAGTGACAAGTATAACTCACAACTATTGTATTTGACACATTGTTTTCAGTAGACTTAAACACATGCTTAGGTTAGTAATAATCTATATGTAACCGAATTAAAAATCAGTATCTTACCTTGTGAGTCATACGGCAAGCATGGTGGAAAAATAAGCGACACATTTGCTTGTATCAATCAACGTCCACGACACCCAAGGTCTGTATGTTAGCATAATTTCACCTCCAAAATGAAACAAAAAAATATGTTAGCATATATTTTCACATACAAAATGAAACAAAAATAATGAACCAAGGAAACCACATCGACTCCGAGCTGATGACAAATGCCTTCTCTCAATCATGAATATGTCAAATTGTGCATTTACTTTACTTTATTCACCAAATTTAGTCAACATACGCGAAGAATATAAGTCCGAAAAAAACGTGATGGGTTGATCACCTGAAATGGATGATGTCCAAAATTATGTGCATACATGTCATTGGCCAAGTCGTTTATGTGGAAATAATCTAAATTTAGGTGGGTGAACCAAGCAGAGGCATTCCACTCAATAATCTACAAAACCACCACAAACGTGTATATACATAAATTAATTCTTGAGACCATCAATAATTTCAATAGACATCAATAAAACCTTAAATTACCCAAAAAAAGATTGCATTTTGTAGGCAGATTGGCTGGCCCAAACCCAGTTGGATGATACTGAAGATACAATTTGTGTGTGTTTAAGAAGAAAACTACTTTTTATAGGAAGTTTGACTGAAACAGAGACCTTGCTGATGAAACAAAAAGACAAACCCATATATGATTTTGATTATTTATTAACTACTTTAAGTTTACAGTCCTCAAGTAACCATTAGCTTATAGTAAAATGACTGTAACCTTAAACCACCTGACAGAGACACCACAAAGCAAAAGACAATCGCAGATAATGATATGTAGTACAAACTACCAAATAATCAACAACACTGCAAATTACCTGCCATGAATGCTATAAAACCCTCGAAAGACTTAGCAAATCGTTCTAACCGCCCACCTTCATAAACCGCACCGAACACCACCAGCATGTGAACGAAGGTATGAACATTATGTTCACCTCTGTCTTGGGAGGGGTGTACAGAACCGCGAGCCACACCAATCAGACTCAATCAGACTCAACCATGTACAAAATTACTATTCATGAACGTTGAGAAATTATACTATAATAATATAATAATTTACCAACTTATTTGTGAACAGTAACGGGGATATATTTGTAATTTTGGTATATTAGGGGGGTAATTAGGTCTTTTGATGTCCAGTCCAAAACACGTGTATTTAGGTCAGGCAACAGTTGGGACGCGTGTTTGTCTTCCACAATGCTTACACATCCATGTGCAGCTCTTCATTTTCTCACCTGCTGGTTTGCCAACTACACTGACTTCACCGTCACCGACCACCGATCTGCTTTCGCCGTCACCGATTCTTCATAGGTTTCGCCGTCAACGACCAATCCTTCACCGGTGAAAGGTTTTTCAGATGCATGTAGCCGCAGAAGGATTCATGCGCCTCCTTTTATCGTTACTTGGAACTCATTTGTAATCGATTTGTAACCTATTTTTCATAGTCTTTGAACTCAATCGAACTGTGTATATATTTTGGTTGTTTTGTGTAGTTGATTCTGATTTGGGTTTGCTTTACATCTTTCAGGATTGTCAAAGCTATAAAAGATTGAGTGGTATATGGACCGCTGAAAACAAGCGGTGGCTAGGGTTTTGCGGCTCTTCACACTCTACTTCACCACCGAAAATGTACACCAAAATAGGTAACTAGATTATTACATCGTTTGATCTGGGTTTGCTTTAATTAGATAGATGAAGATGAGCAAGCACCGCCTCATTATTACGGCACTTTCCAAGGTGTAAACACAAACCGGCCGCCGTCTGCGCCGCCGGTCATCGGTTTTCCTCCGCCGTCAGTCAATAGTTATGTCCATGGTTATCAGCCCGTTACAGGTATCCTGTTTATTTTTAATAATAATATGTTTTTTTATGTTTTTGTTTGTTTTGTTTAATTGAATAGTCATATGTTTAGGAAATGTCAGTAGAACTATAAAATCGATCTAATTGTTTGATCTGTCTGAGCCAACGGTTTCTAATTGATCTGTTTTTGAAATTATTTTCTTTGATGAGGTAAGTGTATGATTCTAATTTGGATGATTATTCAAAGGAAAAGTGTAATAAAATATGAATTTGGCTTATGTTGTTATGCATATATTTGTTATTTCATTTGATTTTGCACGGATTAATCAGTTGCTTTTGTTTCTTATTGTATTTAGTTAGTCGCTTTCGATTTGATTTGGATTCGGGTTCGGACTTGGATTTAAATTTTGATTAGTTAGTTAGCATATATGTTAATTGTTTTAGTCTGATTTAAGGGTTTTTTTTATGTTTTTGTTATATTTTTTTGATGTTTTCCTGCTTTTTTTTAATGTTTTTTATGTGTTGTAGGTTTTACAAGGTTTGCAGTGAGGCAACATTGGATTAAAGGCAACATTGTTGGTACTCCGACGAGTAGCTACAGGCTTGAATGTTGCTTTCTTAGTTAGAACGGCGACAAGAAGAGGCGGCGACTAAGTTCAAGTAAGCCCTCTTTACGTGGTGCCTGGCATGCGGTGGCGGAGAAGTCGACAACGCCGCCGCACTGCCACCACCAAACCTTATTTATTAAAATCCTTCAACTATCCAAGTTTCTATCTCATCACTTTCCGCTCTCGCATTTCATGTTCTTAACTGGATCAAAAATTAGATGGTGGGAAATTAAGTGCTGATTTGTTTATATTTATATCTGAATGTTGACTTCTTAATCATTGTGTTTGTTGTTGCTTAATATCAAGAATTGAACATGTTTTTGCTAAATTTTTTTGTCACCAGTGAATTGAAAGCAGTGTCAAGGTGCTGACTATTGCATAAATTTTGGATCAAAACAATTGAATATAGATTAATACCTGTAGTCTGATCACTTGGTTGTTTATTCTTTGCATCTTTTTGTTTAGTAGCTATAAATGAGTTTATTACATGAATTTGGATTAAAACTATTAATTATAGATTTATATCCTATTGTTGATCTCTTAATTGTTTAATCATAATAGACATTGAATTGTCAAAACTTTGTGTTTATCAGTTGCTACAGCGCATATCTATACCACTGCTTTTCGGTTGTAATGGGATATACCTGTTTGCTTCTATGCTTTTCGGTTGTTATGGCGTATACTTGTATCTTAATGCCGCAAGAACCCGTGCAACGCGCATTTTGACTATTTGAAATTCAAATCCCATGAAATTTTTTATCCACATGGATGTTTAATGCATTTATTTTTGTTCTTAGATTTAGTTGTAATTTATAATCAACACGGAAATATGAATTATTACATAGACTATAAAGTTTTATAGACATAAGATGGGTGAGGCCTGATTCTTGCCACACATATCAGATTAAAAGAACTAAACGTATTTTCTGATGTGTTGATGAATGAATAATAATGATGATGATTGTGTGTGTCCAGTTTAAGAACAGGAAGTTACTTGAGAGTTTTTGTTTCGGATTTCTTTTCTTATAAAAGTTAACAGATTATACTGGCAGTTTCTTTTTTGTTGTTGTGTTTATGCAAAAGTGATGGATGGTGTAGTTAAGTGAAAACAATATAGTCTGAGCGTTTACTTTGAAACGATTAAGGTGTAGGGTTATAAGCGTTCGATGAATGATGATTGAAGATTGCATCATCTTTTTGATAAAGACAGTATTAGACCTGTACATTTTTGAAGTAGAATTCGGCCAGCGTGTCGACCTGGTACAAAAGGGCCATCTTACTGAATTCGAATAGTCGACTACGGCAAAATCGGGGTCATTAGTTAACCGTGATGTCTGCTATCTTATTTGTATACTAATGCGTACTATTTTAGGCGTTTAAAAGGAAAGACATATAGTAATGTAGTTTTCCCGTGTGGGGTTATAGCGTTTCCAGGTAAAGGCTTCGAATGTATTGTTTGGGTGTTTATGAGGCATCAAAGTTATAGGCGTAGATGTTTGGGATTTTGCACCAGGTGATGGTCCGCAAGTGCAAGTAAGCTGCCAAAACATAGATCAATTTGGGTTAGTTTATAGTGCCAATGATGTGTAGGTTGTAGGGCTACGGCGTGTCAAGAAAAATGTTTCGACTTTGTTGTTTTGGTATTTTAGAACACGGTCTTTGGTGTGTACTTTGAAATGTGTAGGTTCTAGGGAGTGTTTTTTTCGTAGTGGCATTGGTTGCGGTACAGTGGGTCGCTGTTTGGGTGTCGACTGCCTGAAAAACGCCCCAGAACCCCCCCCCCCCCCCCACTAGAAGGTGGTCTTATCTTATATTAGAGTGTGATACCTTAAAAATAGATTTAAGCGTTGTTGGTTCGAACCAGTTCCCACCAGCGCCACCCTTAGTAACAGGAACATCACCGTCATCTATCGACCCACCTGTTGTACCCTATAATCGAAATAAAACTTCACTCCATCCTTGCGTATCACATGTTCGCCCTATGCAAATTGCAATACACAATTTTGGCACTGTTCGCATGTATGTCTTTATTGTGGTGTAACAAAAGGAACATTATGTTCTTCTCTTCCTGGTACTGGGTCAACATAGATAACAAGCTAATGTATTAATAGTTAAAAACATAAAACCGCAGGAAGAATAAAACAGAAAAGCGTAAACCTTAATCTATTAGTGGGGGAAAATATTGATTACCAGTAAGCTGTAAATGATTACCAGTAAGCGAAATACTTATACCTGGTTTCCTTCACTCTGGTGTTGTAAAAGGCCTGAAAATGTCCTTCAGTTCTTGTCTTCCACACGTAGGTGTTAGGTCTGTAATCCAGGAGATAGTGGTAACAGATGGTGATCGCCAACCGTAAACCTGTAGAGGTAAGGTTCCTTTTTGTTAGAGGTAAGCATGCGTACCAGGAGAAAGTAAGCTTTGTTTGGTAGATAGCGAAACACGCAGGTTATTGGTTTTTTTATAGAAGAAATAATTAATTATCCTCCCATAGAGCGACGCCAATAGTAGGAACGCCGCTTTAGTGAAATTATGTGCGCAAGCTAACATATATTTTTTTATGTAGAATGTAATGTAGCAGATGAAATTGGTGTTTCAAGATACCTGATGTCTATCAAAGTGTTGGCTGGTGTAGTGTCTTCCAACTTGCCAATGTAGTCTGCAAAATAAAATGTCAAAGTAGTTAAATAAAAGTCAAGAAAAAAGTTTAGGAAATGTGTTAAAGAAAGGGCAAAAGTATATGCACAGGTTGATACATAGATAATGCCTATATGCGTTTAAACACCTATGTGTATCCGTTTACTTTGAAACGCCTAATCCCTCACCTGTGTTCTTTAAATCATTGTTTCTGACCGGTCAATAAGTATTTGTAGGTTGGTTATTAACAGGTACGTCAATTACTTTTTTTATACAACAGTCATAAAATTATCAAGTTTGTACCGCTTATTTATGGGTAGAATGTTACTGTTTCCATTTTCTGAATCTATGGTGTTTTCTTTTTCTTGTATTTTACCAGGTCACCGCCGCCACCGTAGCTGCCGCACCGCTGCCGCCGCGACCGCTACGCTACCACTACCTACCACCACCACTGCCACCGCCGCCTCCGCCGCCGCCGCTACTACTATTCCCACGTATACTACTAACACATAACGATACATGTTACACTTTATACTCATCAGTTTACAATCCTAGCTTCTTCTTCTTTTTTTGTTATTATTAATAATAATTTTGGTATATACTATTTATACCCAGCGTTTTGTTCAAGCGGTTATTTGTATTGAACAACTTATTTTTCTTTTTATTATATTTTTTAGTTAGTTAAAGAGTTTATATTATCAGTGAATGTACATGAAAGAAAGATCAAGCTACACAGTTAATTATTTTTTAGACGAAGAAAGTGAGCTTAATTTGTATCTTTTTTTTCCAGCTTGCTAACCTAGAGTTACGCGCGCAACGCGCGCATATTAATAACCCTAGTTAATATAGTGTAACGTAACGTAACGTAACGTAACGTAATGTAATGAACGTTGAGAAATTAATATAGTGTAATAACTTAGACTAGTGGGTGTGGAGACACCAAAGAGGTTTAGTCTCAATGTCACGTGTAGGATGTCAACTCAACATTTTGATGTCTCAAGCATTTTAGACATGAGTGGGTGTGGAGACACCAACACTCAAAACCAAACAAAAAAAAAGAAAAAAGTCTATTGACTCGTCCTTTTTGTCCAAGCGAAGACAGGGGAGATGGGGGAAGGAGGGACGGGGGGTAGGGGCCGGTGTAGCCCAATTGAGATGGAGGACGGGGGTGGTGCCCCGTCTGCACACCTCCTAGCCTTAGGATATGTGTAAATATGTAAATAAGTCCTAAGTTTTAGTTAATTATCTATGAACTGGTTTGTTAAGGTAGTTACAAACGGTTTTTTGTAAGTGAACGGTTGTGTCTCTTAAAGGCATTGATTCACAAGTATAAGTAGGCCGAACACATGATCATTATTGTGTGTGAAAGTATTGTGTTTATTAACCAACTTTCAAACTTCCCTCTTAATTATTTGGTGTCAAATTTGCTACAAAATATGTTTACAATACCTGTTGAAAAAAAAGTAAGAGATGTAAGTCACGTAACATCAAAAGCAAAGTCTCATTCTATCTAAGGCTATGTGTAATGGACTCATTTTTTAACAGTGACGTCATATAATGTCTTTCACATAGGCACATGGTCGTAAAAATCGCTAGGTACAAGTCAAGTGATGGGGTACTGACTAGTAATTAATCTGATTGGAATTTATATGTGATTTCTCAAACTTATATATATACAAAGTTTTCAAAATTTTATTTCTAATTTTTCAAAATTATTAATCAGATTGGATTTATAACTGCAATTTTCCCAAATAACTCAAAGACCTAAATATGACCGATTACCGCTTTTAGGTCCGGCTAGGTGAAATTTAAACCGTAAACTACCGGTACTGATTCATCGGCAATTAATCCCAATTTTTACAACATTGCATAGGCATAAGCTCTCACTCACTATCGTATCACGAGTTTTAACTACCTACCACCCAACTAAAATAACAATAATAAATCTAATAAACTACAAAAAAAAAAAAAATTATTATGATTTGTGGAAAAAGGTTGGACCCACCAACCACACCGTCTCATGCTCGTTAGTTAGCAGCATAACCAAGTGCCCCATAACGCCCCTTCACCTGGTATATCATGGGGGCGTTACCCAATAACACTTGGTCTAATGAGTAATGAAACAAAACACTCTTTTGGAAAGCGTATACAAAAGCATGAGCTAGCGAATAGAGGATCTAGTCACCTACTTAACATAGAATGATGGATAATTGAATTTCAGCTAATGTAACATACAACAAACGGATCACATTGTCTAACATCATGCAAAACGACATTGTAAGAACATATAACTATTTTGTCAAGAAAAATGATGGAAACGGAACCATAATTTCCATAGATCATAAGTTTACGGATAGAACAATCACTAATAACCTCTATACTGAGTGTTTCCACAACACAAATGAGATAATCACTACACGTTGAGTTAATGGTTAGCTTACAAGTGTGCGCGTTTTAACACGCCACAGGTACACTCATAAGTCCTTTCACTTCCTACCAAGAATACCCATAAGACCAAAGACTAAGTTGTTTAATTAGTTAGCTCATCAAACAAAGAAAGAGTAGAAAGAATTATCAACAGCACAAAACATCACTTAAACTAAAAATAAACTGTATAAATTCATACCAAAATAGTCTTCGCCCTAGCAACACTCTAAGATCCTAGCCAAGAAATGGCATTACAACATGCTCACTACAGATGATTTTGTGTGAAATCATGGTGAGTGTTGAATGAGGATTTAGAGAGGTTTGGGTGAATACAGGTGGCTTCTCTTTAGGCTAACTTGATCAAAGTGTTTATGGAGTGATCACAAGCTCCAAAGGTCACTTACAAGACCATTAAATAGCAGAGAAATGGGGGAGAATTAAGTGGAATGGGATGCCAAAATGAAGAGTGAAGGCCTCCTTTTATAGGCTGTTGGGTAGCCCGTGCTTCAAGGGTGCACGCCCGTGCACTGCAGTCAGGTACTGTTTTTTGGTACTAAGAGTCCTGTAACACCCCAAAATAAACCGTTTCGCTTAATTACGCCATTAGGTGTGATTAGCAAAATAATAAAACAATACTCGAACATAGAGAACACGGATTATGTTCTAATATAGAAATAATCTAGTCAATGTTGTTAATTTTATAAACGAGGCTAAACTCATTACTAGAAACTATTCTAGTTAATGTTATAATCTAAAAATGAACTCGAGACTAAAGTTGATTGGCCTTAGTTGCCAAAATGATAAAGTGAGTTTTATAAAAATAAAATAAAACAATAGAAACACACACATTGTGTGTGTGTATCGTGTATATGGTCAGGAGATTCATCTCCTTCAACCACAAACCCTAAACAATCAAACTCTTGCTCAAATCCAAGCCAAATCAAAGGGGTTTCGATGCATGAGCTAAAATCCGGATTATCCAAGCTTATTACACAAAAAGGTATCACTTATTTGGTACAATTTGATGTTAATTTCATTTTTGATCATGGTGAAAAATTAGGGTTTTTATAAAAACGTGAATGTGTATGTTGATGGAGGTTTCTCTAACCTTAGGGAGCCCCAAACATGTTTAATTTGAGTATAAATAGCATTTTACATGTGTGCTTGCTATGTTCATATGAATATGTAATATGTGAAAATTTGGGTTTATACCTCTAGGTGGATACTACATAAGGTTAGTAGTTGTGATAACTCTTAGGAGTTATTATAATGAGAAATTAGACTAAGAAGTCTAGATAACATGATATGGTGATGTTTAGCTAAATGGATATGCTTTGGCTAACTTAAACCTCATGAAAATCAATGGAATTGGTGAGTGCACACCAAGTGTTTGATAAAATGCTTGAATGAGGAAATAAATGTGTAAACATGTATGAACATGAATACTTGAAATGTGAGGTTGAGCTAGAGGTAAAATGAATACATGAATGCCATGGATAATGAAAGAAATCCATATAATGTATTCTAACAAAACAAGGTTTGACATGTCCCTAAGTTAGGTACAAGAACTAGGGATGCAAACGTGTCAAACGGATGCAAGCTCAATGCGCATGGAAGCAAGAATGGATATGAGGTAAGTTCTACTTACACTACTAGACTATGACATGGATTAAGTGTTATATATATTGGTATTGAGTGTGTACTAAAGACAAACCCAAGGGGTGAAATTCATTAAGTGGGTCAATTTATGTGGATTCACAATAAATCAAGGTTTATGAGATTAATTGAAACCATGAGTGGTGACCGAATGGTGAAATTCATCAAACGGGTTAATTAATAATGATATGTAAGAAATGATGTTTTGATCCAAGATGGGTCACTTAAATCATTTGAATGAAGTTGTTAAGCATGTTGTTAAATGGGTCAAGTTTGTGACACTTGAACCATATATAAAAACTTGCATAACTTAGTATTATGAACTACGAGTCTAAACGGGTCAAATGGTGATATCCTCACCATGTGAGTCCAATACTTGATGCTTGTATTTCAAGCAATAAGATTCAGGAGGTTAAACGGATCAAATGGCAAGGTATTACCATTTGAGTTCCGAGGAATTAATGTGTATATTTAGAAAGCACGCAGGTAAATGCACTTGCGCATGCACGCTTGATGCTAAGAATCATGGAGGATACGCACAAGGTATGAGAATGGGTCAACACCACCCGGTAAGTTCGTAGCTAATTAAACACCTTCGGGTGAAGCAACATGGGTACTACCGGAAGGACTTAGAGGTTTTTAAACAAGTCAATAAGTCAAAAACATTGGAATTGGAACAAGAAGTTTCGCCACGAATGGCTAAATTGAAATATTTGATCATGAAGGGCATTTTGGGAATTTAAAAGATTTCTAAAGGTTGAATCTAAGAAACTAAATCGTAATGAAACAAATCGGATGAACGCTTTTATTGATCAAGCGTCTAATGACTTGACAACTTAATCGGTAGGCATTTGGTGTGGTCAAAAAGTGCCTTGTTTGATTCAAGGCCTTAACGGGTCGATATGGGTAAAAATCAACATAAACACTTAAAACTTTGAATCGGGTCATAGCATCATGAACCGGACTATAATTTCAGTCAAACAAATGTTTATTTAGTCGGCAAGTCAATACTAAGGCTTCGGGAATCATCAAATGCGGTCGCGACATGATTCCCATGCTTAAAAATCACCAAACAAACATCAGAAGCTGTGAGCGGCCGCTCACAGAGAACAGCCTGACAGCACGATATTTAAAATTGCATATAAAATCGTAGAAAAATCGTTAGGAGGTATTCTTTATATGCCTGAAAAGCTCTCGGAGCGTAGAACAATTCTTATTTGAAAGTCGAAGTCGGATTTTGGGTTTTAGAAGGGGTAAAAGCGATCCGAACAGCTACTGCGCAAAAGTTGCAGCAGTTTGTTCTCCTGACAAAGGGCCGTTTGGCCTTGTTCGTTCCGTTTCGACGTGTAACGACTATCGTACTAGTTTAAATGTTTCATTTGACAACCCACTAACCATTCTTTGTGTAATGGTGCTAGGTAAACATGTGATGGAAGTCCCGGAGCAAGGATTAAGTCGCGATAATAGCGGAACACACCCGATCACTCATCAAGCTTCCGCATTAGAATTTAAGGAACTCCCGTTAAAACACAACATCTTAGAGTATGTTTTAACTATTAAAATGTAAAAATTTGTGTGAATCAAGCATGTATTTGATCTTAATGGGTTGACTTATAATAAATTTCAAAGTTTTAATCGGGAGTGGTTTAAGTAAGGTCCAAACCCGTATGATTTGGGCGTTGATCGCGTGATTACGGGTTAGGGTGACAAGTCCTTTCTGACAGATTTTGTTGAGGCGCACGCCCGTGCACTGTGCACGCCCATGCATGTTCGTGTGGCATAACAAATTGCCAGTCTTGGTCAGCTAGAACCTTCTGGTGCACGTTTGGGAGAGGTGTATGCCCATGCATAATGGCGCACGCCCATGCACATTGACATTCTTGACACTTGTTGACTTGGAAGTGTTGACCGGGGCAAGAGTACGGCCGATGCATGGTCGTGCAACATCTGCTGTAGTCTGCAAAGTCTTCAATTTCCTTCCTTTTGTGCCTTTTTTCTCCTCTTTGTTTTCAAAACCTGCATTTATCACATATGAACGATTTAGCTATGTTTTATAAGGATAAAAACATGGTATACGTTCAAATATGAGGATAATACACATGTAAAACATGTGTAAATGATGGCACGTCAAGGTCAAACACGAAACATGTTAAAGTCGTGTAGGTTTATGTCGTGTTATCGTGTTCATGTCTGAAATTGCTAGCCCTATACTTTTGTGAGATTTGTTTTTGCAGTGTAAAGTCAAAGTTAAAATCTCATTCTTATCTTCACATAAAAGGATTGAAATTTATCATAATAGCCTTTACAAAAGGCAACTATAAAGACTCGTATGCACACTCACTAGTCGTAATATGAAAGAAAATTCAATCACGTGGCTTTCTTAGTTGTGTTGTTAAGCCATGTCAAAATCTTATCTTTTCTCAACTTCACACAAAGGAGTTCAAAAGCCAACTATGTTTTCATCTCCAAAAAAAACAAAGTCAGAAGCACGATAATCAATCCGTTAACTTATATAAAATCGAAGCTATCCACGAAAATCAAGGTTGCAGAAGTAAGTTGTACATCAATTTTATAATGGCAACAAGTTAAAAATGATGTGATAAAACATGTGTCAAACGCACAATAGATTTGTACTTTAATTTATTTTGGAGTAAAGATATATATATCTTAATTGCCAACCTCATAAACAGGAGAAACCAATAATGAGGATCAGATATGGAATTGTTAGAGAAAGAAAAATTGCTTGTTATTGCTACAAACTAACCGGTTAACACGTGTAAACATAGCCATTCACACGACCACCTCAATTACAAACCTTAGAAACAAAAATAAAACAATAATGGGACTCAAATATGAAACAACCAAAGAAAGAGAAATTAGTGGCCATGGCTGCATAGTAACCGGTTACCACCTGAAAGCAAAGCCAAATGACATGAGCATCTTAGTTACATCATTTAAACAAATAAAATCTTAACTTCTTTCAACTTAAAACTCATCATCAAAGTATCAAAATAGGGACAATCAAAATACAACAAAGATATACTAACAATCAATCATAGTAAACATAAATAGTAGCTAAACCCATATAGAAACCATGCAAAACCATCTTGAGTGGCTAAAAGTTCACAAAGGCATAAAGTGCAATCTAAGACCCGTTACTTTCACTGGTTGTCATCAGCGGCGAATCCAGAAATTTTTTTCAATGGGTTCATTGTTTTTTTCAATGGGTTCACTGGTTGTCATCAGTGGCGAATCCAGATAAGGTTAATCGCATAAAGTTCACATAAGCATTCTAGGCATTAACAAATCAACAATATTCATATAATAATATTCATAATTTCTAAACCTAATAAGAATTTAAGAAATTGAATGTTCACCTGATTCACATTCCATTAGCAAACTAAAAATTGTATACTTTTTCTTCAAGAGCACCTTAATAAGCAGATAAGAAGCTCACAAAAAGGAATAGGGGAAAGCAAAAATGATGTTGGCCTGTTCACTCCACTTTTTATTATACAACTAAATGTTCCCCTCCCCCTTGTATCTGAATTTTGAATTGTAAGTGCAGTATTATATACAGTTTGTGTACTGGTGGATGAGCAGCGGTCGGTCGGCGGCGCAGTTGGTGGCCGGCGGTGGCTGGGCAAGGAGAGGCTTTGAGTCTGAGGTGAGGGAGGGGGTATTCTGTTTTGCCTCTTTGTTTTTATCTGGTAAGTGGAAACCTAGATGGGTTTAAACTGATCTGGATAAAAAAATAACTAAAAAATTGTTCTAAATAAATAAATTACAAAAACTGTATCAGAAAGGACTCGAATCTGGTTTCCTTTGTATGTTCGGAAGCTACTTATCCGCTAGGCTATGAACGGGTTTTGTTTATGGGTTCAGCCAAATTATATTAATGGGTTCAGAATGGTTTTTTATATATAATTTCTACTAAAATTTCGAAACGCAATGGGTTCGCGTGAACCCGTAGCTGTCAACGTATATCCGCCCCTGGTTGTCATGTACAAACATAGCCAACGATATCATCAAACTGGTGTACAAACTCAACTTCATAACCTCTTTCAAACATATCGGTATGCCTTATCACTTAATATTTATATTGCCTATTAAAAGTTAATTCGGTTGCACACCTCAGAAACAGACACAAACCAAAAATTAGGATCAGATATGAGACTATCAAAGAAAGAGAAATTACTCGCCATGGCTGCATACTAACCGGTTGATATATGAAAGCAAAGCCAATCACATGACCAGATCAGTTGCTCAAAGTAAATTAAATAAAATGCTTGTTTTTATGATGTAATACTTCTTTTCTTTAAATTATTAGCGTGTGGAAAAATTATGTTTTTTTGAAAATCGTGAGGGTAGTTGGGTTAAAATTAGGGGAAAATGTAACTATTATTTATATTTGAATAAACTTGAGACAATTAAAGTGTAGTTGAGTTGAGGGGTTAAAGTACAAACCTAAAATGGATAAACTTGAGACAATTATGTTAAGGATGAATTTAAACTAAGAGTTTTTTTAGTACTTAATGCATAAAGTACAACCCTAAAATGGATAAATTAGTCTTTGAAACACTAATTACACTTTAACCGTTCTTATTGTTTAAACATTCTTTTACTTCATTATATGTTCATACACATTTTATTTTCCAGAACCAATAATATGTTTGAGAATAACGACAACCTATTCATAAATACATGACTTAAACATAATGATTATGCAGGGTGCCATTTGTATGCATATGGTTATGTTTCATCTCTGTTGCCAATGAGCTATATAGATCTTATTTTCTAGAATCCGTTTCCTAAGGGTTTCATCAAGATCCGATTCTACGTATGTATATGACTGCATTTGTCATCTTTTCTATGCTTTGTAGTTATGCGAGTTAGATATATATCACTTAGACAATCTTCTTCTAAACATTTGTTGTACATGAGATATGAGTTTTGATAAGTGGAAACCTGCAATGCAGGTCCGTATAATTATGTTTGGGTCGATTGTCTATAACGTCATTTACCGTCTCTTATATTGTCAATTCTTTACACTCTCTTGTTCTTTATGAACTCATATATTGTTGCCTTAGCACTTTAACATTAAAAATAAATTACGTGCAATTTGTCACGCAACATGTGACAAAAAAACATAAGTACTCGTGATAACGTGTGGAACTTCCCACTAGTATATTCTAATTCAAATAAGTCAAATAATCCTGAATTCAACTCAAGTTAGAATGAACTTTTATCCGAATCGAATAAGTTGAATTTCAAGTTATTTGAATTGAATTCTAATACGAATTTTAAAACTCCAATTTGAGTAACCCAATTAAAATAAACCAAAATTCCACTTGATGAACACCCCCTAATGCAAATTATTGATGCGTAAAGTGACTAAACACGATTTTTTGAGTATACAATGCAAAACACGTATAAAACTAATTTTTATTTTTTTCATGCACATATAATAAAGAAAGAACAAAGCACTTATTGAGTTTAGCTGTGGTCATTTGATAGTTCTTTATCAGATAGGAGGAAAAAACAAAGATGGTTCAATGTTCAAACTAGGGATGCATCGAATATTGTTGACAGTCACGCGTATCATGGAATACATTATTGTAGCATGTGAGGAAAATAAATAATTCTATTAAATAATGGCGTGAGTATACTTTATTTTTATAGGGTATGTATTAACGAAATGAGTTATATCACAGTTTGAAGTTTGAACTCAAATTTATCCTTAGCTTATTTAGATCAAACTCAACCTTTTATTTTATAATATACGTCTTACCTAAATGATACATAAGTTTTGGTTCAAATGGGAACCTTTTCCTAAATTGAAAACTGAGAGAACCATTCTGTACCACAAATTTTTCTAAGGCAAAAAGAAAAAAATTACTTTAATCGCTGCTTTATATGCAGAAAAAAAATATTTGTATTTTTTTTCAATATACATATATATATAATTGCAATATACACATATGTATAACTGAAAATGTAATATACACATATGTATAAATGAAAAAAAAATACAAAAAAATCAAAAAAAAATTTCCTTGCATAAAAACGTGCGATTAAAGCAAAAAAAAAAAATTATTTTTTTTGCCTTTATAAGAAATGTGTGGCACAAAATGGTTCTCTCAGTTCTCAAATCATCAAAAGTGTATTAAGTAATAATAAATTTATTATTAGCAGTACCATAAAATATATAATAAATTACTTATTACTTAATATAAACTAAAATGAAAAAAAAAACATCTACAAAATACCATCTCTATCATTTCTAAACATCCCATATGGCCACCTTATATTGAAACGACATCACCCACTATTACAACTAACAACCAATTTTTATGAAATATAATTGAATAAAACACCAATGGGATTATCCTTATAATTATTGTTGAACTAGCATGACTTATTACGCGTCACATACCGCTAATATACTGATCATTATTTTTTAATCTTTAATGATATTTTATTTGGCCAAAATGGCCCGTTGACCGTGTGTTTTGCAAGAATAACCCTCTCCCCTCTTTTTGGAGAGACGGGTCACGGCTCCCAACGAGCCTGAACCGTCTCCGAGAGCCTTTAGTTTTACATCCAATGGCCAACCAACACGTGGCGTCTCTGATCCCGAGGCCTGTCAACCGTCTCTCTCCAGACGGGTCAGAACCCCCGAGTCGTCTCAAGCCGTTTTCGGCTATTGTCTGAACCGTCTCACGAGTGTATATAAATACCCCAATTCGCTTAACAAAATTTGCACCCACCGCCCTCCCCAAACCTTTCATCTTCTCAACCAATGACGTTTTTTGCTTTCCCAACCGAAGCCTACCGGCTTACGAAAATATTGTCCGATTACTTGGATTGTTGTTACATCTGCGTACAGCTACTTGGATTGTTGTTGCATCTGCGCGTGGGTTAACCCGTGTAGAATGCTTCGATGATGTGGTGGTCTATTTTATTTGCAAGAAGAGTTCTTTGTCTATGTAACGCACATACACCTTTCAAACAAAGTTCTTAGCAAGTAAATTTAGGAAGTAATATCCAATCAACCTTACGTCCGTCGTTGTAATAGTATAGTTTGTTTATTGTTGTTGTAATAGTATAGTTTGTTTAATGAAATATTTACTTTTATATAAAAAAATAAAAAAAAAAACATAAATAAACATAAGATTCATTCCATTAATAAAATTAATTCAATTACAAAGGTTTTATAAACTACACGTTAAGACGATCCCTCATCATTTGCCAGGCAGACACATGTTTAAATTCTTTGCGCTCCCTGGATTGATACTGTCTTTTTGTGTATCTAGTTGCCGCGTCTTCGGGCATGTCAGAGGGTACCACCTCAAGTGTCCGGTTGTGGTACCCGTTGAAGATTTGACACTTCGTGGTCAAATCGGTCAACTTCCGGCTAAGAGACTCGGTTGTTCGGTCTGACCCTCCAACCAACCGATTGTACTCGTGCAATATACGGTACCATTTGTTGGTTTGGTGTGTGCTTTCTTCGACATGGCGCCATGCTGAAATTAGTGCAATTTCCTGTTCTTCGGTCCATCGTTGCGGTACCATTTGAATGAATTAGACTGTGGTGGTGGTGATAGTGTTAGACGGTGGTGGTGGTGATAGTGTTAGACGGTGGTGGTGGTGATAGCCGGACGGCAATGGGATGGAGTTTGTGACGGAGAAAGGTATTTATAGGGCTGAAGTGGACAACCGAAGCGTCGGACTAATCATCGGGACTCACCGGAGACGACGATACCGGAGACGTCTCGGGAGACGGCGAGTCCTCATGGGGAAATGTGACCCGTCTGGAGAGAAGGTTGAACCGAAGGCGAGCCGGCATGGGGAAATGTGCCTCGTCTGGAGAGAGACGGTTGAAATGTGACCTGTCTGGAGAGAGACGGTTGACAGCCTCGGGATCAGAGACGCCACGTGTTGGTTGGCCATTGGATCTAAAACCAAAGGCTCTCGGAGACGGTTCAGGCTCGTTGGGAGCCGTGTCCCGTCTCTCCAAAGAGAGGGGAGAGGGTTATTCTTGCAAAACACACGGTCAACGGGCTATTTGGCCATTTTCCCTTTTATTTTTTTATAATTGAATAATAAAGTGTCTAATAATATCAACTAAAGGTTTTCTAAAAGATAATTAGGATGCTATCAACTTTATAACAGTTTCATATTAATCACAATTAATGCAACACATATATTATTATAAAGAAAAACTAGTTTTTATCCCGGGAGCGTCCCGGGTTGAAATATCTAATATGACATAATAAAATATCTAATATGACAACATAATTAATGACTTGCCAATATATGATTAATGATTATTAGTATTATTATTATTTATTTATTTTAAACAAATCTCTGCCATAAGTTATCATATTCTAATAAAAAAAACGAATCTCTGCGCCGGGGTATAAATTTAGTACCATTACAAAATACTATATAATGTCAAATGAATTCGTAAGTTTGTAATCGATCATTCTAAAAAGAACTAACATGAAATAAGAGAAAAAAATTATTTATTGAAATATCGAACGCATTAGTGTTAAGGTTATGTGATGCGTTAAAAAATTCATGGGTATATGATCGGGTATATAGTTCGGGTATTTGGGTATGTAGTTTCGGGTAATTGGGTCGGGTATCACCTAATCCCAGGCCCGACCCAAACCCACAATTTTTTTTAAACTAATCCCAAACCTGACATAATACCTGTCCGGTTACAAAAAATAGTCATTTTTTTCTCCATTTTTTATATAGCACTATGGTACTCGTTGGAAAGATAATAAAACGCTCGTTAATTTGGTGTAATTTTTTTCTTTAAAAAATCTCGTATATAAAATATATTAACGTTTAAAAGTTCTGGAAGGAAACATGAGAGAGAAAATAATAAAGATTTAATATTTACATTTAGTAGATTAGATATTTAATAGATTATGTTAAACAATATTTAAACCATATTTATTCCTTTTTTTAATTGGTCTAGAGTTGCCAATCTCTGCGCCGGGGTATAAATTTAGTACCATTACAAAATACTATATAATGTCAAATGAATTCGTAAGTTTGTAATCGATCATTCTAAAAAGAACTAACATGAAATAAGAGAAAAAAATTATTTATTGAAATATCGAACGCATTAGTGTTAAGGTTATGTGATGCGTTAAAAAATTCATGGGTATATGATCGGGTATATAGTTCGGGTATTTGGGTATGTAGTTTCGGGTAATTGGGTCGGGTATCACCTAATCCCAGGCCCGACCCAAACCCACAATTTTTTTTAAACTAATCCCAAACCTGACACAATACCTGTCCGGTTACAAAAAATAGTCATTTTTTTCTCCATTTTTTATATAGCACTATGGTACTCGTTGGAAAGATAATAAAACGCTCGTTAATTTGGTGTAATTTTTTTCTTTAAAAAATCTCGTATATAAAATATATTAACGTTTAAAAGTTCTGGAAGGAAACATGAGAGAGAAAATAATAAAGATTTAATATTTACATTTAGTAGATTAGATATTTAATAGATTATGTTAAACAATATTTAAACCATATTTATTCCTTTTTTTAATTGGTCTAGAGTTGCCACATCACATCTTATGTGGCATCTCTCAAATGAAAGATTGTATATTATTATGACATGTAGGATTATTAGCTTTGCAATATATATAGACTAGCTGATTATCCCGGGAAGGTCCCGGGGTTGAAAAATTTAATATGATTTAATAAAAAATGATTAAAAAAAAGAAAACTCAAATCACGAAAAGAGTAAATAACTTAAACATAATCAATCTTAGTTAAAAAAACATTTATTTAAAAAGTTAAAAAAATAAAAAGCATAAACCATATTAAACATAATAAAGTATTAAAAGGATAACCTTCAACATATAATCATCTTCACGTAAATTAAAATATCTTACAATTTGACCTCTACTTATATATAGATGTAGAATTCATGATGGGGGTTGAAAAATATAACCATTCTAATAATACTAATACTAATAGTAATAATTATTACTCTTGTAATTAAATAAATAAAAAAATAACCTTGCTATAAGGTGACACCATGTGTTGCAGTGTTGGGCGAATCTTTCTCCTAGCTTCTCTTGATGAAGTATACCTATCGATCTTTAGAAGAGTAAAATTCCAATGATAACATAGCGATTGGGCTGAATTTCAACATCGTAGATAAGAACCTGGTTTAAAAGAAAAAACATGATTAATGAATAACCTGAACACTTTGTGTTTTTTTCTATATGAATATAACCCCACAAAAAATAGTCGTTTTTTTTTCGTTTTTATATAGCACTATGGTACTCGTTGGAAAGATAATAAAACGCTCGTTAATTTGGTGTAATTTTTTTATTTAAAAAATCTCGAATATAAAAGATATTTATGTTTAAAAATTATGGGAGGAAGATAAGAGAGAAAAATTTAAATTTGTTTTTAAATTCTTTTTTCCTAAAATAACTCAATTTAATTTTAGTAATTGAGAATTAAGAGATAGAGAGATATGATAAAAAAAAAAGAAAACTCAAATCACGAAAAGAGTAAATAACTTAAACATAATCAATCTTAGTTAAAAAAACATTTATTTAAAAAGTTAAAAAAATAAAAAGCATAAACCATATTAAACATAATAAAGTATTAAAAGGATAACATTCAACATATAATCATCTTCACGTAAATAAAAATATCTTACAATTTGACCTCTACTTATATATATAGATGTAGAATTCATGATGGGGGTTGAAAAATATAACCATTCTAATAATACTAATACTAATAGTAATAATTATTACTCTTGTAATTAAATAAATAAAAAAATAACCTTGCTATAAGGTGACACCATGTGTTGCAGTGTTGGGCGAATCTTTCTCCTAGCTTCCCTTGATGAAGTATACCTATCGATCTTTAGAAGAGTAAAATTCCAATGATAACATAGCGATTGGGCTGAATTTCAACATCGTAGATAAGAACCTGGTTTAAAAGAAAAAACATGATTAATGAATAACCTGAACACTTTGTGTTTTTTTCTGTATGAATATAACCCCACAAAAAATAGTCGTTTTTTTTTCGTTTTTATATAGCACTATGGTACTCGTTGGAAAGATAATAAAACGCTCGTTAATTTGGTGTAATTTTTTTATTTAAAAAATCTCGAATATAAAAGATATTTATGTTTAAAAATTATGGGAGGAAGATAAGAGAGAAAAAATTAAATTTGTTTTTAAATTCTTTTTTCCTAAAATAACTCAATTTAATTTTAGTAATTGAGAATTAAGAGATAGAGAGATATGATAAAAAAAAAAGAAAACTCAAATCACGAAAAGAGTAAATAACTTAAACATAATCAATCTTAGTTAAAAAAACATTTATTTAAAAAGTTAAAAAAATAAAAAGCATAAACCATATTAAACATAATAAAGTATTAAAAGGATAACATTCAACATATAATCATCTTCACGTAAATAAAAATATCTTACAATTTGACCTCTACTTATATATATAGATGTAGAATTCATGATGGGGGTTGAAAAATATAACCATTCTAATAATACTAATACTAATAGTAATAATTATTACTCTTGTAATTAAATAAATAAAAAAATAACCTTGCTATAAGGTGACACCATGTGTTGCAGTGTTGGGCGAATCTTTCTCCTAGCTTCCCTTGATGAAGTATACCTATCGATCTTTAGAAGAGTAAAATTCCAATGATAACATAGCGATTGGGCTGAATTTCAACATCGTAGATAAGAACCTGGTTTAAAAGAAAAAACATGATTAATGAATAACCTGAACACTTTGTGTTTTTTTCTGTATGAATATAACCCCACAAAAAATAGTCGTTTTTTTTTCGTTTTTATATAGCACTATGGTACTCGTTGGAAAGATAATAAAACGCTCGTTAATTTGGTGTAATTTTTTTATTTAAAAAATCTCGAATATAAAAGATATTTATGTTTAAAAATTATGGGAGGAAGATAAGAGAGAAAAAATTAAATTTGTTTTTAAATTCTTTTTTCCTAAAATAACTCAATTTAATTTTAGTAATTGAGAATTAAGAGATAGAGAGATATGATAAAAAAAAAAGAAAACTCAAATCACGAAAAGAGTAAATAACTTAAACATAATCAATCTTAGTTAAAAAAACATTTATTTAAAAAAGTTAAAAAAATAAAAAGCATAAACCATATTAAACATAATAAAGTATTAAAAGGATAACCTTCAACATATAATCATCTTCACGTAAATTAAAATATCTTACAATTTGACCTCTACTTATATATAGATGTAGAATTCATGATGAGGGTTGAAAAATATAACCATTCTAATAATACTAATACTAATAGTAATAATTATTACTCTTGTAATTAAATAAATAAAAAAATAACCTTGCTATAAGGTGACACCATGTGTTGCAGTGTTGGGCGAATCTTTCTCCTAGCTTCTCTTGATGAAGTATACCTATCGATCTTTAGAAGAGTAAAATTCCAATGATAACATAGCGATTGGGCTGAATTTCAACATCGTAGATAAGAACCTGGTTTAAAAGAAAAAACATGATTAATGAATAACCTGAACACTTTGTGTTTTTTTCTATATGAATATAACCCCACAAAAAATAGTCGTTTTTTTTTTCGTTTTTATATAGCACTATGGTACTCGTTGGAAAGATAATAAAACGCTCGTTAATTTGGTGTAATTTTTTTATTTAAAAAATCTCGAATATAAAAGATATTTATGTTTAAAAATTATGGGAGGAAGATAAGAGAGAAAAATTTAAATTTGTTTTTAAATTCTTTTTTCCTAAAATAACTCAATTTAATTTTAGTAATTGAGAATTAAGAGATAGAGAGATATGATTAAAAAAAAAAGAAAACTCAAATCACGAAAAGAGTAAATAACTTAAACATAATCAATCTTAGTTAAAAAAACATTTATTTAAAAAGTTAAAAAAATAAAAAGCATAAACCATATTAAACATAATAAAGTATTAAAAGGATAACATTCAACATATAATCATCTTCATGTAAATAAAAATATCTTACAATTTGACCTCTACTTATATATATAGATGTAGAATTCATGATGGGGGTTGAAAAATATAACCATTCTAATAATACTAATACTAATAGTAATAATTATTACTCTTGTAATTAAATAAATAAAAAAATAACCTTGCTATAAGGTGACACCATGTGTTGCAGTGTTGGGCGAATCTTTCTCCTAGCTTCTCTTGATGAAGTATACCTATCGATCTTTAGAAGAGTAAAATTCCAATGATAACATAGCGATTGGGCTGAATTTCAACATCGTAGATAAGAACCTGGTTTAAAAGAAAAAACATGATTAATGAATAACCTGAACACTTTGTGTTTTTTTCTGTATGAATATAACCCCACAAAAAAATAGTCGTTTTTTTTTCGTTTTTATATAGCACTATGGTACTCGTTGGAAAGATAATAAAACGCTCGTTAATTTGGTGTAATTTTTTTATTTAAAAAATCTCGAATATAAAAGATATTTATGTTTAAAAATTATGGGAGGAAGATAAGAGAGAAAAATTTAAATTTGTCTTTAAATTCTTTTTTCGTAAAATAACTCAATTTAATTTTAGTAATTGAGAATTAAGAGATAGAGAGATAAATTTAGAAAAATACTCAAAAACACCAAAAACACTCAATTATTAAGCCACGTGGCACTCTCAAGGGGCATATATGCTTTCTTTTATATATATACTAGATTATACCCGGGAACGTCCGGGGTTGAAAAATCTAATATGACATATTAATTTTACGTATGAAATAGAATGATGCGCTTTACAGTTACATGCATGAAAGCTTCGGGTAGCAGCTAACCTAAAACAATTAAAAATATATCTCCAATGTTAACGCCTAACCTTAAACAATGTATGACTCTAATATTAATATCTAACCTAAAACAATGTATAACTCCAATGCTAACGCATGTTGAAAATAGAATTCATATTTACTGATTTGAACATAATTAGTGACTTGTCTATACATGATTAATGATTTACCTGAACGCTTTGTGTTTTTTTTTCCTGTTTTAACAAAACCCAACAAAAAATAATCGTTTTTTTCTCCGTTTTTTATATAGCACTATGGTACTCGTTGGAAAGATAATAAAACGCTCGTTAATTTGGTGTAATTTTTTTCTTTAAAAAATCTCGTATATAAAAGATATTAACGTTTAAAAATTATGGGAGGAAACATAAGAGAGAAAAATCTAATTTTGTTTTTAAATTATTTTTTTTCTAACATATCTCAATGCCACATGGGATGACACATGGCACACTTAATGGGGAGAATATCTCTTTGAGTGACATGTCATTAAAATGGCTTTCTTTTATTATATGTATAGATATAGATATAGATATTATAAATTAAAATGGTACAGAATCATTAAACTTTCGTATAAAATATAGCATGTTAATGAAGTTAATAAAACTGTTACATTTTGTCTTATTTGAATACATATATAGAATCATTCAACGTATAATAATTAAATTTAAATAGATAATCTGGAGAGTTGTATAAACACTGTATATTTTGCTTTAATTGTAACACATAATAGTATAATACGATCGATTATACAACTCCTTACCATACTCTCTCTTTTTTTTATCTGCCGTTAAAATTTTATTCCATAAAAACAAAAATTACATCAAAATAGCAGGCAGTCAGATAACAAGTTGTGCGGCCACCCATATTTATATGGCGAGCCCAACTCTTTTTTAGTTCCTATTATACGAATCAAAGACTACATACAAGTGATGTGGCTTATGTATGCTTTACAATTATGTAGTTAAACTTGATTTTGTATTGGACGTGTCTCAACTAACTTCTTAGAATTCTAAATAACTATAACACAAATATCTATATATATATATAAAACAAAGCCCTTTTGCTGACGTGGCGTCCAATGGTGACTCCAACCTCCCCTCTATAGTGCCACGTGGCATCCTTAATGAATGTTTTTGGTGTTTTTTAATTATTTCGTTTTTTTAATTAAATAAAAAAAGAAAAAGATAAAACCCTAAGGTTATTAAATCCTAACCTCCTCATTCACTCTCCCAAACCCTAAAAACTTTTTCTTTTCCTCCTCAGTCGACGCAGTACTACTCCTTCCACTTGAAATTTGAATCAGCCTTTTAGAAAAATCATCAGCCAATCAATAACCGCTTCATCATGTCAATCGAGTATCAGGAAGAAGACGTACCTCATGTTCTAGCCGTTGATGATAATCTTATCGATCGTAAACTCGTTGAAAAACTGCTCAAAACCTCTTCCTGCAGAGGTATATCGACACACATTCACGTTTATTATTATTATTATTATTATTATTTCGTTCATGAATTCTCTGGATCTGGTCGATGTTAATGTTGTTGAATTTGGTTGCAGTGACTACAGCAGAAAATGGAATGAGAGCTATGGAGTATTTAGGGCTAAAAGAAAATCAACAACAAAATAGTATTAATGGCAACGTAAGCACCATATAACCATTTAGCCACTATGTTGTTTTTTTAAAGGCGGGTTATCGTCTATTATTCTTGAGACTTATATTTTAGGTAGAGGCTTTGCCTTTTCCGGGACAACAACCCGTATTTTGCTGTAACCTTCCGTCAACAACAACATCGTAGGTTTGATCCACTGCAGGCCTGCATCACCTTCCATCAGTAAGCATCGACCGATTCATCTCCATCACCATAGGTTTCCGGTCACCGTGTTTTGTTGTACGGTTCCGTCAACAACAACACCGTAAGGTTTTGATTCGTATACAATTTAAATGTTCTGATTCGTATATGTTAACATTATGATTTGATATGTAATTAGTTTAATTTGATGATATTGTGTTTAATTATATGCAGGTTTGATGAAATTGTGTGAACTTTTGTTATTTTTTATTATAATCAGCAACACCTCGCCGCTTTCGAACAGCATGGTTGATATATTTTTCGTTACAAATGTGTTTCTTGTATTGATATCTTCTATCTTTCTCCAGTAATGTTGAGTGACACGTATGGATTTGAAGGGAGATTTATGGAAGCAATGGAAATAGACTGGTTAGTTAATAATTTTTTTTAATAATTATATATTTATTATGTTATTGATGCTTTATTTTGTTCAAAATAGTAGTTAGACTAAGGGTCTGTTTAATTAGGCTCTGAACCATTCAGCTCTGAATGGTTTAGTATTCAGATTGTTTGTTTCAACTTAAAAAAGGCTCTGAATAGAATGGTTAAGAGCTGAACCATTCAGACTTGGTGCATAGCTGAACCATTCAGTACTTAATCATTCAGAGCCTCTTAACCATTTAGACCTCTTAATGATTCAGTACTTAATCAACCAAACAGCCCCTAAAACAACTTAATATGAGGACAACCAAATGAATAAGTATGATCCCCTTATTTTTAGCATTTAGGTTGAAGACGAAGAAAAGAAGAAACACGTCAGCGAGGGATTTTTGATCTGGTGGGTCCCACTGGTCACACGTGCAATTTTCTTTATAGGATTATTATTATTATTATTATTATTATTATTATTATTATTATTATTATTATTATTATGACTCAGTCTTCGTACAGAGGTCGATCGGTTGGGGATTACGTGGTAGGGAGACAGCTCGGATCAGGTTCGTTTTCTGTGGTGTGGCATTCGAGGCATAAGGTTCATGGTTAGATCGAAGGTATGATATTATTACTGTTATTCACCTTATTTCATGCTTAAAGATTTAGTTTTTGTTTTTTTAGTGATTGTTATTGAGGTTAACACCCTTCTCCTTTATATATATATATATATATTAATAGATAATAGATAATAGATTATTGTTCTTTTTTATTTTTTGTAGAGAGGTGAATTTTGTTAGGTTGAGTTAAGTTTAATTTATATCAGTTTAGTTTAATTTGTTAAGAGAATTGATACATGTATTGGAAGATTGTTTACATCTATTACTCATAGGTCTGTTTCAATGTCAGTTGAGTTGTATAGTATAATAGATTTATGTTTCATTAGGTACTTAAAGCTGAGTTGAGTTACATGTTTCATTAGTTACTTTAAGTTGAGTTTACTTACATTCAGTTAAGCTTAATTTATGTCACTTAAGCTTACTCTTAACAGATTTGATAGAGGTATTGGTGGTTATGTAAGTTCCATTATATCAGTTTAGTTTAATTTGTTAAGAGAATTGATACATGTATTAAGTGGAATGGTGTGTGATCTGTGATGAGAGTTTAGGATTTTTCCTATCAACCCCGGGACCTTCCCGGGGTAATCGGCTAGTAGCTTATATACTTTTGTAAATCATATTTGATTTGAAAGTATGTATGTTTTTAATAGTTTTCTTATCATATAAAACATTTCTATATGTTTCAATAATTTTATGTATGTTTGGAAAAGCAAAATAAAAAACATAAAAAGGTGAATTGTACAAGTAATCCCTTGATTCCTTGAATATAATTATATTTTTTGTTTTAAACAAATACAATGCTTCGGCCGCCGATTGTTTTCGTTCCTCAAGTCAAAATTAGGGAACAATTTATAGGCGCATCAATGACTAGACCAACAATTGTCAAAGTTATTTTCAGCAAGATCAACGGCCATAAATTTATTAATTAACAAAGTACATCAACAAACAACAAAGTTAAAAGTTTAATAAAGTAAAGGCCAATCCATGATTTTTTTTTTCAGTCTTTATCTTTCATTAAAACTATGTACTTATCACATGTTAATGTTTAAAAATAGTTTTGTATTAAACACGTACTAGGGGTTTTTGTGAATGTTATTACTTAAAAACACAAACGAGAAGGAATAATGCATAACACTACATATAATGTGTGAAAACACGCAAAATAAATCAACATTCACATTTTTCAATTTTTTAATTAGTTACATGAAATATTTATTCATCCATCATAAAACTAAAAAAAAAACATTATGAACAAATGTTGTATTTGTATAGACGTAATTAGGGTATATTACCTACACCTATGTAAACTTTTAAAAGATATAAAAAACAGTTTAATAGTTTTTTTCATAGAGATAAACATATGGATATGTATGTTAGAAGTGTGTATCAGTGTATGTAATACTTATAAGGGGTGAAGCTCTTTGAGGGTTAACAATTAATTTTGTTCTTTGTGTTGTCATAATAAAATGATATAAATGTAACGTTTTCATCTCTGTCACCTGAAATATACATATAACTAGTTTGACTATTCGTTTGTGTATACAACACACATTTGTAGGTACATCTATCTATATAATAATTGAGGTCACTTGGATTGAATCAAGGCCTTAGAAAGGGTTTGAGGTATCCATATTGAATATGGAGCTCCAAGTTAGTCTTTATAAATACTCTTTTCTATATTTTAATTGTGTACATTCTTCCATCACACTCTCAATTCCTCACTAACAAATCTTCCAACCAACATTCATCACTCTTCATTTTATGCATTCTTGCTTCTAGGTATGTATCTTCTTCACTGAGATCATTGAATTATGATTGTTGTGTTTCTAAAAATTAACTGTGTTTAATCATTATTTTGGCTAACTTATTTTTAATCAACATAATCCTTTTTGTTTTGTCCGAGTTTGTTATGTTCGATGGGATGCATGTCTTTTATGTTGAGATACGAAGTTCATATATTGTTCATAATTGTTCTTGCATATCTTATATAGTTTGGTGTTAAAGAGTTTATTGTTATGTTAATATGATTTGATCGAATAAGGAGCCAAACCTCAGTTCGGATTCTGGATATGGATCTGAAATAATTATGGAGCATTTAATTTCGGAGAATTGGTTTCCTAAGTTTGTGCCACATATTTGGAAAGGTAGTAAATATCCTTGAATGTCATTGATAATTATTTTGAAATTTTTAAAATTTCAGTTTGAATTTATTTGAATTTTGAATTCAAACTTTTAAATTAGAATTTATATTAATTCTCCCAATCTAGATTAATAACTTCCTTAAAATAATACAATCATCATTAATAATATATATTTAACCGAAAATCAATTAAATAAAATTATTAAATTTCTATTTTCCAATTTTTTAAACTAATTCAAATTCTCACTATATAAACAATCTTAATCTCGGTTATACAATTATTTTGAGAATTTATAAAACTTACATCTCAACTTTTTAATCTACATGACTTCATTTTAAAAAAAACTTAATACGATTTGTTTTATGTTTTATTCAGTAGTATTTATTTTAGCAAATTACATTTGCAATATATTGTTTACAAGCATAATCTTTTTAATAACTTCTTTTACATTTTCACTTGATATATAATGATGTATATGATTATCTTTTACGTGTTTGTCGGTACAGGGGCAAGACTCATTTTGATTTATTAAGAAGCTTCAAAGATTATACCAATGTCTTCTGAAACCTTACTTTCAGAAAATAAGGTATTTCTATACTTATTTTATTATATAGTTTTTAATCTTCAAATGATCTTTTTAATTAATATAATTTATTTTTTAAAAAAATATGCAATATATTTTTTATTACAGTGTACTTACATCGTTACGTTTTTTTAATTAAATTTTAGTAAAAAATAAAGTATAAAACTATTATATAAATTTAATCATTGAATTATGAAAGTTGTGTTTCTAAAAATAAACTGTGTTATAAATGGTAATAATTAAATAAAATTCATAAAAATCAATTTATAAGTTTTCAACTGTAAGTTTCAAAACTTTTGAATTTTCAGTTTCAATTTTTCAAATTTTTGAATATGAATTTTATATTTTTCTTTATTTTAAACCATATCAATTATTAATAACTTACTTTAAATAAACCAATCATCATTATTAATATATAGCTTAGTCCGTAAATCAATTCAATAAATGTTTAAATTTTCTGATGAAAACTATAAATATCAATTCATAACAATAAATTAATTAATTTATTATTACATTTTTAGTTTATTAAATATGTGATTTGCATTATATGTTTCATTTCTTGAATATGTGATTTTCATTTAAATTATGTTTAGTCTTAAATCGACATATATATAATAAACCATATTTCCTTAGCTGTTTATAAGTTATAAAAAAATAAAAAATAAAAACCATAACCATTAATGTATACAATTTATAAAATAATATTTCGAAATTTTTAAATTTTCAGTTTGAATTTATTTGAATTTTGAATTCAAACTTTTAAATTCGAATTTATATTAATTCTCCTAATCTAGATTAATAACTTCCCTAAAATAATTCAATCATCATTAATAATATATATTTAACTGAAAATCAATTAAATAAAATTATTAATTTTCTATTTTCCAATTTTTTAAACTAATTCAAATTCTCACTATATAAACAATCTTAATCTCAGTTATACAATCATTTTGAGAATTTATAAAACTTATATCTCCAACTTTTTAATCTACCTGACTTCATTTCTACATGGTTTAATGTACATTTTGTTTATTTTAAAAAACTTGATACGATTTGTTTTATGTTTTATCCAATAGTATTTATTTTAGCAAATTACATTCAACAATGAATAATTCAATCATCATTAATAATATATATTTAACTGAAAATCAATTAAATAAAATTATTAATTTTCTATTTTCCAATTTTTTAAACTAATTCAAATTCTCACTATATAAACAATCTTAATCTCAGTTATACAATCATTTTGAGAATTTATAAAACTTATATCTCCAACTTTTTAATCTACCTGACTTCATTTCTACATGGTTTAATGTACATTTTGTTTATTTTAAAAAACTTGATACGATTTGTTTTATGTTTTATCCAATAGTATTTATTTTAGCAAATTACATTCAACAATGAATAATTCAATCATCATTAATAATATATATTTAACCGAAAATCAATTAAATAAAATTATTAATAACTTCCTTAATTTATATTAATTCTCAATATATACATTAATTAATATTAATTCTCCCAACCTAGATTAATAAATTCCTTAAACTAATTCAATCATCATTAATAATATATATTTAACCGAAAATCAATTAAATAAAATTATTAAATTTCTATTTTCCAATTTTGTAAACTAATTCAAATTCTCACTATGTAAACAATTTTAATCTCAGTTATGCAATCATTTTAAGAATTTAAAAAACTTACATCTCCAACTTTTTAATTTACATGACTTCATTTTTAAAAAACTTGATACGATTTGTTTTAGGTTTTATTCAGTAGTATTTATTTTAGCAAATTACATTTGCAATATATTGTTTACAAGCATAATCTTTTTAATATTTTTTTTTACATTTTCATTTGATATATAATGATGTATATGATTAGCTTTTAATCTTGATGCTTTTATTTGTTGAAAAATCTAAAAAAAATTAATTATGTGTTTATTTTCGGTACATGGGTAACACTCATTTTGTTTCATTAAGAAGCTTTAATGATTATACCAATGTCTGCTGAAACCTTACTTTCAGAAAATAAGGTATTTCTATACTTACTTCATTATATAGTTTTTTTATCTTCAAAGGAACTTTTTAATTAATATAATTTATGTTTTAACAAAGAAATATGCAATATATTTTTTATTACAGGGTACTTACACCGTTACGTTTTTTTATTAAATTTTAGTAAAAAAATAAATTATAAAAACTATTATATAAATTTAATCATTGAATTATGAAAGTCGTGTTTCTAAAAATAAACGTTGTTTTAAATGGTAATAATTAAATAAAATTAATAAAAATCAATTTATAAGTTTTCAACTGTAAAGTTTCAAAAAAATTTAATTTTCAGTTTCAATTTTTTAAATTTTTGAATACGAATTTTATTTTTTTATTTTAAACCATATCAATTATTAATAACTTACTTTAAATAAACCAATCATCATTATTAGACCCAACGTAATGGGGCGTTATTTTATCAAATAATCTTTTTTTCATGCCATAATTTGATTACATAGTGGCGTTATATTTGAAAAAAGATGGACTGGCGTGTTTCAAACAACGCCTATTAGCATTAATTGCTTCATAAATGCTTTTCTAAAAACTAGAAAACTACCGTTGCATATGAACGTTGCACTATTAATTAATTATGAGTATTAATTTATTTAATAAAATATATCCAATATATATACATATATTTGTTATATATTACACCCCAAACCCAATCTACAGTTCTCAAAATTACACCAATTCATTCTAAAAGTTTCTTTTCAAAGTTTTTAAAAAAATGGAATACTATTCATCATCATCAACTAGTGAAGATAGTACGTCCTCAGACAAGGATGAGATTGATGTTGCAATTACAAGTGCAGTTCAACTTGCGGTCCAGATTATGGAGCATGTTATTCATCCTCCACGACCAATCATGAAAAGAATGAGTATCGAACGGGACCGTGAAGGTGCCAACGAGCGGTTAATGCGTGATTATTTTTGTGATGACCCACTCTACGCTCCTAGAGATTTCAGGCGCCGCTTTCGAATGACTAAGCATTTATTTTTACGTATATGTCACGATTTGGAATAGAGTACACTTATTTTCAACAAAGACACGACGCAAGAGGAAAGCTAGGATTCACAGCTATACAAAAGTGTACTTCGGCGGTACGTGTGCTAGCATATGGTACTTTTTTAAAAATTTTGATGAAACGTTTTATGTTTTATGTTTGTACTTTTTTCAAGTTTTAATGAAATATTTTGTGTTTTTTATTTTGTATCATTTTTATTTAGAAAATAATTGAATAAAAAGATTGTAAACGTACTTAATAATTTGGTAATGATTTAAGAGGCAAGAAAGGGGCTTGAACCACTACACCATTTTTTGGCTAAAAAATTCCTTGCTGACAAGGTGTCCACATGGCAGAAAATGCCCCTAAAGGACTTGAACCACTACACACGGTCTTAATATATAGCTTAGGCCGTAAATCAATTTAATAAATGTTTAAATTTTCTGATGAAAACTGTAAATATCAATTCAAAACACTAAATTAATTAACTTTTTTATTACATTTTTAGTTTATTGAATATGTGATTTTCATTATATGTTTCATTTCTTGAATATGTGATTTTCATTTAAATTATGTTTAGTCATAAATCGACATATATATGATAACCCATATTTCCTCAACTGTTTATAAGTTATAAAAAATAAAAAAATATAAACCATAACCATTAATGTATACAATTTATAAAATATTATTTCGAAATTTTTAAAATTTCAGTTTGAATTTATTTGAATTTTGAATTCAAAGTTTTAAATTCGAATTTATATTAATTCTCCTAATATAGATTAATAACTTCCTTAAAATAATTCAATCATCATTAATAATATATATTTAACTGAAAATCAATTAAATAAAATTATTAAATTTATATTTTCCAATTTTTTAAACTAATTCAAATTCTCACTATATAAACAATCTTAATCTCAGTTATACAATCATTTTGAGAATTTATAAAACTTACATCTCCAACTTTGTAATCTACCTGAATTCATTTCTACATGGTTGAATGTACAATTTGTTTATTTTAAAAAACTCGATACGATTTGTTTTATGTTTTATTCAGTGGTATTTATTTTAGCAAATTACATTTGCAATATATTGTTTACAAGCTTAATCTTTTTAATATCTTCTTTTCCATTTTCATTTGATATATAATGATGTACATGATTATCTTTTAATCTTGATGCTTTTAATTGTTAAAAAGCTAGAAAAAATTAATTACATGTTTGTTTTCGGTACAGGGGTAAGAATCATTTTGTTTCATTAAGAAGCTTCTAAGATTATACCAATGTGAGCTGAAACCTTACTTTCAGAAAATATGGTATTTCTATACTTACTTTATTATATAGTTTTTAATCTTCAAAGAAAATAAACCTTCTCCCCATTTGGATCCACATATCTATCAATCAAGAACTTAATTTTTTTTCCTTCTTTTGCTGCAAGTCATCAGAATCAAAGACATTTTGTTCTTTTGTATTATGTAACTTTCAACATATAAAACAATATTTATACTACAATCTTTATAGAATTTTTTTCATTTTACTTGTGAATCTACCGGGTGTACACCCGGGACTCTAACCTAGTGATACATAACTTAAGAAAAAAAACCAGTTTAAAAATTGAGACTAATTATTTTCTATCGTAATAATTTAGTGTTTTGTTTATATCAATCAAATATGTTACTTAAACAATTTTTTTTTCAAAACTTTCTTATTTAATGTTTATAATAATAGGATAGGGGTCCTGAGAGAAAACTTATTTAATTGAGAAGTGAGAGAATCATTCTAAACCATAAATTTCTCAAATACAATTTTTATATCATTGCTAAATCGTAGCTTTTCTTGCAAAAATATTTTTTTAATTGCATTTATACGTATGCGTATATTACATTTATACATATGTGTATATTATCAATTTTCAGTTATACATATGTGTATATTGTCAAACACATATAATACTTATTTTTTAAACTGTAACTCGTATGTATATTAAAATAACATGCTCTTACCAATGTTTTCAGAACCGGACCGTACGTGGAACCCCCACCGGGCCACCGGTCCAACAAACCGACAAAATATTAAAAAAAACTCTAACAAAATTATAAATTCCTCAGTCCGACCCCCTTTTTACCCGGTTCGGGTCTGAAAACAATTGTTCTTACCCAATCTTCCTTTCTATACATGTATGTACAATCATTTCTACACATTTGCACATATATGTACATTACAAAACCTGTATGTACAATATTAATTTTTGTATTTTAGACACGTATATACATATATGTTTAAATGCAAAAAAAAAATGCATTAAAGAAATGTGTAGTTCAGAATAATTCTCTTAGTTCTTAATTCTCAATTAGGCCACGTGTTCTCAAATAATAATAATAATAATAATAATAATAATAATAATAATAATAATAATAATAATAAAAAAAGAATCTGAAATTACCGTTGGTTAATTTTGAAAAAAGCAAATTTAGTTTTGTTACCCAAAGCCACTCTCAAAAGAGGAGAGAGAGAGAGAGAGAGAGAGAGAGAGGATTAGCACATGGTCAAATCTCGCAACAAAGAAGATCTCTGCAACATCTTCTAGGCACCCTCACACCTCCTTTATCCTCTCTCTCTCTCTCTCTCTACAAACACACACATTTCAATTATTATTGTTATTATTATTCTTCACCATCAGTTTTCAGGTAATTACTCTCTCTCCCTCTCTCTTACCGCTTGTTTGATTAATTGTTATTGTCTGGATCAGAAGCGTGACTTAAATTACTGTAACATGAAAGTAATAATATCATTATTAATAACATTTGGAACCTCGAAGTGCAGGAAGAGATTCTGTTTGTGTTTTAGAGATCTGGTGTTGTAAATTATTGAAATGTTGTTATTATTGTGGAAGTTGATGGTTTGATGATTTAGATCAGGAGTTTAGGAAGTTATTTTGCCCTAATTTTGGTTGAAGTTTGTGTTAGGGATGTTGAAGTGCTTTAGATTCTGTTTTAGTGTTGTTACTGTGAGTATTGAGATACTTACTATGCCTATATTCTATTGTTCTTTGTTTTTTTTTAAAAGATTTGAATAGGATGGATAAATTATAAGATGTGTATACTGTTTAGTGTTTAGGAATTTATGCAGTATGTAGATAGTTAGTTGCCTCACAAAACAGACAGTTGTAGTTTTCATGAATAACATGATCTGGAAAACATCAACTTAAATGTGCGAACAGCCGAACATGCTCATGAAGCCGGAAAAAGTTTCTTTTTGTATGTGTAACTGGTGAGATTAGGTTTTTAGTCTTCTGTATCCTCCTTTGTTTAACTGTTTGTTTGTTCCATACTCGTAACCGGTATGGGCTGTCCTTGCAGTTACTTCTCCCTTATTCAAGTTAAATTATGCATTATGTGAACCTACTATGGGATGCAATATGTCTATGATTCTATGTTATAGTTGTTATGACTGGGCTGTTTTTCTTGTTATTAAGCATCCATACGGGTCCTGACAGTACTTGTGCTGTGGTATGCCGTATGCCAATGTAGATGGGATTATGGGAAATGTGTTTAGTGCTAGGAGTTTGTCTTGTTTATCAATTGCGTTCGTGATACTGACCACATCTCTGATCTCTATTTTCATTTTTGTGGGTCGTAAAGTATATAAATAAAGGATTTTGAAAGTTTATTAAGCTGGTTTGGAATCTGCTACACTACTGAAACTTGGCAAATGATTATACTGCGGTCTGTCACTCATGGTCCATAAGGATACTTTGTACATTTTCTGTAATGAGGTCACTATACATTCTTGATTTTTATTAATTGGGGTAACTGATCATACTGTTCTAACAAAGCACCAAGACATGAAATCAGGGGCTTAAACACGTGCAATAATTAGTACAGAGTGCCACTAATGTTGATTTTGTTATGATAACATGTCATCCCGTATTCTGAATAGTTAAATTACACACACACTACGATAATATGTGAATTTATACTTGACCCACGGGCCATGACATGGGTGTAGTATATTGCAAAGTATGAGTTTGAACCAATGAGAACGCACTAGAATGACATTTCTTTTCTTCATGCAGATGCTCCATTATCTGAGTGGTACATAGTAAAATAAGTATAATTTATTGACTTGTTTCGACCCAAAATGGCTTCTGGTGGAGTAGCTCCTGGAGCAGCTGGAGAAATTATTGGCAAACTGCCAAAGGAAATCAGTGACATGAAAATTAGAGATGACAAGGTGGAAAAGGTTGTTCTTTGTTGAGTTAGTCAAACTAGTTTTTGAAACCATCTTTTATTTTCCGATGGATCTGTACTGTAATTCTCACATGATTTCCCTTGTGTTTTAGGAAATGGAGGAATCAGTGGTGGATGGAAACGGTACTGAAACTGGACACATAATTGTCACTACAATTGGAGGTAGAAATGGTCAACCTAAGCAGGTATTTTTTCAGTCTCTTTTTCACATATGGAACCTTGCCTGATTATTCTTTGATTTCTTAGCATTTGGATCTTTAGATAGCTTGATTTGATAAACCAGATTTTATGATATGGCAAAGGATTGATAAGTAGCAGTTTATATTTATAGAATTATGGTTTATTAAAAAATGACACATGCCTGATGTCAAACTGTATTGCTGTTTTGGATTCTGGAAGTGGCATCAGGAATTGATTTCAACTGTTTTCCAGGAAGTGCGATTATAATATAATTAATGAGTTAAGGCACATGAGGACGGCAGTTTCTTATTATGTCATATCTTTAGTCCTGCATGGGATATTCTTTTAGTGCATGCAGCTTTTTTTTTGTTTTTCAAAAAGGTTTATGTATTTAATTTTATCTTCTGTAATTGTTACCTCAGACAATAAGCTATATGGCTGAGCGTGTCGTTGGCCAGGGTTCTTTTGGAATCGTATTTCAGGTACGACATGATGGATTTGTTTTCTTTGAAAAGTCAATGTTACGCTCCATAAATCTAATATCTTCTTCACTTGTGCAGGCGAAGTGCTTAGAAACTGGAGAAGCTGTTGCAATTAAAAAAGTGTTGCAGGACAAACGATACAAGAACCGTGAATTGCAAACAATGCGGCTTCTTGATCATCCCAACATTGTTTCACTCAAACACTGCTTCTTTTCAACCACAGATAAGGATGAACTTTATCTCAATTTGGTTCTTGAATATGTGCCAGAAACTGCTTATCGTGTAACAAGGCATTACAGCAAGGCAAACCAGAGGATGCCTATGATATACGTCAAACTATACACGTATCAGGTTTGTAATTAGCGTGTATATTTGGTATTGTTTCCATCTTATATTTATGAAGCTGGCTCATGTATTTTTCTTACATGTGCATCCCTCCAAACCTTTTCCTTACAAGTGTATATACTTAGTATATGTATAGAGGTGGCACAAATGGGTGGGTCAATGTGTCATTTTTTTGGCTGGGGTAGAAACAAGAAGATTGGCTTGACCTGAAACACTTGTTGTTTTTTCTTAGAATTCCTCATTAGTAGCAAAATGGGTGGATCAGACCGTTATGAGTAACATGTCGAAATGGGCCACCTTTTGGTTCAAGTAGAAACGGATCAGATTGGGTTGACCAGAAACACTTGTGTTCTAATTTTATTATTTTTAATAAACGGGTAGCCGGTAGCGTGTGAAGAATGGTTCAAAAGTTGGTTTATTTTAAAAATATTATCATTGCTGCATAGAATGATATCTGAGGCACAATGCATTAAATATACACTTTAGAGAAACTTTTGATCAGTTTCAGTTTTATCTATTTTTATAATCTACCTGTTTGACTCGTGATAGAAAAAAATAAACTATACCAATCCATTCATAAGTAAACTCCTCAACTTTTATGTTTCGCATAAATGTATCTTGCTAAATAGATCATCAAACTGATATCATATGTACTCTTTGAGTGTTTCAGATATTTAGAGCTCTGGCATATATTCATGCAATAGGTGTTTGCCACCGTGACATTAAGCCACAAAATCTTCTGGTGAGTATCATTTCCTCAGAAGCACCAAGTTCCAATTTATGTTTATCTTTTGTTTATTTTTTAATAAAGGCCAAATTCCCATACTACGGTGTACTGTTTGCAGGTCAACCCGCATACTCACCAGCTCAAATTCTGTGACTTTGGAAGTGCAAAAGTTCTGGTGAGTTTTGGTTTAAACATATAGATTTCAACACACAAATACCATTCATCTTGCTTGTTAAGTTTTGACATGCTACATATATTCCTTTTATTTTCTAGCTTTGATTTCATTGGATAAGTTTTCTATGTCTAACAGGTCAAAGGGGAACCAAATATATCCTACATCTGTTCCAGATATTACCGTGCACCTGAGCTCATATTTGGTGCAACTGAATACACAACTGCAATTGATATATGGTCAGTTGGTTGTGTCCTGGCAGAATTTCTTCTTGGGCAGGTTCTTTTCAATACCATCTCTTAGGGTCTGTTTGGTTGGCTGGAATCAAATGATAAACTGATGGAACGAACTCGGTAACGAGATCGGCATAGTAACGGAATGATCATTGCATTCCATTATCATGTTTGGTTGACATGTAGGAGCAAAATTAGTTATAAATTTTGTATATATTTTATATAAAGACAAGGTTTAATTTTGTCTCTAATTTATAAGTAATTTAATACACAAATACAAACCAAGTACGATAGGGCTTATTATAACCTCAACTAAGGTTCTAATAAAAGGGTATACTTTCTAGCTTTTTATGGAAAATTAAAAAGTAATGCATTAATTTAGTTTAAAAAATGAAATTTATCAAAAAAGATTGTTAGTGAAAATAAAACTGAGTTACATTGTAATTTTTCATTCCATGACATGATATAATGACAAAAAAACACCTGATTACAGCATACCAAATGCTACCTTATATGCTATTGCTTGCTATATACACTTTGTGGGTTTTTAGTTTTATAATTTTCTTTTGCACCATTCTGCATTCTTAGCCTATTTTCCCAGGTGAGAGTGGAGTTGACCAACTTGTTGAAATCATCAAGGCAAGTTCATCGACTATTTAATTTACAAAATATCGATTCATTTAACAACCATACTATTATTTTTCAAAAGAATTAATTATGTTGATTGTATGTTATTTGTTTCGTTATTATAATAGGTCCTCGGTACCCCGACTCGTGAAGAAATTAAGTGTATGAATCCAAACTACACTGAGTTTAAATTCCCACAAATCAAAGCACACCCCTGGCACAAAGTAAGGACCCTGATGTTCATTTCTTCTGCTATATTGTGATACTGATATTTTATATAAATGGAACTTTCAGCGAACGGTCCAGCCGAGAGTTCGCTGATTTTTGTTTATTAATTAAACGAATGAGCGTGAACATGAATTTTATGATTGTTAGTTGATGAACGAACATGAACAGGCTTCTTATTCATGAACATTTGGTATAATGTTCATTTATGTATTAGAAAAATAATATTAATTATATTTGAACTTTAATATTTTTCTAATAGGCTTTTTTTCTTGTTTGTTAGTTCGTTTGTCTTTTAAATGAATGAACACAAACATTTTTCAAACGAATGATTACAAACTAGAAAATTCGTTCATGTAAGTGTCCATGTCCGTTTGTTTGTTCGATGTAACTTAAAAGAACGAGCACAAACATGAAAATTTGTTTGTTTATGTATTCATGTTCGTTAGGTTCCATTTACAGCCCTACAATTTCTAATTCTCTAAACATATTTCTTCTACATAGATCTTTCACAAGCGGATGCCCCCGGAAGCTGTAGATCTTGTTTCAAGACTCTTGCAATATTCTCCTAACCTTAGGTGCACAGCTGTAAGTACATCCTACCTTTTCCAATTTCCATAACTGAAAAACAGAGTAATTTTGTTTATCTTTTAAGATCAAACATGATGTTTACATGCTTTTTTTGACAGTTGGAGGCCTGCATCCATCCCTTCTTTGACGAGCTTCGTGATCCAAACACCCGTCTTCCAAATGGCCGCCCACTGCCGCCCCTCTTCAATTTTAAGTCTCAAGGTTAAATGTTAACTCTCTTTCCAACCTTTTTGTCGGTTTTTTTATTACTAACATGCACTCATGATCTTAATGAAAATTTTACACGCAGAGTTGAAAGGCGCATCTGCGGAACTACTGGCTAAGTTGATACCAGAACATGCTCGGAAACAATGTCCGTCCCTCGGCCTTTAGGTTGTAACGCTGTTGTTTATGTCAGTTGTTGTGGTATGTTTAGATCTAAAATATTTGTGGCTACTTTCTTAGAAACGTAACTGGTTTGACTCTTGCTGATCGTTTGAAAACTTGTTGGGTTGGTTTCTACAGGCGCTTTGCACCAACATTATGTGCTGGTGCAAAGATCTGCCTGTAGCCTTTTTATGTTATTGTTGTCTAATATATGTAACAACAAGCTGTTATGGTTGATTTCTTTTAAAAAATGTAACATTTCATAATACTGGTTGTAAGTTCTCTGATGATGGAAGCCTATGCTCCACTTCATATATTGGGTCACAAGTCTTGAATAATTAAAGCTCCAATGAAAGATCTAGACTCCTTTGTACAAATATGGTCCAAAACAATGAAGTCCTTAGAAAGATGTTGAAATTTCCATATAAATAAGTACACATAGATATCTTGTGATAAACAGTATAATCATGAAGGTCAAACAACTAGTATAAATATGTGATACCTATGTTTTAGTAAGACATCCCCAAACTCTCGGCCAACCACCGGTTTATTATGTTAAGTTAAGATCCTAGGTTATAGGTGTCACACCTTCAAATTTCACTTGTGGGGTTTTACCACGAGACGCGTGACACACCAGGATCTAAGTTAACGGGTCACATGACACACCATAGAACGACATCGAATGACTCCTTGATGAGTTTAATTTGCTAAAAACTTACATGTGACTGATAAATGGTTATGATAGCAGATTTGTTTCTAGCGAAGGAAACTCATCAAGGAGTCAATCGGTAGAACGTTCACACAAATGAGTCAAGAATCATGTTATTTACTATAACAGAATGGAACTTTGTAGCAATGAGTCAATTCAGGCGAATTAGGCAAGAATCCTCTCATTCGCTAGAACTTTCTAACGAATGAGGACCATGCCCCCTCATTCGCCCTGCATAAGCGGTTTATCAGTTTTGCGAATAAAACCCTTCAAATCAAATCAAAAACTTATCAAATCATCACCTAACGATGCGGTAACTTATATCTAACCTATTAGTATTAACACAATATCACATTCAATTAAGTTATCTATTTGTCCATTTTGCACACAAATTCACATATTTTCCAAAATGACAAATTATGGAGATGTCACATCAAATACATAAGAAGCTTACCTAAAATGGTAAATATTGAAATCAACCGTACAACATCATTTTCCAAATTGTTAAACACATATTTAACCATCCTAGTGTGCTTCTATCATGTTATTGTCATCCTATAACATAACAAACCCTAGATCTACACAAAAATCACCAAATGGGTAAAAACACATAAACATGCATAACACATCAAACTCCACATAAACATTCCTCTAATACCCATACAATCATCAAATTAGTAACACGACATTTTATAGCAACAAATAACACAAAACCCTAATTTCTGGGTCACCAATCCAACACCCAAGTTTTTTACTTTGTGAAAACCATCCGTTAGTGTTTATATCTAGTTAGTAAATGTTTAGAAAGGGGGTTTTATTTAGGAAAACACAATAATATCAGATCGGGACACTTAGGGTTCATGAAACATTATAAAATGGATGAAAAAAAGGTTTAGATAGGTTACACACCTTGAATCTTCACTTGATAGTTTAACACTTGTTCTTCAAGTTTAGTACACTTACCTAGTAAAGTAACACACCTAGGACATTTAAGTAAAGTGTTAGTACTTACCAGTGTTGAAGATTCAATCATTGCCATGAGAGCAAAATGCAATCCTTTCTAGAAAGGAATTTAGAATAATCAATTTTAGTATACGCATCATTCACCATGCATGACTTCTTGATGATGTGAAAATCTGCTTCAGCAAGAAACTAATGGACATCATTATCCAATGAGTTCAAGATGGCTCACTTTCTGAATCCGAACAATCAGAATCTTGAACTTCTTGATCAGCTTCCAAATTCTCATGATTCACTTCAATTGATTCTTCACTAACAACTTCCTCCACTTCTGCAGAAACTTTCTCAACTACTTTTTGAGAAATACACGCCACATTTCCACTAGATAGCTCTTCAACTCCTAATTGCATGTCATTCCAGTTGAAACCCTTATCTGACTAAATAACGAAGGATTTGTTTTCATTTTGGTTTTGAGTAGAAGGAATGGTCACTGGGACAAGATTTCTTTCTTTGTTTGGAATGTTTTGAGATTGTTGGGGTGGTGTTGTTTGTCTTTGAGTAGTGGTAAATGGAGTGAGTTGTCGGTTGTGGTTTTGCTGATTGTTTTGATGGTTCTGATTGTTGTTGTTGTTGTTGAATGGATACCGGTTACCTTGTTGCTTTTGGTTTGTGCATTCTTAAGCAAAATGGCCTTTGGTGCCACAGTTGAAGCAAGTAACTTTGGCTTTGTCGAAACCATAAGTTGTGTTTGGAGTTGTAGCCAAATTTGTTCTCCCGGTTCTCTCCATGAATTCATGAGCTCTTCGAACAACACTTGCAAAAGCCCACTGAATGTTTAGCTCCATCTCATCCTTATCGATCTGTGCATAGTCTTCATTGGTCAAATTATTGTTTCCAATTTGACTAGCAACAAGTTCATTATATGATGCAACAAAAGCTGAAACCAATGCTACATGCTTCTATGCAACTTCAACAGTGACATTGTCCTATTGGAAGTATCAAGGAGAATTGGACTCGAGCTTGTTGATGCTTAACCATTGTTGGATGAAGATGATTGTTGATTCGAGTTCCTGGTTGGAGCTGCAAGCCACGATGTTGGTTGCATTGGAGTTTGTGTAGGAGCAACATAAGATGATGAAGTTGGAATCCCATAATAGTTCAATGGATTGGTTGGTTCCACACTTGAGACAAAAGTTGTTTGAGGTGCAGAACTGACTCCAACATTCGGCAATGAAGAAGATGAGCTAGCATAATACAATTTAGGATTTTGCGGGATCTGTGCTCTCTTTGCCTTCCTTATTTCTTCTGCATCTTTGTTCTCCAACTTCTGGATGAACTCATTCAATGTTAGACAATTGAATGTATCTATTTCTTTAAGTACCTCCAAATACTGACTTCAATACACAGGTAATGCATCGGCAAATCGTTCAACACATTCAGACATCGGATAGGAAATGTTGTAGTTAGACAACTCAGAAAGTAAGTGATAAAATCTTGTAATCAGCTTCTTGAGTGTCTCATTCCCAATAAAGCTGAAATTCTCAAATTCTTTTTTCAATTGGTCCATTTTGGTTCTCTTTGTCCTCTCATTCCCATCATTTCCACTTTGCAAAGCATCCCATAACTGTTTTGAAGTAGTACACGGCCCTAACTGATGTAACAGGTCTTGTGTCAATGCTTGCGAAAGTTGAGAATATGCTTTCTTTTTAGTTGCATGCTTCTTCTTCCCAGCTTCAATCATATCACCCAAAGACACCGTTGTCATCGATTTTTCTACCATGGGCCTCACATAACCTTGCTCCAACACTTGCCACGCTTCACCACCATCTAAACCTTCCAAATGAATCTTGAATTGTTTGTGCCATGATGGATACTCAGACATATCCATAAGCTTTGGTGGTCTGCTTCCATTGTCGGTAGATAGATCATTCATCAGTAGATTAATGGAAGAGGTGGTCTGGTTTTGAGCAACTGCAACAACAACACCCCAATAATCTGGTGTCGGCTGTGGTTAAGGTCGCACAACAGATTGAACCGGGGCCACAACCGCCCAATAATTCACCATGGGTTGTTGTGGTTGTGCAATCTGCTTCCCCTTTTCAGCTGCGTGGTTGTTGTTGTGTAGTGTTAGGTCGAGTCATTGGAAATCCCCAAATATTGTCCATCTTTTGTAAATTCAACACTTAAACAAAAATTCTGAAAATCTGGTTGAAGGTACGAATGAACAATGTAATTCCTTATTCGCACCAAAAATTTATACGAATGAGCAAATTTTGGACTTATTCGCACGTTCGAGTATACGAATGAGAACACTTTAGTACGAATGAGAACCAAATGTACGACTAGGAGTAAAATGAATGATCAGGTAATACGAATGAGGATTATTCGCACCAAAACTTAGTACGAATTAGAATAAAATTCACTTATTTGCACCTCTTTAAGCTGCCATTCGCACTGTTCAAAACCCATCATCATCTTGAGTTCAAAAAACACACGATTTTGATCTGAATTATGAAAATTATCACTAATTTGATTGAAAATGGAAAGATTTTGATTCAGATTGAAAATAGAACAACTTTCGTGAAAGAAATTTTGAAATCGATGCCAAATTCAACTCCAAATCAATCAAAAACCATGTTTTTTTTCCTGAAAAACTTTGAAAACAGCTAGGGTTTGAACAATTTTGGACTGAAATCTGTGAAAAAATATCAATTTGTAATCGTGAGATTGAGCACAAGGATGTGATACCTTTTTGTAGTGTATATATATGGATATATATACACGATACAAGTTTGCAAAAAAATTATCTTAACATACTATCAAATCAAATTATCTAGTATATAATTTTATATCACTCTAATACGTGGCTTCTGATACGCCTCGTATTGGTCAATATGAGGCGCATCAAAAGCCACGTATCAGGGTAACACGTATCACACAAGGTGATATGGGGGAACAAATTAACCTTAATATGCCTCGTATAGACTTATATGGGGGCGTATTGATTTGTTTTTTGTTTTGCAAACTTTTTACATTCCATACAACATTTATTTATTTTAACAAAGTTTTATAAATATTTTATTATTTATCAAAACATTACCTTCTATACTATACTATACGGTACTACATGATATGATACGATTCAAGATCTATACTATCAGATCAAGTTTTAAAATATTTTTAATTAAAAATAAAATAAAATATTTATAAATAAAAGGTAAAAAGTTGACAAAAAATAAATAAAAAACCACATCAATACTCTCGGTATAAGGCTAATACGCTAGTATATTAGTGCGAGGTTGCAGTACAGCCTAAGGGGGACAGGGCGCTACCAGAATTGGTCACGGGTACCTCACTACCAGCACGGTAACACCGCCGCCACCCATGCTGGTAGTGGTCCCGTGAGCCAAATTCTTGTTCTAGTTAACGGGCTGGTACCCATGATTTTTCTCTTTCTCTCCTCTTTGTCTTTATCTCTCTCTAATTGATTGTTGGTAAATAATCAGTGAAGCATTACCTCCAAAAAAATGTTTCAGTAAAGGAAATCAGTGAAGTGACATGGAAGTGTAGGATTGGTTAAAATCAGTAAAGTTGAAAAAACTCACGAATAGTGCCATGTCCCACCTAACACTTTAGACAATGTCAGCTGCAACTTTTAGATTTCAATATCGTTGTATTGACTAATATTTATTGACGTCGAAATAGATTCTAAGGACGTCGAAATAGACATAGCCCTAAGTATATAAAGCCCCCTCCGTGTATCATAATTGACTATACGAATCGTGTAAAACTTAAAACGAGTCAAACATGTAATCTCCCGCAAGTTTGGTTAAAAGATTTAATGAGAGACGTCATTAACACGTGACAAACGTTGTATGAAAGAATCCATGAGAGGATCAATGATACACGTAATTATCCATCCTAGAATTTTCTGGACGAATCATGTCGGGCCAAGAGAAAGAGGAAAAAACATACTTTTCTTTCTACTTGTAGCAACCTAATCATTAAATTAACAAGACCCCTTTAAACTTATGATTGTTGAACGATTGTGTAACAACTACCCACCAACTTTTTTTTAAAATTAATCTGTAAGTTTTTTTTTTTACTTTTTTTTAAATTATAATTTCATCTGGCCTGTTTAAATTATACCCTTTTGTTGCATTTTGTTTTTTATGTAAGTCTGTGTTTATAAGATATTAAGATGGCCTGTCATTTGGGTTTATGATCATTTCAATCTTGATGTTATATGTTATTACTTGGACTTTTATAAATAATTGTAACTTGTAAGGGATCATTAGTGGCTGCAAAAACCATGATAATTGCTCTTGTTAAGTTGTTGAGTAATGGAAACATGTTTGGAATTTGTTGAAGTTTGTTTATACAGTTATAATGATTGAATTGGTTAATCGGTCGAAAATGTTGTCTTGTTTTCATGTCTTTACAATTTTGTCTAGGGGGTGTATTGGACTTTCGGTGTGCAATTCTAAAAGTGATCACGCGATGTTGAATGATCACAATCAAATAGTAGTAAAACATGACGCGTTAGATAGTCAGTTGATATGGTTAATCCCTTAATGACTACATGCCTAGTTATGGAAGTACTAAAGTTACCATCTTACTCCGTATTTAGTTAAATTTAAGTTCCTAGTCTAACATTTGCGTATATTTTTGCTAGGATGGAGCTTACTCTGACTAGCGATACCACTAGTTTGACTTACTGGTTGACCTGGAAGTTCTTGCTCTCCATGATATGGGTCTTTACCTCCATTGTTGTAGCATTATATTTAATTTGGAAATACGAAGGTTTTAGAAACATAGAAACGTATAAAGAGGCGACTCAGCAAGAAAGGGCTTGGTTAGCATATGATCATGAAGCATGGATGCCTTCTATAAAAGGAATGCACCCTGGTTGGTTATTGGCTTTCCGGATCGTTTCTTTTTGTGTGCTTTTAGCAGCTGGTGTTGCTGATGTTACCACGCATGGAACGGTCTTATTTTTTTATTATACTCAGTAAGCCTTTTTTCCGTCTTTATTGGTTAAGAGGTGGCAATTTCAACCTGTTTATTTATGAACCGGTCAATTTGGGTTGTGGTTATCTAAAACGTGTCAAATTAAAAGTTTAGCTAAAAAGGAGAAAGGGTGAAACGTTTTATGCAATATTTAGATATTAGTGTAGTAATCTTGTAGGGTATTAATCAAGTATAGTTTTATTTTTCTGACAAATGAACAAAAGAGTGTTTGTGGATCACATCAACCTGACCCGATCTGTTTTGACATGTTTAAAGATAATATGACTCGTTGCCCAACCTGCCTGACCAACCGGCAACCCATCTTGCAAACTCTACTTGTATATTTGCATGATATGTTGGTAGCATCATGTGCAGGTTGCTTATCTATCAAATAGATATTGCAGGATCATAATCTCTCACCTATAACTAATAATTGTTGTTGTCTTAACCATGAGTGCTTGATTTTTGGTATAGGTGGACCTTGTGTTTGGTTACTTTCTATTTTGCGGTATGTGCTCTTTTTACCCAACTTTTCATTTTCATATGCATTGACTAGACATGGAGAAATGGTGGGGTTGAATGGCGTGGTTAACGGGTCAAAATGGGTAACTGCTAAATAATTGAGGTCGGGTCAACCCATGCACATTTTTGAGAACTTTTGTTAACATGTGCTAAATATGATTACCTTTATATATATTATTGTTAAATTATCTAACGTTTTTTAATCAAGCACTTTAGGAGTTAGACGACTTTCAACCTGTCTGACCCGTTAAAGATAAATCATTACCCAAATTAACCCACTTATAAGTAAATGGGTCGAAACTGCCACGTTTAAATATTGCAATTTTTCATTTGATTGTTTGTTGTGTGAGGCATCCTGGCATTTGCAATCACAAATCGAATTTATGGTTGAATTTGACTTGGAATTACTTGACAAATGTGTTTTTTTTCATTGTTTTTGATAAATTTATTCTTATAAATGTCTTGAAGTTCGTTTGCAGTTTGGATCGGTTCTCTCAGCTTATGGATGTTTGAGGCAACACAAGACATGTGATTTTGGTCCAGAGCAAGAACACTATTTGCCTCTCACCAATGAGAATAATACAATTAGTCAGCAACCGAAAAATTATTTCACAGCTGCATTTTGGGGCTATGTGTTCCAAATTATTTTCCAGGTACAATATCTGGGATCTCACGTTCAAAATTCATTTAATTTTGTTCATGTGCAACATGTCATGTGAAATATCTTCAGTTTTGAGCTTCTATTTCCTACTGACACGATGCCCAAATATAACACAGGCTTGTGCTGTTGGGAATCATGGTATCGTATACGGAGCGGAAGCGGTTTATATATTTAACAAAAACGGATTATATATACAATATATATAGTAGCCGATTTATATATATAAATTGTTAGTTAATTTTATTAATCCGATTAATAAAATATTCCCAATCAGGATCTCGGTTAAACGCGTATAAACAAATAAAAAGAAACAACCATAGAGGGTTTAGTAATCAACCTTTGACGACTACACCGGAATTGTAACACGCGGGTTACAACGAATCCTCGCTAGTAGGAAGTCCACAACCGAGCAGGAACCAACCGGGAGCAACACTTTGCAAGAGGAAGGCGGCGGCGGAGTGGTGGTGGTTTGCGGCAGCCCTTCTTGGGTGGCGGCCAAAACCTCTTTACTTGGGGAGGAAGGAGTTGTTTTGTGTTGAAAAGGTATGATTAGGGTTTACCCCTTAATCTCCTTTTATAGAACACAATCTTACACTAAGCCCCCTTGCATATTCTTATAATATTCCCTAATATTAATCTAATTAATATTAAGTCCCTCAAGTATAAAATATTATTATTTCACAAATAATAATCCACCAATACATGAACTTATCTGATTCGTGCACCAACGTGTAACTCTTCGGATCGTACCGGGTCGGGTTACGTTGACATCGATTTTAATTACATCGGACATATATCCAACAATCTCCCACTTGGACGGTTTTAATTAAATGAGTCAACGTGCGCAGAGTTGGACACCTAGCTGCATCGCACTGCACCCAACACAGTATGACACTTTACAGTCGTCAACTAGTTCTTTGAGCTCAAGTAACGCTTTACTTAACCAAATACTATAGCCCTGATAATTCTATCAATAAGTCCCTTCTGTATAGACATCCGTTGATCATAAGACATGGATCATTCATTCTTATATTGATCAACCATTCTCTATTCTCGTCTTTAATTCAAAATGGTCTAACGAACTACATTAGTCCGAGCGTGGCCACGCATTTATACCAGTTTGAGTTTACGAGGGCGCCAGAATGTCTAAGCTTCTAATCCTATAGAAGTACAGAATTCCATCAGCGTCATATAACTCCCACTCAATCTTGGAATTCTCCCAATGCTACCCGGATTACTACCCATGTTTCAGGACAGTGTTAGATAACATCAAAGATAGTACTTGATAAATGTAGTTTAATATGTGCTTTAAGAAAAAGAACAGATTGAACATATCAATATCAAAACATCTCATGACATAGATCCATGGAGATCGTTTTGAAGCGAGTTATATCCAATATCATTCCCAATGATATCTGTGAATTATGATTCTCAAACCCTTGAGTTATTCATCTCATGAATACAACCATCTCAATTCACAATAGTCTTACATTCAAATTCATTCCCATGTAATTTGATCGACTACGGACATTTAGAATACTCTTATTCAAGGATTTAAACATACAAATAATGAACACAGTTAATAAATATTTAAATTTGCATTTAACCCATTAAATCAAATAAACATTCAATATAACTGTCATAGTTCAAAATAAAACACCAATACTAACTACAGATCATGCCCACTGTCTAGCAACTCTAAGCCCTATCTTTCCAGCATGCTCCTCATGTTTAGCTTGAGGTAAAGGCTTAGTAAAGGGGTCAGCCAGATTTAGATCTGTATGAACTTTGCTTATCACGATGTCTCCACGCTCTACTATCTCTCTAATATAGTGGAATTTCCTGAGTATATGCCTTGTGGTTTTATGTAACCTTGGTTCCTTTGCAAGAGCAATGGCACCAGTGTTGTCACACAATATCTCGATTGGTTTCTTTATGCTAGGCACAACATCGAGATCAGTAATGAACTTCTTCATCCAGGCAGCCTCCTTTGCAGCATCCGATGCAACATTGTATTCTGATTCACAGGTGGATTGAGCAACCACATTTTGCTTAAAGCTCTTCCAAGTAATAGCCCCACCATTCAGAATGAAAACATATCCCGTCTGTGATTTTGAATCATCACGATCAGTCTGGAAGCTTGCATCAGTATAACACTTAACTAACAGCTCCTCATCCAGTCCTCCATATATTAAGAACATATCCTTAGTCCTTCTCAAGTACTTAAGAATGTTCTTCACTGCAGCCCAGTGACTCTCTCCTGGATTCTGTTGATATCTACTCGTCATGCTAAGAGCATACGAGACATCAGGTCTAGTACATAACATGGCATACATGATAGAACCAATAGCAGAAGCATATGGAACTCTTTCCATTTTCTTCTTTTCTTCTTCAGTGTTTGCACACTGTTTGCTACTAAGAATGGTTCCATGTGCCATGGGCAAGAGCCCCCTTTTTGAGTCTTGCATTGAAAAGCGTCGTATGACCTTATCAATATATGTACTTTGACTCAAACCCAATAACCGCTTTGATCTATCTCTATAGATCTTTATTTCCAGAATATAAGCGGCTTCACCAAGATCTTTCATTGCGAAACATTTACCCAACCAGGTCTTAACATCTTTAAGCATAGGGATATTGTTTCCAATGATTAGTATGTCATCTACATACAGTATAAGAAAAGTGATATAGCTCCCACTAGATTTCTTGTAAACACACGGTTCATCTTCGTTCTTGATAAAACCAAACTCTTTGATTTTCTGATCAAAACGGAGATTCCAGCTGCGAGATGCTTGCTTTAATCCATAGATGGATTTATTCAGCTTGCACACCTTATTAGGATTCTTTGGATCGACAAAACCTTCAGGTTGAACCATATAGACATCTTCCAGTAAGTGTCCATTAAGGAACGCGGTTTTGACATCCATTTGCCATATCTCATAGTCATAATATGCAGCAATGGCAAGTAGAATTCTAATAGATTTAAGCATGGCTACTGGCGAGAAGGTTTCCTCATAATCAATTCCTTGAGTCTGAGTAAAACCTTTTGCTACAAGCCTTGCTTTGTAGGTTTGCACATTCCCATCCATGTCAGTCTTCTTCTTGAAGATCCACTTATTTCCCACAGTCCGACATTCGGTAGGAAGATCAACCAAATCCCAGACATGGTTATCATACATGGACTGCATCTCAGCATTCATGGCTTCTTGCCATTTCTTGGATTCCGAATCCAAGATTGCAGCTTTGTAAGTAGCAGGCTCAGCTTCATCTATCATGAAGATATCGTCATACCTTACAGGTGCACGACGATCCCTAATACTTCTTCGAACACTAGGTGTCTCTGTTGTTTCTTGAGTCCTCTCAGGCTCAACTTCAACAACTGGATCAGTTACTTCTGGTTCTGTCTGAACAACTGGTTCAGTCACTTGTGGTTCTCGAATTTCTTCAAGATCCACATGGTTATCTCCAATCCCTCGCGCCAGAAGCTCTTCCTCCAAGAAAGTGCCTCTGCGTTTAGTGAAAATCCTATTTTCAGTGGGGTGGTAGAACAGGTAACCGATTTTCTATGCGTATCCGACGAAAACCACTTTTTCGCCTCTGGGATCTAGTTTATCCGAAGATTCTAGAGTGACATAAGCATTACATCCCCAGACTTTAAGATAGGATACATGAGGTTTCTTTCCATGCCATATCTCATAAGGCGTTTTATCAACCTTCTTTGTTGGAGCTATATTTACAAGTCTTGCGGCAGTTTCCAAAGCATAACTCCAAAAGGATTTTGGAAGGTTTGTTCGACACATCATTGATCGAATCATATCTAATAGAGTTCGATTTCTCCGCTCAGACACACCATTATGTTGTGGTGTTCCAGGTGGAGTGAGTTGTGAAACTATTCCACAGTCCTTTAGATGGTCGATGAATTCCTGACTAAGATATTCACCACCTCGATCTGATCGAAGCATTTTAATAGTTCTATTCAGCTGATTTTCTACTTCGTTTTGGTACTCCTTGAACTTTTCAAGAGTTTCATGTTTATGCTTCATAAGATAAACATAACCATATCTACTGAAATCATCAGTAAATGTAACAAAGTATCTTTCTCCATGTCTTGACATTGTTCTGAATAGACCACATACATCTGTATGTACAAGTCCTAACAGATCATTAGCTCTTTCTCCAACATTTGAAAAGGGTGCTTTTGTTAACTTTCCACTCAAGCATGACTCGCATTTTCCAAACGACTCTGAACCCTTGGAATCTAAGATTCCTGCGGTTTTGAGTTGTTTAACACGATTCTCACTTATGTGACCAAGTCTACAATGCCACATATACGTATCATTAAAGTCCAACTTATTACGCTTATGGGAGATATTGCATAATATGTTATCGTTTTGGATTTCTATCTCATAGATCCTATTGTTGGGTTTTGCATCAAAGTAAAATACATCGTTAAAATAAGCAGAAATAAATTCACCATTAAAACGATAATTAAAACCTTGTCAACGCAAAGCATAAAATGAAACAATATTTCTAGTCACACTAGGAATATAATAAACATTGTTCAAAACAAGTTCTAAACCAGAAGGAAGTAAAAGAACATATTCTCCTATTGCCTTCACTGCAACTCTTTGTCCATTGCCAACATGGACCTCCAAGTCGCCCTGTTTCAGCTTTCTAACCTTTCTTAATCCCTGCAAAACATTACAAATGTGGAAACCACATCCTGTGTCAAACACCCATGTCTTGCTAGAAAAAGCAAAGGTTTCAATAACATATATACCTGAGGACTCTCCTCCAGAAGCTTTGGATTGCTTTAGTTCAGCTAAATACTTAGCACAGTTCCTCTTCCAGTGCCCAGTTTCATCACAATGAAAACATTTGGCATCCTTCAGAGGTTTCTTGTTGGCAACAACTTTGCCCTTTCCCTTCCCTTTGCCTTGATTGCCCTTCTTCTTGGTGTTAGGTTTCTTAACTTGACCCTCCCTGATCATTAGCACTGGTGCAGTTTTGCTAGGTATGTTTACCTCAGTAGTTTTGAGCATCTGATGCAACTCTGCAAGTGTCTTCTCCATCCCATTCATATTGTAGTTCATAGTGAACTGATCATATGACTTGGGCAATGAGTTGAGGATAATATCCCCAGCTAGCTCATCACTCAAGGGAGATTCCAGACGAGCTAAGTGATCAACATAAGCCTTCATCTTTAGCACATGAGTGCTAACTGATGTACCCTCTTGCATACGAGTGGTTATAAGTGATCGCATCACATCAAACCTCTCATGACGAGCATTTTGTTGGAACATTTCCACCAGATGCCGATTCATGTCGTACGCTTCCATGTCCTCCATGGTCCTTTGAAGTTCAGGGACCATGGATGCCAACATCAGACATGAGACTTTCAAAGAGTCATCAAAATGCTTAGCATAGTTTCTGTAAGCATTAGTTTGTTGGTTGATGGGTTCATCAGGGATTGGCGTTTCAAGAACATAAATTTGTTCTCCGCCTTGAGAACGATTTTCAAGTTGTGGTGCCAGTCCATGAAGTTGGAGTGGTTCAGTTTGTCCTTCTCTAAGATGGACTTGAGAAAGAATTGGGAGGCGGAATTGTTTTCAGTTGACATCTACAAAGTTCAAAATCTAATTTATTAGTATTTTATGTTTTAAATATCCTAATTATTTTATGACCCAAAAAGCAAAATTAATTTGGATGAGACCCCGATTCATCAATACACAGTGAACTGGCTTAGCACTATCCACTGGTACGATTAGGTAGGTAACAACGATTGTTAATTGTGTCCACTACACAACTCTCCATTTGGGGTTATCGCTAAAAGCGATGTATGTTTAACCACAACCATGCCCACTTGATAAACAAGCGATGTTTGGTCCTTTACTGTTAACTGTAACACCGGCCTATGTTACACAGGAAACACGATGATTACCTTCTTTCATGATCAATGCCCAGATGCAAGGATCAGCACTAACATTTGGGTTCGATTTAGAATGAAGTGTTAACTCGTTAAGGGTGGCATAAAACATCAATTTAAAATTGGGATTTAATTTTAATATTTACCATAAATATTTTGAATGACTCGTTAGCATGATGTGAGTCACACAATAGTTTATAAAATCCAATTTTATATTGTTCGTGATAATTGAAACTCCTTTCAACACTCGACACGGTATAGTTTTAAATACCCTATTTAAACTATGTTGGTCGTATTATCGCGAAACGACTTGTTTTAATATTAATAAAACTCTTTTATTAAATACGCTTTTCGGTTTTATAAAACTTGTTTTTAATAAAACCGTTGCCATGATTGTGAAATTTTTTTTATTTATTTTGGGTTATTTCGATTATTTACAATAAATAAAACACAACCACAAAACATAATAATAAAAAGAACGAATCGAGCCCCTAATAGGTCGCCCGTTTCGTTTTAGCCAGAAACGAAACGAACTAGTCAAAAAGGATTTCAAAAACTATTTTGATAACTCCCACTTGACCCGAGATCTCTATCTTCATGGAACATGTTCGCCTTTTTATCTTCATCTTGATCTTGTACTTGTAGGATTACAAATAAATTTGAAATACAAAATAAAACAAATCTATTCTAACCCTATCTATTACACCGGATCCAATATCCGTAATAAAAATACAAATCAATAAAAGATAAAGATAAAAATAAAACCAATCACAAACACAACCATGACAAGGGTCAAATACCTAGGGCTCGATTCACATCACAATCCATGAACAACAAAAAGCTTTTGATCTTTTGTCAAAAAAAAATAATTTTTTTTTGACAAATAAAACATAGATCAAAATTATAACTTTTACCATCTATACGCGCGTAACCGTGGCTCTGATACCACTGTTGGGAATCATGGTATCGTATACGGAGCGGAAGCGGTTTATATATTTAACAAAAACGGATTATATATACAATATATATAGTAGCCGATTTATATATATAAATTGTTAGTTAATTTTATTAATCCGATTAATAAAATATTCCCAATCAGGATCTCGGTTAAACGCGTATAAACAAATAAAAAGAAACAACCATAGAGGGTTTAGTAATCAACCTTTGACGACTACACCGGAATTGTAACACGCGGGTTACAACGAATCCTCGCTAGTAGGAAGTCCACAACCGAGCAGGAACCAACCGGGAGCAACACTTTGCAAGAGGAAGGCGGCGGCGGAGTGGTGGTGGTTTGCGGCAGCCCTTCTTGGGTGGCGGCCAAAACCTCTTTACTTGGGGAGGAAGGAGTTGTTTTGTGTTGAAAAGGTATGATTAGGGTTTACCCCTTAATCTCCTTTTATAGAACACAATCTTACACTAAGCCCCCTTGCATATTCTTATAATATTCCCTAATATTAATCTAATTAATATTAAGTCCCTCAAGTATAAAATATTATTATTTCACAAATAATAATCCACCAATACATGAACTTATCTGATTCGTGCACCAACGTGTAACTCTTCGGATCGTACCGGGTCGGGTTACGTTGACATCGATTTTAATTACATCGGACATATATCCAACATGTGCTTGTTACATATATATTTCCTAGCAACTAGCTATTGGTTTGTTAATCTTGTTTGACCTTGTATCAATTACGTCCCCATATAAAATGTTATAAATTTACAAATTCTTGTTTATATTGATTATGATGTTCCAGTTGTTTGTTGGATATAGATGACTGCTGGGGCGGTGATGCTGACAGATTCTGTTTATTGGATTGTGATTGTGCCGTTCCTTACCATTGTAGGCTATGAAATGGGCTTTGTGAGTCGCACTTGCCTTTTTTTTAACAATTTTCTCATATCTGCTTTATAGAGTTGGAAAAATGGGTGGGTGGGTAAATCTTTTTACTGGTTGAAATGGGTCATCCTAACCCAACACAGTTTTTGTTCAGGTAGATATTTATTTTCCCTAAAAATTGTTAGTTTGTCAAACGGGATTCCAAATATCATTCTGTTTTTTAGATAAAATGTTTTAGCAGCTTGTATGCACTAAAAGTACCTTTGGCAACCATTGACCCGTTTGACACATTTTCTTGTAAGCCTTATATTTTATTCTCTGTGCTTGACATGTAAGAGATAAAACAGTATTTGAAAGTAAATGCATCTAACGTGTCACCTCGTTAACATATTTGTTTTGAGGGTTTTCGAATAGGTTTCATACTTACGTTTTCTCATGTATACCAGTTGACAGTTGTTGTACATTCTCTTAATCTGGTTTTGCTCCTTGGGGACACAGCGCTAAATAGCTTGGTACATTTCCTTGTATCAAACTCATTACATCTTGTGTGTTTAATTAATTTTTTTTAATAATGTGTTTCGTTAACTTTAAAATGTTTGCAAACCATCTTTCAGTGCTTTCCTTGGTTCCGCATTTCGTACTTTCTGTTATTGACTGCTTTCTACGTTCTCTTTGAGTGGATTCTTCATGCCTTTGTTGCAACTTGGTATTTTTTTTTCACCTAATCTATATTCACATTTCAAGCGTGTGCACACATGCACACATATATGGTTTGCTTTTCATTTAACATCTCTATATTCTAGGTGGCCATACCCGTTTCTTGATTTATCTGCAGTATACGCTCCACTATGGTATGTATTTCCAAACATCTAAGCATCAATATAATGTTAAAAGAATGTTGTTATGTTGTGGGCCCATCCTAGTTGTCTTTGTATAAGGTTATGTGTTGCGGGGGGGGGGGGGGGGGGGGGGGGGGGCTTGATGAAATAAAATATTAATAAAGTGAGATGAGGGGTTTGATTGGGCTTGATGCGGATTAAAATATTATTGTTGATTGGGTGTAGAAGAAGGGGGTGTAGAAATTGATTAAAATATTATTATAAAATTGTTTTTTTAATCAATTATCAATGGGCACGGCTTGATATCCATCAAGCTCTCCCCATTTTTTTGCTCATCAACCCCCCCCCCCCCCCCCCCCCGGGTGTAGAGGGCTCCATAGGGGCGCTATAATTCTCCTTTAAGCCCTCATCACCCCCACTACACATACCCTAAAAAAACGCGATCTATTTTTGTGATCTCGTTGGTTAGCAGGGTATTCGCATGTCCCGTGAGTGTTTTGGTAACAGTTCTCATGGTTACCAAAAAACCACGCGATTCAGTTTTTGGCTTTTTGGTTAACGCTTCAAATAGATTAAAAATAGTTGGAGGGTCAAACCCAACACTGCACATTTTGACACCCGACAAAAATAATCACACACCAACACATTTTGCCATGAAGTAACACTCTAGCTTATATAAATCAAGCTTTATATTTACATAATGCATTTTTTAAGTTTTTAACCCATTTATAAGAAAAGCAGGCCAATTTTGGTTGTATTTTATTTTGCTTTGAATCTAAATGATTGACAGGCCAACATGACTCAACCCGCTTCAACACGTCCTAAAATTATCCATTTTAACTCAAACCTTTTTCAACCCGTTACCCAACTTTCCCATACTAGATCTCTTTCTTATACTGTCTTATATAAGTTAAGAATCTAATCCGTTTTTATGGTTAATCTGATGCGTGTACTTGATTGTTGCACTATTATGCAGGTACTTGATTGTTGCACTATTGCATCTTCCATGCTACAGCTTCTTTTTGTTGGTTGTTAAACTTAAGTACTACATTTTGGCGCGATGGTTTCCTCAGTTGTATCGGTCTTTGAGATGATATTGTTTTATACCTGATTCCACTATTCTATTTATTTAATCATACGAAAGAAAGCAATTGCTAATCCTGATTGGGATGAAAGTTTTCAGGTCCAAGTGGCAATAGGTTCATATCATGTAGAGGTTTCATAAGGTTAAATCCATATACAGTAAAGTTTTGTTTCATGCTTGTTTATTCAAGGTATTATTTATCTCTTAAATCCATATACCACCCCCCCCCCCCCTCCTTTTCAAATCGTTTTTTGTAATAGAACATTAGGTAAAGATGATACAAAAATAATATAATATATAACATATAATTATATACATAAATGCACATTTGAAAAATGATCCAAGGTTTGGTTTACATAAGTAGTTAAGACTCATTGGCCGGACGCCGGGACCTTTAAACAACATGCCATGTCAAGGCTGCATGACACTGTGAGATGATGTGACACTGATAGGAACACGCCCTCCTGCAATACCGCGCACACCCTTGCAACCAGTGGTATACATGATGACCATAACGTTTGGCCTTGGCAATAAAATCCATTTAATAGGGAGGGTTTATTCATAAACACGAATATGGTCTTACATGACTAGCTATAAATTTCATCATTGTCTAAACATTAGAGAATAAGTGTAATGATACTAGTAGACGGTGCTAAAGACAAGAGGGAAGTAAGCATTGCATCTCATTCCTTTCTTTTCATCTCCAAGAACTCCTACTCAAGCAGTAACAATGTGTAGGAAAGGAGCGCTTATTTTTACATCGACTATGTGAAGAGTAAGGGCCGATTCAACTAGCACTTGTAACGTCCTTCTTTCAAACATGGTCTGATTGAACACTTAGAAAAAAAAATGTTTCATTCACAAGGCTAGCAAGATTCAATAGAAACTGGCATCTTTTCTTTCGTGGAAAAGAGGTCTTTGGTGAAATTTTGAGAAGTCAAAACTTGTAGTGATGGTCATGCTTAACAAGCTCCTTTTAAACTCAAGTAAGAAAGCAATTCACATCGAAAAGAATGAATACGGGTACGGGTATGCTCATGACTCTGCCATCTCCAGTAGGCATTATGCAATGGATTGATCAAGGAGAAGAGAAGGCGGCCTACTAAGAACGTAAAAATCTTTCATCCTCAGGCTCGGTATACCAACTAAGAGTTGAGCAATCACCTGCACCTTCTTATAGTATGCCAACTAAGAGTTAACCAATCACCTACGCCTTCTTATAGTTTGTTATATTACAAGATAAATGAAAAATCAAATAAATCTTCAACAATGAATAATATAAAGGGAATAACCAAAGTTAGCTTGAGACGCGAAATTGAACAACTAAAGAGAAAGAGACCCAAGTGACCTGGATACGCTAGGACGGAGTTGTAGGATTTTGCCCGAGGGGAGTGCCATCATATAGTTAGGTACAAATAAGCAAGCGAAAGAGGAGTAGTCAGGGTACGACGAAGCATGCTTGATACATAAGCGAATACGGATAAAATGGGTTTGCATTGATCCGCTTTCGAGCTATCCAGTGACAATTAGTCTATCTATAAAGAATGAACATTTTTTGTAATAAATGGGTACTATGATTCTCTTCTATGATGTGCTCTATATTATTGTGTTCTATTCCTAAAAGAGTAACCCAAGATTAAGTGAAAATATTTCACATAGCCTTAGTCTATGAAAATATCATGGTAAAAAAAAATCCAATTACTTTCCTAATATTTAATTTGGAGAAATTATTTTTAACCAAAGTATTGTTATAACCTCCGAGTCATAGACGTGTGACTGATAGGCATTAATAACGCGCAATAGAGCCTCCCATGGCCCAATAATAATAAGTAACGGTTCGATATTTCCTTTACTCATCTTCTTCACTCCGCCGCTACAGCAGCAGCAGCGAACCCTTCTCCCTGCTCGAAGTTTAATTCAATATCTTATACGCATATATACCAACAGGTAGCCCTATACTTCATCTCTAATTCGATACATACATATATATAATATATACATACATACATGTGTTTACAGAATACACTTCTCTGAACTAGTTTAAAAAAGTAGGTCGGTGCTTGTTTCTCCTTTAGTGGATGTAATTTCTGTAACATGTTTTGATTTGTCAATATATTGCATGCAATATTGTTGTTTTGTGGAATATGATTATGCCTCTGTTTGTTAGCACTAGATTGAATTTGTTTTGTATGCTTGGTTATTTTTATTTCTTTTCTTTTCGTGAAGCGGAATTATATGTTAGGATTGAGTTTGCGTTTTTCTAACGCATCTTATTTGTAGTTTTAACCTAATTTGCAAATTTTAAGCAGTTCAATATTGGATAAGTAATTTAGGGGTGTAAAACGAGCCATGCTTTCGGTGAGATACTCCTAAAAGCTTGAATTGAGCCGAGCCTAAACAAGGGCTCGAAGCTAGAAATAAGGTTGTGTAATAAACGAGACCAAGTTCACCTGCGATCCTAAACGAACCTATTATTTATATAATAATTAAATTATTATACATAGAAAATTATGATAAAAATAATGTTATATACTTATATGTAAGGTTTATAATTAAAAGCTATATAACAACAGCCAGAATTGTAAATGTGTGTAAATTAATTAATAAATATTAAATAATAGATGAGCAGAGTCTAAGATTTGGAAATAGAGCTCGAACCAAATCGAGCCGAGCTCGGCTCGTTTACACCCCTAGTCTTATTATGGTGCTGAAAGTTAAAATTAGATTAGGGATATCAGAATCTGCGATTACATGGACATTTAGGATATGTTTTAGACTTCTGAATGTGTTTCATAAGATCAAAAGGGTTGTAAACTTTGATTTTGATTGATATTAGTATATTACATATTCTTTTTATGATATAATTCTTTGAATCGAGTGGATGACTCTAATTACGTCTGTATTTGATGTGAATGTGTGTTAAGCAGTATGCATACCTGTACTGGGGTTATCATGGGTTCGCTACAACAGCCTGTATCGATTAAGGAATCTAATTTCCTCCCAAAAGGACCTTGTGTTAGTAGGCTTTTTCGCCAGGTGAATCTTGGATTATTCAAGCCTTGTAGATCCTTAAAAATTCAAGGTAGCTTGGCTACTGGAAGGTCATCCACCCCTTCCGTGTCAGTCACGATTCCCGAAGGAGGTAATTTCTTAGAAATCCATATCGTTCATCACTTTTGCTATTTGTTAACGGTTCACGTTACTGTTGATACGAAATGTGTAAGTTTGGTAGGGTATGTTTTTACATTTTCAAATATATTGATGTGTATCGAGAATAACTGATTCATTGATGGTGGATATTCACAACAGATAATGAATCGTTACGCTTAAATCTTTTATACGTCCATAGGTAATGGAAGCAACTTTGTAGACCATGAACTGAGTAATGTTGATCCTGAAGTTAGTGAAATAATATACAATGAGAAGCAAAGGCAGTTTAGAAGTTTAGAGCTAATTGCATCAGAAAATTTCACATCTCGAGCTGTTATGGAAGCAGTTGGTTCATGCCTTACTAACAAATATTCTGAAGGACTTCCTGGCAAAAGGTGAAGATTATCATTATATTTTATTAGTTTTATTGACGTAATTCTCTTATTAATTTGCTATACTCTTTGCAGATATTATGGCGGAAACGAGCACATTGATGAACTAGAAACACTTTGTCAAAAGAGGGCCTTGGCAGCATTTCACTTGGATGAAAATAAGTGGGGTGTGAATGTTCAACCATTATCTGGTTCACCTGCTAATTTTGAGGTTTATACGGCTATTCTTAAACCCCATGACCGCATAATGGTGAGTTGAATGTTAGTTCCTGTTTTGAGCAACCCAAATTGTCTATGCTAGTTTGCATTAATATATATATATATATATATATATATATATATATATATATATATATAATTTATATCAACTTTGTTTAATTCAGGGACTTGACTTGCCTCATGGAGGACACCTGTCTCATGGATTCATGACTCCCAAAAGAAGGGTTTCAGGAACATCCATATATTTTGAATCTATGCCTTATCGTCTTGATGAAGCTACAGGTGCAATGGTTTATCTTTGTTTTTATTAGTGGTGGCAAAATAAATGTTTTTCGGCTGTCTCTGGGAGCGGGGCAATATTGGGTCTGATCATGCAGTTTTGGTATGTGATGAAACATGCCTGGTCAACTCAAAACACCTTTCTTGTCCAAATATAATATTCTTATGAGAATATTCTAATTTTTGAATAAAATAGTTTAGGAGGGTTTGTGCAATGGAATTACACTTTGGGTTACTTTTGACCCCATTTTCTTTCTAGCTCGTAAAGAGGTAGAACGTAACCTAGACTGTCCTATTTATAAGTAAACATTTAAAGCTTGCCACCTCTATATTCCTACAGAAAAGGTGGTAGACAAATATTATAATAATAATACATACGTTTGTGTTATATAAATATATACCCGTTACATCTATGCAGGCCTCGTTGATTATGACATGCTTGAGAAAACCGCCACATTATTTCGACCAAAACTTATAATAGCAGGGGCTAGTGCTTATCCCCGCGATTTTGACTATCCTCGTATGAGAAAGGTATGGCTTTTCAATTCTGCTAAAATAAACAAAAATGTCTTTTAATCAAGTTTCCTATGCTCAACTCATTAACTACCGACTGTTACAGATTGCTGATTCTGTTGGTGCTTTTCTGATGATGGATATGGCTCATATTAGTGGACTTGTGGCTGCTTCTGTGGTTGGCAATCCTTTTGAATACTGTGATATTGTGACAACTACAACACACAAGGTATTGTGTGAGTTAATAAAGTTGTGGTTTTATTTTAAATGCTACTGAAGATTGATTAGTCTTTCTTTTTATCAAACACCATCATTCAACAATATGTTATTATGTAGCATCAAATTTGGCAGTTTCAACCAATTTATCTATAAGTTATGACTGTTTTGTTTTCTCTCTAATGGGGGTCAAACGGGTTAAGTTAAATGATTTTGGTAAAAAGGTTACGAGTTAAAGGCCATTCGAAATGTGATCATATGGAACACACAAGTTACCTATGCATTTTGGAAAAAATGGATAAAGTGTCTGTTGGCCACACACAGGCCTCACCAAAACCAGTGTAGCCACATAAAACATTTTGACTGCCCCGTTACTCAACTCGAAGTGCCCATTACTATCGTCTAATTTATAATATATTTACAATCTAATTTCTCTTTACAGTCTCTCAGAGGACCTAGAGGGGGCATGATATTCTTCAAGAAAGATCCTGTTTTGGGAATCGAGTTAGAATCTGCCATTAACAATGCTGTTTTCCCAGGATTGCAGGTTATTTCCAAGTTACTTTTTTGTGATCATGGCTAGGGCCCAGTGGCAAGGTGGTCTTTTGCTAACCTTATCTGTATGTTATTTAAAAAAATTTACCTTAACAGGGTGGTCCACATAACCATACAATAGGAGGACTTGCAGTTTGCTTGAAGCATGCTCAGTCTCCAGAATTCAAAGCCTACCAGAACCAGGTTTATTGACATCTCATTTTGTTAGCATCACAAGATGCAACCTTTTGATTTTTTTTACTGGTTTTAGTGGTTTAACATGGTGTTCTTGCAGGTTGTTTCTAATTGTCGAGCTCTCGCTAAACGATTGATGGAGCTTGGATACACATTGGTCTCTGGAGGGAGTGATAACCACTTGGTTCTTGTGGATCTCAGGCCATTGGTAATTTTTCTGTACTTGCAACTGATGAGTGGGTATATTTGGATGTGTGTGATGACAAAAAGTTCGAGTAAAAAATTAGCTAAAATAGAAACGAGTCAAATCGGTTGAATGTTGCTTTTACAACTAAATCATTTTATTCAAAGACGTGGATTATGTTACGATAGTGTTTTGCGATTACAGTTAGCACATTATTTATTGATAAAAAAATCTAAAAAGGACAAACAAGTGTGTGCTTGCCAACATGTCCAGTTGTGACCTGATACTAAAAAATGATCCGCTTGGTAGTTTCACAGCCTCGGGTTGTCATTTAAGTTTTGTACTTAGTTTTGCAGTTTGTTAACTGTCAAGCCGTGCCAACAGTTATTTAACTATATATATTACTTCAATTATGGTTCCCCCAAATAAATAATTATATACTATTTAATGCAGGGTCTTGATGGTGCTAGGGTTGAGAAAATCCTTGACCTGGCGTCAATAACGTTGAACAAGAATTCGGTACCAGGTACACTTTGGGTCTTTTATTTCATGTAGAAAAACTGAGCCACTAAATAAATTCACGAGTTAATAGCCAAAATCGTCCCCGAGGTTTTTGTCACTTTTGCCACTTCAGTCCAAAACACAAACCTTTTACATCTTGCTCCTTAGTTTTTTTTTTTTTTTTTTTTTTTTTTGCCAATTTCGTCCCAAAAAAGGTTTGGGTTTTGCTAAATTCGTCCCTGAGGTTTGGTCACTTTTGCCACTTCAGTCCACAACTTAAACGTTGTCAGGGACGAATTTGGCAAGAAAAATAAAACTGAAGGACCCAGATGTAAAAGGTTTGGGTTTTGGACTGAAGTGGCAAATTGACCAAACCTCAGGGATGATTTTGGCTATTAACTCTAAATTCATGCTTCCTGATATCTTGATTTAAATGTGCCAGGCGACAAAAGTGCACTCGTGCCAGGTGGCATACGTATCGGCTCACCAGCTATGACAACTCGTGGATTCACTGAACAAGAGTTTATTTATATTGCCGAATTTATTCATGAAGGAGTGCAACTGACACGTGAGGTCAAACAAGCCGTCTCTGGGTCAAAGCTCCAAGATTTCATGAAGTTTGTAGCATCTTCGGACTTCAACAGTTTCACAGATAAAGTTTTAGATCTGCGAACAAGAGTTGAGGCGTTGACAACCCAGTTTCCAATCCCGGGTTTGTGAAAAAAAGAGTGAAATCTTTACATGTTTATGATAAATTGATGTGTCGAATTCTCACTGGTGGTTGGATGTTGGGTTTTAAGAATCTTGAGATGTTTTTATCAACGATTTTGTAACTTAAATAATCTTGAGATCCTGAAGTTTTAACCTCCAAGAGGCAAAATGGACCGGTGAGATGGGTTGGGTAACATGTTAGAAATCGGCTTAGGTCAAAAATGGGTCGGACTTAAGACTTTTCGTATTTGTATTTGTAATCCTAAAAATAAATTATACTAAATTTCAAGTTTTGTCCTTTATGTTTATACCAGATTTCAAAGCATGTCCTTTACGTTTAAAACTGGAGTTGTGTACTTTATGTTTCAAAATCATGCACGTTTTGTCTTTTGGCCCTAACCCAATTAGTTTTTTCTCGTTAAATCTGGTCATTCAATGGTATTTTAGTCTTTTTACCCCTTTGTTTTTTAATAAAAAACGAAAATATATCAGAAATTATCTATACTATATTATAATGCATGAGGCAATGGTAGTTGAAGATACCCAAAAGTTTAGAACTTTATTTTCATTAACAACCCTAAAATAAAGGTAAAATAGTCATTCAAACACTTTTACACATCCATATATCATCTTAGTTACACTTTAATCTCTTAAACTTAACTTTTGCTTATCTATACTATAATGCATGAGACAAAGGTAATTTAAGATATTCAACTTAAGAACTTTTTTTTATTAATGCATAATGTACAAATTTTTACATTCTAGTACCTTATCTTATCTTAGTTATACTTTAATCCCTCATTTCTAATATAGATGGGCGGGGTATCAATGGTAAACTTGTAGCTTTCAAAATTAAAAATAAAAAGGCACGTTTGACAATATCATTTGGAAACTCTTATTAAATTCCTTGGCTCTCTCAAAAATCCAATTGCATCTTCAATCAATCAGCCTTTGGTTCCTCTCCATCACTTGCAAACTATTATGTCTAGAAGCATCCTTTGGTATTGATCTTCAAAGCTTATTTATGTCTCATCTTTCTTGCCTAGCCTCACGTGATCCAATCAACTGATAACCACGATTGTAATTCATTGCCAAATTGATCCAATCAGATGACCTTTATAATCTCCTAAGGACGTAAATCTTAAACCTGAAACAAAAGTAATTGAATGAATTGAACACAAAGGGAACCGAACTTTTCATGTACGAGAGTTGTTTACTCTTTATACTAGGCTTACAATGGTTTCATGATGTGTGTGTGTGTAAAAAGACATGACCAGGTCTTATTGTAATCCTGATCCGTTTCCAAAACATGTAACTCTCTCGTTTAGAGCTCTGATTTTTTTTCGCTCATTGTAGTTGCCAACTTCTCTTTTTAACGTATTACGTATGTATATGGTGATAATTTTAAGAACAATTACATTTGAATCATATGTGACCAGTGACAATTAATGTTTTTATTTTCATAAGGCAAGTTAGTTTGTCATTTGACTGGAGTCGTTATGTGGTTGCAGTTTACTTTTGTAGATGTTTATGAGTTATTGTATTGACCTTTTAAAGGTTATAGTACGAATGATTATGCAGTTCACCTGCTGGAGTGCTAGACAAAGTAAAACAAGTTGAGTTTTTCTTCAAATTAGAAAAATCAATTATTTTTTATATCTTGGCTGACCCAGACTTTTAACAGAGCAAGAGCAACAAAAATGTGAAGAAAGAATATTAAAAAGAAGAGCTTGTTGGTAGTACACAAAGCGGATCATATCTTATTGGGACATTAAGTTCCTCGATATATTGGCACATGTTTACTCAGTAATTACCTGGTGGTAAGGACTAAAGTATAATCTTAGAACTGTTTTTTTTAGGTGTATGATTTTTCAAATTCATATTTTTATTACTTCAAGTAGCACATTTGAATAGGAAAATGCAATATCTGTATGTTACCCAAGAATAATCTCAGAACGTGTTTTCACTTATTCTTGTTTTCTTATACTCCTTTCTTTGATTGTTCTTGTGTATATTTGGTTTAAGTTGCCTTTTGAGTCTCTTCGCCTTGAGAAATAATATTCACCAGCATCTAACAATCAAATCAATTTTTTTTTTTGAAATTCATATATATGATTTAAGCATATATATTTTTCGTTTTGCAGTGTAATAGTTATTTTCAGTTTTCCATGTCTTACTGTGATGCCATCATGACATAAAAGTATTGGCCACCAGACGTGTAATAAACTAGAGCCGTTGACAGCCTTGAACCTACATGATAATCAACTAAAGGAATTTTTATGTCTTGTTTATAATCTCTTGAATATAATGTTCATCTATGACTTTTTTTCTTGTGAAAATATTGCTTCATATGCATGTGTATAACTTGTCCTGTAAGGTAGGTTATAAGCATGAGATGTGCCCCGCCATCCTTGTAACATCCAACTCCTCTCATCACCAATATTATCCGCTTTGCCCGATGGGTCGCCCATCCTGAGCTCACGGATTTGTTTTTGGTTGCCCCAGTGGAGACTTCCCAGGAGATCACCCATCTTGGAACTGCTCCCACCTGAGCACGCTTAACTGTGGAGTTCTCCTCTCATCCACTAACATTAAGACCCAAAACGCGTTGGTGATTTAAGAGGCATTGGATTACATATGAACCAATGATCTCTCCTGGCCATGGCCGATGTGGGATTTTCCTGGGGTATCACAATCCTAATCTGGCTCTTTTCATGGGATACGCCAACGTTTTTCAATTGTGATTGTCTCACTATGTGAGATTTTTCTCATATTTTCAGCATTTTGAATGATGTCCACCAAGTGCAAGATTGTACATGTGGAAATTTCAACCCAATACTGATGGGAACGGGTCTAATGTACCAAACACGTTAAATAATAAGCTTAGGGTCTTGTGATCTTAAACCTAAAGCTTTTCAATGCTGTTGTGATTTAATTTTGACACAGAATTAGATCTCAAACGTTTGAAAAGGTCAAAGATGCAAGCAAGCAGTTGGCTGATCTTAATGGAAAGATGCGGGAATGTAAAAGGTAACTTTTGATTACTTGAATATTCATCAAGAGAAGTGGACTGATCTTTTTACCAGCTTCAACAATCTTTACAACAACCTCTTCTTTGAACATGACGCAACATTGTCGATAAGTTTTATCTGATATGTTTCCATGTGTGAATTAGGCTAATTTTAGTACTATGTATCTACAAATAGTTAATAGTGAGTTTATTATAACTACTCTCATTTCATCAGATTGAAGCCTAGAGTCTGGATACCTCCATTTGGCATCATTTTTCTTTGATTTGTATCATAATTTTTTCAACAGTAATAATGATAATAATCTATAAAGCATTACAAATGCTTATTTCATTAGTTCAAAGTTCAATTCACGTTTTTTTTTGTCAAAGCTTGTATATGGATACAGATGTAATTTGTTAATGGATAAAGGTGCTCTGCTTAAGATCAGTCAACTCCGTATTTTTTAGAGCTTTTCAGTTTTCTTGTGATCTATTTGTTCTGGTTTGACCCGTTAGTATAAAAATACAACCTGAACTGACCCATATGCACATAAGTGGGTTGAAATCACTACATCTACTAATGATCAATATTTCACGAACTTTTATAACATGCTATGGTAACATTTCTTTGAAGTAATCTAATTTAATAAATTTCTTAGTTTGGCTGTGTATTTATGTGTTTTACTTGATGCTTTGCAATGATGAGGCTTCATTAGTAACATTTGCGTGATCTTGGTAGTTAGGTTTTCCATTGGGGGCTAAGTTTTAATGAACTGCAACACAAAAAAATTATGGTTCAAACGAAGCATGCCACCTTCGGTCCATATGCACGATGAATGAATATATTATGTTAGGTGTAGTACTGTTTAGTATAAATGTACACATAGATATGCAGAAATTCTCACTATGATTGTGGGCATGCATAATAACATTATGAATGACACCTTTGATGGGATTTAAGCCCCATAAAAAAGGTGGTTATGGTTTAGGTTTAGATTATTGAAAGGAGAAACAATCATCCATCTACAACGAAAACTGCACTCTTTGATATGAAACAAGTATTAATGTGAATTATTAATCTAACTATTACTCAAGTGACCAAACAGTAACGAAAACTTTTCATCTTTATTATAAATCATCGTAACAAGTCTTGTGAGTCGCGCACTAGGTCCTACATGCTAAAACAAGAATAAAAATCCCATCCAAAATCCATTATGCTAGACCACATATGAGTGCAACGCTAAATATAAATCAATAAAGGAATGTGCACTTATTGTATAAAATGATCTAAAATCAAACCGATGATCAATCCTCAGAATGCTACATAATACTCAACAATTGAACATAAAGGCTCAAATTTACAAGTAATTGCCCTTATACATGTATGAGTGGATGCAAATAGCAACATTCAGAGCATCAAATCCCTGTAATTGCGTATTCCAATCATCATCTTATTTCTGCTATTTAAAAAATAATATTATTCTCACTAATATAGGTGACAAAGAATGAGCAGAAACGGATAAGCAAGTCTAAAACTATCAGTACCTTTAAACCGCTTTCGATTCACCCAGTACATGCTTTTGTTTGGTGGTATATTGTCATAACAATTTGCTGTAGAGTTTTACATAAATTTTGAGATTTCGCATTTACAGTTTTGTGAACGAAACTAGTATAAGATATGAGCATATTTGTACAAAGACATTGTGCATCACATCAATGCTTGTGAGGTTCATCCTTACAGAGTTGGAAGACGAATTATCTTGCCTGCACCTTTCATCAAAGGGCCTCATGACATGCGACGTAAGTTTCTAGTAGTAGTCGACAATTTTAATGTTAAGTTGTTTATTTAATTGAGATGTGTAAAGTTAATGTCATAGATAGACCACACTGATGATACGAATAAAAAAACCTAATGGAATTGCTATACTATATCACGACCCACGAGATAATTATTAAATTAATTGAATACAAGTATCGTATTGTAAATTATTGTCGCCGCCTCATCGCATAGGTTTCCTACTAGTTATAATATAGTATAGATGTAGCAACATTTAATTTCCAGTCAGCGACATTTCATTGACTATGCATAACAATTCACTGCCTTGTAAGAAACAATTCGTTGCCTTTGATTCTTCGATCTTCAAACTTTTTCTTTATGATTTAACTGTATCTGTTTATGATAGCATAGAGAGTAGGTAGTGTCAAAAACAAAATGATATGTTTTTCTATGCTACCCTTGATGAATAAAAATAAATTACCAACTTTTCACTTAACTGTTATGTCATTGATTATTATGAGTTATTCAAGCTCACCAATTGTTGGAATGAAGACATTAATAAACAAAATAGGGAAAATGGCTCAAAACTAAAATTGAGTCCAGTAGCATCACCAAATGGACCATTCAACCACACATCGATAAATATGTTGGTAATTTTAGTGTTATCAACATTAATGGTGATATTGGATTAACTTGTTGAATGGGTTGATCTCGTTAGTCATTAACCGAGTTAGGAGATGCAGGAGTGCGGGCTCGGTTATCACTAATGGGATTGTGTGTGTTATTGGTTTAAGTAAGTTAAAGTATTAGTTTATTGGATTTGGGCGGAATGAGTTAATGACTAACTAAAGTTTAGTTTATTAATGGGTTATTAATTAAATGGAATTAAAGATGGGGCCTTGTAAGCTCTTGGGTATATATGTAGGCCAAATAGATTGGCCCAAACATAATTACTAGAGCCCAATCCAATTGCATCTTAAAAACAACAAATATATTGTCAGTTTGGTGATATAACTGAAATCACAGAGAAAACCAACCAAAAATGGTCTAGAGAGATCTCTAGAATTTTGGAGGTTTTGAACACACAAAAACCTATTCATATTTTGATCATCGGTGCAATAATTCTCAAAGAAATTAAATCCGATTCTTGTGTATGTACTACGTTTAATCCGTTCAAACATTTGATTGTACCGATCAAATAGTTTGTTCTGATAGTGATTACACGACTCGTAGTATAATCCAAGTGATTTTCGATTTCTTCTATGGTTCCGATTCAATAAAACCAACAAAGAACAAACTATTTATATTGAATCGGAAGTCGTTTCAGAATTAAACTGATTTGGTGTTGTTTTTGATTTGTTATATTCGGCCGATATGTATAACGGATGTGATGTGGTCTTCTGATTTTGGTTTAATGATTCGGTTTATTGGTTTGGGTTACTGACCAATGTTTCATCATTTTGATAACATACTGTTCGATCTTGTGTTACCGAATGCATCTTGGTTGTGTGTTTTCTGTTGTATTTGTATTCAAACAATTTGATTTAGAAAATGAATTCGGAACAGGGATTGGGTTTTGTTTGGATAAAACCAGGGACTAGAAAATGCAGGAACAACATTGTGTTGTTGGGGCGTTTTGTGCAGTAGCGACCAGCATAGGATCGCATACGGGTACGACTTTTTCGGTTGAATCAACAAAATTTGAATGTTAATTATCATTTGACACAATGGTTTCGGCCATCAACAAAATTTTGTTGTTGATTATGGTTCGACACAATGGTTTCGGTTTTGATCAAGAACTCTGATCGAGAAAGCAATGATTTTGATCAAGAAACCTTCGGTTTGTTTTTGGTCTGATTGTCCCCGTCCCCTCAATCTCTATTCTGATCACCACAGTGTTCTTATTCTACAAAGGTTAACATGTTTAGTTGTTTCCTTCAACAAATTCCGATTTCGAGTTTGTGTAATTTTGATCAAACGGTTCCTATGCCATTCTCAACGTTCTCGCTATTGTGGCTGTTGTGATTGATTAGAGAATGAAAAGGAAGTCGGTGAAGGATTTTAATTTGTTCATGGGATTTACAATTTAGTTTCTTTTTCGTTGGGTTTGCTATAAGCAAAGAATAAAAGAAACTGTATCATTGGACTTGGAGTTCCAGCCAACAAATGTTTATTTGCCTTTCTTTTGTTCTAAGGCGATTATTTGTTCAATTAAAGGAAGGGCAACGTTTTGTTTGCTTGTTATTCGAGGTTCTGTTCGATTTTATTTTCACTGTCATGCTCATGGCCGAATATGCAAGGGGATGTTGTCTTGGACATCAAAGATATTGCCCTACCACAAGTAAGTAATTCATTTGTTCAATATGAATCATGTTTTAAATTTTAATTGATACTAGTATGGTTGTGATCATATTTAGAAATATGTTAATTATACGTAAGTTTTGTCTTCTACTAGACATGTGGTTTTCTGAATTTATGAAAACATGTTTTTCTTTAATAAAATTTAGTGGTTTATAAAGTCTCATGTGGGTTGACTTTTACCTATAGGTTTCTCGGTAAATCACTAAATATTTGTTTTCAAAAAATTTTAGCATGTGGATAGATTAAAAGGTTCCAAATATATTTAATATTATTTTATATTAAATATGGTTTCATGAATTCAGAATGCATGGGATTTGGTTTAGTTTTGTAACGCAATTCATGTGGTTTTAATTATCCAAAGTATCAAGTGGTTAATTTATTTATCCAAGTATTTGAATTTTGACATTTGTGTTGGCTAAATGAAGATTTTAATTATCTACGGAACATGTGATTTTTATTATCATCCATGTATTTTGAAATTCAAATGTTATTGATACAAGAAAAGAAAAACTAAATTCCAGTTATTTATTTCCTAATGATTCGTGACATGGATTACGCTTGGATAATAATTTATTCCTGGATTTGAATTGAGTAATTTATGTTGTGTCTGATATGGCATGTTTATTGCTTTTGGATACTATTGTAGTAGGAATAGAATGTTTAGATTGTATGTAAATCATAAATCTGCTTTCTATAGAAATAGTTGGTCATGTAAATTCTTGGATATGCATGATATGTCTTAAGGATGGTTTGTTACCTGCCTTAGGTAGAAATTCTTAAAAACATGTTTAGTGTTTAAAAGAACATGTCTAAATTGTGTTTAAAGTTGTTTTTAAAATGGACCTTGATAAATGGGAACTTACGTGTTGATTAAAATGGCTTTACATTTTTAAGGACATTGAAAGAGAGTCAAAGCTATTGAATACTACTTTATAAGTGATCCATGTGATTTTCGTTTGGAAATTATTTTTATGTATAACAAAGTAGTATGTTCATGCTTTTATAGATGATTCCTCTAGATTTTGCTTCGCATACTTGTTGCATGCAAAAGATAAAGTCTTAATAAAATTTACATTGTTTAAGACTGATGTGGTTTTTATAGAGGAAATGGTTGATAACTTGTTGTCATATTCATGGCTAAGTAAAGAATTTTGGACTATGTTATCATGTTATTTATTGAATAGAGTATTTAATAAAAGGACAAAGGTAACATCGTATGAAATTTGGTACAAAAGACACCGGATTTGAGTTATCATATGGGTTTGGAAATGTAGAGCCGTTATGAGGCTTACTGAACCTAAAATGAAAATCCTATGTGAAAGAGGCATAGATTGCATAATCATTGGGTATATTGAACATTCCTTTGTTTACATGTTCTATGTCATAAATGATTATGTATATGTTTACTATGCAATTAATTCAAGAGAGTTGACTTTGATAATGAGGATAGGTTTACCTCGGTACCTAAACTAAAGGATATGGCTAGTATAAAAGAATTTAGAATCACTAATGCCTATGGTGATAACTCTGGTAAAATCAAAGATGTACCTTTTTATAATACTGAATTCCAGAAAATATACTATATTAAGAAAAACTTAGTCTTTTCTTATATAGTGGTATCATAATTTGATGGAGTTGTATTGTCAGAGGGTTTGTTTCTTAACCATGATAACAAGTGTATAGCAAATTTGACTCTTCATGTAGATAAGTCATATTTGTCCATGTGTGGATGACATGTTGATCTTTAGTACCAATCAAGATCAAGTGGATAAAACCAAGAAATTCTTGTCATCTAAATTTGCCATGAAGGACACGGGGGAGGCAGAATTGATTCTTAGTATTAGAATCACATGTAAGAACAATGGCATTTCAATCTTCCAGCCTCATTACATTGTGAAGATTTTGAAGAAATTTAATATCTAAAATTGCTCACATGTTGGAACTCCCACAAACCTTATATTAGGCTTATGCCTAGAGATTCCTATTTCTAAGTTGGAATATTCTACAGCAATAGGATGTTTAATGTATGCTATGATTAGCATAAGGCATGGTAAATTCTATGTTGTGGGAAAACTAAGTGGATTTACCAGTAATCCAAGTACTTGGTATTGGCAAGTTGTGAATAAATTATATAAATGCCTGAAAGGAACCATGATATGTGGTTTGTGTTATTAAGGGTTTCCTTTAATTTAGAAGGGTATTTTGATGCAAGTTATATAACTAAGTAGAGTTGAATGCTCTATTGGGGGAGGTGTCATTTCTTAGGCAATTAAGATTTGTACTTGCATCATTTACAATGGAATGTGAGTTTGTAGCGTTTGCAGCAACTGGTAAAGAAGCTGAGTGGCTAAGAAACTTATATTATGAAATTCCATTGTGGTCTAAACAGGTATCACCAATATCTATCAGGTATGATAGTGCTGACTAAGGATTAAAGTCAGGTGTATAATGGAAAGTCTAGACAATTATGTGTTATACATAGCATGATTTATGAGCTCATCATGCATGGTGTGATATCTGTTGAATTCGTAAATCTGAGTATAGTATGGCTGATTATCTAACTAAAGAGTTAGGAAGAGATCTCGTGAATAAATCAGTCATAGGGATGGGTTTAAAGTCCACACTTTAATATCCTATGTCAAGATACCCAATTCCCATCTAATACAACGTTAGATGCAGAATTCAATGTGGAAAGCTTGCCATAGAGATATTGGAACACATGATCAAAATCATCCCAAAGTTTGTGTTCAGACTGCAAGATAAAGTAGGCTGAAGTATAACTTCTTAATAGTCCTTTGCATTTGCAGGTGCAAGAATAAAGAGACTACCTATAAGAGTATGAAGTTTAGCCGCTTCAAGAAGCTTGGACTTGGCTTTGATATACTCTTTGAAGGATTGGACACTGGCTAGTAAAATATAGTGTCAGGTAAGAACATATGGATTTATAAACTTATGTGTATTTTACCTTCAAGTATTCAAATGGATAGCAAGGGTTCAATCCATAGAGACACCCCGATATTCGAATATTTGGATCGTGTAATTTACTAAGATGGAAATTCAATCCTCAGGACATTTCCATTTATGCATGAGTTTGAGTTTCTTTGAGAATTAAGTTAAGTTAATCATGGATATCACTAAAATGGGGGAGGATGTTGGTAATTTTAGTGTTATCAACATTAATGGTGATATTGGATTAACTTGTTGAATGGGTTGATCTCGTTAGTCATTAACCGAGTTAGGAGATGCAGGAGTGCGGGCTCGGTTATCACTAATGGGATTGTGTGTGTTATTGGTTTAAGTAAGTTAAAGTATTAGTTTATTGGATTTGGGCGGAATGAGTTAATGACTAACTAAAGTTTAGTTTATTAATGGGTTATTAATTAAATGGAATTAAAGATGGGGCCTTGTAAGCTCTTGGGTATATATGTAGGCCAAATAGATTGGCCCAAACATAATTACTAGAGCCCAATCCAATTGCATCTTAAAAACAACAAATATATTGTCAGTTTGGTGATATAACTGAAATCACAGAGAAAACCAACCAAAAATGGTCTAGAGAGATCTCTAGAATTTTGGAGGTTTTGAACACACAAAAACCTATTCATATTTTGATCATCGGTGCAATAATTCTCAAAGAAATTAAATCCGATTCTTGTGTATGTACTACGTTTAATCCGTTCAAACATTTGATTGTACCGATCAAATAGTTTGTTCTGATAGTGATTACACGACTCGTAGTATAATCCAAGTGATTTTCGATTTCTTCTATGGTTCCGATTCAATAAAACCAACAAAATAGGTTCTGAACATTCAAGTTTAACGCAATCACAAATAAGTTAACTTGCTAATTCAACAATGCCATCAACCAAGTATCAAGGGTATGGTAACAAGTCTTTCCCTCTCTTTGCGCATTTTAACGCTAATTCATCAAATGTAAATTTTGTAACTGTACACTATTTATCCACCCGACATCTCAAGGCTACAATGAAATAAACAAAATGAGTTAAACTACAAGACTTAACCAAAAAGGAAACACGTAAAACAGGTTAAAGGACATGACCCTCTAAAGCGCTTCCGATAGATTAAAGAAACATGTTAAACTACTTTGTAAGCACATTTAGCAGATTAACTATTTCTAAAATTAGAAATAATAAATTAAATAGCGCGTGTGGATCAGCCAAGGCCAACATGACCAGTTTTAACATAAGCCATGTTGCCGCCTTGGTTTTAAAGGCAGTGGGAGGCAAGTTGGAAAAAGCCTCATGGACTTAGGGCGGTACCTCATGTACGTCTTAGTCAATTTGGTCAAAATTAGTGTATGTACGAAGCTGATATGTAAAAACAACTGAAGGGATAAAAACTTATGAAAAGTTTACTTAATAAAAAGGTTGATGTGTTAAATAGATGAGGACGCAGCTTATCGTTCTAAATAGAGCAACGCCTTGTGTACATAACGTGACGCCTGGTCATTTTGGGACCTAAACGCCTTAGAGAGCCTCCCGCTTTTATAAACCAAGTATCTCCCAACCCGTCAATTTTCTCATCCCTAAATACGTAAAAGTAAACCAAATGTGTACCTTCATTACATACACAATATATCAATGAGGAAGCTTGAAGCAACAATCGAACTTAAACATTTCCATCCGGATGCCACTTTATGCTGCATCCAACACTGTTGGAAAGAAAAATGCATCTCATCTGATTACACAAACATGGAACATATGTACAATCACAGTCAAGAACAGATAAAGGTACCTTGGCTTTTGGTTTGGGGGTAGTGGTTGACCACTAAGAACACAATCTATTGCTAAGCTCAAATCCCTACAACATAGAGACTCATTCATTTTGTAACAATATAGCTAACTAACTTGAAAGATTCTCAAGTAGTCAAGTATCATTCTGAAAGATGCAAGGTAGCATAGTACCAACCTCCCCGTGACAGTAACATTATTGCTTGGTCGAGAATCGTCAAACTGACCATGATATACAAGTTCAAAGGGTCGACGTCCGTCCTGTAATGAAATTACACATTCAAATTGTCACCTGTTTCGAAGGAAGTATTGACTTATAGGATGGTGAGGGAGATGAACCCATGCTCGATTACGATAATGATTACTTATTAGGAGACTACTATTTATACGCATGTATTTATGTTTAAGTATGCCTTTATGCTCAAGGATGTTTTTATGTTAAAGTAATAACAATGTAGAAATTGTCATGTATAATTAATTTACTCATATTTTTAGCTTGGTTTTAAAAAGCGCGAAGCACAAAAAAGCGACGAGGTCTAAAACCGAGAAGCAAAGCGCAAAAGCGGTGGGCTTTTCGTACGCGAGGCGCGAGAAGATTATATAACTTTTTTATATATGCTATAGGTTTTTAGCATTATTTACTCAAAATATAGATACAAATAAGGTATATATATAATAAAACTTAAATGTACAACCTTTTTAGCTACATGTATAACAATTTTAAGCACAAAAACATCGTGTGTACGAAAAGCGCGCGCCTCTCGGGCTTTTTTCTTGCGCTTTTTGCGCTTCTCGTATGCTGCTCGCCTAGTGTTACATAAGGTGCATGGGTTTGCGCTTTGCGCTTAAGCACGCCTCGAGCGCGCTTTTTAAAACCAAGATTTTTAGGGAGGAATTCACATAATAGTAACCAAGTGTTGCACTATAGTTAGTAGCTTTTTTTGTTCCTCTAAAGCCACTCAACTTTCATTTGCAAACTTAGTTACTATTGGGTGACTTTTTCTAAATGTTTAATATTGAACGTATCGCGTTCGTGAAGCTCTAGCCATAAGCATCGAATTTTAGGACCTAAGAGGCTTCAGCTTTTTACAACCAAGTTCAAATAAAACGTAATAATCATAGGATGCCAAAGGTTTCACAAACGAAAACGCCTTGCATTGTTATAATGAGAGTACCTTTTTAAAAAGGTAAAACTCAGGTGTGCAAACAGCTCCATAAGCTCTTGCGACATCTTGTGACTGCAGAGGTACATAGACAGTCCCATAAGCTTATATATAACACCTAAGAATGTGAAGCTAAAGATATGAATTATAATAAGAGAAAGAATAAATTGGGATGCATACATGATCATATAGGTATGGGAATGGATAATTAAACTTTCTTGCGTCTTCTGCCATGAAAACTGGTCCATCCTGCGACACGAATGATCATCATTCATTCACATATGCAAAACTGATGTTTCAAAAGTAGCAAACAAATCCAATCGAACCTGTGGGTGGGTAACAACGGAGTTTGATGATATTGCAACCACTCCAAGCCCTTTCTGTTTCAGAGAACAAAGAGTCCAAACTAAATGCAAGTCACAATTATATTATAAAAGATTTAAAAAAAAACTAGAAAGAACATGTAAAGTTAGTTACCTTGATGTATAAGTTAGTAAGGTTGACAATGTCGTTTTTCAAGTGCTTAACAAATGGACAGTGATTGCAAATAAACATAACCTGCAAGCAAAAGACAGACACCATAACCTCTGTTCATCAGTTTCCTTCCCTTCCTTGGTTCCCTAATCATTATTATTATTATTATTCGCAAATTCAAAGTTAGCAAAACCGAAAAATAATAAAAATGTAATTCAGGTTCCTTGGTTTCAGTTTCAATCGATGAAAATGGGATTGGATTTTTTAAGCGAATCATATTAACATTTACAAAACAAGGAGTTACATCAAGGTGGTAGGTAAGTGTTGAATTTCGGTATGCACTTGATCTTTGTTTGAGAGTGAACGGTTTTGGAGGGAAAGGATTGAGGGAGTTTTGAAAGTTGGTTATAAGATACACAATCTTTCATATATTATAAATGTACAATACAAGGGCCTATTTATACATACTAACCGGTATGTTAGTGAACCGGTGTGTCCCTAGATTAACATAACCGATCAAGTCTAATTTGCTAACGTAGGATATCTAATATTAACATATGTACACATAATATTAACATAAGTTTATAAATCAAGATTAATCATCTAACAGTAAGCGGCCAACAAACTGTGCCGCACCCCTTTCTAGATAGCAAAGCCTAAGCCGGTGGATATATAATATATAACATTGGAGTTTGGGTTTGTAAGTGTAAATAGTTGTTTACCAGTAATGCAGGATAAGATTCAAAGTCCTCTAGCTTCCACATATTCCCGGTCAGAGGCTCCTCCAGCTGGGAAAATAATAATAATGATAATAATAATAATAATAATAATAATAATAATAATAATAATAATAATAATAATAATAATAATAATAATAATAAATTTAAAAAAAAAGGGGTACCTGAAAAGGAGGAGCTCTGGAACCCAGGGAAACACCTTTGGATTCAATTCTTGAGGCACGAACAACTAGTACAGGTTTTCTTGAATTGCTACTACGTGGCACACACGTTTGATAAATGAGTGCCGGAGACCACCGTTTGCAACCGACTGTTGACGACGATGACGGCAGATGATTAATGGCTATCACAGACGCCATTAAGGTTACTGACTGTTGTTCCAACTTACTGTACTTGGCTTGGCTGCCTTATCCCCTACCAGGGAGGGTATTTTTGTCTTTTCCGTTAAATGATAGTGTTTCATTTTGCCCCGCAAATATACTATCAAACCCGCTTTACTTTTTTGAGACATCAAAGTGACACTACTCAGAATCTGCCACGTGTCACTAAGTCATTGGTCGATGTGGTCAATCTGTGACCCGGGGTGCTTGCTGAATTTATTGCTTCAGCCCCCTTGACCCGTTGTTGAAGCCTCATAATGGGATTTGCCACATTGCTGTAGGGGCCATATGGAGAAGGTTGGTTTACAAAGTAGGTAGCCATGAAGAAAGTTGGTAAAGAAGTTATTAGGTACTTGGGAGACTACCAATTCGGGGTGGGAATCCCCAATGGGGCAGAGGCCGTGTTGCACAGCGCTAACAGGTTCCTAAGTTCCTTTCATGCAGACGGTTCTTTGGCCATGCTCACGGTTGATTTTTCTAACGCCTTCAACGTAGTCGATCGATCTGTTTTGTTACGGGAAGTCCATTGCCATTGCCCCTCCATTTTTTCGTGGGTCAAATTTTTGTATGCCCAGCCAGCAAGGTTATATGTTGGAGATGAACGCATTGGAGCCTTCACGGGGGTTCAGCAAGGGGATCCCTTGGGACCTTTGCTCTTTTCCCTAGCCTTACACCCACTTGTGCGCCAGGTGCAGGAAAACTGCAACCTCCCCTTTCACGCTTGGTACTTAGATAATGGGACGATCATCGGGGACGCTGTGCAGGTTGCTAAGGCCCTGGAAATCATCAATTCAGAAGGACCATCATTGGGGCTCAACCTTAATATCAGGAAAACCGAGATTTTCTGGCCAACCTGCGATGGGGTGAAGACTAGGCCAGGGCTATTCCCCAGTGATATTGGACGACCTAAGAGAGGTGTCAAACTGCTATGAGGGGCAGTCAGCCGCGATGCTAGTTTCATTTGTGATTTGTCTACTAAAAGGGCGTCACGGGCTGTGGATCTTATGGGGCTCCCCCCTCATCTGCGGGATCCTCAAAGCGAGCTCCTCCTGCTCAGATCCCGTATGGCGGTCGCAAAGTTGCTTTTTGGCTTACGAACATGCCAACCCCCCTTTGTAGGCAATGCTGTCTCATGTTTTGATAAAGGCCTCCGGGAGGCAACTGAAGATATTGTAGTTTGTGGGGGGCCATATTTTGGGGACCTCTAGTGGCGGGTCGCAACCTTACCGATGCGGCATGGTGGGTTGGGCCTTCTCTTGGCCCGAGATGTAGCTACTTATGCCTTTGTGGCGTCCAGATCTCAATCCTGGGGGTTGCAAGACCATATTTTACGTAACAGTGGGGTTGATAACACGGACCCGGATTACGTCTGCGCTTTGGAACGCCTGCATGAATATCTCCCTGACTTTGATCTTGGCGATTTCTCCAATAAAGACACCGCCCCCAAAAAGCCACAGAAAACCTTGGCGAATGCTCTTTATTGTCGAATCGCACGAAGTTTGGGGGAAGATTTTTGCTTGACCCCACGCCAGAAAGCCGTTATGGAATGCCTACAGAGGCCCCATGCCCAAGATTTCCTAACAGTTATCCCTATCGAAGGACTAGGGCAACGAATGTCAGCAGTGGAATATAGAGCAATACTTAAATATCGTTTGATGATTCCCATTTTTCCGGATGATGAAACATGTCCGGTTTGCCGTAAAGCGTGTTTGGATAAATACGGGGAGCATGCCCTCCATTGTAGAGAGTTACCGGGGTTTAAGTACAGGCACGATTTCGTTCGGGACGTTTTAATGGATATTCTTAGACGAGCAGGGATCTCGGCAAAGAAAGAGGCCCCGGTTAACTTTCTTACAGAGCCGGTAGAAGGGAGGTCCACTTTACGTCCGGCTGACCTGCTAGTGTTTGGTTGGGAAGGTGGGAAACACGCATGCGTGGACCTTACGGGCGTGTCCCCTTTAGCGGGTTTCAGGGATAGTGGGTTCGTTCCGGGGTAAGCGGTACTTAGAGCAGAGTCGAACAAGGTGGCAAAGCACGATAAAGCGTGCGAGGATAACCAACATGCTTTTGTCCCTTTGGCCTTTGATACTTTTGGCTCATTGGTACCGGAAGCGATCAGGTTTCTGACGAGAGTCCAGCGAGTGGTCCACAGCAACTTCTCGACTCCCCAGGGGCGAGGATTGGTTTTCTCTAGATTAGGGTTCTCTATCCAGAAGGGGGTGGCGGCGCAACTTGTTGTCCGTCTACCTGCTATTCTTATGTAATTTGCCCATTTTTATTGAAATGAAAAGAATTACTTTTTCAAAAAAAAAATTATTTCAATAAACACCTAGAGGCAAAATTGGGCATGCTATTTATCTATTTTTTTGGGTATTGGATTTTAATAATTTAAAGTTATCTGCCACGTCATCATTTTTGTACACGTCAGCATATACTAACATAATTAGTTCAAAGTTAACGTAGGTTCATTTTTGACACCCACATGTCCACTTGGGATTATTCTAGGCCAACGTTAAAGTTCAGACTATTATCGGCCAATGCCCCAAACTTTGGATTATTAAAATCCAACACCCTTTTTTTTTATCGGCAGCATACTATTTATCTATTAGATCATGAATTTACATAAAAAAAATGGGTATAAAAGTAAAAGTTAAAACAAATGGTACAAACACTAGTTATGCTCAAAAAGTGCCAACATATGATACTTCAATTGTTCTAAAACACCATATATCTCATTCAAATCATTGCCCCTTCCATCTTGAGAATAAAACAGATGCAACTCATTCCTCACTTCAATCCAACTACACCCTCCACTCTTCTTCAATCCTCTTTCCTTCATCAGTTTTCTAGTTTTCAAAACTTCCCGCCATTTTCCGGCCGAGGCGTAAACGTTCGACAGCAAAACATACCCACCCGATTTCTGTTCTGCCAGTTTTTGAATAGTTGCAGCCGTTCTTTCTGCTATCTCATCTTCACCATACGTTTTACACCCGCTCAAAAGAGCAGCCCACGCGTTGACTTCTGGTTGACACGGCATTGACTTGATCAAATCTTCTGCTTCGCTCACTCGCCCTGATCGCGATAACATGTCAACCACACATGTATAGTGTCTCTCGTTTGGTTCTATTTTGTAAACTGTCTCCATTAAGTTGAAGTAATGAAGACCCTTGTCAACAAGCCCACAATGAGAACAAGCAAACAAGATTGCTAAAAGAATGAGCTCGTTTGGTTTTATACGGGTCGTTTTCTCCATTACTTGAAATAACTCGAGGCTTTCTTCTGCACAACCGTTTTCGGCTAGCCCTTGAATCATGGCTGTCCAAGTAACCTCATTTTTTTCAGTCATCTGGTTGAAAACCCGTTTAGAGTTCTCAATGTCTCCAGATTTTGCATACATGTCAACAAGTGAAGTGCCTACAAAGACATCGTTTTGAAACCCGAGTTTGAATGTCTTTCCATGGATATCTTTCCCCTTCTGTAATGATGTTAGGTTTGCACACACGCATAAAACACTCGATAAGGTAGATATATCCGGTGTTTGCCCTGAAAGTAGCATGTCGTTAAAAACTTCAAAAACCTTATCATATTGCTCGTTTTCTAAGTAACCCGAAATCATTGAGTTCCACGAGCCTATACTCTTCATGGGTATTTGATCATATAATTTTTTAGCTTCTTCTTGTAGCCCATTTGAGCTATACGCACTAATCATCGAGTTCCAACATACCACATTCTTATTTTGGACCGTGTCAAACACCATGCGCCCATCTTCAGGGATTCCACATGAACCGTATAAGTCAATAAGCGAGCTGCTAATAAACACATCATTTGCCAATCCCATTTTCATAACATGGGCATGAATGGTTTTACCTGGCTGCAACGACTTAAGGTTTGCTAACGCGTTAATCACGCTAGAAAGACAAGACGAGGTTGGATTAATCCCATTCTCAATCATCTGGCGAAAAAGTTCAATAGCATCTTTCGAGTAACCTTTTTGGGTATACCTTGAAATCATAGCACTCCAAGAAACTTCATTCCGTTCAGGCATCTCATCAAACACCTTCCGAGCTTCTTTCAAATCCCCCATCTCAACATACATATCCAAAATCGCGGTCCAAGAAATCACATCTCGTTTCCCCATCCGTTTAAAAACCCCGCTAGCCATCTCCATTTCACCCAACCTCAAACTAAACGTAATCAACGAATTACAAACCGAAACATCCTCTTCAAACCCAACTTTAACAACCAAGCTCAAAACACTCATCCCCAAAACAACCTCCCTCATTTCACCACACGCTCTCACAACCGAAACAAACGTCACATTATTCGGCCTCACCCCATCCCTCAACATCTCCAAAAACAACTCCATCGCCTTCAAACGCATACCATTCTCCAACAAACCACTAATCGCAGCCGTCCAAGATATCACATTCTGAAATGGGTTTTTCCAAAACAACCTCATGGACTCATCCACCCGCCCACTTTTCAAATACCCAGAAATTAACGCGGTCCAAGAAACCTCGTTTCGTTCAGGCATTTCATCGAACAACTTGCGTGCATAATCTACATTCCCATAATTAACATTGGCGGTGATTAAACAGTTGTGGACAATCATGTCAAAGGTGCTGTAATCTTTAAGTAGTTGATTAACTTGTGCTGGTTTGTTAAAATCTAGATACATGATTAACAATTTAACTGATATGTATCTGTTTGAGGAAATGCCTAGTTTGTATAAATGGGCATGGATTACCTGGCCTTCTGTTGTTAAATGATGATTAGTGCAGTGTTTTAGAACAGAAGAGGTTGATTCTATGAATCCAGTGAAGCTTTTTATAGGGTTTTTGATGACCAAAAGACTTTTATGAACACTGCCCATCGTTTACTTGCAGCTGCGACTATCACAGCCTATCGTGTGTGTTTTTTTAAGTGTGTGTGTGTGTGTGTGGGGGGGGGGGGGGGGGGGGGTGGGGTTTAGCTTGAACTAGCAATGTTTTAAGTTTTAACTAATGTTTTGAAATCCGGACCGGCCGGTCGGACCGGAAAACGGACCCCTGGCCGGTCCGGGTCACTATGTTGGACCGCCCTAGCATCGGACCGGGAGTTGAACCGCCGGACCGGCGGTTGGACCGAGATTTTGACCGGTTGGACCGGTTTTTTTTTTATTTTTTTTATTTTTTTTGTTTGGTTTTTGTTCGACTTTGGGACGGTTCATTGGGCCGTCCGGACTGGTCGGACCGGTGGCGACTCCGGTTCTATGTCCGATCCGGTTCTGAAAACATTGGTTTTAACCAGTCACCCATTTTTCACTTGCCACGTGGACTATGTTTTGAAACCCGGACTGGACCGGCCGATCTGACCGGTCAGACCGGGAAACGAACCCTTGGCTGGTCCGGGTCACTATGCTGGACCGCCCTAGCATCGGACCGGGAGTTGAACCGTCGGACCGGCGGATGGACCGGGATTTTGGCCGGTTGGATCGGTTTTTTTTATTTTTATTATTTTTTTTGTTGGTTTTTGTTCGACTTTTGGGCCGGCAGGACTGATCGGACCGGTGGCGACTCCGGTTCTACGTCCGATCCGGTTCTGAAAACATTGGTTTTAACCGGTCACGCATTTTTCACTTGCCACGTGGACTATCGTTAATCATGAAAATCTAATCCATAAAGACCTGCATTTGTTGTTTGTACTGATGTCACATATGATATCTCAACTTTATAATTATGCAATGGAATATGGATTTACAAGTATTGAAAATTGCCATTTAAAAAAGTATTGAAAATGACAATAATTAAATCCACGTCAGTAAGAAAAAAAGTGCACAAAAAAATATCTTAAACCAAAATATCTTGAGGTTGAATAATTCTAGTTGACAACACTTGTTGGAAGCCATAAAACCATATATTTCCTACCAAAAGATAACAGATAAAACATGGCATCTTTTGCAGTTTTCCGGCTGCCAGAAGTGTTTAACCACCGTGCCGGATTTGATCATCCAACGCAACCCCTATCAAGGTACGGTTAATATCATATCGTAACATATCATATCATGTCATAATATATATATATATATATATATATATATATATATATATATATATATATATATATATATATATATATATCTCTGTAGAGCTTAATTGCATTTTGCATCATATCATAACATATCATGTCATGTCATAATATATTTGCATAATTTAATCACACGTTGCTAAATGCTAGACGGATGCCAAAATCTAGTGCTGCCACGTGTAGTACGCGAAATCCTGACCAGAAACGAGTAACGGGCAGGAACTATTACGACCTGCTTGGGGTTTCTGTCAACTCCAATCCTCATGAAATAAAAGAATCCTACAGAAAACTACAAAAGAAATACCACCCGGATATCGCGGGCCAAGAGGTCTAAATTAATCTTTCTCTTCACTAGCATATATATAAAATGGGCGGGTCAGGTAACGGGTTTAATTTGGTTCATTTCAAAAGAGGAAGATTTTGTTACGTGTTAAAAGAGAATTTGGTCGAGTTGGGTTGAGTTAACTTAAAATATTTTTCTCGATAGTTAATTTTTATAAATAATAATTTATGGACGAACATTATTGTTTCAACCCATATAAAATAATTAAAATGGGCATTAACTAAAAGCTTGTATGCATTTTTTTTATTTTATTTTTTTATGATAGAATGAGTATTTATGTCATTTACTCATTAAATGCTTGTAGCTAGTGTGAGTTTTTTCTCTTAATTTAAAAGCTTCAAGCTCCTTCAACCAAACAAGACTTTTTATTGAGTATGAGTTTTTTCTTAAAAGTTTGAAGATCATAAAAGCTCCTTGTCAAACATACCCATAGTAGCCTGGCCAAGTTTATTTGAATGGAAATGATTTTTTTTATAAATTGTAATTTTTAAAGGAAATTTATTTCGACTCATATAGCCCCTTTTTGTTATAAATAGAAGTGGATTAAGTTGGGTTGGACCCAAAACATTTTTCTCGTAAAGTATTTTTAATCTTTTGATAAATTTGAAATTTTTGGATGTAAATGATTTATTTCGACCCGTTACCCATATAGCCTTTATTGTTATGTTTGAAGTGGATTAAGTTGGGTTAATTGATCCAAAATAATTTCTCCATATTTTTATAATGAAAATGATTCAATTCTACCCATATAGCCTGTTTTTGTTATGCATTGAAGTGAAATGTGTTGAGTTGGGTCGGAGTGGCTAAAAACATTTTTTCTTCAAAAATTATGTGTTATTAGTAGTAATTTTGAACGGAAAATGATTTGTTTCAATCTATAGAAGCCTGTTTCATGTTATGTTTTTTATTTATTTTTGACCCTAAGAGATAAAACATAACATGAGTCGATCTATTTAGGGCCATGATCATACAATTCTGCTAAATGAAGCGTATACTGTGCTAATGAAAGACGATTTAAGAAAAGAATATGATGCTTCAATCGGCCATGTAAGAGTCCGGCTCGGAGGAGATGAACTGAACATGGGTTACAGCTCGTGGAATGGCCCGTTTCGACCCCAAGCACTCTTTGTTGATGAGAAAGCTTGCATAGGTCAAGACTTTCTCTAATACAATTCAAATAATTGGTATTGTTTAGTAGCATAAAACTCAAAATTATGAATTACAATTTAAACTAATTTTGTTCAACATTTTTATTTTGTGAACTCTAAGTTAAAGATAAAATGGGACCCAAAAATGAAGATGGAAGGAAAATGGCATAAATTTGTAAGACCATAATAACATATTTAATTAAGGTTTAAGTTACTTTAAAACAACTATCAAAATTACAATCCAGTATTGTTGAATAAATTAGCCTATTTGAGTCAGTGTGTATTTCTGAGATGACACAAACCTAATACGAAGTTCACGGGTTCGGGTTTAGTTTAAAATTTTAAACGTCATGTTTGGGTCGACCTATTAGGTTTGTTGGTTGACACATTTACCTGTTTATATTGAATTTATTTTTATAATAAAAAAATGTGGTTTTCTTTTTAAAAATTTGGTTTTTTTTTTTTGTCACGGGTCATGTATTTTTATATATTTTTGTTTTACATTTTACGAATACATAAAATAAAATTTTGGGTTAAACAGATGTTGTGTTAAACATTTTGTCACAACATGTCAACCCGTGAACACGACCCGTTTAATACTCCTAAGTTAGGAGTAAAAATAACCAGAATTGATCTATTTTTCAAAACTGGTTAAAATTACACCATCTACTTGACCCGTTAGACTATATGCAATTGTTACAGGTTGTAGAGAGTGTGTGCACAATGCTAGCAAAACATTCGTAATGGACGAGACTACTGGATGTGCCCGAGTCCAAGTTCAATTCGGAGATGATGACGCTAGCATCGAGGTATCTAAACGACTAATCATTGATGTAACATCATTTTTACAACTACTCTTAGGACATGTGATTATCCGATTTTAATTATTTGATACGACACAAGACTTCCAAATCACACACACGCGTAAACTTTGTAAGGTAGTAAAAGGGAAAGATTTGCATTTAACAGGTGGCGGTCGAATCATGTCCATTGGACTGTATCCATTGGGTAGAAAGAGAAGACTTAGCTGTGTTGGAATACCTTAATAAGCCGCGACCCAAACAAGGGCATGGTGTGTTTGGACAAGGCTGGGAAAGACCTCAAAATGTATTCATGGCAGCTAAAACATTCCAGAAGCAGCAAAAGCAACAACAAGCCGAATCCTTGCGAAAAAATGGTAACTAATTTGCATACAAAATGAATTAATAAAGTATTGCATTCAGTCTCTTATGAAAGATGCAAAAAATTGCAGTAAGACATGATGTTGAACAAGAAACCGAAGCGCAAGCACAAGCGCGAGAAAGTGCAAGCTTAAAACTAAAGATGGAGAGATTTTCAGGGTTATGGGAATGGATGAAGAAGGTTACAATGAAGTAAATGGAGTATGAAATGCAAATGGAAAACATGGTTTAGTAGACACCAGTTTATAGTGATGATTAAATATGTATATAAACTTATACAAGTCTTTAGTATACAAAATCAACATTTGCATCTTATTTTTGCAAGCATGGTGGTTTACACCAAACTTAAAACAACAAAAAAACCAAGCACATTTTTAACTATGAGGACCTGTTAGGGGAACAATCTAACGGGTCCTCATGGGGCCATCGCTAAGGGCAGGTCGGTGTACAAAAAAAACCGGTTTTCAAACCGAAACCGGAAAACCGACCCGAACCGGTTTGTAAAAAAAACCAGTTTTTTTAAGAACCGGCCCGGTTCTTATAAAAACCGTAGGTTCGGCATCGGTTATGGATTTTGGGGACAAAAACCGGTTAAAACCGGTTTTTAGAAAAACCGGTTAAAACCGGTTTTTAGAAAAACCGGTTTTAAAACCGGTCCCAAACCGGTAAAAAAAACCGATATTTAAAAAAAACTGATTTTTATATTAAAAAAAAAAACTGATTTTTATATTAAAAAAAATTATATATAATAAAATTATACAAAAAAGTTTCCACACGTACAAATATATACTCATACACCTTAAAAAAATTATAAGAATCAATAAAAGTTGAAGTTTATGTAAAAAAATAAAATTTTGAGTTGCCATTTAAAAAAAAAAGTGCGCGCAAGAATGGTTTACGAACCGAAACCGAAAAAACCGAAACTGAAACCGAACCGAAACCGGTCTTAAAAACCGGTGAAACCGGTCCAAAACCAAACCGGTTTGGAACCGAAACCCGAAAAAAAAAACCGGTTTGTACACCTCTAGGCAGGTGATTGTCAACGGGTTAAGATGGAAGTTGGATTTGAATCCAAGATCTCTACTATATTGGACTCTTTTCAACATGGGCCATGATGAACGTTAGTCACATTATCTTGGTTTGTAATCCCATTCTCATTAGTCATTGGTAAAAACAAAATCTTGAGTGTCATCCAAGAGTACTACGAGTAAAATTGTGAACGAAATCTATAATCGGATAAGCAATAGGTGGTGCGAGAAAAAGATGTTATCTTCTTTGAAATCAAAGTGTTAATTTCGTGTCTTAAATATGACAAGATGGTTTCTTTAACTATCACAAAATGGTCACTCCATCACCGACCTTCACGTAACCACCATTCGCTACCGTACCACCCATCGCCACCACAACCACAACCGGTTTCGCTTTCGTTAGCTGGAGTACTTTTCCGTCCACCGTTGTGAGTCAAAGTTCTTTCGTAAGTTGCGTTTTTTTTTCATTGTGATTTTTCACCAGAATTGTGTTTTTCATTTTAATTGTGTTTTCACCTCAATTTTATATGTTTATGTTTGTGTGTTTTCAACTCAATTGTGTATTTTTTTCCCATCTTAATTGTGATTTTCACCTCAATGCTATATGTTTAATTGTTTATATGTTTTGTGTAATGAAAAAAGAACCACAATGAAATAACTCAGTAACAAACTTTCATTTTAGAAGGCAATGCTAAATCACACACAATTTGTAACAATCATCAATGGTATGAAACACAATGAAAAAAATGAAAAACACAATACTGGGGACTGGGCATACCTAGTTCATTGCGTTTTTATATATCAATAGTATAGTATACTCATTTTGAAGATAAAAACACTCGTTTTTATGGTGTATTTTTTTAAATAAAGTCGTATGAAGTAGTTATTAACGATTAAAAAAATGGGGGAAGTGAAAATATTAATGCATGGACCATAATACCCGACAGAAAACCTACGTGTCTACACTTGTTGATGATATCTACCTATTTTAATCCAGACCCTTAATTATTCAATTCGATGGTCTCGATTACATCTTAGGCTTATGTTATAAAATTATATTCTAAGACTGCCCAAATGTTAGATTTATCTAAACTAGTTAGGGCATCACACTTGTAAAACAAATGCCTTGGACTCTCTGTGAAAGGGAAAAGAAATGATGCGTGACATGAAATTTGCTTGAAGCATCTAATTCCAAATGAATAATTGATAGCAATTTATCTTTTCAAGGTACCAACCTCTTTTTTTCTCTTGTTACCTAAACACACGTCATGCATTTATTCCTTAATGATCCTAGTTATATCTAGGGGTGTTCAAAAATATCTGAATATGAAAATCCGATCCGAAATATCCGATATCTAAATCCAAAACTACCCAAAAACCGGATATCTGAATTTTCGGATTCAGATAATGATTTTGAAAATTTTCGGATATCTGAAAATATCCGAAAATTTATATATAAAACATATAAAATAAAATATATCATAATAAAATCGGATATTCGGATATCCGATTCACTATCCGATCGGATATCCGAAATTTCGGATACGGATTCAGATAGTGAAATCAGCTATCTGAAAATTTCGGATATATGAAATTCGGATATCCGGTTTTGAACACCCCTAGTTGTATCCTCAAAGCAACACCACACTTTCAACCCTATTTACTATATTTTTTTGAACGACAAATATTTGTACCACCTTATTTTCATCTAACCTTGCATTTGCAAGGATTTGAACCCACAACTTCACATTTGTAAAGGAGGACACCATACCACTAGACCAAAAGTTCACGGGTCCTATTTACTATATACTTTTTTCATCTTAATCCCACACTATTTCTTTTATGTTTTCTCAAGACAATGGTGAAGTACAAACTATACATACTTTAATGTACTTCCTCCTACATGTAAGATGCAATGTGTTGTTTAATGTGTGAATAAAATATCCACATGATTTTATGGTTAGTCATAAAGAATTACAAGTTAAAAACATTCCAATACAAAACATGTTAATAGCATTAATTAAAAAAAAGGTATCATAAAATTTATCATTTATCATATAATCTATATATAATATATAATGTTTTCCTTCCTGTAATCAGAGGTTGTCGTCCGTTCCATGATAAAGAAAAAACATAACAAGAAGATGAATGCAAGTTACAGAACGACATGTGGACCCTATCCTTCTTCCATACTCCCAACAAGTCCATTGTGCTTACCAGGAGTGGAGGGTGTTCATTGCGAGTTGTACGTACTAACAATTGAGTTGAATGTTGACGTTTTGAGTTCCCTTACCTTCCACCTTGGTATACTAAGTTGTCCTGATAGTGTTTAAGTTATATTGCCATTGTTACATACACATCACACGTCATTTGGTAGCGAGAATCACATTAGACTATATATCACGATAAAAATCCACAATCTTTATTCTCAAGGAAACTCAAACTCAAAACCTTAAATAAAATTTTCCCTACCAATTGAGTTGGCATTTATAGCTAAACACTCATATTAGACTACAACTAGGAAACCTAATTAATCAATTCCATAACAACTATCTTTTACACATCCTATTGTAACTCAATTACGACCAGTAAGACAAATATTCATTAGCTGACTAATATATTTAATAAGGGAAAATCACCAAATTAGCCATTGACCGAGGCATTTCAGCAAAACGGCCACCTCAACCGTCTTTGGAGAGTCGGTTCCTGGATCCCGAGATGTCTCCGTGAGGTCTCTCTCTCTTTCCCTGCTTTCATACCTTAAATTCTTCCCCGGAGACATCTTTGTGACGTCTCCACCGAGCCTGTGACGTCTCCCACCTGCCGAAGACTCCATGACTGATTTGATAGCTCTGGAGACGTCTCCCGTTTACTGGGAGACGTCTCAACCGTGCCTGTGACGTCTCCCACCTGTCGGAGACTCCCGTTTACCGTTTTGTATTTGTAGTTGGCATAGTTCGATGGAGATGCTTTAATGATATCCATGATTCCCGCTGATGTTGAAAAACCGACATCAAAATCAGAGAAGGTCAAAGTTCGCGACGGAAGCTGTCACTGGGAAAAACCACTTTTCAAATATGAACAAAAGAATGAATTCACAATTAACAAAAAAACAAATATGAAACCTTAAACAACAAGAACAACTTCTTCTTGTTTTACATAAAGCAAATTGACATAAAATGGTTGGAAGAAGATGGAAGCAGGGAAAGAGAGAGAGGGGGGGGGGGGGAGTTGGGAAGTGTGTAGGGAATTTTTTACTATTTTTTTTACACGTGGCAATCGGCTAGTGGTCCATCACCAAAGCCTCACGAAGACGTCTCGGGATCCGGGAACCGACTCTCTAAAGACGGTTGAGGTGAACATTTGTGTGAAATGCCTCGGTCAATGGTTAATTTGGTGATTTTCCCTTTAATTAATTGCTTGTGTTGCACTCCAAGTCTCCAAGCAACCTCCTAGACATCCTTCACGCACAAGCCAGCCACAGATAGACCATGAATTCCCAACAATGAAAACCGACATTGAATTTATAAATTCACATCATTACAATATCACCATGACCTCATATCCTACGATTAGTTCTATTCTATTATTATATCCTTGTATTTCGTCAATATAACTTTTCTACTATTCCATCAATGTTACTTGACCCTTAACAAATTTGCTTTCATGTATGCTTTTATCAATAATAACTTTAAAGTTTATATACTTGTACTAATCATATCGCAAAAATAATAATAAATAATGTTATGTCTTGGTAACTTAAACATAAGTAATTTCTAAAAGAAAGTAGAAACATAAACGCAAAAAATACCCTCGTGATATTTAAGCGATCTCAACTTTTTCATTCATAATATTTATTCTTTCGTAAAAATACACAAAAAAACTAGTATTTTCGTTTCTTTAAATTAAATAAATATGCTATTATTATAGTTTGTTATTAAAAAAATTATCTTGTTACGTGAATACTATGACAGAGAGTCACGAGACATGGAAAAATGAAAATAAGAGCTTGAAGTCATTTGGTCTTAAGTTTGAATTCGATCCGAAAGGGTTTTACCACGATGGGTCTTCGGTCGGTGGCTTTTTCTCCAAATTGATGGCTTGGTGGATTTGGGCTGCCAAGTGGACACCTATTTATCAAGTGCTAACTCAGTAACTCACTAGCACTTCATGTGATATTTAATTGGCCATTAAAAAAAGTACCCCTGACTAGGGCTGACAATTTCAGACACGAACACGATAACACGACACGAACCTACACGACCTTAACAAGTTTTATGTCTTTAACATGCCGACATGATAAGGCCTTAACATGTTTCGTGTCTAAATAGGTTAAAGACCTATTAACATGTTAACTGTTAAGCACCCGTTAACACACGTGTTAATAATTTTATTTAAAAAAGTTATATATAGGGTGGATGTAACTTTATGCATATGCGAACTAAAAATTAAAGAACTTTAATTTGCGACTTTCAATCACAGAGTGCATACATATATACCACTAAGTGATCCCTCATCTTCCTTCTCAACTCCACCGTCTCCATCCACCGTCACCGTCATCTGTCCACCATTTCCGTCTGCTGTAACCCATCACCCGCCATCCTTCTCAATGGAAGCGTCGCTTAGTCTCTCATTCATAACTTTGTCGATACGATTTCAGGGCTAATGTTTATAAAATAGGTTCTTATCTTATCGCTTCTTATCGTGTTAACATGTTTATAAACATGTGTGTGTTTAAAAAAAATAACCCTGTAAATTATCATGTCATGTTCAAAATTACTTATTTCGTGTTTACATTTTACAAGTCGTGTCTGACATGAACCCCTGGCCAACGTTTTATTCTTCCAAAAGTTAAAAGCGACTTCGGGTCACACGATTAAGACGGGTCACGAACAACCCATCGCCCATGACCTTACGTGGTCGCCATTAATGGCGTCTGGTGGTCTCCATTAATCTCCACCATAATCTGTATTCTTCACTTATTACTCCACTCACAAACATCTCACCAGAGCTTCCAATCTCCAGTTCTGGATCTTAATCCTGTCAATTCTTAGATGAAACGGTGTCGTTTTTGGTTTAAACATGTTGATTAAGTTGAGAATTTGAAAACTGTTGTTCGATGAAGCGAAAGGCTGTTTCTGCTAAGTTGCGGCACAAATGGAAGACGAAAGTGTTTGTTATTGTTGTGCTTTTAGTATGTTTATGTTTCTCCACTCTCTGGTTAATGGAAGCACACTATACTCGAATTGCTGCTTCTTCTTCGTCTAGATTTTCTCTGTTTGATCGAAAACCTAAAATCGCCTTCTTATTTATAGCTCGAAATCGTCTTCCGTTAGACCTCGTTTGGCATCAATTCTTCGAGGTACTTATTATTATTATTATTAATAATCTCTGTTGAGTTCATTACTTCATTCATATAATAATTCTGTTATTCATGTTTTTTGTTTTAACTTATGAGAGCGCGAGCGCGGCTCATTCAAGCGTTGTTTTTAAAGCTTGATTTCCGCTTTTTAGTATTTATTAGTTAATATATTAAAAAAAAATAATATAGATATATAGCTCGTTTAGGCTTGCCAGCTTGATAAATGAAGCTTGGACTCATGCTCGTTTACTAAACAAGCTTATTTTTAAGTTTAGGCTCGCTTGGCTTGTAAACAAGTTTAAATATGCTCGGCTCTTCTCATTTACTAAACAACTTACTATGAGGGGTGAATATTATTCATTATTAATTAAATAATATTAAACTAAGGCTCGATAATGCTTGATGAGCTTCATATTTCAGGCTTGAGATTGGGCGCTAATATTAAACGAGCTTTGTTTTATGCTCAAGCTCGGCACGGGCTCGATGAGGTTCGGCTCTTTTTGAGTTTTTTATCGAGCCGATCTCAAGTAGCTTGCGAGCTGCTCTACTTGTTTGCACCCCTGCCAGTATATAACTATATATAGTTAGTAACTGGGAGTTAAGGTTACATAATTACACATAAAAACAGAAATTATAAACAAACCTGTAGTTGTGTCTACTAATATGTAATGAATCATGAATGTATATGGTTGGATTATGAGCTTTTAGAAATTAATTTTTATAGACAAAAGGACATATGTACATTGTGAACAGAAGGCATACAGCACTTTGCCCTTAGATTCCTACATTTTGTGTCAAATCACTTAAATGGATGTTTATGAGTTTGTTTGTATGTGGTAACTATGTTCAGTTGTTTGGAAATAGCTACCATGAATGTAGATGATAGAGGACGATAAGTTGTACAACTCAGGTGACAAGTGTTGCATATAGGATTTTTATTTTTAGTATATTAATGGCAAGTTTTATCTCTGTTGGATATTTTAGATGTGCACATTTTGAGCTAAAATTGTCTATTTCTACATATCTACTGATACAAGCTGCTGGTGTTAGTTGCTTTGGGTCCATGATTTTCACTTACTTTGTCACAATTGAAGGGTTTTTTAGCAGCCTGTTTTGTGATTATTCAATGATACTATCAGGGGTTAAAATATGATTACACACATGCTATATTCAATGATACAAGCTGCTGGTGTTAGTTGCTTTGGGTCCATGATTTTCACTTACTTTGTCACAATTGAAGGGTATTTTGGCAGCCTGTTTTGTGATTATTCAATGATACTATCAGGGGTTAAAATATGATTACACACATGCTATATATGAAAGGGAATTCTAGACTTTTTAAATGAAGGTTTGTGCATAAGATAGATCGTAGACATCGGGTCATGAGTCTTGTTATTGAGATACTGTGTTGAGATATGACCAAGTATGCATGTATGCTCTTGATAACGTCATTGTAACTGAAATGTATGTTCTTACATTGTAACATTTTTTCCTTGTATCCAGGGAGGGAACGCAAACTGTTTTTCAATTTATGTACATTCTAGGCCCGGTTTTCTACTTAACAAATTGACAACAAGATCTACTTATTTTTTGGACCGGCAGGTTAATAATAGTATACAGGTTAGTCATATCGTCTCCCTGAATTCAATGCTTGATCTCTTTGTGTGCGCGTGTGTGTGTTTTCTCATGATGACAATTCATTTGTGCCTCTCTGTTAGTTTGAGGGTTAGATAGACTTCAATGTTTGCTCAAACCCTAGTCACTAATACTATATTCATATGTAGTCTATATGCCTCTTTTTAGATATATTGGGGAGAAGCAAGCATGATACAAGCTGAGATTATTTTGCTTCAACATGCACTTATGGATCCTTCTAACGAACGATTTGCTTTCCTTTCAGACAGGTGAAATTATTATTTCTGTAAATAACTTAAAGAACTCTATTCATGTTAATATCATTGTAATATACTATAATGTATAAATGTTACAATTTTTAATGGATGAATCTATTACCATCCTAAGAGTTTCTTAATCTTTTTTCCAGCTGTATTCCCCTGTACAACTTCAGCTACACATACGATTATATAATGTCAACTTCAACTAGCTTCGTGGACAGGTAATTCTTATGCTTAACAGCTTAAGCTGCATGGTTTCAGGCTTTCAGCTACTTGTTTTTGGTTACAAACATGAATGTGAAGAAAATATTTTTGTTTTGAGTTGAAGCATCCCGTTACCATAATCCTACCTTTTTATAGATTTTACTATTAACTTCAAATTGAGCAGCTTTGCTGATACAAAAGAAGGTCGTTACAACCCTAAAATGGATCCAGTTATTCCTGCTAAGCACTGGAGGAAAGGCTCTCAGGTATCACTGCTGCCCACAAAACCGTCCCGCATCCTGTTTTTCTGATGGTCGTTAACTTGCAATCTGAGTAACCAATATTTCCTTATTACAGTGGGTGATTTTGACTAGAAAGCATGCCGAGATTATTGTAAAAGATGATGTTGTTTTTCCTATGTTCCAGCAGCATTGCCAGGCAAGTGCTACCATACAATTAGTTTTGCATTTGTTGGTGTCCTTTTTGCTTTACTAACTGAAAGACATGAAAGCTTCATAGGAAATTGCCTTTGATTTAATTGGTTAATTAGTGACCTTTTATTTTCTTGCCTACAGAGGAAATCGCTACCTGAGTTTTGGCGGGATCGACCTGTTGTGAGTATATATTTTAGTTTATTTAATTACCATTTATAGGGTTTATTAATTTATTCCATGATTCCGTTCTATTTATAGCCTTTTTAATGTATTTACGGAATTACGGTTAGCCAATATTGTCAAACTGCAAAGAGAATTTTGTTGATGAGTTCTATGATAAATAACAAATAACAATCAAGAAAACTGATTGCAGTGTGTTCTCAAAGAAGATTTTATTAACAGATCTGTTTATTTCATTGCAGCCGGCTGATAATTCAAAGGAGCATAATTGCATACCTGATGAACATTATGTCGCAACATTACTGGCAGTATGTTCATGTTGTATCACTATATCTGTAGCTTATCTCTTTAACAAATAAGCAACTAATTCCACTTACCATTTATGTTCATGATCACTAAATTTTGGCTTACGATAATCAGCAAAAAGGCCTTGAAGGAGAACTCACAAGGAGGAGTTTAACTCACACGTCATGGGATATCTCATTAAGCAAAGGTCATGAGAGGCAAGGATGGCATCCCATGACCTACAAATTGGCTGATGCTACTCCCATGCTTGTTCAATCTATTAAGGTAAATACCATAAATTCGTGAACATTTTCACAACTTATCATCAAATTAAGACCACTTTCTGTCACTCACGTTTTTAAGAGTTATGCTATATTTAGAATTTGGCACTGGTGATATATGTCCATTGACTCATGCTCCATAATATGAAAGGAAAACCGATTATGTTATATTTTGACATATGCTCCTTTTACATGGTATTGTTGGAGAAAGTTTTACCGGTTAACTTTTGTCCACTTTGTTTTAGGCTATTCAGATAGATCTATATCTACCAAAAAAGCTGACAAAGTTTCATTTAAGCAGGCTGCATCCATTTATATCATTATTTGAACTCTCCATTCAGTGGTCTTATATGCACGCACTTGATAATATACTAGAGGTTGACTAGACACGTTTACATATAAAGGGACAGATTTGGCCCTGTTTAATCTTAATGGGTCAAATTAAAAACTTCAGCTAAAAGGGGAACACAGCAAACATGTTGAAAATCACTCAAGTCCTATTTTGGATGCACACAACACCAACATTGTTATATTTATAGATTTAGAATGCTATGTAATAATATTGTATCCATAAATCATAATCATAATAAACTATTAGTTATTTATAGAAAAAAGATTAAAAAAAGGAAAAGAAGGTGTATGTTGGACAAGCTAACCCAACTTGTCTGTTACAACTCGTACTAAAAAGTGACCTGTTTCATCTTGCACCATTTTGACCAACTAGCCCATTTTGTCATCTGCATCTTATAAGTTCTTAGTTACTGATAATGCTATGCCATGCCAGCTCAGAGCTCTGCAGCATGATTCTTTAGCTGAATAATATTATTTGCTTTTGGTATTTACACTTTGATACCGTATATCTTTCTTGCATTCTAATTTTCAGGATATTGACAATATCTACTACGAGACAGAATACCGAAGAGAATGGTGCACCAGCAAGGGAAAACCGTCCCCTTGCTTCCTTTTTGCTAGGAAATTCACTCGGCCTGCTGCCATGCGTCTTCTTAAAATGGTAATTATAAATAGAACTTTCACATAATATTGTTCAAATTAGAGTTGAAAGCTTTCACTCGTTTACTTATGAATGAGTCGATTTGGGTTTACGTTTTATCTAACGGGCCAAATAAAAAAAGGGGAATTGGATTTTAATAACCTGAACTATTTGAAATTGGCCACTGGCACCCCCAACTAAAAAATTGGCCATATATAACCTGAACTATTGACTTACTGGAATCTAACACCCACTAACGATTAAATCACTAACACCGTTAGTGGGTTCGCTGACATGGCAAGATTTGCTGACGTGGCCTGCTACGTGTCAATCCACGTGTGCACATGTCAGCGTGCCATGTCAGCAACTTGTGCCACATCAGCATGCCACGTCAGCAACTTGTGCCACGTCAGCAACCCAACTAACGGCGTCAGTTAGTTGGGTGCTAGATTCAAATAAGTCAATAGTTCATGTTATATATGGCCAACTTTTTAGTTGAGGGTGCCAGTGGCCAATTTCGAATAGTTTGGGTTATTAAAATCCAATTCCCCGTAAAAAAAACGCCTATAACATAAATTGATCAAATATCAAAGATTCATTTTTTTACTGCGTAATATTGATGTTGACAAAAAAGGTGCTTGCGGCTTAACCCAACCCGATTAAATCTGTTTCAGCACATTAAGATCTTACCTGTTTTGACCTGTTACCTAACCCGCCCAACTTGCTAACTGTAATTCAAATGAAACATGTATGTAACAAGCGGTTTTATTTTATCTAGTCGGCGCTAGGTGTTTCTCACGAAGCAAGCAGGAATTCCTTCATGAGGTGAAGTGTATAGAAATTACGTTTGATGACTTCCAGGTAGGTTTTACTGCTACTTTATTGTGTGCAACTTGTAACAAAATAAATGTGTGTTGTAGAAAAGAAAAACAAAGAGGAACTTACAACTGCTGAGTTAGTTTGATGTGTGCCCTGTTTGTGTACATAGGTTAAAATCTTAACCCACATGGCTTGGTGAGGTTTGACTTATCTTTTTTCTGGTTACTGATTACTCATCGTTTCTAATCTGTTTATATGTAAATGGGTCAAATATGTGTTTGATTTGTTTAACTCATTTAATTAAAAAGGTTGGTCCATCTACTCGTTTTAAAACTAGAATAAGAAATTAAAAGTTACATTCTTGTACGGTATAAAACTCGGTCTAGAATCGGTGCATGGCGCCTCCCCTTTAACTGTTTTTACCTAAACGGGGCAATTGGGTAATCATTGGTGGGTTGTCGGGGGTTGATCAGGTAATCATGGCAAGTTGTATTGATGACGATGGGTCAGGTTTGAAACCATTTTAGGAAATCCACCTCCATACATGATACATGACTATACAATCTTGGCCCATACCAAACTTAAAACCCGTCAGGTACCTGATCATGATTACCTGTCGGATATCATGTATAATCCAGCTCTATATCCCGCTAATTCCCGTTAATATGTGGACAGTAATTACCTGTCGGGTATCATGTATACCCTGGTTTCAGGAGTACCAGTTACTGCCAGGTTATAACTAAACTTGAAACATGTTGAATTACCAAGGTTGCAGAAGGCGCTAGGCGCTAGGCGGGCGGTGAGGTCTAGCCTAGGGACTAGTCGGGACTAGGCGAAATTAGGCGGAATTAGGCGTTTTGATATTTTTATACGTATTTTATATATATATACATAAATTTAGGTGTTTTTTGAAAATATGTTAAGATGTATACACACAAGGTTTAAAAGATTGAACTTTGAGGGGGTTAAATGTTAAAATAAACAAACTTATTTTATTAAAAGTACAAGTTTTTTGTTATAAATGTAAAATAGTGAAATATGGAGGGGTTAAATGGTAAAATAGCTAAAGTTAAATAACCCTAAAGCATAAAACCTAGAAACTCTTCTTCTTCTTCCTTAAAGAAGCAGCAGCCAACTGCCCCTCTTCGGCAGGTTTTCCGGCAGCACCGCCCATCCCCGCCCAGCGCCGCCCAGCCTCCGCCCAACTCCGATTAAGCCACCAAACGCCTAATTCGTCGCCTAGGTCAAAATTCCTATAAAATTTCTAGCCTAGCGCCTAGGCCGCCTTTTGCAACCTTGTGAATTACATACTTCTTTTACTCTAGTTTTAAACGGCCTAACTACTGCCCGTTTAATTAAATGAATTAAACCAAACACAGTAAACATGGACTTAGTTTCTCTTTAGACTAAATGACGTCACACGCAAACATGGATTATAGTGAATTAAACATGTCACTCCAAAGTCCAAATAATAAACATGGATATAGTTTCTCTTTAAACTAGATGGCATCAGACGCAGCTGCATAACGTGAAAGGGGGGCAACGCCCATGGGCAATTAGGGGGCAGGGCGGTGTTGGGGCGTGGAGGTCTACGCTCCCCTCTCCACGTCGCCATCACACCGTGTAGGTGTAACTGGATTGGTCACGACTTGATCCAGTATATTTTCCTTGGGTTTAAATCAAGTTAAAAGTTGTTGAAAACCTAAGATAACTAAATTCACGTTGGGTATAACCAAGCGAGTTTTACAGGTTGGAAACCTAATAAAAAGGTAAAAAATCCAACTTAATTGTCACGTATCGTTTTGCATATCATTACGTACATTTAATGTTTTTTTTTGTTTTATATATAAAAAATAAAATATACAACAATACAACAACCGCTTTTAGAAATATGAGTAAAAAGTAAGATTTTATTAGTCATAAATATAATATTAATATATTATATCACTTAGTTGAATAAACATGTAATTCTAAATTCCATAATAAAACATACAAAGAACATCCATTACATTTCATGACACAACTTCATACACAAAAGATACAATCAAACAAACAAAAGCTTAGACAAAACTAAACTTACAACATTATTCCACACTCTTTAATTCAACTCCAAATTATTCTCTCTAAGTCCGATCACCACTTTTACGCCCTTCTTTCCCACCCTGCCCCTGGTCACCCATTTCATGAGCCGTGTTCTGAATCTTCTGCCCGAAATCCTTCGTCTTCTGCCCGGCATACTCACCGGCATCCTGCAACGTCCCCTTAACATAATCCATCTGCTCGGGCACCGACCCAGCCGCTTGCCTCACCATGTTGAGCAAATACGACAACGAGCTCAAACCCGTCAACCCGAACGTCCCCGACGCCAAAAAGCCCGTAACCGCCAACCCGATTGTTAAAATAGCCGGAACGATAACCGGGCTGAATATTATGAACAACGGGGTGGCGAGAGCGAGCCCGATAAGCGTACCGATGAAGGTGATACCGGCTAAGCCGAGTAAAATACCGCCTACTGGAAGTAGGGCGATGATGGCGAGTGTTTTGCTGGTGGATTGGGAGTGGCTTTGCTGACCGTAGTGGGGTTGGGTGGTGGTGAAATGACGGTCATATGTGGTGGTGGTGGTAGCCATGGTTGTGATGGATAATATTGTGGATTGAGGTGGTGGAGATAGGGTTTATAAAGATGATAGGGAGATGCATGGTGATGACACGTGTATGATGACATGGTTATGAGGCTTTGCATGAGTTACATGTTTCACTTTTGTTTGGTTCGAGTGTGTGGGATAAGTTAAATGTTAATCTTGTTGTTTGCAATGCTTTTTTCTTAGTTTAAAAACTAGATAATGAAACTCTTGATAGATTTGTAAGCATTTGTGCAAATGTGCAATGTTTTATTGAAACTGGTAAGCTTAGTAGCTTACTAGCAAGAATGAATACTTGAAATAAAAATTTACATATATAGACAAATTCATTGATATAACGATAATTGTTTTAAAATAAGTTGTTCACAAGTAGGGTTAACGCAAGCTCAAGTTCGACTCGGAGTGGCTTGGCTTCAGTTCAGTGGCGGATCTAGAAATGAATTCCAGTAGTAACGTTTTTCATTTTAGTTGCAACGTTTTCCAAATTTCGTAAAATAAACAAAATTTTCCACTACGCGCGCGATGTTGAGCAGCAACGGACGCAACACCTAGTTATACACTAGGTCCGCCCCTGCTTCAGTTTTAAACTGAGTTGAAATATAAGACCTTAGGGTTGGCTTGTTTATAAACCGATCCAACTTTGCTTGGATTGCTTTTGTGTCGGGTTCAAGTACTAACTAGACTTGTTAATTAATACCCTTTGTTTAATTTGTAGAGATGAGTTATCTCTTAGGTTTGTTGTTTTGGTGATGTGTATATACTATAGAGTGAAAATAAGTGGAAACCCTTCTCATTTAGACGATGGGAGATGGGTAAACCACAATTGGAAAATTCAAGAAGTCTCTACAAAACTTAGGAAGAGGTGAAAGTTATGTATGTGAAGAGTCATCGTATTATGATGCATTCATAACATGATTAGTATTTGTTAGAAATGGCATAATGGTATCGAAACGAACACACGGATTTTTGTGAGACGGACAAACCTCACGACTACTTTTTATATTATCAAATCAAGAGCGGATCTTGAAGAAGAAAGAAAGCGATGATGTAGTCAAGAGTAGATTTTGAAGAAAAAGGAAGAATGCAGTCAAGAAACTCGTTTTCGAGTTGATGCATGAAGATCAAGAACCTGCGTGGTTCGATCAAGAAAGATAGAAAGACGAACCATTGCTAAAGGATTAAATATCAAGATTTTTATAAATCAATGAAAAATAGTAATTAAACACGTGCGCATTGCAGCACCGGTATATTGTAAAAATCGAATGAATAACCCGATGTATTACGTGTTCGTTAGATTTCATTTGATTTGGTTATATTACAAAATATAGTTTAAATACTTTTCATATATTCTTTTGACATTACAGTTTTTGTAGTTTTTAATACAAAAGTTATGGCCTTTTGTACTTCGCATATATTCCTTTGTTATTGATGCCAAAATCCCGCATGTGTCTAACGCTGACTATGAAGGTCAACCATGTCATATTCTTCTTGTAGGTCGAAATTCAGCGATGCATACATAATCAAGAAAAATTGTAGAGAAAATTGCATAATAGATAACTGTTATGAAAGCTTCAAAGTATTGTTTTGTGCACCTTATAAAATGCCTATTAGATGCATCTAGAATTGTTTTGGCAAAATACGTTGGATTATCAAGCAACCCCCCCTGGGTTTCATGTTATCGATTGCGTTCCCACACCAGCTTTGAGCTAACTATTTCAGAGCTCTAGGTTTCCTAAAAGTCATTTGATTAACTGGGTACCACATAGACATGGTCTTCGGATTAACCATTTGAAGTGAAAATTGAAAACCTGTTTTTAATAATAACTCATACAAACCCAATTATAAAAGCCAAGTACCTCTTAGTTACCAAACCGCTCGAGATGCAAGGTAACCGAATACTAATGATAAAGACAAAGTACATGTAATTATATATATAACATTTCTCATCCTTAGCTACAGTAATTGCTAGGCTTACTGATGGTGACTCACAAACCCACTCACAGCCAACATCTTTGCATTACACGTTATCCTCCTTTACATCCATCTTTGTTACGTTCTTTTACTCAATGCAAAATAAAAACCCTTTATTTTCGAGGTAATTACGAAAGTACCACTACAGTCTTCTTCTTTTTGAGTCCCTAGCTTTTGCTTTGTCTTTTCTACTCGGTCACTTTCTTCGCTACAGTAACAGGTTAGCAAGTCATGTGTTTTACTTACAGCTGCAGGTCAGCTTTGCCCTGGCTTTCTTTGGACTTCGGGTACGAAATCCAGACAACAAGCTTCATTAACACCTCCGTTCTACCTTTGTTAGTAAAGCGCCTACATTTTAACCACCTTGTCGACGGTTGGAGTCTCATTCGAACCAGGTTAGATACGTGTTCGCAGGGCAACACCTGCGGGGCAAAAACTACTTGAACAAACAATTCTTTTGAGTCAACCAAGCGTCAAAGTACAAGTAGTTACCAAACGGCCCCATACGCCATATGTAATGTGTTGAGCCCAATTTGAGTTACTTTTACACACGAACCCAAATAAGTACAAACTGATCAATTTACTTTTCAGTAGCCCAAGCCCCAAAGTAGTTGAGAGTTGAGCCAGTGGACTTTTGAATGCATTTGAATTAAATAGGCAGCCCACATTCTTATTCTTACTCATTCTCAATCCTATCATCTTGTCTTGTTTATTTTCTTGGTCCTATATATGAAATTTATTCAAGTCACCAAATAATATATTCAAACCTGTATATTTAAACCATATAAAATTAACTGCATTCTATGAAAGTAAATTAATAATGGAGCACCAGAGGAGGAATAACTTCAACTACCCTTTTGACGGGAATAATAAAGGAATTTTCACACACGAGACACGACGAGGTTTGATCCCCGGTTTCAATGCCCTCTGTATTTTAGAATTACGAGAGACATCGCCGATTCTTTTTTGGAGTTGCCCTTCGTGTAGGTAAGCCATTTCAAACCCGGATCTTATGGATTCTCATGTATACGTGTTGCCACTTGATCTAGCCGTTATAATTGCACCCATTTTTAATTTATTCAACTTCATGCCATTTTTTTGAAAGGCTTAGTTCAGTAGAAATCCTTGTACAACCCTAACCTAGCGGTCCCAAGTTCGAATCATCGCCCACACACCGGTGTCCTCCTTGCCTAAGCTCAAACCGTCACGGGGAATTTTTTTTTGTGGTGTGCATAGATTGAACCTGTGACCTACCCACAGAATGAGAACCCCTAAGAAAAAACTCACCCTACCTCAAACCAACTGGGCTGGAGATCATTGACAACTTCATGCCATTTAGCTGACCTCGTTATACTTTACTCATTTGTCTTTAATTGTCATTAATTAATTTATTATTCATTAAAAGCTACTAAATTAATACATTTGTATAATGTATAATATTAATGCATTTACATTATAACTAATTTAGGATGTTGTGAACCTAAAATGAACCCATCAAATATATGTTGATAATTTCATACATATTAAAAATGCAATTTGGGAAAAAGTTTTTTAAAACAATAAGGAAAAACAACATAACACAAAATCTTAATTTACCTGCAACGGAGACGGTGCCAAGAAAGCCAAATTCTGACATGCAAATTTCGACACAAAATACTTCATACACATAGCCGGAGAAAGACCACCGTTCAAAACTAAAGTACCAAACTACAACTATAGTATTAAAAATTACGAGTAGGACTTTTATTCTAGGATTTCCTATATCACATCTACAAATTTAATACATTATGATTGTGATTTAACTAACTGCCACCTTGTGATTATTCCCTTGTGCAGAAGGCATACAATTACGTGGTGACTTCGGTGAGTTTTTCCCCTTTGCACCGAAGATGATGATTGGTGGAGATGATTGTTGTCACACCCTCCAATTCCACTTGCGGGTTTTTACCGCAAGACGCGCCACACACCAGGATCCAAGTCAACGGTTACAACAAACGACAACTATATGAAGTAAAACAACGTAATAAACAACGACGCAGTTCAAAAGTTTTAACCAAATACAGCGGAAGCTAAATAATGTTTACAACCCATACTAATAAAAACTTAAGTTTGCAACGAGTTCAAAAGTTATGCAAATGAGACCGAGATGCTGTGCGACTAACCAAATATTAACTATCTTAGAGACCTGAGAAAACATGTTAAAAGTGTCAACATAATAATGCTTGTGAGTTCACAGGTTTTTCAAAACAAGTTTCATATGTGTGAAAGATCAAATCCGTTTTACTATTTTATCTAACGTTAGCTAGACATTAAGTATGTTACTACTGCGATTGAAGCCATTGCTGACTATGTAGTTACTTAATAATGTGTGTACCTTTCGGATTACCGTCATCCCTGAAAAGCCCCGTGTTTGAGATAATATGCACCCGTCCAACCTCCAGTTGACCAGGGGGGTTTCTCAGACCCAATAGATCTATCCTCATTTCCCCGCTATATACCCATATTAGTGGTTTCCTTGGGATTTAGATGAGTCACAAAGTAAACACATGATAACAATAGTAATAAATGATCTTTAAGTAAACAAGTGTGCACCCATGAGAAAGTGTGTAAATAGTGGGGCCATGAAACTCACCTTAGGTTGCGTTTTCTAATACAAACAGACCGACTGTGTGAAGATAGTACCAATCATCATACAACCCAACCCTATCAATAAACCCCTATTATCATCTCATTTATCATGCTAATTGCATGTTTTTCCTAAAATGGATAATATTTTAAGTAAGCACATCAATGCATGCAAATGTTGCCCTAAATGGCAAATAACCTGATTTCATCACATAACCACGTTCCAATCACCGATAAGTTGTTGTACAACCATTTTATCATAAACCCTAACAAGTTTCAATCATTAAATCATCATATCAAATCCTAGATTCTCCTAAAATCCTCAAACAGGTCAAAACTCACAAAAATCATATAACATATCAAAAAAAATTCCTAGATAAGCATCCTAACAATTTCCCTAGATCATTCCAATAACAAACACACAAGAAATCCCACGTTTTAGATAATTAAAACCATTCAAAGCTTGTGTTTTTTTTTTTTATCAAAAACTCATAGGAATGTTTAGATCTAATTTAGAAACTGTTTTTCAAAGATGGAAACGCATTAAAACCAGGTCTGGACCTTTAGGGTTCAAACTAACAACTTAACAAAGGTTTATGATGAATAACACACTTTGGATCTTTGCTTGTAAGGTTCTTTAGGGTTTGAAATGATGGATTTAGGGCAAAAACAGTGTACAGACATTAAGGATAATGAGAGAGCACTTTGGGGTGAGTTAAGGTTGCACAAATGATGTTTAACAAGTCAAGTATGGTATTTATAGTTGTTACTAGTCATGCCAGGCATCCTGGGCGACTATGGTCAGCAACAGGCGACTAGCAATGCTAGTCGTCCATTAAAACAGGCAAGTAGCATGCTAGTTGCCCTTGGAACAGGTGATTAGCATGCTAGTCGCCCTAATCAAGGAACGGTTTTTTCGACGCATTATTCGCTAATTTAACATAGTAATGCATGTATCCCCATATCAACAAGTTATACAATGATCATAAAACATTTATTAATCGACAACTAACATGTTCACGTTAGTTCACCAACTTCCGGGACTCGAGACTCTTGTGTCTGCGTTTATACCTGGTGATCTTCCGAATTACCAACCCTTGGACATATGTATGTAAACCGACTCCCGATGATCCCCGGATCATCAAATTGACTCAACTAAGCCAGTTAATTATGTTTTATAAATGTTTTGCTAAGGTAGACTTATATGTTTGATAAAAGTATTAACCTGAGAGAGAAAGATGTAATTAAAATTTTGGCTTGGGTCAGATTGGGTGTTGGGTGGTCTCTTGGACTGCTTAATTTTCAATAGCGGCTGAGCATGAAGAATGGCATATTATGAATGCAGCGCTTTGATTTTCTGCAGTCAGTTCTTTGGAGGATTGTTGGAAGTGGATAGGAGACAAGGAGGATACGTTTTCCGTTAAGGCGCTGAAGAGCATGATGCAGACAGAAAGAAACAATGCTACGACCAGTTTTAATTAAACTCAAATGGGTCAACTGGGTTCCTACAAAATGCAATACTTTCGTTTGGAGAGCGGGGATGGATAGGATACCTTCAGTTGCGGCTCTAGCTTGGAGATGAGTTGTAGTCGAGGATGACATCCATGTGTTGTGTAATTATGAGACTGAAAGTACCGATCACTTATTCACAGCATGTTGGTTCGTATCGGAAGTTTGGTTGCGGATTGCTACGTGGTGCAGGCTGATCCGATGACTGTGTTTGAATTTAATGATTTGATGCAAATCTATAAGGGCGCTAGCGGAGGTAAAATGGGAAAGAAGATAATCACGATATAGTTATGGTTACGTGTTGGTTGGTTTGGAAGGTTAGGAACGACACATGTTTTAACGATAGGAAGGTCAAAGCGATTGAGGTGGTTAATAAGGTTAAATCTTTATCGTTCTTTTGTTTAAGAATAGGACGTTGTATAAGTCCATTCTTTGGAAGGAGTGGTGTCGTTTCCCTTTGAATATGTTGTAATTGTGTGCGCCTCTACTTGAGGTGTCGCTTGTGATAATGAAAGTTAATTTTCAAAAAAATAATAATATATAATTAGAGTTTTAAACGGGGACGTGTATAGTAGTTTCTTTTTTTAATCCAAAAATCCTGACGTTGACTAAATACAAAGTATTATAAAGTCAATAAGTGTCATAAGTTATGCGATCTAAAAATTAAAATCGCTAGAAAGGGTAATTTGGAAGATATATGAAATAAAAGTATATTACTGTGGATTCACGAGGGATGATTGTTAGAAGATCCAACACGATCATTTAGACTGTCTCTAACGCGCATTTACTCCTACCGCCCGTGCCACGCTGGATCCGCCCTTTGCGTTGGAGAACGACGTCTGATGATATCCGAAGGTGAGGAGCCTGTGCAGAAGGGCGTGGTCTTACCTCGGTTTAAACGATGAGGTGGGCCCAATAGATCCGTCAAGCTTTGCATTTCCTTCAGTAATCTTCCTCACAACACTTCTCTCGATCGATTGTTTAAACTATCAATTATATCAAAATCAAAATTAAATTTGATTAGATCTCGTTTCAGTGGTTATATTAAGTAATTATATAGTTATATTAAATATATTAAATAGATCCGTCAAGCTTTGCATTTCCTTCAGTAATCTTCCTCACAACACTTCTCTCGATCGATTGTTTAAACTATCAATTATATCAAAATCAAAATTAAATTTGATTAGATCTCGTTTCAGTGGTTATATTAAGTAATTATATAGTTATATTAAATATATTACAATAGTTTAAGTATTTAAAATAAAAGTAAAAATGGATGATGTGGAAAATGTAAGGATATGTAAAGATGTTTGTAGGGTTGGAGGTAAAATTTAATGTTTTTAAGGATTTGTAAGGATTTATAAGGATTTTCAAGGATATGATGTGGCAGCTAAGGGCGTCTATGGGCGGCCTTTAGCATTGGAGATAGTCTTAGTCGCCTTTTTTTTTCTGTGTAAGCACAGTGCTGATTGTCCCCCACAAAGATGATATTACCAATGTAGTCTTTAAATTTTCTTCTAATAATTTTATTACTGCATATAAATACCGTTTGGGTGATAAAAAAAGAAATATAACTGAATCATAACCTAAACAGCCGAGCAGGGGTGGAACGGGGTTAAGAGGAGGACTCAATACGTATAAAATTTTCGGACGAAAAGAAAGGAGAGAGGGGGACCCTGGCCCTAAAGAAGCTTCGCCTTTGCTAGTCGGCCCACTATACACACAAACTTCACGCTTTGACTCTGGTATATCCATTAGTGTTAGGACATATATGGTCACATATAATAAAATGCACTCTTTAATTTGATTTTGATGAGAATATGTAATAAATATTAACATGTGATCCAAAAAACACAAAGATGTTCATATAAATAACTATAATTACACATCATCAAGCATTCGAGATATCTAACAACTGAAGACAAAAATAACGAATGTACAAGGAGGTGACGATCTATACATCGACAATCTTAATATAATTCAGAAATCAGAATCACCATATCCAAAACTTCGTGTGTACGTAATTGCATCTCAACTTCTTTTAAAGTGATCATTTTGGTGATTGGTGACAAAACAAAGTTTTTGTTAGAGGCAAGAAAAAGATCAATTAAAAATAGCAAATGATCACACATAGTTATTCTCAATCACATCATCATAAACTCAAAAAAAAAAAAAAAAACAAAAAAAAAAACAAAAAAAACCATATGAAGGGATCATATGAAGGGATTGGTTGGGTACCAAATCCTGGCATGGATCGGCCCAAACCCGGACAACCGACATACACGGACGATAACATGCGCATCTCTCCCATGCACATTGTAGCATGTGCATGGGGCGCGTGCAGGGCACGATGACAGAGCGTGTATCAAGTCGTAACTCAAGATTATGTCGGGTACAAAGGGAACAGCCAGATCATCACCAACATTCTCCACCTACCACCATCCGAGGAGCGGCATGTGTCCCGAGATCAAGGCGGTATTCGCTCCTATTTCCATATTTATTATATTATAAATAGCATTAAAAACCAATGTCGACTGTGAGGGGTTGGCACTGTTTCGCTCGATACAACGCAATAAAGCATCGCTGACGTCACGTACAACCCTCTATAGCTCCTGCTTGCGTCCGTGCGACCTGTGTAGCCGGTAGCCGTTGGCCGGTTGCCGGTTGCCGGTTTAAAGCCTCTCTCTCTCTCTCTCTCTCTCTAAGAGCTGTACAGCTCTGTCTTTTCTATAACACCCAGCGTAGGCGTTATTTCCGGCCCAGATTCACCGCCGCTGGGTTCGATTTCGAAACCCTAGGTGGTGGTGGTGGTGACGGCGCTGCTGTTCATTCCGATTGTCTTTGTAGGTCGGATTGTATGTTGGGGTAGCGGTGAAATTGACAACCTACGTCATTGAACACCTGTATCTACAGGTAAAATCCAGAGTGAACTAATTTTCAGGAAATTCTGTTTTGGGTTCGATTACAGAAGCCTTTGCTTTTGGTGGTCTAATGCTAACCTGCTTCTATGCACATGTAGAGGAGCTTAATGAGGCTTCTAAGGTAGGGTTTACTGTGTTAATTAAGGAAATTAGGGTTTGTATGCTGACATTTTGCTTTGATTCTGGAATATTATTGTGCATTGTGAATAAACTATTAGGTTGCCATTGATGGACATAAGCAATGCTGATAGAAATGGTAGAAAGTGATTATCATTTGTTGTATTTATTTATTAGTTTATTTGTTTGTTTTTTTAGGATATACAAGATATGACATGCTGCTATGATGGCTTATTGCTTGCAGCTGGTGCAACAGCAAATAGTATATGTGGTAAGCGTTTGAATGATTGAATTAGTGTGAAAGTGCCGTATTTTACTGCATCGAAAATAGGATTTACTCTGCCTTTGTGTATTGGTTGTGTTGGCCTATGCTTTTATTTTTTGTACAAGTCAAAACTGTCCGTATCGGGTTGTGTTGGCCTATGTTTTTGTCTGTCTTATTTACATTAGTTATACATAATGACTAACTTCAACCCATACAGCCCGCTTAGCATTCTGTAACTTCATCCATAAATAATGATTCAGTTTTGATGAAAACTACTAGACACTATATTCATCAAACTATGATTTGCAGACATGGTAGTACAAGCCCATCATAAATTTGTTATTCTATCTATTGGGTTGATTTCTGTACCCATTTGCTGTTGCACTTTTTAATCACACTAATTCAATCATTTGCTGTTGTACCAGCTAATATAACCCTATTTGATTTCTAATAAATACATGACCATATATTCGACTAACACTTTTTAGGTACATGGTTGTTGTCATTGCAGGTTGACGTTATGCAAGCGTTGGAAAACCAAATTTATTGCGCTAACGTTCGCTATATTTGTCGGGAGGCTATGATGAAATCTTTGGCTATAGATTGGCTTGAGCATCGTCAATCTCACTTTGCCGCCTATGATAGGCATGCCGCTTTTGGTTTCGTGTGTTATTCACTTGGCATGCAGCCATGACGGACTTATCCGTGAGATATTGTCTGTCTTGGCGGGGCAGCCGACAGACGCATACGTTAACCAAACAGCGTGTAGCCTTTAACGATTATCTGAGCCTCATATTTTCGGTTTTATGGCTTTTTTATGGGTTCATATGCTTTTGGTATAGCCTAACCAACGATCACTTCGATGATGCTGACAGGTGATGTTTAGTCATTTCGGCGATGATGGTCGCCTGCTACTTGGCATGGCAACTCCGGTTGCCGCCGTAGTGGCACTGAGCCTATGGCGATGATGTTGACCTTCATATTAGAGTCGCTTGCTTTGTTTCCGTTTCTTTATTTGCCACATGTGGAATGTGGCGTGTTTATGCCAAGTATCCGTTTGCCCCCGCCGCGGCAACGCGCGGCGGGTATAAAACTAGTTATCATTAAATACCATAATAATATAACTTAGGGTAGTGGAGACAACATTAATCGGGCAGGGCCCACAATAATTAGGGTTTGGTGATGTTGGCATATGTTAATTCTATACAAGGGGGTCTCACTGTCACACTCTCACTCTCCCATAGGGAGGATATGTTTTTGCTAACTCTAAAAGCTATCATCATAGTATCCACATCACCATGTTTTTGTCATAAACAACTATGAAAGTAGTCATCTCCCTACCCATTATTTGTTTCATCTTACGAGAATACTTTGAACCATAAAGCTATCAGTGAAGGATCACTTCTATGGGTTGTTACTTGCACTACTAGAAAAATGAGCAATTGCAACCAGAATTTGCGACCGTAAAAAGCAGTCGCAAAATTAGCTTTCGTTTATCGACCGATCTCTTATTGGAAGGAACATTTACGATTGACCATAAAACCGTCACAAAGCGGTTGCAAATGTTGCGACAGATCATTTTCGGTCGCAAAACGGTCAAAATAATCTTAAAATAGGTCAGCATTGTGGGATTTGCGATCGCGTTCCGACCGCTCAGTTTGCGACCGCCAAGGCGGTCGCAAAATTAGCTAATTATATACTCACATTTTGGGCTCCTTTACCCCCATATCTAGGGCTCATATTATCCTTTACCCCCATTTATATGTGAACCTCACTGATCTATACCCTATTTACATCACCATCAGTACATCACCATTTATACCTTCGGAACATCGATGGCGTCTATTATGCTAAATCACCATTGATATCTTCCCACAGATCTATACAGAGATCTGTGAACCTTTAAAGGTGTATTTAAACTCTAATTTGATTGCTATTATTTTATAACTTAAATGATGATCCTATATAACTTAAATCATGATCCTATATGTTTTTGGTTTACTTTTATTACAGATCTCGATTGTCATCTATTATTTACATCACTATTCGAACGTCGAACAAGTAAACATCGAATCTTTTTAGTTTCGTTAAATCTGTGAGAGTTTATAGTAAATTAGGATTGGCTGTTTTGATCTACCATCTACATCGAAGCTCAGCATTCGAACGTCGTTGAAACTAACCATCAAGGCTCAGTACAGTCATCACTGTCGTCAACATCGAACCTACAGATCTGCAAGAGTTTGTAAAGCTAAACCTAATTCGAACTTGTTAATCATTGTTTTTGAACTTGTTAATCGTTGTGTTGAATGCTTGTTTTTGTACTTGTTAATCGTTATTTTTCTTGTTAATCATTTTGTTGAATGATTGTTGTGTTGAATTTTGATTGTTGTGTTTAGACACTCTTCCAGATTCGTGATTATCTTGTTTAGTTTCGACTGAATCACATAATTGTTAACTGATCGTTAGTTTTGATCCTTGTTAATCCTTTATGTTTAGGCAAGCACATATAGTTTGAATCCAAAAGAGATCTGGAAAATTATTAGATTATTCCTCACTACCTTGCTCTGAATCGATCTGGTGAATTATTAGATTATTTTTCTTTGTAATCTACATGTGCAGCCTAGACTAAAGTTGCCAATGTTGAAGCATTCAAGTATGTCTGGTATCAGACTGGCTAAATCTAATGAGGTTCTTCCTGGGTCTACTGCGTTGTTTAGTTTTTTAATTAAAAAAAAAAGAAGATTCCTGATGCTTATTTTGACATTTCTGTTTTCTGTCCATCATCCATCAGTGGCTTAGGTGGATGATGTCTAGGAGGGAAGGAACAAGGTTGCACATGGCTGGTTGATGACTAGGAGAATCCGCAACTTCAACTTGCAGATTTCCTAGAGAAAGGGAATCCGCAAGTTCAACTTGCTACTATAGCACTATTTTGGCAATATGAAAACCTCCTAATTGTTTACAAACCAACAATTGTTAGTCTCATCATCCCCAAAGAAGGCGAGACTATTTGTTTCTTCACCATATATCCCTTAATCATTATAAACTTAATTACTACCTCCGTCCCATTTTAGATGTCATGGACCCACAAACACACATATTAAGAAATCTTTGATTGTATGTTGTAAAATGACAATAATATCCTCAAGTTATTATTTCAAATCTTTGATTGTCTTTTGTCTTTTATGGGCAAAACTGGAAATTACTTAGAAATGGACATTTAATTTGGAACAACAAAAAGTAGAAAAATAGACATTTAAAAGGGGACGGAGGGAGTAGAAGTTATACATTCATTTCAAGTATGACCAAGTGAAGAAAACTAATGCTAAAAGCTATAAAGCAAATAAAAGTACAATTGTGTTAAATGTATTGAGATTATATGTTATAGAACATATCTCACTGACTTTTGTGATTTCGCCATGAATAAGCCATTCAAGAAAGGGACAAGAGGAAGCAAGAGCTTCTATGGTCCTCATTTATAAAGAGAAATAGTAACTATGATATGTCATATTCTAGTTTCAACTTTTGTTGGACGAATTAAAAGTTGTATTCGGTAATATGTTCGATGAGTCACTTCATCACTATAAATTGTCCATGTTTGTCTATGTAAAGTATATGAATATTTGATCTATTAATGTCAAATTTACATTTTCTTCCTCATAAAATATGATGTTTTGAGTTTAAGTTCAATGCACCGAACCTCAAACATATCTTTTTGTCATGTTCACACTTAGGTGCTGTTTGTTTTTTCTGAGGCAAAAGGTCTGCAGTCTGCGGACCACATCTGCAGACATTTGCAGGAGAAGAGGTGGACCAAAGGTCTGCAGTCTGCAAGAAGAAGACTGTTTGTTTGTTAACGTCTGCAGCCTAACCTAACCATAACCATGACCAACCACAACCCACCTGAACCGAATCTGACCTGGACCCGAGCCAACAACCACCATCCCAGTCACCAACAACCACCACTAACCCAGCTACCAAACACCACCATCATCATCATCACCACGAACACCAACCCAACCACCAATCACCACCATCCCCGTCACCAACAACCACCATCCCCGTCACCAACCACCACCAACCCAGCCACCAATCACCACCACCATCACCACAATTAAAGAAAATAATATTAAAGAAAAAAGTTACATCTATCGTATGTGCAAAAAATAATATTTTTTTTGTTGTTACATAGCTCCATATTTTCAAATATAAAATCACTAGCTTATTACCCCGGGAGCGTCCCGGGGTTGAAAAATCTAATATGACGTTATGAACCTATTGCAAATGGCTCAAGTTAACTAACCACATAATCTCTCGAGTTATGTTGAATTAAAGTTGGCGAGCAATTTGGGTTATGTTTTGTACTTTTATCTCTACTCAAATGGAGCCTAGACATTCAACTAAAAATGAAACGGGTCAAAAATATCCAAAATGCATTTAAACTTGTAGTGCAAAGCAAAATCAACAGAAAAGATCTCTAGCACTTGGGTCAATGTAGCCCACCGATCACATTGATCGAGTAATTTTGGCAACCCGAGCTAAAACATGCATTTTTCCGTTAGGTACAAACCGAAATGACATGGTCAAAAATGTCAATATTCTATGTCAAAAATGTCAATATTCTGTTGGATACAATTATTTATAAATAATGAGATTATATATATTGTTTACATGGAAGGATGATCAGTAATTTGTAAATATGTTTCCAACTACAATAAAACTACATGAACACCGTAAAAAAATAACATTAATAATAAGAACTCTCCAATTTCATTCTAAAGCTAATAATAAGAACACTCCATTGTCTTTTTTCTTTCCGCAGATAAAGAGGGGTGGATGGGACACAGATGGAGGTAGGATGGTGGTGTGTCTCATCCTTCATGGCTAACCCATCCGGCTAAATCCATGAACCTTGAGGTTACACGGTCCGATAACCTATCCCTTAATTAATAGGGCCATTACCTTCCATGATTGGCATCATCACTGCCCCGCTCACGTTTTCCTCCTGAGCCGTTGCTGCTGCCACGCTCATTCCTCCGAGAGGTCCTCACAGCTGGCATATGTGCTCCTGGTTGTTGCCTGCACAGATTTCATACCCATCTATCTACATTTTCATGTACCAATCATAACCATCAAAAGCACACAACGTACGTGCCTAGGCATTCGGACGTCGCCTCAACCAGCTTATGCTTCCCTATGTTGACTTAACTCGTGTTTATAACCTTCTCAGTTCCCAAATATCTTTACATCAATCAATGTAGGATCAAAACCACACTCAAATACGGAACTAAGCTCGAAATGTCACCGTCAAAACTACTGAATCAAAAAATATGATCCTACCAATCCTCTTTGACACAAAATTTGCATAACACCGATTGCAGTTAGACTCACTCGTTACCAGTAAATAGGCAACCGAAATTATAATTTGTCCCCATCTCCACACGAAGCAGCCCACTTTAGAGTTTTGACTACCCCCATCTAAACCATTCGAATTTTTTTAAGTTCTGTAACATAAGACTCATTCTTCGAAATAAGATTCCTAAGAAACTCCACCACACACTTTAAGTCACTCGTGTTTGGGATTGATTATTCAAAACAAATTATGCGTTTTAAAAAAAGCAGGGTATTAACTTAATTAACTGAAGAATCATTTAAATAAGTAACTGAAGTATAACTATATAAGCATGTTAATAATGATTGATAAAAGAACATTCCTTATACCTAGAGTGTTCAATCCAGATCATATCATGATCAGAAGAAACATACAAATTTTATAAACATAAAAAAAAATAACGTAACTTACATTGCTTCCTTTCCAGGCCTGATACTGCCTTTGGGCTGATTTTGATAAACCTTCACCCAATCTGTGTAATCATACTTAGCAAATCATTAAAATTAAACAAACTCACCGTCTAAAATTGGCATCTAAAGCAACCAGAGAAGATGCAGCGCAACTGAATAATTCCCAAGCTAAACCGCCCCTGAATGAGATGTTTCGAACCGGAATCATAACTGCGCCTGTTTTGACCCATAACACGAACCTCCCCATCCCTAATTGATGACTAACAATAATCAAATGAATACACAACGATGACTAATAATAATCAAGCAAAAAAATATGAACATGATTACTTTGCGAATGAAGCAATGACGAACCGAATCGATGCCAACCGAACAACATGGGTACTGGTATCATCAAACCCGATACGGGTATTCGTTTTATTGTTTTTCAATAATTGCAAAACACATATACATAATCTTTAGAATATAAATCAATAAATAAAAAAGCAAAACGGATTTTTACAACTAAACGGTGTTTTTTTCCTTCTAAAAGGTCAAATGTATAAAAAGATTTGACATCAGGTTCTCTCTTTTTCCTTAGTTTTCTTCCTAGCTCCTTAATCAGAATGTAAGAACTGATACAAAAACTTGAAAATTAAAATTAAACAGCATCTAAAACCTAAAGTTGTGAAGATTCTTTGTAGTTTTGATGCTCACACTCATCATCACAATCTAGCTTTCAGTGGAAGAGAATCCCAACTACTCCTGCAAGAGTACAAACACCTAGTTGAATTTTAACACTAAGAAAAACCAAAAGGAAAGTTGTATGTTCATTGTGCTATCACCTACTTAATATACATATGAATGAATAGACTTTATTTGCTAAAAAGAATGGAGAAATAAAGTAACCTACAAAATTAGAAGACCTGCGATTTCCACCACAAACAAACCTCCATTATTTAAATCAACATTGAAGGAAATTGAAAATCATAATATTACCCATAGACCACAATTAAAAATAAGTGACATTTAATTACCTGGCGCTTAACACCACATTCTGGCATGAGTTATGTAGCAGCAACAACAAACTCTTTGCCATATTTAGAAGCAAATGTCATCTGAACCTGAATCAGCTCTGGGAGATCCGCGCATCTTGGAGCAGCAAAACACATACTCGAAATCGCCTCCTTCAAATCAAGAGGCATTCCCTATGCATACAAAATTCCAAAAAAGGATTAGTAAAATGCATTTAGAAATTGATAAGATAAACCAGTGACTGCAAAACAGGTCTGGATTCTTGGTCTGTAATAAAGCAATATGAATAAATTTTAAGAAAATAGCTGATAACAAAACAATGGCTTACATATTTTGGGTTATAATAAAACCTTAAATACAAAAATACATGAACTTGTTGAGAAATAACCAAAAATAAATTACATGTTTACATTAGTTAAATGCAATAACACCATGAACTTGCTGAGAAATAACACCATAGAAGCCACTCTCCTCCTGAGTCTTTCATTTTCCTCTTCCAAACGTGAAACTTTGTTCTCTAGCTCATGTGCATAAGCCTGTTCAACCATACACCACTCTCTCATCACATATTTACAAGACAAAACAAAATAAAATAAAACATTAACCGACTAAATCACTACCTGTTTTCTTGCTCGTGAGCGCGCAACAGACTCCCTATTCTTTATAATTCTTTTTCGCCTTCTTTCAACAGTCTTCTCCATCACATCTCCAGAAGCAAATCTTTTCCTTCCAGCCATATGTCTGTCTGATAAACCTCCCATTAAAGAGGTAGGCGACATATAACCCACATCCATTAAACCGTTATCAGTATAATAATAATAATAATAATAATAATAATAATAATAATAATAATAATAATAATAATAATAATAATCATCATCATCATCATCATCATCATCTCACTTTCACAAATCAAAAACATATGGAAGAAGGGGATGAGGCAGATGAGAAGGGTCCAATCGCTGGTGGCTTTATCCACTCGAACAACAACAATCTTCCATCTCAGATTATTATAAAAAGGAGAAGAGGTTGATTGGGTTTTACCTTCACCGTCCAAAGACACCACTACCACCGTTGGAATGGGAAGGGGCCGGCCGGAGGCCACGGCCGACGACGCCTCTTCCTCCGGTCCCTTTCTTCTTATCTCTCTCCGAGCAGAGGGGTATATCTATAAAAAGAAAACTTAAATATGGTTTGTTGCTTTAAAAAACTGTGAAATCAAAACATCAGAGGGGTCGTAGAACATTGAACACTCTAACGCAGAGAACATGGATATTTTGTGAGGATATCCAGGGATGAGTATTACGATTCAAAAATTAGAGGGTGCATCATTCGGCTCCTGATTCGATTAGGGTTTAGGGTTGTAGAGGGAGAAAGAAAGATGAGAGAGTATTAGGTTATCAATGAATAATTGAGAGAGAGAGAGAGAGGCGATCAAAAGATAAGAATAGGGTTTTCTCTTTTTTTTTTTAATAAAAATCAAAAAAATTAAAAACATGAAAACCTTTCCATTAAGATGCCACGTGGCGATTTCAAGGGATGATTGAAATTACCAATGGACGCCACGTCAGCAAAAGTGTTTTCTTTTATATATATAGATAGATATTTTACAAACCCACAAGTTGGTTTGTGAACTGCAAGTTGGCGTGAGCTTTTATCTAGTATTAAAGCTCAAATTTTGACCTAACATTGATTAAAGAAAAAGCAAAAAAAAAAACGAAAATACAATACCTTTAGGGGAGGTCGGCGGTGGTTGATTGTGGGGAGGAGGAGGGCGGCGGCGGTTGACTGTGGGGAGGTGGAGGGCGGAGCGACGGTGGCAGAGGGGAGAGGAGGGCGGTGGTGGCAGAGGGGAGAGGAGGAGAGGAAGAAGAAGACAGGAGAAAAGAAGAGAAGAAGTAAAAGAAAAGAGATTTTGAAGGGTTATGGGAAAGGAGGTGTTGTCTGATGAAGAAGGAGTGAAGGAGGAGGAAGTTTTGGGGGAAGAAGAGGTTTTGGAAAGTGAGAAGAGGTGGGTACAAGTCTGTTTGAGGAAGAGGTGAGGAAGAGCTTTTGAAGGGTCATGTCTTCCAAAAAACAAACAATCTGCGCGCCCCAAACGTCTGCCCGCGTCTGCGCGGCGCAGACAGAAGTGATCAGAAGTACTTCTGACCAAAAAACAAACACCACCTTAAAATGTGTGTTATTGTAAAGAGGTATTAGAGAACAAGAGACAACAAAAGACAAGTTATAGTGCAAGCTCAGGGCATTTCAATGTCTCCATATAGTCCAAAATGGTGTTTATCAATTTGAAGATGATTAAAAAGGCAATTAAAGAATTTTGTATATCTCATGTCACAATAACTAAGCAAAATCATAAATAATACTGGTTATGTATTAGGATGAGGATCCATTATATAAAAAAAACACAATATTTTGGTAACGTATAATTAGTATTTATAGATAGTTAATTGCCAGTTTTACCTCTATGAAATGTACTAAGTTTGTAGAACTATGTAATCACGCATTTTTCCAATATAATGCAACTTAATGTAGAAGAAATACGACTAATTATTATAGGGGAAGTTAAATTAAATAATCCTAACTTTGTCGGGTTAGAAAACAATAATTCTAACTTGAACATTCGAATCTAACAGGTCCAACTTATCTTGATTTAGCAAAAAAACAGGGCCCACATTTAGTTTTATGCCAACGTGGCATATGTCGTATAAAAAAATGTCCCAGGTGGCAGATGACGTGTAAAACTCAGGTCCCAGATTTAGTTTTTTGCCTACATGTCATGCTACGTAGGCAGAAAACTAACTGGGTTAAACCCGATTAGTTTTGGTCTAGTGAAATAAAAACCAATTAAGACAAGTTGGATCTGTTAGATTCCAATATTCAAGCTGGGATTATTGCCTTCCAACCCGACAAAGTTGAGATTATTTAATTCCAATTACAATTCCCCATTATTATAAAAGTAGATACTTTTAATTGATCGTGTCTTGTAAGGAGCTGGTTATGGACCGTAAGAAGAAAGGAGCGATCTATGCGATTGTATTATTGACTGTTTGGAAACTATGGATAAGTCGAAACCAAGAAAGTGTTTAAAGATGTCAACACAACGACGACGAAATTGATGGCCGGGGGATATAAAGGTGGAATCATATTGGTGGATGATTAAAAGAGCCAAGAGACCGGAGCTTGATATGGCTAGGGGTATGAGTTTTCAGTCTTCGACAACGGATAGTAGTTAATGGTTAAATGTTTGTGGGGCGGGCTGTTTATTTGGGAATGTATGAGGTTGATTTGTTTGTTTTATTGATGGTTCGTGTAACAACCCGACCAGGAGGGGGCTGGACGTTACGACAGTTTGGTAATAGACTTGCACAACGGAAGCAACGATAACAAATATTTAAATGTTATACAATTTCTAATCCAATAGATATAAATACATAACTAAAATAAATAGTCTAATATTTAAGCAGGGACGAAACGCGGTGGTCGTCGAAGCAGTTAACGGGTTGTTATCCACTAGCCAATCCAAACTCTACACGTCCATAACTCTAGAGGCTCTAATCCGCGATGCTTATAACTCAATCTTCTATCACGATAATCTCTATTCCACCCAAGCAAATGTATACATCGTCTTCACGATCATTCAAATGCAGTACCTGAACACATGCTTAAAAGAGTTTGGGTCAGCAATTACGCTGGTGAGTCCGTATAAGTAGTAAAGTGGATCCAAAACAAGTTTATCAGTTCAAAACCAGTTTACAAGTTTACACAGTTTAGCACAATTCAACACATGTGATGCACAAGCGACACCTCAACCCTAACATGGACTCTATATACTGCCACTATAGGTCCTGGCAAAATATATGCCGCAATGGTCTTTCACCTTAGTGGAGGGTTTCCTGGGCCCAACGTCCCGGGTCCACCTTGCGTGGGGGATTCCCCAAGTAGTACTACCCATATATTAAGTGGCTTACCTCTAAGTTAATGAGTGTCAGTATTATCCGGCAGTCTGTATCTTGTCACATCAAACAGTTCACACAAAACAGTTTACACACACAAGCATATGTTCACCCGAAAACATTTATAACAGAAAAAGGGGAATGGTACACGGAACTCACCTTTGGTTGCGTTTCACATCACGTCTCATCGTCACATATCATTCCAAGTCAAGATCCTATTCAAGTTCATAAATATTAGTGTGTGTAACCAATATTGCGGTTACACGTGTGGGCACTTTTAGGTTCTTTAGTTGTCATGGTTTGGCTTATTCTACACGTAGGTTGATAACACTTCTTTTCTAATCATACAACGTATAATCCTTTATCCAAACTCCTATTATGCTTTTAGTGTATTATCTAGTAGCGTGGTTGTATAACTTCGGGTCTAAAATTCTACACATCAAACTTATTATCTTGGGTCCTAAATATTTATGTAATCCGAGTTGTAATTAGTAATCAAATGTCTAGGTTATAGCCCTTATAAAAGTCTATACGTTTCAAGTGACGAGTTTATTCTTATGTTGAATAATATATCCCAAAGTGTCCATAACATGTCCAATTGTTCTATGTTTCCATCTTATGATCCGATATCCTATGTCGCGATATCTAAATTGTCATTCGTACATCTCACCTAATACTCGAGGGCAATGTCTCAATGGTCGTCTATAACATCTTATGTTTTAATGTTCAAGGCATATTATCCTGCTATCGTCATCTCTATCCATCAAGTCCTCCATAGATCCTCTTTGTCATAGTTATTTATATATAATCAAGTCTTTATATCCGCAAAGTTCGTCTAGTGTTCAATATATATCTAATAATTATATGTCCGATATTCTTATCGTCCGTTATCTATGCATATATACCTATTATACGTACAAGTTCGTTATTTAGTTTTATGTCGGGTCCATTGTATTAGTCGAGTCCCACACGTGTACACATAAATACAAGTATGTATAATATATTTGGAATGTTTGTCGTTTAACAGTTATACCTTTCCAGATTGTGATTCTAATGATATTGACTAATGTTGACCAGGTCTGGGATTGACTTCTGTTGACCGGCTAATAACCCATCATCACCAAACTGTCCGTCATCTGTATCCTTCTTGTAACCCATTCCAAACACTACCGCCTTTATCCACAGCTGCCACCTAACCAGTACCACCTCAACCACCAGCACCGGAACCCCACTCCTCTACCGTAACCACCATTCAATCCTCAAAACCCATTACCCAAATCCACCCACTATAACCTTCCACCATCACGCCAGCATTCATCACCCATCCCTTCTTCAATCACCTAACCTGTATGACCAATACCCTCATCGGAACACCCTATCACCACCGCCTGTCAACACCAACTCAACCTTTTACAACCAATCAACCTAAACATCGATTCAGCTAACCATTAATCAGAAGAGAAGAGGAGAATATAAGTTATATCTAAACTTACTGATCAGGTCGGAACCCTAATAAACCGCCGCCACCGTCATCATCAGCCGTCACCACTGGAACCATCATGAAACCCCTATACCAAACCACCATCATCTTCCTACTGCTTTCCATAACCACCACCACCGTCACTTACCCCAAACCGGAACCCTACTCGAGCCGCCGCTGGTCACCACCACAGTCGCCGGCGTCCTCCTGTCTCTCTCTCCCTCTCCTCTGTTCCTCTCTTTCTAACGCTCTTTCTCTCTTCCTTCTCTGTTTCGATCTCTCTCTCTAGAACCCTTGGTCCTGCTTCTCTCTCTGAAATATTTGGGAGTAATGTGGGTGGCGGTTGTGTGTTGTTGGGAAGCGGAGCCACCGGAGCTCCGCCGTGAACCGCCGGGAACCACCTCCTCTCTCGGCTCCTTCTCTCTTGACCCATCTGCTCTCTCTCTCTATTATATCAGTATGTGTGTGTGTGTCTTGCAAAACAAGTGGGTGGAAGGGATGGGTTGGGTTTATATACTAAGGGTCCTTTGATGGTTTTTACAAAACCATGTTTGGTTTTGTATATTGTGTTGTCACAATATGGGGAGTGACTAATCACTAGGCAATCGGATGGGTTCGTTATCGGCTGTTAATTCGGTTCGATCTCGTGTCGTGTAACGTATTTCGTATACATATACAATTATTCGGGTTCAAGTTTGTAACTAGTACTTGCGTATAATAATTATTTTATTGTAATAATAATTTTTAGATGCTAAAAATTTTGGGCCCTAGGTCCGGGGTGTTACAGTTCGCTAACTGGTGGCTAAATAGGTCTTGGGGTGTTATATTATAACTTTTGGTGTTGTGAATAAAAGTTCCCTTTGAATGTTAAAAAACACTTTTAATTATGAAATAAAATAATACAGAATGATAGATGGACGTTTTATTATGATAAATTGGGTAAAAAAAAATACACAATTAGTGAAGGGTTAGCTACGAAAGTTAAATTTTGAAAAACAATATAACAAAGTGATTTAAGTCTTTTATAATTTTTTTCATATGCTACTTAACCATATATACTTGCTACGGGCCCTAAACCCACTTCTCTCATCTAGTTTCCTCACTCCTTAGGACCTCAAAATTTTAAAAAATCATTCATTGGTTTGGTTGATTGTTTAAATCCCTTCCCTGCTATCTCAATTTAAGCTTCTTTAGACATTAAAAAAACACTATTTATTATTATTAAAGAGTTTATATTAAGTTTATTTTATAATACGTACTAGATTATATCCTGGAAGTTTTCCGTGATAGATAAATCTAATATGAAGTGATAAAATATGTGTTACGATGTAGCATAAAAATTAATGTACTACAATATGAGAAAATACCAATTTTAATCATGTGAATAAGAATAAAAATGTATATTAAAAAGAAGATGTATGTTTAGATGAGGAGCAAAGCTAGGATCAACCATTGCATGACATGATTGAGACGGTGGTCATGAAGGTGTGACTTTTTTTTAAATGAGTGGCTTTAACCTATTCTGCTCTTGTTGAAAATAGAATTTATAGTTTGAACAAGATTGCGCCTTGCGCCTTTAACATCTATGATCTAAATAATTAGTTTTCTTATAAAAAGGCAACATTTCAGTATTTGCTTTAAGACCGAAAGACCGTGATTTTCTTCCTATTTCGGCAAGCCCTCCCCTTCTGATAACATAATATTCTGCCGTGAACCAACCTCTCCTCTTTCTCTCCTTGCATACTTGCTCAATCCTAGAATGACCAGTGCCATAATTCTCACTTGCCATCGTTATGTTTTTTTTTTGAACGGCTAATTGTTCTGTCACCTACGGGATTTGATCCCTCACCATTTGAAAAGGCAAAGCCTTATTCAACACCTTGATACCACTAGGCTAAAGGCCGTTTTGGTTGCCATCGTTATGTACTTGTATTGTTTATTTTTTATTTTTGTTCATTATTCGGATAACCTACAAGTTTCTGGTTTTCTTCCTCCAATACACAAAACAACTGATCACTCATTAGTTGGTTTTCTAAATCATGATTTCTATGATATGGTTTCCTTTGTGTTCCAAGTGGATTTGAGTATGTATGGTAGAGGCCGGTATCACTACACAATTAAATTAAACAAACAAGTGGTAGGTCGATGGTTAAGTTTGTGAGAAAGATAAAAACAACTTTACTTTATTATAATATTGTTTTCTTTAAAATATGTCACCTTGATAATTAAGCCATCATTCGGTGTCCAGTTATGACTTGATCAGTTGATCGTAGTGCTAGCTACCCCCTCACGAGAAACAATGATGCATCTATTACTTTAATGAGAAGATGCTCTAAAAGTGCAAAATTTATCCTGATCGAATTATATATAACTTCTCCATTATCACTCCTGATCCTTTCTTCCTTTTGTTGTATAAATATTTCTTTAATTTAATGTTCCTTTTAGCCCAAGTGGTATTAAACCTAATTAATCTTAAAGTGTGAAACCCATGTGTGCCAATACAAAGATTCTTTGAAAACACTTTAAACTCTATTGTTTAAACGAGTGTAACCCTAGTTATTATAGGAAAACTACAAAACAAATGAGTATTATCGACGGAAATATGTTGGTCTCCAGTCGCCGAAAATATGGACGTAGGTAATCTCATTTGCGATAGATTACCGAAGAACTTTACCAAGTGATCACCGACCATCTACTCCAACGGATCACAGATTTTGAAAAGCCATCTGAACTGCTAGCTAGTTTCTATTGTTGGTACTTATTTATGTGGTAATAGATGAATGTTATAGTTTTTGAAGCATGAAACAGATAAAAGATGCCACAATTCGACTATCCAAAAAAACTGACATGGGTGAAAAAAATCACGGGTCCGCCATATTATATATATATATATATATATGTGTGTGTGTGTGTATGTACTTTTGTATTAATATTTAAGCGAACATAAATGAAAGGCCAAACACATATAAGTATTAACATAAATGTATGTCCACAAACCTAAAAAAACAAGCGAAACATGTGTTCATGTTCGTTCATTTTAATTAAAAAAAAATTAATGTTAATGCAATTCATTCATTCATTAAACAAATAAATAAACACAAACAAACTTCTCATCAAACAATTTACTTTAGTACTTTAGTCCTAATTATTATATTATTAATATATATAAAGAATAAGAATTTTATAAATCAGGGAAAACTTGGCGTGCATAGTACAAAGACTTAATTTTTCAATGATAGGTGATATCGTATTTTATTCTATATATTCTGTGCGATTCAAATTCTATATTCAGATTTTATAAGGTTTTTTAGGTGACGTTTATACATTTTCAATGTTTCAGAAAAGTGATTCCTTTGTGTCTCTTCCGTAGTTTGTTTTTATGTGAAAGTTTGGGTTCAATATGAATTCAAAAGAACACATATATACACTTGCAAAACAAATTATTTTCATGGACAGATCCATATATCGGGAACAAACACATGTACTACAAAACAATGATTTCCATTGATCATACACAAATACATGAACACAATAACCATTGACACTATAATAGGTGGCAAGTGGCCAACTCAATCATTCATATTATACAAAGCCAAAGTAATTAAGAGAATCCAACAAGGGATTTCAAAGTACAACATGAGATAGAATTAATCAAGAACATCACCTACCATGATCTTGTCTTAATTATCCTCTTATTCCCTTTAAGGGTTATAGTTCCATGAATTATAAGCACCATAATTAGGAGGCAACACATGAGGATTTTGTAGAGAGTTCCCTGAACTTTGTGGCATCATCAATGTGTTTTGGTCACTCGAAAACCGAATAAGATCTGCATTAGTTGCATCTAGTTCCTTTTGTAGTCTAAGAACTTGCCTTTGAAGTACAGAAATCGCGCCAACACAACCATAAACAGGGTCTTTTAGACGTGCCTCGGCCTCATAGGCTAGAGAGTTGACAGCATCTTCTCTTTGATGAGGTGCGATTTCGTTCAGGAGTTTGCTAACGTTGCTTGCCCCGAAAATTTTGTGGACATTTGCGAATTTAGTCGGATCTTCGGGTGGGAAATATGGTGAGAAAACACATCCTTGGATGCATTTTCTTCTTAAGAACTTGCAGGCTGCACATGGAGCATTAGGATGGGTGGAAGAAGCCATATGCTTATGTGATGTTGGTCTACATATTGAGAAATTAATTAAAGGTATTTCCCTGATCTTAAAACTTGATTAAATAAAACATCATTAAAGTGTAGACTTTAGATAGAGAAATTAACCTAATCAAGGGAATGTCTTGAAAGAATTCAAGGTTTCTTGCTACAACCTTTTGAATATTGAGGTTTAACTAAATAAATTACAAGATAATACCGATAAAACATAATTAAGTGTCATCATCTTCAATCGATAGATAGAATAATGACTAACATATAAATTTAAAGATAAATGATAAATCAAATAATAATAACTATAATAGATAACAAACTCGACTACACTTCTTAAACATAAAAGTGTTCTATAATTAGATCGAATAGTCCATCGCTTTCATGAGAACGCATATTGACATCAAAAGTAAACTTATATATCAAACTAAAAGTGAACTTATATATCAAAAACAGTTTCTACAATTAGCATGCAGATTGTATATCACGATCATGGCAAGACAAGACAAGATGTAACAATAAACACAAAAACCCATCTCTTAGTTAATATTCGCCTTGATCAATCTTAGATATTTAAATTAACCAAAACACTTACTTTTGAATTCTAGGATTTTCTAGCTTTAAGCTCAATCCTTTTCTTGTTGTTTTCGGCCCCAAATGTTTACATTGTAAATCTTTATGTCGACTAAAGATCAACTTAAAATATATAGAAAGAAATATCAAATATGTTAGGTTTCATACTCACAAGTCAAAAGTGGGCTATTTTTTTTAGTTTTCAAGGGTTATATATAGCAGTTTGAAATAATACTCAAAATTACCATTGTCAGAACTACTTCAAGAATTTCTACTAACAAGCCGGAAACTTAGACTAGAAACACCAAGTCCTGGCTATAATTATTGTTTTTTACTTAATTTTTGTGATTATTCTGTACATATTTGGATCCTCCAAAATTTGGTCCCTTCTATACTCATGAAAAGCTGCAACAACAGATTCCTTTGTAAGTATATATATATATATGTATACACATACCCACAAAGATTTTTCAAGATAATCCCATTTATCTCCTACCAAATTCAAAGACACTAAAGTCAACATGAAAAGAAAGAACTATAAAAGATCTATGTACACCTACTAGATCTACAAGCATCGTATGTACAAGAGAAAAAAAGAAGAAGTCTTTCAAGTACCCCATGAAGCAAAATCAAGAAAAAAGAATAATTGTGTTCCAAATAATTAATCTTTGCATGTCACATGATCTTTTAGGGTTTTGTTGGTTGATTTTCTTGAAGTGTAAATTTGTTTAACCAAGAAAAGATAAAAGGGTTTGTTGTATAAAGAACAATAAAATGAAAGCCTGTGTAACAAACAAAGCCTCTTTGGTGAAGAATTTTTGTTGTGTACTTTTGAAGAAATAAAGATCATGTACCTTTTGTTGCCCTAGCTAGCTAGTTAGTGTATCTAGTGTGTTAGTAGTGCAAGATCTCAGAGGCTATGTATTTGAGTTGAGTACCTGATGGCTAGGTATATATTCTTTGAAATCCAAAGGGTAGCTATAACTATAGCTAGTTAAGTTGCAGCCATTGAGGACTTGAAGATAGTTTCTTTGGATTAGGAGAAAAAGTAAACCCTAGATGAGCATTTAAGGAGGATCAACAAGAAGGCAGAAGTGCAATTATATGCACCAGAAAAAGGAAGTTTAGGTAAAGTTTTAGAAAAAGGAAGGGGGAGAGAGAAAGAGTATGATTATGTAAATGTGAAGGAATTTGAGACAACCAAATCACATTAGAGTAATTTGCAAGGGTTTTATTATATATAACCAAATTAAAATGATTAGCGACTTGTTGAAATAGAAACATATACTACTTCCTTTGCATAACCATTGTTACTTCATATTATAATGTAAAATTATTCTATTATCAAGTCAAAACTTAAAAAAAAAACCTATTTTTTTAATTTAATCCTCTCCATCTTTATCCCCCTCCCTCCCCCCCTCTCTCTCTCTCTCCCTCCCGTACACAAACATGAAAACGAGGTACGAGGTTCAGTCCTGACTACCAAAGATTGTGATCCCCTCTACGGCCCGTAGAGGCCTCTACGGGCCGTAGGTAAAGTCTGATTAATTTAGAGATCAATTTGGGTGGGGTGGGATGGGATGGATAAGTTTACCTACGGGTCGTATGGCCCTCTACGGGCCGTAGGTGAAAGAAAAACTAAAACGTTTGGGACGAGGTTCGATCGTGGGCCTATTGTATCTCACACACACACTCAGTCTTAATGCAAATATGGGAACCATCTGGGCTACCAGTTCATTGAATTCTATATTGGAAAAAATAAATATAACACATACAAACACTAGATGGCATCTACAGGTCGTATGGCCCTCTACTGCCCGTAGACAATTTTTTTATAATTATTTTATTTTATTTTTTTAAAACATATTTTAGTTGTTTGTTGATTTTTACTTTGTAACTATAATTAAAAAACGTGTTGTTTGTATAAAATGTTATTTTTTTTGTTACCTTTACCGTCTCGATAACCGTGTAATCGTCAACACAAACATTTATATAAATGTTTATAATATAAACAAACAGTTAAGATAAAAAACAGTGTATCGTCAGTCATAAACGTTTACAAAATATCATAACAAAAGACAACACTAAAGCATCTACGAATCATTAGTCGGCGGCTGCTGCAAGGACGTCTCGGCCTGCTGCGAGGACGTACCGGCCTCATGCGTGGACGTGTGGGTCTGTTGCGTGCTGGGCCGTATAATCGGTGCGACACGAGGCTGCATGCCCATGTGGCGAAAGATATCCTGCTGGCCAGTCTGTTCATTGATTGTCCTCGTACCCCGTATTACCTACGGGCCGTCTAGGGTTTAAATGCACTCCACCAACCCACTTCTACGGGTCGTAGAGACCTCTACAGCCCGTAGAGGCAACCCTCATTTAATGCACTGACACCCTCTACGGGCCGTAGAGGTCTCTACGGCCCTACGGCCCGTAGAGGGTTGTGGAAACCTAATTTTTTTTTTTAAATAACATGCCTCTTAATTTATTCAGTTAATTAATTAATTAAATTAAATTGTTCAATTATTTCGATTGAATCTAATATAACTCAAATAGTCAATGCAATTTAATCTCAGCAAATCGGAGTTAATTTGTTTATTTAATAATAATATTGTTAAATCATGCATCTATTGTGCAAATCAGATTTGATTGAGTTGACACAGTGAGTTCAACGGAAAAACTCGTTGTACATCAAAGGTTGTATTGTTGTAACAGTTAACAGCCGGTGATTAGAGGTATACTGTTATTGATTTTGAGCTTATTATACATTGTTAGGTAGAGACTGATAGAGAAAATTATATCTTAATGATTAACACTGATTGAATTGTTTGGTTGAATTCAGTAGGATTGGTGATTTGAGTGCGGATATATTTAGGTATGGAGAGAAGAGGAGGAAATGTGGTACCGAGCTCACCGTCGAATACTCCGAGGTCGACTGATAAGGCGGGGAGAGATATAAGGCGCATAGAAGGGAATATGAATGGTAAACATGATAAAAGAGTTTTTGGCTATTCACTACAAGAAAACAGAGCAATAGCGGCCACATATGTTTCCGCTATTGCTAACGCGGGTTGCCGCTATTGCTCCTTGTCGCTATTGCTTTTTGTCGCCGCTATTTCTTGTGCCACGTCACTACATGGCCATATTATTAGCGGCGACATGTCGCCGCTAATAACCTTTTTTTGTACCTGCTGATTTTAACCTACTAATGATATTTAAATACTGGAAAACCGAAAAAAGCATAAAATATTTTACATACGCATCCCAAATTCGAATATATCATCCTAAAATCGTTTACATGAACCATACTAAACACATAATATCGCACCTACATATCATAATCATCATCATCATCGGTGTTATCATTCCCTTGATCTTCTTCATGGTTTTGGTTTCCCAAGTCCGGTGTCGCATTATCTGAAAGAATCGCCCGGATGATTCCATTTCTAAATTGTGGGTTTTCCAACAAACTCGCAATTTGCTCCTACAATAACATCAACACCAATCAATTTTTTCAAAACTATAAACACATAACAATTGAGTCAAAACTACACACATATATCAAATGGGTCGCGACTACAAACATATAACAATTGGGTCAAAACTAGAAAAACATTTACCAAATGGGTTAACACTATAAACATATACCAAATGGGTCAAAACTATAAACATATACTAAATGGGTCAAATCTACAAACACGGGGACTACCCGAAATTAATTACTAAATCAATTTCGGGCGGGTATTTCTAAGCTCACTATGTTTTAAATGGGGATTCATTTTCAGGCATGTCTTTCTAGTCTCATACATACACGCATACATGTATACATACATACATTCGACTACTCATACACTCATACATACATACATACATACATAAAAATTATAAAAAAAACACAAAAAACAGAAAAAAAAAAGAAACAGAAAATACAAAAAAAATAAAAAAACTGAAAAAATAAAAAAAAACTGAAAAAATTATAAAAAACAGAAAAAATAAAAAAGCAGAAAAAATTATAAAAAACAGAAAAAGTTATAAAAAACAGAAAAAAAAAGAATACAAACATGTATACATACATACCTACTTACAAACACATATACAAAAAAAAAACAGAAAAAAATAAAAAAAAAACAGAATTAGCGGCGACTAACCGGTATTTGACGAATCCTCACTTCACAAATCTTCACGTGGTCCAGTAGATTGGTTCCCTACCACACAATTTATAAAAAATTAAACAAAAAAGTAAAACAAAAAAAAACTGAAAAAAAAAATTTATCGGAGATGGTGGTGCTCGAGTGGTGGTGGTGGTGCTCAACTGATGGAGGTGCTCGACTGGTGGTGGTGCGAGTGGTGGTGGTGGTGGGCCGACTGATGGTGGTTGGAGAAGAGAAGGTGGCCGAGCTAGGGGTGGTGGAGAAGGAGGGCCGAGCGGTGGTGGAAAGGAAGGGGGTGGAGAAGAAGGTGGTGGAGGTGGTGGAGAAGAAGGTGGTGGGTCGGCGGTGGTCTTCGGCGGCAGAGGTGGTCTTCAAGGCTTCAAGGGTTTTGGGAAGAAATGGACGGAAGAATTGGCTTTATTTCCCGGTTAGAGCAATAACGGCGACATGTCGCCGCTAATAATGTCGCCGCTATTGCTTTGTGTACTTTTAAATCTCAACCCTTGCTTTGTGTTGTCAATCAACGGCCAGATCTACTTGCTTTAAGCTTCACGCGGATTTGGGCAATAGCGGCGACGTCGCCGCTACTGATGTCGCCGCTATTGCTTAAATTTCTTGTAGTGATTAGGGTTTTGAAGGAAATGGGGAAGGAGATGTTTCACTAGTTTGAGTTTGGAAGATGGTTAAAATAGGTTTTTTAAAGTTTTGACTTGAAATGACAAAAATGTCTCTAACCTTAACTGAGTTTTCTAACGGAGTTAAAAAAATAGGCCAAAATAACACCAAAATGAAAGTTCTGGGTTAACAGTGATAAAAATAACTTTTTTTTTGTCTAAACAAGCAATTTTGGCCAAACTTTAGGGGCCATTTTGGTAATTTACTCATTTTAATAAACCAAAAAAAATTTAAGACAAATGTGATTTATTTAAAATATTTATTTTTTTGTTTTTCCTTTTTTTCCTACTTAATTATAGATTAGAGATAATATAAGCTAATATTTATTAATATATCATTTTTATCTTATTATTATTTTACTATATAATAAATAATAATCTTATAATTATTTCACTTCTTTCTCGTATGAATAATTAAATTATAATTTCACGTTTATCTTTCATCTATTAAATATTTATTTTCTTACATAATATTTTCGCTTATTAATAACCATTTAATATTTCATTGATCCACTCGTGCGGGTTGGGCCGCCTGATGGAGCTACCTTTCGCCAATGGGTGCTGCATACGGAGTTCCCCGTGCGATTTTTAGTTGGCCATTCAAAAAAAAATATTTTCATTGATCCAACATATGCAATATTAATTTTTCTAACCAAATAATAATAAAAAACAAAAAATGTTTTAATTAACCTATGTGATACGCAAGTAACTTAATATTAAATAAAAGACAGAGATATTTCATTGATCCAATATCATATAATATTAAATTTTCTAAACTAATAATAAACAAAAAAGATTATAACGCGTGTGATACACAAATTTATAACATAATACTAAATAAAAGACAAAGTAAATTATTATAATAAGTAAATAGTACATCATAGTTCATTTTTCAAAAACGTATCTTGATGTTTGTTTAATTATGTTAACCGACTACATTCTATTTATTCAATTTGTGTAATATGTGTGTTTATTCAACCCGTGCAATACACGAGTTTTTAAATACGTTACTTTTTTACTATTCAATTTATAAAATTACATTTACTCAACTAGTATAGTACACATGGTTTAGTTGTAAATAATTATAATTCGAATACTTTGTATAATTGTGTAATTGTATTGTTTATTTCGTTCTTTTAAACATTATTATCTTTTTTTGGTTGCTTGAGTATGTTAACAAAAATGGAAGTTTTGATTTCCAATCGAATCGTTTTTTTAGAAGAAAATGTTTTCAATGTTACTTTGGTATGTTTATATTAGCATGAGTCAGGTTTATTTTATTTTCATCATTAATTTTGCTACTATATCATCATCACGATTTATTTCTCAACAATATTGTTAGGTAATATTCATTGTAACAGGCCAAATTTAAAATAGATTGTATTAGATTTGTCTATCCCAATAAGCTCCCAAAGTATAAACTATGATTTATAAAATAATATGACATCAACTAACTTAAAAAACATTACTGTTTTTCAAGCAAGATTAATACATTTTAGGAAAATACAAATTATGCCAAAGGAGGCATATCCAATTTTGGATTGAAAAATCATCTACCCTTACATTTAGAATAGGTGCTTAGCTACAGTAAACAAAAGGGCCCTTCATTTTAAAGTATTTTACAAAAATGCCATTATTCCTCTTAAGGGCAGGCTATTTGTTTGGTCGCCAACTGCCCAGAAAAGCCACCCAAAACCGCCTGGAAAACCACCAAAATCAGTCCGGACAACATGCCCAAAAAAACTCCATTGACAGTGCCTCTGGGACGGAACATCGTCGTTCAGGCGCATCGGCGGATACCCAACAATGGCCGGAGAAAAAACGACATGTTCAGGGCCACCACCACAATCACCATCAACGCCGTCACGCTTCCACAACGTCGTCACCGTCACTGAGTTAGGCATCATTTGATGACGACGTTGCCTGATATGGAATGACGGGTGGTGGGTATAAGGTGGTAGTAGTGGAGAATCGATGGTGCTCCGGCAGCCATGGTAGCGGAGAGACTGGTCACTAACTCACTGGTGGTGGTCGTTGGGAGATCTATGGCGTTTGGTTGCGGGAATAATGGTGGCGCGTGAGTTAATAGTTTGATTGGACGATCATGTATTAGTTTAGGTTGGTGTAAAAGGTTTGTGCCTTTGTGGTTGTCTGGTTGATCAGAAAAGAGGTGTGGCTATTTGTTTGTTTCCTAAATGATGAAAAAGGAATATAACTACTTAATAATACATGTTAAAAATCAGTATGATTTGTAAAAACAATTATGGGTGACAAGTTTGTGTAGGCTGTTGATTTTTGTGATCAAATTAAGAGGATTCAAAAGTACAATTAATTTGAACGGGCATTATTAGATGATGGGTTCTGTGTTGTCTCTTGGTGTGATTCACTAAGTTTCAGCGTGCGTGTTTGAATGTTTCTACGAGTTGGTTCAAAGTAAACTCGGAATTCAGTGACTTGAAGCAAAGTCGATGCAACTCGAGTATTAGTGGATGTGGGTCATAATCATAAATGTGGTTCTCATTTGGTTAACAACTTTCAAGTTGCAACCCATTGTTTTTTGGATGCGAATAACATAACTTCTAAACTAAGTTTCATAAATGCGGGTCAGGTAAACTAAGATGCGTATATTAGTGAAGCTTGGAAACATTATTTTTTTTTGTTGTTTTGACACAATTTTTTGATGGGAGAGAAGGATGATTGGACAGATGCTTACTTTTTCTCCGTGATGGTGGTCACGATGATGAGCCTTCGCGCCTGTGATGGTTTGGTGGGGGCGGTAGTCGTGATGGTCACGGCCATCACGGATCACCTCGCCTACCCTAAATGGTTTAGACCATGTATAGTGGCAGGGTGAAAATGGCGTGAAAGGGCATTTTCGCGCCCAAACACTGCCCCCTGGGCGTTAAAGGGGCAAGCACGAAATATTTCGCGGGGCATGGAGCACTCTATCGTACAATCCTTTTCTTCCAAGTCACTTTAAATGATTTGTTTATTATTTTCTTTAATTAAATTTTAATATACTCTGTATTAAAATGTACAAAAGAAGCACCTTTTTTGCCCTTTTGAAACTCCATTCACTAGAGGAGGGGGGTGTGTTGGTGTGAAAGGGGCGTAAATTTCCACCATTAACGTCCATTTAAGCTTCCACTGCCTATGGTCTTGTAAAAAATAAAATAAGGTTTTGTACGGTTTAAAAAGCGTACCTATGTGATTATAGTAGGGAAAAATTAAGCAACGAGAAATATGGGCTTATTTTTTTTTAAACGGTCAACGATACCACCCATAACGAAGCCCTGCACTCTTTAGGTTCGGTCGCCGGGCTCCCCCCCTAAGGTCCAGCCCCTCATTTCAGAATAACCCTACTCTGAGTGAGATTCGAACTTGTGACCTCCCAAGGCAGGAACCCCACAAAGTGGGTAAACCTTCCTACCTCCATTGCAACCACTAGGCTACAGCATCATTGGCAAAAATAATCATCATAATTAAAATTCAATTTGTCGTGGAGCTTGGATTCAATGAACGAATTGGCCTTTCTGATGAACTAGTGCCGCCGTTCAATTTTCCATCAATTTCCTGAATTATATAAACTCCAAAGGCTCCCAATACTATATTGTAATTTAATTTGTAGGATTGGCATTCTTCTGGACTACTGGATTTTATAAAATCTAGATTTTCATTTTATTCATTAAGTATTTTGAAACAACTTCTATTTTTTAACAGGAAGGAATGATGTTTCAAAAATCGTGACATCGGACGTTATGGCTAAGGTCGACTACTTAACCGCCGCCGGCCTCTTGGCTATCCCAGATGTGTGGAAACTCGACCTCCACCCGCCCAATGGAATGACAAAGGCATAATCGGTAAAACCTTGCCTCCCATCCGAGTCAAACAAACACCACTCGTATTCAGGAAAACCTTCACCTGAATGTCACTCCACCACAAGAGTGAGGCATTTTGAAACAACTTAATAAATGGCAACACTCCTTTCATTTCTACAATATCCCCATCCAAATTTATCTTTTATAGACCCATCTTGTGTTTCTGACACATCATCACGATCATTCCCGACCTTAGGTATTGACACAAACTCTCGGGAGAGCCGAATTTTTTTTATTTAAAATCTTTTTATGTGGGAAAGAATAACAAGGACCAATGCAGATGAGTTTGTTAAATGACTTAATTTTTAAAAGGGGGAATATGGGTGTGATAACTACTCCTCTAAGAAAGAAGACCAACTTTTTATCAACTCTAAGAAAGACAAATGACATGAAATACTACCTTAAAGACTTACCTTTTTTTTAACCAATGTTTGATAGTTTCCAATTGATAAAAAATGGTAAATTATATAAGGATGGTAGGTAGGCGGGCAACAAGCTGCGCCGCCACTTTTTATTAGTTTTCAATTTCCTATTTATAAAACTAGTTGTGATAGTCGAGCGTTGCGCGACTACAAATCAGTTTGTCATGATATTCAAAGTGTGTCCACTGATGTCTGCATAGCAAAACACAGCTTCAGTCACCACATTCAAAAATCGGCCATTGTGGTTTAAACTGTTAGAAGTGTCAAAAAAATCCTTCAAGAAAAGAGTTCACAGACTACTACTACAACTACAGATCAAAGCACACTCCCTATGCGTTACTTCAGTCGAATGTCTTGTTGCGCCTGCTTCTTGCTGATGTTGTGTTTGTGGAATTTTAGAGTGATGAGATTGTAAAAAAATCCAGAACTCGAAACTTTGTATCCAACCTAGGGATGATCCGACGGTCATCGTATTGTTTAGGTACAACATAGCATCGCAAAAAACAATTTTCACATCTTTGCTCTTTCGTTATAGCCCCAGCCTAACTATACTCATTTAAAAAAATAATTATGTTTTTTTATCACTAACTTTGATTTAATATTTAAAAAACAAAAAACACTTGTACCTCCCCCAAGGTTCGAACCTGAGACATTGGCCAAGAAAACCTCACCACAAACCACTCCACCACCAACATATATTGTCTTTTGAAATGAAACCATAAATATATATTGTTTAACAAAGGTTAAAAAATAAATAAAAATAAAGTGCCTCCCCAAAGATTCAAACTTGGGACCTTGAACAACTAAACTACACCACAAACCACTCCACCACCAACACACTTATCTTCTAAATTGAAACCATAAATATATATTGTTTAACAAAGTTTAAAAAAAAATAATAAAGGCCACCAACCCTCTCAACCAATGAGAGGGTGGTGGAAATAAAATGCCTCCCCCAAGACTCAAACTTGGAACCTTGGACATACAAACCACACCACAAACGACTCCACCACCACCACATTTATGTTTTCATTTGAAACCATTAATATATAACCATTAACAGTTTAAAGATAAAATAAAATAAAGGTCACCGCCCCTCTCAACTAATGAGAAGGGGTGGCACTATTCACACTATTCATCTCAAGTTTCCAATAATACATAGTAAATTGTCTATTTTATCATTTCTATTTTATTTACTTTTAATATATCATTCTATTTTGTCATGTCTAAATTTAAATTGACAAATATCTAATATATATTTTTTATATATAATTTAACCGTAAATGATATCTTTTATTTACTTATATCATCTATCTTTTTTAATTTAGATTTTGATGTTTGATAATTGAAAGTTGAAACTTGATTATTGAGATTTGAAATTTGAAAGTTGAAACTTGAATTTTCATAGGGGCATGTATTTTTCTTACTCGCCCTAGGATCAAAACGTTTCAAGGAATCTTGGGGACAACCCTGATCATAATAATAATTAACCAGGAGAGGTCGTTCCTTGTTGCCACAAGAGGACCGGAAATTTGGGCTCCTGATGTAGATGTCGTGGTCTAATAAAAAACAATATAAAATGTAGTAATTGGAAATAATGTCATCTCCATATGAAATTGGTAGGAAGTTATAGTTTCAACTCATTTTTAACTAATGATTAAAGTAAACTGATGATTAAGACTGGAAATTATAAACTTAAATTTCGATTTTGATCTTGAAAACAATTATGGGAGAGGGTAATCCTCTCCGATTTCAGGTTTGACAAAATCACAAAATAGCAACTGGTATTGTTAAACTAGTGGGGAGTCATTAAGGGTGACAGCGTGTATAGTCAAAGCAATTAAAGTTATATGAGACAAAAACTAACAAACCATTCATAGACAAAATGTTTTTTTCAATTAAAGTTTAATAAAACCGAATCTTTTATACGAAAAATCACAAATGAATCTAATGAGCTTAAAGGGTTACAAATCCAATCCAAATGACCTAGTTTAAAACATAAATCAAAAGCAATTGCAAAAAAGAATTGGTTATAACCTATGTCCGAAAAGGATCACGTGATGTTTAGGTGCTCATACTTATCATCCTAGCTTCAATTCTCTTCTCTTTGCATAAAAGAATTGGTTATAATCTTGTTAGAACTCTGAAATTCGTCCATAAAATTGGTTTGAAGGTCAAAAGTCTCGAACTAATGCGGCTGGATTAGTTTATAATAGAAAGTTAGGACTTTTTGTTGATTTTTCAGGCCCTCACGCATCACAAGGGCTTTTTTTTTTTACTTTTGGGCGAAAGACAAAAGAGTCGGGTTAGTTTTCCAAGTTGTTCGCACTTCGCGAACCTTCCTCTTTCCATCTTCGTGTGGCGCGAAGATGCCGATTGTCAGATTCTTCAATTTAGCTTCCCGGTTTTTTTTCTCATGTGCTCCTATCTTCAAGATTTAACCTCGTTTTCCACTTATTTAACATATGAACACCTGCAAAACACTTACACATTAAGTACAACTAAACACAATGTAAATACTAAAATATAAACAAAACTAGCATATTAACAAGATGTGCTTCACAATACAACAATTCCTCATTGCACACGATTTGAATGTTTGTTGATTTTCTAATAAGTATTCATATTGATCGAGTGCAACTAGAGTATGACCTTGTTTTAGAGTAGGACCTTGTGCCTGTGTACAGATTTGTAGTGGATAAGCGTATGATTGGTATGGAAACACTTGCAGTTGTTGAGTAGAAATTGGTTGTGGTTTATATCATTGACAACTCGTGTTTGAACCACCTATTCTCGTGCTTACACCATAGAAAAATATTGTTTGTGTATATGTAGAACATTGTTTGTATATGGATTAAGTAAAATGGTAAAAAGGTTTTGCATATATAATGGGTAAAACTGAAAAGAAAATTTATGTTTATTAAAAAAACCAACGGCTATAATGTCGTTGAACGGTACAATTCGAACAATAACTATCCACCGATTTCATTTATCTAATTGCCTACCTAATTAGACAGCGCCAGTGTTGCGGTAACACTGCGTGTACCTTAATTTTATAATCCACTAGCCGATTACCCCGAGAAAGTCCCGGGGTTGAAAAATTTAATATGATTTAATAAAAAATGATAAAAAAAGAAAACTCAAATCACGAAAAGAGTAAATAACTTAAACATATTCAATCTTAGTTAAAAAACATTTATTTAAAAAGTTAAAAAAATAAAAAGCATAAATTGAGTTATTAAACATAATAAAGTATTAAAAGGATAACCTTCAACATATAATCATCTTCACGTAAATTAAAATATGTTACAATTTGATTAATGAATAACCTGAACACTTTGTGTTTTTTTCTGTATGAATATAACCCCACAAAAAATAGTCGTTTTTTTCGTTTTTATATAGCACTATGGTACTCGTTGGAAAGATAATAAAACGCTCGTTAATTTGGTGTAATTTTTTTATTTAAAAAATCTCGAATATAAAAGATATTTATGTTTAAAAATTATGGGAGGAAGATAAGAGAGAAAAATTTAAATTTGTTTTTAAATTCTTTTTTCCTAAAATAACTCAATTTAATTTTAGTAATTGAGAATTAAGAGATAGAGAGATAAATTTAGAAAAATACTCAAAAACACCAAAAACACTCAATTATTAAGCCACGTGGCACTCTCAATGGGCATATATGCTTTCTTTTATATATATATATAGATATAAAATAAAAACAAACATAATCATGATATTATTATTTAGTTTTGTATTATATATACACTCTTGATGAATTCTACATTGATTGTTTGAGTCCCTCGTAACTCTTATTTTTTTTATGATTTTTTTTATATTTAACTAATTTAAACTTGCATTCTAATCTATGCTTAGAACAGCATATATTTATCTAAAGTATAGTTCTAATCATTATTTCACAAGTAGAAAAGGAAATTATTATTGACTTCCCAACATGTTGGTAGGTTGTGTTTGTATCTTTGTGAATCGATTAAAGCACCCTTGTCTATGAAGACTTTATCATCAAAAGGTAAAGATATATAGTTTATGATGATATGCGGTTAAAACTTCTTCTTGGAAGTTGAGTACCCGTCGAGTAATCGTTACAATGTAGGTGTTAAAATGATTTTTTTTAAACTCTGTTTAGTTATTCGAAATCGATCAAAAGTGATCAACCTTTGTTAGAATCTGATCTAGTCGGCCAACTTAGATTGAGTTTGACTTAAAACAAATTAAAATATAGTTCCAATATCTACAATATTAAAGCATGAATATCATTTTTTTTAAAAGATGAATATTAATTTTCAAAATACTTTAGTATTTACTATTTGAACACATATCATTTTTATTTATTTTATGTTAATAATCATGTATTTTGTTATATATATAAATAAACTTATGATATTAGACATAAACAATTCCCAAAAATTAGTTTTATTTACAATTTATCATGTCCAAGTACTTTCCATCTAGACCGAGTACTCACAACTCTCTAGTCGACCGACCTTGAAGAGCCCGTGGACTTCTGAAATCATAGATAACATGAACAAAAATTAAATAATTATGCCAATGATACTATTGCCTCGAGAATCAAGATGTGACAAGTTGTAAGATATACTATAGTTTTGTCATCAAAATCACATCGGATGGCGGTTTGCTTGTTCTAGCGATCATCCGATGGTCATTGTAGCAGTGACTAAGAATAGGATGAAGAAGAATTATAAGTTACTCAACTTATGGTTCAAGTTCTATGTTATTTGTCACACTCTCAAATTCTACTTGCAGGGTTACCCGCGAGTCGTGTGACAATCAAGGATCCAAGTCAACTGTTACAATAAACGACAAGTATATGAGAAAAGATTACGTTTAAAAGCAACCACGAAGTTTAAAAGTTTAGCGGAAGCATAAAAAGTTTACAAACTCAAAAGTAACGCTTGGAAAGTTACAACCCAAACCCAAAACCAACACAAAATAATGTTTAAAAAGTAATATCAAACAATGCTCTAACAGCTCAAACGTAACAATAGAATGCGGTGTGACTCCGTGCGTCCTATTCCTTGACTGCTACCTTAGCAACCTGAGAAAACATGCTAAAACTGGTCAACATATGAATGATGGTGAGTTCACAGGTTTTAGTGTTTGAAAAGCCTTTTTGTCAAAACCGGATTCACATACAATACACATTATATTGGATTCTAGCTATACTCATACAAGTTACTCAAGCGATTTGAACCACTGTTGACTGTAGTATGTGTACAACATATTTTTCATCGTTATTCGGATTACAGTCATCCCCGGTAAGCCCTATGTAGTTTGAGACAATATGCACCCGTCCAACCTCCAGTTGACCTGGGTGGGGTTTGTTAGCTAGGCCCAATAAATCTATCTACATTTCCCCGCTATGTACCCCCATATTCGTGGCCCAAGTAAAGTGAGGACTTAGGATGAGAGTCGCTTAGTACACAAGTAATATAATAGTATCTATGTAATTCACGAAGTTCAATGTTTGTTATTTGCGTAGGATGTTTCTCCCCCCAACAGGAAAACAATAAAAAGGGGTCGTGAAACTCACATTAGGTTGCGTCTTCTAAAATAGACAAACCGACCGTGTGATGATAGTCTCTAATACCGGCGACCTATCATAAAATGCGTATAAGTATGTTGACCAATAACCCACTGTTTAACTAGCCCTTGGTTGTCCAGACCATGACTGTGTATGTTGGAAAACACATTTGATGTTTGGCACGACCGCACACGACAAGACCCGACATCCTGTTGGTGACCCGATATACCCGTTTAATAACTACGTATGGGTTTTTCAGATAACAATTCATGTAATATACGTGACATCATACATTATGTCCTAAGCGAAGCTAATAATATTCACAAGTAATGAAGATGGCATAATAACGAAGATATCAATTAACGAAGATGGCACAATAACGAAGATACGACATCTTCGCTTGCAACTGAGTAAGTTCGTTATTCTGCAGTGAGTTTGGCAAAGTAGTATTTTCGGGTGTTACAGATCTAATTTAAAGCATGCACCCTATTTCTAATGTGTTATTTTTCTAATATATCACTTTGACTTCCAATCGATTGATTTCATGCATAGAACAAATACTCTCCTAGAGTGACATATTATGATGCTGTCACATCAATGTGCATGTAAATGTTTCCATGAATGGCAAGTTTCTCAATTAAAGATGTTCCCATGTTTATTATGTCACCAAATCTATTGTGTAATCATCCTAGCATGTTTCTATCAGATTATTATCATTCAACTTACATAAATAACCCTAGATCTAACAATAAACTCCCAAACGGGTCAAAACTCATACACAAGCCAAACACCACCTAAACATGTTTTTAACCCTTCACAAATCATTCAAACAACATGATATTATCATTCAACTAAGGATTAACACAAAAACCCCAAATTTCTAGGTCACCAATACGATCCCATTATCATCCAAGTTCATTACTTTGAGAAAACTCACTTTTAGTGTTTAGATCTAATTAGGAAATTGTTAGAAAGGGTTTTGAATGAGGAAAACATACTTAAATCAGATCGGGACGTTTAGATTTTATAAACAACATCGTTAAAACTGATTAAAAAGGTTTTAGATGGGTTGCACACCTTTGGATCTTCACTTGTAATGTAATGATTTTGGAGGTTGTTTATCCTTAAAAATGGAGTGTTCGGATGATAAAATGTGTTTTCAGATGTTAATATTCGTATAGGGGTGTTGGGAGGCGGTTTAGGGTTTCAAAAGTGGTAAAATTGAATTTAAGGGTGGTATTTATAGTTAGAACCCGTCAGCATAGCGAACTTACTAGCTAAGTTCTTTATTCAGATAAGTTCTTTATTCAGCCAAGTTCTTTATTCATCTAGGTTCTTTATTCATCTAAGTTCCTTATTCAGACAAGTTCTATAATTATTCAACTAAGTTCTTTATTTAGATAAGTTCTTTACTCTTAACTTTCAACCCCGATTTATCTCATGTTGGTTACGAATCCGGTAACACAAATTAACATATAAAACACTTATTATCATGTTAGTTGACGTAAACACGTATTTGTAAGTTATAAATAATCATAAGGCATTCGATTCACAACTAGTTAACTTTATTTCATTATTTCACCAACGTATGGGATACGAGGCTCGTGCGCATGTGTTTCCCGGTGATTCCCAGAATCACCGAACCAAGACCTTATGTGTGTAAACCGACTCCGGATGGTCCCCCGGATCATCGAACCGACTCTCGATAATTCCCCGAGTTATCAAATTGACTCAACTAACCCAGTTAAGTATGTTTTATGAATGTTTTGCTAAGGTAGACTTATATGTTTGATAAATGTATTAACCTGAGTTTGTCGGGTGTCACATTATTGTTATGATAAACCTAAACACTAGCTCTTCAAGGATATGACTATGGCTACAAAAAAAAGGGCTATAGAGACGATATATCTTTGTTATAGAGTTTTACACACACACACACACACACACATATATATATATATATATATATATATATAGTATAAGGTTTCCAAAAAATGGTGCCTACATATCAATTCTTAATCATTCTTACACTTTTCACGAAATATGACATTTGTACCCTAACACACCCTAACCCTATATATATAAATATATGGGTAGGTTAATTTGAGAAGACATACATTTTATGCGAACCGCGAGAACGCCATCTAAAACCATTCAAATTCAAAATTTCTTTTTACCCTTGTCTTTATTATTAAAATACAATCTCAAAAACACAATTTATGTGAAAAAATTTAAACGTATACGAAAATAAATTGTTTATCTGTTTGTACATGTGTAAACTGTTCAATTTACTCATGTGTAAAAAGTTAATTTTAGAGTGTTTTTGCAAGAAAGATGAATTGTTTGGAATGAAAATCATTTTTTTAATGTTAATTTTAATTTTAATTATAATTAGGTTTATATTGAATTTTTTTTTATTTTGATTCGTTTTCTCATTAGTTCTCACATTTCTCGTGATATATAGCGTTCTTAAGATAACCATCCCCTATTATATATATATATATATATATATATATATATATATATATATATTATTCCCATTTAATAATATATACATACATACATATAAACACCCATCAATCATCCTAAACGAAAAACATAAAACACACATACATATATACATATACATATACATATACATATACACAAATACATACCATACACATAGACATACATAAACACATACCTACATATATACTAACATATACATATGCTGCATTTGCATATACACTAACGCGTATACAAACACATACATATACACATGATACACATACATAAACATATATGTACACATATAAATACATCCATACACATACACACATGCGTACAAACATACATACACTTTTATATTTTTAGTTATTATATTATACTACTTTTTAAAAAAAATTCATATATCTTAATCAAGAGTAAAAGAAATTTGAAAAAAAAAATAATTTTACCTACATACACAAGTACATACATACAAATACATTATTTGTTTGTGTATATATTTTTATTAGTTATAAATAAACAATATAAGAAAATCAAAAAGAAATTATGTAAACTTATAGGGAACATGTCTACGCCACAGGTGAAAACATTTATTATTTTGTACTTCTATTATTTATTAGGATGAGGAGGTGTGGATTTGGGAAGGCATCATGGAGTCTATTGGCACCCTCTCCCGATGGGGAACATCCCCCCCCCCCCCCCACAACTTTTAAATTTTGGTGCTTTTGGTAAGTTATCCTCAATCTAGACGCTGAGAAACACTCTCTATAGTGACAACACGTCGTACTTACAAATCTGCATATGCTTGACGACGCATGTTGTCATTATAAATATCGTTGCTACAGGAGCAAATTCTTGTTGTGAGGCTTATATTTTCTTTGTTTTGTCTTGAATACTCACTTTAAGGTAATTCCGTTTGAAGAATCTTTTATATCACTATGTTTTTAAAGTTCGAATTCGATCCAGAGGGGTTTTACCGCACTAGGCCTTCGGGCAACGAGTTTTTCCCTGAATTAGTGGCTTGGTGGACTATTTTGTCCAGTGCTAACCTACTGGCAGTTTAGGTGATATTTACTTGACCGTTCAAAAATATAAAAACTAGTTTGTAGCTTATTTTAACAATCAACTTTACCACTTAGCAGCTATCACCCATCTTTCATAAACTAGGTTTTAGTTTTAATGCAAGTTAATCAACAAATATATATGACTAAAAGCCTCTCCGGAACCCAAGGTAAAAAAAACCCTACAAGCTCCGAAATCCTAGGAATGGCGACGGCGAATAGGATTTCAAAAACCGACGTAATCACACGGTATTTTGTCTCAAATCTGCCAAGGGGATGTGCTTGTGCTGATTTGGTAGAGGTTTTCAAGGCTTTTGGAGTTGTGGATAGAACGTATATCGCAAGGAAGTTGGATAAATTGGGTAAACGATTCGGTTTCGTTTCTTTTCGTCAAGTCAAGGATAAGATAGCTCTGGAACGAGAGATGAAGGATGTTTGGATGGGAAGCTACAAGTTGTTCATTACGTTGGCTCGATTTGTGGATGGAGAAAAGATTCAACGGGATGAACCGGTGCAACAGAAACAAAGAACGGAAGATCCAAAAAATAATCATTCTAGTCAAGAGGTCAGGAACCAGAGTGGTGTACAGGTGGGACAAGGGGCAAGTAAAGTGGGGGAAAGGTCTTTTAGGGATACTGTGACAAATACTCAGGTGGTCGAGTATGTGATTATGCGATGATAGGTAAGGTGATAACTTTTGATTTCTTGACATCGATGAGGTCGTGCATGATGGCTGTTGGGTTTAGTTCAACTTTGATAAAGTATATGTGAGGGTTTGGGATTATGTTGGTATTCAAGGATGGGGAAGAAAGGGATCGATTCATTGAGGCAAAAGAAATTTGGTCATTATGTTTTGAAACTATGGAAAAGTGGTCAGGTCAAGTGTGGAACGTCGAACGTCGAACGTGTGGCATGGGTGAAGGTGCATGGAGTTCCAGTTAACCTATGCATGAATCAAGTATTTAATTGTATTTGCTCCAGATATGGTAAAGTAGTGAAGGAGTCTTAAGTTGATGTGAACGAAGGTGATTTGTCAAGTTGTTCGGTGGCCGTTTTGTGTAGCAAAGTGGGTAGGATTCAAGATAGGTTGAACCCGAAGTGGAAATATTTGGCGTTTTCGGTTTGGGTGGAGGAGGATGTAGGGGAGTGGGTTCCGGATTGCCTGTTTGACGATGAGGATGAGTCGCAAGGTTCTACGGAGAGTGATCATGAGGAGATTGGTGAAGAAGAGATGAGAAGTGTTTCAGAAGCTGTGATGTCGATTGATGAGGTACATAATGAAGGTCTTGGGGGTGATTCTGTAGAGGTAGTACACGAAGTTGAGAATGGGGAATGGTCCTTTGGATGGGAATTTTGATAATGGCATTGAGAGAGAAGCTGAAGAGGAGGTGAATGGATCCGATAATGTTGTGAATAATTTGGATCAAGTGTTGGTAGGGGGTTCTAGAAAGAGAGGCAAGTTTCATCGGAAGGCTTCTAAGAAGAGTGGTTCAAGAGTATTTTCGGATCAAGGTAGGCCTAAAAAACGGCTTCGAGATGATAATAGTGACCCGTTTGATGTTGTTCGTTTTATTGAAGCAGTATCGCCGAACCCGGTAGTTCAAGATGAGGAAAATACAAATGTGTTCGCGACGCCGAATCTTAATATGGGATTGTCACACCAGGGTAACATTGATGATTCTGTGGTGGATTTGAATAATGGGATTGGGTCGGTTTTAGAGAACGAAGGAAGGTTTGTGGAAAGTGCTCATAGGTTTGAAGTGGAAGAAACTATTAACTTGGGTAAAGTGTTAGGAGCTAACGATATTGAAGACTTTCATGATGCGGTTGTCAAAGAGGTACATGTACAAGGCTTTCAAGAGGTGGAATTATGAATGTGATTTCGTTAAATATTCGAGGTCTAGGTAAGCAAGGTAAAAGTGATTGGGTACGTGGTTTGCGAATTAAATATGAGATCGGCTTTGTGATGTTACACGAGTTACAGTTTGCTTCGTTAGAGGATGTATGTTTGGATAGGTATTGGGGGAGAGGCGAGTATTGTAGCGAGTGGGTTGAAGCTAGTGGTCGTTTAGGAGGGGTGTTATCTCTTTGGGATCCTAAAGTTTTTGTTAAACAATCGGTTCTTAAAGGCGGTAGATTTTTGTTAGTCAGCGGTGTTCTTAAAGATACGGGGGAGAGGTGTAACGTGTTGAATGTTTATGCACCTCATACTAATAATAGTAAACGGGACCTGTGGGAGGAATTATCTAGAGTTATCAGGAGTTTGGATGGATTTTTAATTATGGGTGGCGATTCAATTGTGTTCGGGATAAAGAGGAACGTAAGAACTCTAGGTTTGACATTGTTGCAACGAGGGATTTTAATGAAATTATTGAAGACGTGGGGCTCCATGAATATTCGCTTCGTGATGGAAAATTCACGTTCTGTTCGGGGATGAAGTTAAGTCGGATTGATATAATTCTTGTGTCGTGGTATTTTTTTAATAAGTGGCCGAATGCGGCGTATAGAACTCTTGCGAAGGAGAAGTTGGATCGCTGTCCCTTATTGTTAAAGGTGGGCTCGAAGAATTTTGGGCCTAAACCTTTTCGGTTCTTTAATTCTTAGGCTTGAAAAGGTTGATTTTCAAGAAATGGTTGAGTTGGCACTTACTGAGTTCATTGGAGAAGGGGCCCCGGATTTATGTTTAACGCATAAGTTGAGGTGCTTGAGAGCGAAAATTATAGCATGGAGGCAGGAGCGTTTGTTGTCAGAAAAGGAGGAGGAGTTGTGTTTGAAGGAAGAAGTTGAGGAGTTAAAGTAGGTTATGGAAGATCGAGAGAGGTTTGGGTTTATGAGGAGGCGAAAAAGAAGTTGTGCGACTTAGAGTACTTGAAGGTGAAAGATCTCAAACAAAAGGCAAGAGTGCAATGTGCGAAGGATGGGGATGAGAATTCACGTTTTTTTCATGGTATGATAAATAAAAGGAAGGCTATGAACTCGATTCTGGGTTTATCAGTGGAAGGCCGTTGGGTTCATACTCCGAACAAGATTAAGAAGGAAGTTTACAAGTTTTTCAGGGACAAATTTCGTGAAGACATGAGTTCTAGACCTTCGCTTTTTTGTGAAGGTTTAAAACAGGTTTCGGTTGAAGATAGCAAGATGTTGGTTGATAATTTCAGTGATCAAGAGATCAAGCAGGCGGTGTTTGAATGTGGAGATGATAAAGCGCCAGGTTCGGATGGTTTTAATTTTCGGTTTCTGAAACGATTCTGGAGTGTTTTCAAGGTAGACTTCCGTAATATATTTTTAGGGTTTTTTGAATCTGCGAAAATAAATAGTGGGGTTGGTTCTTCTTTTATCACTTTGATTCCGAAGGTCAAAGATCCAGTTGGTTTAGGGGAATACCATCCGATTAATTTAATTGGAATGGTGAGCAAGGTGGTGTCGAAAGTGTTGGCAAACAGATTGAAGCAAGTTATGGGTAATATTTCTTCAGAGTCGCAATCTGCGTTTTTGTCAGGGCGCTACATTCTAGATGGTCCTTTGGTTATTAGTGAAGTCATGACGTGGGCGAGGAAAACTCATAGAGAAATGTTTCTTTTTGAAATAGATTTTAAAAAAGCATATGACAACGTCAACTAGGAGATCTTATTATCGATCATGAGACAAATGGATTTCCCTGAAGTTTGGTGTAAGTGGATTTACGGAGTGGTTTCCTTGGCTAGATCATCGGTTCTGGTGAATGGGTCTCCTACGTTTGAGTTTGCTTGTGAAAAAGGGCTTAGACAGGGAGATCCGATTTCACCTTTTTTGTTTATCATCGTCATGGAAGCATTCTCGGCTATGTTTAAGAAGGCGGCGAAGGTGGGTGTTTTTGAAGGGATTCGGTTGCCGAATGAAGGTCCTATCTTGAGTCATCTTTTATATGCGGATGATGGAATCATATTGGGATATTGGTCAGTTTTTAATTTTAATAATTTGAGACAGATTTTGAGTATTTTTCATTTGTGTTCAGGGTTGAAAATTAATATTAATAAGTCCACGCTTTTTGGTATTGGGAAGAGTGATATGGAAGTTCAGTTAATAGCTAATGGTTTTGGGTGCAAGGTGGGTTCGATTCCTTTTGTGTATCTTGGTATTATGGTGGGTGCAAATATGAATAAGGAGAATAATTGGGAACCGGTGGGTTAAAGTTTTTATGAATAGGTTGTCGAAATGGAAAGCGATTTCTATATCGATTGGGGGTCGTGTGACTTTGATTAAGTCGGTGCTTGAAGCTCTTCCTACGTATTATTTATCATTATATAAAGCGCCGATTTGTGTTTTAAAGAAACTCGAAACGATGATCAAAAGGTTCCTTTGGGGAAGTGGAGAAGGTAGGAATAAGGTGCATTAGATGGGTTGGGACCTTGTTACCAGATCAAAACGAAAAGGAGATCTTGGTCTATCCAAGTTGGAATGGTCAAATAAAGCTCTTTTATTAAAATGGTTATGGAGGTATCGTAACGAAGGTGACACTGTGTGGAGAAAGGTTATTGATGATATTCATGGGTCGAAGAGGAAGTGGGAGATGGTTAATTGCAATCGCCGATTCATAGGAACTTGGTCGAAAAGTGTTTCTTTTGGGTTTAAAGTTAAGGTGCAAGATATTGATTTTAATGCTATGATGAGAGGTGTAGTGGATAACGGCTCAACTATTCGGTTTTGGATTGATAATTGGGTAGATAATAGATCTCTGAAAGAGCGCTTTCCAGCTTTGTTTCGGCTTGAGAGGAATAAGTGGTGTACGGTGCGCGAACGTATGATTAATGACAGAGGTGCGACATTGATGAGTTGGGATTGGAAGTCGTATCCGGCAGGTCCTCTGGAGGTTCTAGAGCTTGTTGAATGTCAAAGATTGATCGGGGATTGTAAATTGGTGGATACAAAAGATTATTGGAAGTGGACGCAAGGTACAGATGGTTCCTTTTCGGTGGCAACGATCAAGAGATGGATTATAAACGACCAAGCTAATGGTGATCCCCCAGTGTTCGATTGGTGTACTTGGATACCAAAGAAATGTAATATTTTTATGTTACGTGCATTGTTGAATCGTATTCCTACAAAATTAGCGCTTCGAAGGAGAAACATTGATGTCGGAGATGCTTTGTGTGTATTTTGTGGCGACCAAGAGGAGTCTTCGGATCATATTTTTGCAGGATGTGGTTACGCTTTGGGGGTATGGTTAGGTATAGCCAGATGGTGTGGTCTCCCGCCAATATATTTATTTGATACAAAAGATATGTTGGAGGTTCATAAGTTTTTTGATAATTCGAAGATAAAGAGAACGGTGACGCAAGGGATAGTTATCATTTCATGCTGGATGATTTGGAAAACTAGGAATGATAGAGTTTTCAAAGATAAAAGGCATATGGTGACGGAGATTGTGGCGGATATCAAAGCTTTGGGATTTCTTTGGTTTAGAAGTAGATTTAAAAAGGTTTCAATTGATTGGACCATGTGGTGTAATTTCGATTTTGTATAACTTGTATAGTTGTGGCCGTTTGTCGATTTCTTCTCCTACTCGGAGTTGAGTCGCCGGTCGTGAATGAAATTTGCCTTTAAAAAAAATAAATATGACTAAAAGCACTTGATGAATGCATTTTTAATATCTTTTCAATTCAGTGCATCTTTGACATTATATATATATATATATATTAATTAAAACTAACCATGAATAGTGCCACTCCAACTTATTTTATATATATATTTTTTTATTTTTTACAACTTTATTTCATAATATATAGAATTAGTTTCAATTTAAAATCAAAGTTTCTTTGGTGGAGTGGTTTGATGTGCATTCCTCTTGCAGGAGGTCATGGGTTTGAGTCTTTTCCAATTCATTTATTTAGAACATTTTTTTACAGCTTTGTTTGATAATATATAGAATTGGTTTCAATTTAAACCCAAAGTTGCTTTGGTTGTAGAGTGGTTTGATATGCATTCCTCTTGCATGAGGTCATGTGTTCGAGCTTGTTGCAATGCATTTATTTACAACATTTTTTCGCTTTTCATTTTTTGTACCGTAACAAAACGAATTATTTTCGATCGAACTCCCGCCGCGAAGCGCGGACGAATCCCCCTAGTTTTATTAAAAGCAAACTCTAGCCGTTTCATCTTGAATGACCAACCGATTGTCCGGTTAATAAAAAATAAAAGTTCATTGATGGAGTTGATCGGAGTCATAATATAATATGCAGATATTGATGTATTATTCCCGTCAACAAAATCCAACATTTGGTGCGGTCCCTACACCGACCAAACCAATTATTCCTTTGTATTCTTCACCATCGATCAAAGATCTCAATAATATCGTGATCTCCATATAAGACTGTTTACATTTTTTTAATAAACCATATTAAATACAAAAGATACAAAGTATGTTATATTAAGTCATTAAGTGATTTAAACCAAATATTCGAATTTTAAAGGCAGATTTAAAATATCATTTTACCTAGTAAATATATCTATACTATATTATAATGTCCTAGGAACAGAGACACTTATAGAGTATGCATCATTCAGTTCAGTTCGGTCATTAGCAGAGCCGTCTCTAAGAAAGAAATGTATAAATATTATGGAACTGGGGCCACTACATATAAACCAGACCTATACACTTTAAACTCAATTATCATATATAAAAAAGCCATGATGCAACATTAATTGTTATAAAAATCATCAAAATAAAAGTATTGTACCAAAATATCAAAATTTACCTACTTAAGCAAATCATACGACTCTCCTGTCCCTCACATATTAGGCCCACATCTCGTAAAATTGTTTTTTAAGTTGTTTAAATTTCAATTTGGGTTGAATTTGTTTTGATAGGTTAAAAATTTAGTGTTTTGGGCCTATTAGATGGGTTAATGTTAAAAAAATTTGTTCACAATAGCCCACAACATATAAGTGTGTGTGTAGCATGTTTTCCCCCGAAAATAAGAAAACGGTAAAAAGGGGCTGTGAAACTCACCTGGTGTCTGTGCGAGTGGTGTAGCAAATGCAAAATCCCAAATGACTAGAGTCCGAACGAAAGTGCCCTAAAATGTTAAGGACAACTTAAGTCTTTTGTACTTGGTTATTTACCATGCAAGTTGTTCACCCGATTTGTAGATCTCTGGACCATGTGTACGGGGTGTGATAGTCCATACACGTGATGATTATTACGTTTCATTGTTTGTACTTTTGAAAAGATGTACGGTTTTAACTTGTAGATCTTGGAAACTCTTGTTAGATCTGTTCGTTCATAGTCGTAAAAATAACTAATCTTGTCAAAACCGGGTTCACAAGTCACCATATGTTACCATATGATACCTCATATTAACACGTGTTAGGATTTCTTTTGTAAATAGATGTTTAACATATGTTTTAGAACTTCTTGTATTAAAAACGTAGGTAACACATGTTTGGCCATTTTTAACATATTTTTCTTAAAAACCATAATTTGTACAAGTGTATGTTTGAGCTCAAAACCAGTTTTATGTATTTTGTTCGACTCAATACACACTCGTATACACTTGTATACGTGTACGTACGTATGGTGTATATACATGTATTTGTGTGTGTATGAATGGTATATAAGTTCAAACTTTTGAGTGTTTTTATACATTTAACTTGGTATATTAGAGTGTTTATGAACAATATAGGGTCAGGTGAACATGAATCGACCAAGAATAATAAAATTGAAAGAGTGTAGGTTAGTTTTATACCAAGATAATGAATCGAAATAAACAATGAAACAGGCTGAGAATTGCGTATAGCTTCCACGATATGGTTCCTAAAGTACTTGCAAGGCTCGAATATGGTTGTGTCTGGTGAGTTGCGATTGACAACAGTCCTGAATGTGGCTGTTTTGGTGTCGGCCGAAGGTAAAAAGGGAAAGGGAAAGGTGGTGTTTGGGTGTTAGAGAGTTTGGTGGTGTTTGTGTGTGATGCGGAGTGGGCATTCAACCCTTTTATGGCAACCGAGAGAGAGATGGAGAGTTGTGGGGAGGTGGTGGTTTGTTTTGGTCTTTGGATAGTCAAAATACATAGGTTTTGATGGTAGAAAAAGAAGGTTGCTATATTGGTGCAATAGTTTGACCGAGAATGTTTAGCCATGGCATGCCTTCATTGGGACATACTCTAGTCGATTTGGGGATTGGGTTCATACAATTTTGGAAGTCAACTCTAACTAGGAAAGAGGTTGTAGAAAGTTAGGAGTCTTGTTAGTGAAAGGGTATGGGTTAGAGTGTTTTGTTGGTTAGTGTATGTGTGCGTATGTATACATTGGTCAAGCTCATCACACACATGTATATATAGATCGCATGTGTGTGTATATAGTATATTAGTTCAAATATCAAGCACAGACATACATATAGGCATCATATGTATGCATGTGTATATACATTGGTTCCATTTTGATGACACACACATATGCTTCGCATACATGTATGTATGTATGTATATAATATTATAGGTTTTATTATACATACATACATATATATATGGGCCGATTGTATGCATGTAGATATATATAATATGTATTTCAAAATCCAACTAGTATATATATATAAACCGATTGATATGTTTATATACATATATAGTTTGTGGTTATTTATCAATAATACATGTGTGAATGTGAAAATAGAAACATATTTTGATCACATAAAATATCATGTATAAATTCAAGTTTAAACATATGTTAGCATTGGATAGTAACTCATATTACATATGTTTTGAATTTTGAATTGATCAATGGTAAAACTCGATGTATTGACACGTAGAATATTCACAAAATGTCTTATAATACTCGGGTTTTGTATGGAATCGAATAGTTTCCAAATTAGATATTGTCATGTGTAATCTTGTTTGTACGTAATAATCGGACATTCGGTTGCTCTCTGTCCAGCATGTTATTGGCTTCATTGTTAGTTGTCAATTGTTTCGGGTTAATTGGGTGTTACATGCGTAAATGGACATTGTTAGAAATTGTAACGAATTCCTGAAATTTTTGGGCTTCGCTAGACTTGGGACGGCATAGTTAATGTAAAAATGTCTAATGCATACATAAAATGACATAGTTTAAGGGCGTGTATGGATCTTGACCTAGAAATTCGACGGGTGTCACATCCAACCAGTCTTCGTCTCTTTCTTCCTCTTCATCTCCTTAACCCTAATTCCAAACCCTAAACAATATCATCGTTATTTGGCTCATGAAATCGAGGTATTATCATAATTTTCCAATTTGAAATTTGGCTTAAATATATTTAAATCAGAGACGGCTAGGATTGAGAAAACTAGGGCTTCAGTGTTGGGATTAATGTTGAGATTCACGCACCAAGGCTAAGTTATGGTGATTGGAATGTTTCTCTTAGGGGGTGAGCAAACCATTAGAACCGACCCAACCTGACCAATACCCGACCAAACCCGACCCGAAACCCGAGCACAACACAACCTCAGAACCGATATATAGACTTGGATCTCATGTTCGGTTTCGGTTCTTTGTGCCTACGGTTCCAAATACAATACAATACAATACCCGACCCGCCTTTTATCCTTCCATTTCTTCCAAACTTGCGACCCCTGCAGTTTAACTGGTTTGGAAGAAAGTTTATTATCCTCTTTAACATTACAAAGTTTAACCGTAGCAAATCGAAAATGATACATAGATAGGGACCTTGATTCAATTTTTATTTGTTTTTTTAAGATGATTTGTTTATCTCCTATAAATTTAAATGATAAGGTTAATATTTTATAATGATTAGTTAAGAAAAATCAGGAAAACATTTATGTTTATCACCTATAAAATCAGTCCTTTGCATGTTTTCAAAGAACATATTCGGTCCAGGAAGTTGTTCGGTTTTTCCCCTTACCCGACCCGAGACCGGAGCCACACAAATCCTAGAACCGAGGTTTTACCTATATGTGGTTTTTCGGGTTGGGTACGGTCCATAATCGGTACGGTTCTCGGGTTTTTTTAGTCCGGGTCTTATATGCTCACCCCTAGTTTCTCTACCCAGGTTAGTTTTTGTTTTAACCTGAGTTCCATGAAATTAATAAAAAAAATTCTTTAAATGTTTTATAGAAGTTTCATTTTTTTTGTGGGTGAAGGGTTTTTATTTTAGAATCATATTTGATGAGTAATATATAGCTACAGATAAATGGATGTTTTGGTTTGGACCACATATAGTTTGTGTTTTATTGAGGGTGTTATTGATATTCGACAAAGGCTAGTAAATTCTTTTAAATGTCAATTGATTTAGAGGTTTGGACCATGATTGTAATGTATTATAGTTCTTAATGATTATATACTACATAAACTTTAAGTTTGAGCATGCGATAGGCGCTTACTTTATTTCATTCACTAATTATCTATGTTGATTTTATCGAACATCAAGATTTTACTTAAGGTAATCTAATCAAGCTTTAACTTTCATTTCTAATATTGGTATATATGTGGGTAACAACTTTGGATATGATTAGACTATTAATTTCTAATCTGTTTCCATTGCTCCCACCTTTAAACTTAAGGTAATCTAATCAAGCTTTAACTTTCATTTCTAATATTGGTATATATGTGGGTAAGTGGGTAACAACTTTGGATATGATTAGACTATTAATTTTCTAGGGTTCTATCAATGGTTGGGTTATTAAAAAGATGATGATGGACATGATTGTGTATAAATCACAAAGTATGAAGGTGCGTTATGAGAATAAGAAGCATTTAATTACCGATTTATCAGCCTAGTTCGAATATACATTTATATTAGATTATGGCAAAATATATGTATAGTATTGTCTCCTTTTATTAATATTAAAAGCAGTGGTACAACTCAATATGTAACTAATTACCAATAAGATAAAGACCATTTATGTTTAAGTTCATATAAATCGCAAGATTAATATAAATTCTTGACATTGGTGAAGAGACATTTATAGAAGAAAATTTAGCTGATGATGAGATGAAGATCGAGCTAGCACCCAGAGCTGTGCAAATATCCATTATTGAGAGGAAACCATTTACTTAGATATGGATCAGAATGATATTTTTTGTTTGGTGTATGCTATTATGATGGTAGGTCTTAAGGTAACTGATAGTTAGGATAGGAAATCAGGTCCAAAACATGAGCGTGGAGCAATATAATTTGACCAGTCATTCTCAGTCACATGTATTCTCATTTTATTGTTTATGTTTTTATGCGTATGTATATTTTACCATCCGAGGTATCTTTCATGATTTTGTGTCCTTTTCTTTAGATTTGAGGTTGCAGATAGATGGAACAAAAAACTATAATAGAGGATTAGAGGAGTTTGTGTCCTAACTTCATTCATCGATTAGAACCTTTTTAGATCATTGTTGTTCTTTTTTTATTATTCTAATCGAAGATCCCTAATTTTTTATTCGCATCACCGTATTTTAGTCATTTAGGAATTTGAATGGATTTAGGCTACTCAAATTATCCAAACATCAAGCTGAATCATTATGCATTCATATTTCTTTGGATATGTATTTGTTGACAGTTATCATTATTGATGCTTACAATCATCCGCAGAAGCCGAAATTAATCAATATATATATGTAAATCGATGATCTTAAGAATTGTTATGTGTTTGTTTGATTATCATCAAGAATGAGAAGTTCACTTCTGGGGACCATTATTAATGGCTCTAAAGAGATCAGCCAGGCAGTGTGGCCAGGAACTTAATCCTTTGCGCCTCCTTCACTATTTCACATTTAAGTAAGTTTCACAGTATATCGTTCAGGTCTTTCATCATATTTCTCTTTTCATTTGATCGGTTGTTACTTTATATTAGTTCTGTCTATCTCGGAAAGTTCTCAGGGTATAAGCTAGCATAACATTAATAAGATACATTCTTAGAATGTTGTTATTTGGTTCCAATAAATAATTACCTCCTATTATTTTTTGGTTTTAGTTTAGTCAGTATTTGTATTTGACAAACATATCATTAATTAAAATTTAAATTCCATTTTAATTCTTCCCATTTGTATGGTTTGTGAAAAGTTTGGTCAACACTATGTTGACTTTATGAACACAAATATCATGTCGATATGTCGGCGAGGGGACAAATAGAAAGAAATAAAGTTGAGGTTGAAAATGATGGAGAGCTCTCATCCTAAACACTGAATATGATTTCCACAAAGATTTGTTCACTATGCAATTATTGCACCATTCCATATAATTGAACATTGTCACGATCAATCATCATAATTTATGTAATAATAAAGTAATGAAATCAAATTTGATTAGTTGAAGCTTACGTCTCATCTAATTCTTAAAATCGTGTCTGGTTTCAACAAAAGATGCGAAAATTATCAATGACTTTTGCGAATTCTTGTTGTTTATGTTGGAATTTAAATCCTAAAACAGTTTGAAGAAAGTTGAAGACGTCAAAGTGGCAAGTTTGATCCATTAGTATTAGTTAGTTATTTGAATGTTTTGAATTATCTAGTATGTTTTAATTAGTAGAGATAATGTTTAGAGATAATGAAGTAAGTGGATATAAGATTATATTAGAAAAAGCTTTTGATTGAGTAGGATAAATATAGTTATCTATGTTACCTTATTAAGGAGGAGACATGTCTAGAAAAGTAATTATACACACATTTTAAGATGGATGTCAAGAGTCTCATGCTTTAAACACTATATATGTCATGTAAAACTTCCCTATAATACCCCTTATTGCATTATCCACTTGTACTATAATAATAATGGTGTTTTTCCTCTACATAAAAAATGTGGGTAAGGGACGCAAAATCACAATTTCCAAGTGAATATTCTACACAGAGATAATGTGCATAGTTGAGTGTTTTGGTTTTCTCATCTATGTTACCTATTTATGGCATTTTTTATCTTTTAATTGTGAAAGTTTATTTTTTTGTGAAGTAAGTTAAAACCTCGGCAAATTTTATTGATATAAAAAATAAAATGAACGGATACAAATACAAAGTAAAATTTAATTACATAATCTAATCACCGTCTTTTTCAAATATTACGTTAAAACTAACATAAACTACTAACAAAAATGAGTGCCGCGTTTCATAAGATGTCAACCGGGACACCGGCCGCAACGCGCGGGCATTCCACTAGTTTTAGTATAAGTAGATGGTTATGGCCTATGTAATTTGTGTCTCTAGTATTCAAATAAACAAAAAGAGTCGATCTTGGTTGGGACCAAATTCGGTGTCCGTGTTCTTGGACCTAATCCCCAACAATTTCAACAATAGATGTGAACTTAATGAATTATATATCAACGGTTGTGAAAATCTAATTGTTCGAGTGAGAGTAATAACATATGATGTTTTTAGTTAATAAATACTATGAAAATCACAAAAATCCTGATAGTATGCCTTTTTATAACATAGCTAAAGAATGAATATACGTTATAAACTGTTTCATAAACTACTATTTAGAATGGGAAGAAATGTAATGAGCCTGTATGGGCAATACGTGAGAGAGGGCGACGGAGGAGTTTAAAAGATAAATATGTTAGTTATGGTTTTATATGTAGAAATGCATCACCGAATGCATAAGTGCAGAAGACGAATCAGTGGCCTAATGCAGGCCGCAGGGAGATAGGGAATGTGACTAGGTCGGTTGCAGACAACATATCAGAAGGGGTTATTATGAAAGTTATTTCGGAAACACGCATAAGTTGAAAGTTGAAGGCCAAAGTGAAAGATAAGTTTAGATTAGTTTGAAATTTGGTTAGGCTAGTAGAGGTAATGATATGAGTTACGGGTGAGGCTAACGTAAAAAAAGTGCTTAGCGTAAAAAGTATAAGAATGACTATTAGCCATAGATTGAATTAGATAATCAGGGGCATGATGGTTGCGTCATTAAAGTTTCACCCCCATTTTTAAAATGACCATCACTTTTTCATACGACATTATTTAAAAAAAAAAACTATACCATAAAAACAAGTTTTTCATCCTCTTTCATTTGCATACCATATTGCTATACTTTTTTTTAAATTCCTTTTTGCTGGGTTGATAACTTGCGTGTTATTGAGGGTATACTTGCGTTTTAGAAACGCAGGTTATACATGATAAGACAACCTGATAAAACAACCTGATCAAACGCAAGTTATAAATGATAAAACACAAGTTATACATGATAAAACGCAAATTATACATGATAAAATGTAAGTTATATCTGATAAAAATATGCAAGTTATACATGACTAGTGTGAATGCCCGCGCGTTGCTGCGGGTGTCCCGGTCGATATGAGATTTAATTATGATGTATTTTGTACCGAATTCACTTTGGTGTCGACATTGGTGATTATGTGAGTGTGGGGATCGATTTAGAATTTGTTAAATCCTTCAAAGCCAATATGAAGTTAATCAAAATCTATTTACATATTGCTTCAAAACTTCAATGCATGTCAAAATTTCATTGTATACATCTCCCAGTCAGTTACACTTCATTTTAGAAATGCACAAACAAACCTAGGTGCGAGACGAGTCCTGGGCCCGGCATGAAAAAACATTGTTCCTTTAGACCGGTTGAGCCTGAAAGTTGCATATTGGTTCTAACATTTTAACCAAAGCTCCTGGCTAGGGCTGGTCGAAGGACCCTTTAGTCTCCGTTCCTCAAGCCAAAAACAATAAATTGTTTTTTCCAAGTCGTAGATATTTTTTTATTTTCATACACTATCTAATCTTTTTGTTAGTTGAATTATTTTAATATGTAAATATGTTACAAAAATATAACTTTGCATATTTCTATGGTCCATAAGACTAACTTAGGATAATGGAAAATGGTTGGTACAAGCATCTTAATGCATTATGGTACAAGTATCTTAATGCGTTTAAGGGTAAATTGGGGAAAATTTATATGACATTTGAGGGTTAAAGCATATGACTTTTCAAATGTCATCTTAAGTTTGCCAATATGGACACATTTAGCCATCACTCCTCCTTTATAATGTAGTATAGATAAAACACAAGTTATACCTGATAAAAAAATGCAAGTTATATCTGATAAAAAACGCAAGTTGTATCATAATAAATCGCAAGTTATCAACCCAACAAAAAAATCTTTTTTTAAAAAAAAAAGGTATAGCAATAGGGTAAGCAAATGAAAGAGGATAAAAAGCTTATTTTTATGGTATATTTTTTTAGAAAAATGATGTTGTTTGAAAAAGTTATGGACGTTTAAAAATGGGGGGTGGAACTCAACAATTGTGGATTATACTTATTTTGCCCTTCTTCTTCTCTTTTAGAAACTCAACGTATATTTTTCTCATTTTAATCTCATCCATTGATTTATTTTGATCAAAAGCCCGAAATCCTTCTTATCCTTTTTATGTTAAGCTTCTTTTTAGAGTAAATTTTCTCATGAGTTATTATTAGGCTATAATTGTTACAAGTATTTGAGTAGGATAGTTATTTTAGTATAAATATTGGTTTAGGTAATTGTTTTTATTTGTCCTTTTGCTTGTAAGTTCGTTAGTTCGTTTGGTTGAATAGAAAGTGTCACGGGTTCGTCCTTCTCAAAATATCTCGTATTTGTGTTTCATCTGATTGTATGAGCCAACATGTTAGTGAGAAAATTAAACATGTAGGTTGGCCAACTTTTGTATTAAACCCAAATTTTTGAGAGAGAAAAAAAAAACACCAATACTGTCGTGTGTATATATATATATATATATAGGGGAGGGATAATTTGAAAACCCTCCCCACTTAAGAAAACCATGAAAACCATCATCTTGACCCTTCATTTAGCATCATCTATGGTTCTTGTTTTTTCAGATTTTATATTAGTAAGTAAGATGTTACTTTAGTCTTTAAAGGGCAAAATGGTCATCTTACCCTTTAAGTGTTCTCTCTCTTCTCTCTAAAACCATCAAGTTTCTCTCTCCTCTCTCTTACTTTTCAATCTTCTCTCTTCTCTCTCCTCTCTCTAAAACCATTCATTCATTATTTTCCAGGGACAAAATAGAAGTTTTTTTTAACAAATTACATATATTTTTTTGCAACTTATTCACCAAAAACATATAAATAAATTATACACACAAACACAAAAACATATGAAAAAGTATAACACAAAAAGATATGATAAATTATGATCTCAGACAGCAAAAACATATGTTTTTACATGAAAAAACAAATGTTTTTAGATCAAAATCAAAGCTTTGATAGACAAGTTATTTACAAAACAAACCAGAAATCTAAATCTATAGAATTTATAAAAACAAAACCCATCATCTTACACCTTCGGATCCGTTACCAAACTCTTGGACTTTTTCATGCTTTGGGTAGTTGTACCAAGTGCAAAAAAAGTTGTACATTGCTTTTTCTTGAGATGAAATCTATTATCAAAGAAAAAATTATAGCATCACATCACGAAATTCAAAAGCAAAACATATCTGCTCTTAGGCAAATAATGTAAAGTGAATACAAAAAAAAAAACATAAAATGAATACAAAAAAACATACAAATGAATACGTCAAAACATATCTGCTCTTAGAAAAAAAAAATGTAAATACACAAAAAAAACCCACAAAATAAAAAAACAAGGATCTGAATTCAATTAGCCATGACCGGATCTTTAAAATAACATAAAAATAATAACATATAATAAATCATCACAATAACATATAATAAATCAACGCCACATATTTAAGAAACATATTTAATCATTATTAACTACATTTTTTTCTTTAAAAAATAACATAAAAACAATAATTAAAAGGGTTTAGATAGGATGGGCAACCATAGCAAGGGACTGGCTGACAAAAGAAGCACGTCCTCCATCGTAATTTTTAAGGGCCAATTTTGAAGAGAAAAGGAGCACATGCTCCTTCTACGAGAAGAGGAAAGCGGTGGACGTTGGTGGTTCGGTGATGCAGTTGCAGGTGATGGCGGTGGACGTTAGGTGATGGTGGATGATGGAGGATGGTATGTGGAGGTGATGGGTGATGGTGGATGTGTATGTGTTTGAAGAGAAGAGGATGTTGGGTTGAAGAGAAGAGGTAGGTGGAGATATGTACTATTAGAGAGAGAATGGAAAAATGAAGAGAGATAGATTGATGGAGAGATAAAAAAATATAGTGTCTAAAATGCCCTTATCTCATTATTTAGAAATGTAAACGTGGAAGAAGGATAGCCATGGAATGGGGTTTTCATGGTTTGCCCAAGTGAAAGTGGTTTTCAACTTAGAATTCCCATATATATATATATATATATATATATATATTTGCGTAGGGATCATATCTATTTACTCACAATGGTATTTGCGTAAACCAACCATGTATGATATCCAACGCATATACGAGGTTCATGGTGAAAAACATGGGTTTCCCGGCATGCTTGGTAGTCTCGATTGTACGCATGTTGGTTGAGCTATGTGTCCTACGGCCTGGCGAGGTCAGTTTCATCGAGGTGATCATTCTGGACCAAGTGTTATACTTGAAGCGGTGGCCTCGCAAGATCTTTGGTTTTGGCATGCTTTTGTGGAGTTGCCGGGTCAAATAACGACCTAAATGTTATCGACCAATCACCTATATTCGATAACATTATCGACGGGGTTGAGCCGCCCCAATCGTTTTACGCTGATAATGTAAATTTCAAGTACGGCTACTACTTGGTCGATGGTATTTACAACGAATGGGCGACACTTATTCAAGCTTTCTCGTCTCAACTTGAAGACAAACGCAAGTACTTCACAAAGAAACAAGAGTCGGCAAGAAAAGATATTGAAAGAGAGTTTGGCATTCTTAAAAAAAAGATTTGCGTTGATTGCCAACCCATTAAGGTTTTGTACACGAGAGAGGATCATGGACGTCGTCTATACTTGTATTATTCTACATAACATGATATTGGAGGACCGAGGGTTGGCGATATGTCAAAACTACCAAGGTGATATCCCACGTGCTGAATCGACAATCGATAATAACCAAAGACTCGACAACATAAGGAATCTCAAGAACCGTGAGATACACGGAAACCTCCGCCATGAATTAGTCGAACATTTGTGGGCTAGACGTCCCGATGATCTTGTATTAAATTAGTTTTAGTTTTTTATAGTTTATTGTAAACATTAATCTAATTTTTAGTTAAGTTTATTTTTGTTTTAATATAACTTTGACAAATTTAGAAAGTATCAAAATAAAAAATAAAAAAAACTGGATAAAGCTGCTGCTCACCTCTAGCCACAACAGCATCAGGCGAGTGAGCAGAAGCTTTATCACCCTGCCAACTGGGCGTTGACATGGCGCAATATAAGAGGATAGAGCTTGTGGTCACCTCTAGCTACAACGGATAGTCTTATGAAATACAAATATACATAGCCGGGATAGGCTAACGTAAAAAGTCACTTATTGTAAAAAGTGTAAAAAACAATATGGAGCATAGGATTAAATTTGATAATCAGGGGCACGATGGTAATTTCTTGGTGTCATTAAAGTTCCACCCCCATTTTTAAAACGGCCATAACTTTTTCATACGACATTATTTTTTTTTTAAATTACACCATAAAAACAAGCTTTTCATCCTCTTTCATTTCCATACCAAATTGCTATACTTTTTAAAAAAAAAAATTTGCTGGGTTGATAACTTGCGTTTTATTGAGAGTATACTTGCGTTTTAGAAACGCAAGTTATACATGATAAGACGACCTGGTAAAACGACCTGATGAAACGGAAGTTATAAATGATAAAACGCAAGTTATACATGCTAAAACGCAAGTAAGTAATATCAAGTTTTTACATTTAGACGCAAGTTATTATTGTTTAAACGCTAGTAGGTAATATCAAGTTTTTACATACATATCAAGTTTATTATTGTTTAGTAGCCTTTTGAGGAGAGTAGAAACACAACAAGAGGAAAAACAACAAGAGCTAAAAGATGGTAAATATAAGCTTACGAAATTACATCATCATCATGGTGGTGGTGAATATAAGCTTACGAAATTACAAGTGGCGTTTGCTAATTTTGCTAAAGGAATAAAGTGGAGTGAGGCTGCGGATTACTTGAGGGAACATTTGGAGCTCTGTTGTGTTTCTACTCTGTTATTTTTAGCTGCTGTTGTGTCTCCTTACTTGCTCCCCAAGCCTTCTGTTAAACCTATTCAACATCTTTTAGCTCTTGTTGCTTTTCCTCTTTTAGCTCTTGTTGCTTTTCGTCAACCTCAACCAGGTTCGTACAACCAGACATGATCAAACTCTCAACAAGTAGGGCCGCTGACACATCTGTAAACCAAATTTTAAAGTTGAATGAATTTCAAGTTCCATACACTCTAATAACAAAACAACACTGTAAGTAAAGTTACTAACTAATAAGAGTAATACTTTATGTAAATGTACCTTTTCCTCCATCGATAAATTAATAAAACTAACAAAATGTGGTTCTCTCATGTAAAGCTCTTCTAACTTTCCCATGATATTAGAAACAAACTAAAAAAAACAAAAAAGTTATTATTACATTCAGAATGTTTAAACGCAAGTAATAATATCAAGTGTTTACATTTAGACGCAAGTACTATCAACCCAGCAAAAAAATTAAAAAGTATAGCAATATGATATGCAAATGAAAGAGGATAAAATGCTTGTTTTATGGTGTGTTTTTTTTAAATAATGTCGTATGAAAAAAGTTATGGACGTTAAAAAAATGGGGGTGGAACTCAGTCATTGTGGGTTATACATATTTTGCCCTTCTCCTCCTTTTTTGAAACTCAACATATACTTTTCCCCTTTTAATCTCATCCATTGATTTATTTTGATCAAAGGCCCAAAATACTTTTTATACTTTTTCCGTTAAACTACTTTTTACACTAACATTTCCCTACATAGCCTATATATAGAGAGAGTGAGAGCATACGCTTAGACATAACAAATTCTAACCGCCACTAACTAACAATCTATCTAGAATAATCTAGAATCATCTAGAACAATTTGACTACTCTCTAATACAAATCAATACAAATTTTCAAATCTAAATCGAGTTTTTCTAATTTGAATTCCAATCAAAGATGGTGGCTCTAATTCCAGTCGTTTTTGTTGGACTGATTGATTCTTTGATCAACTTCTCTTCTCATCTTCAATTGATCAATTCACTGATCAATTTTCTTCTATCTCTGTTATTGTTCTGTTCCTGTTTATTTCTTTATCGGATTAATCATCAAGATTGATTCACTCAATTCTTGGTTATCTTTGATTAGATTGATTGATTCTTCAATCAATCCTTCTCTCTGCTCTGTTTCTTGATATTGCTCAGTTTTTTCTTTGATAGCCGAATTGATCAATCTTGGTCAATTCATTCCACTCCATCATAATTCTTCAACTTCATGATAAAATTCACCATTAATTCTATTAGTTTTTCTTGTTCTTTTATCATCAAACCTGCAATTCTTGTTCGTTGCAGTTGATTCCTTCCTATAGAATGTAGGAATGGATTAAATGTAGTTTATCTATGCTTGAGAACAAACGAGTTATTGATAGGTATATAACTTAGCAAAATGATTTGTATGAATGTTAGAGACCGAATGGGACAATAAAAATCTGTCATTTGAGGCTTCAAAAGGCTAAGGTTAAGTGTATATTGCTTTGGGATATCAATATCTTTGATTTTGTGCGAAACACCCAAAGTTAGTAGCAAAACCGGTCAGGGGCGCAAGGTGAAAGCACGTCAGAGCACCTTGCGCTGGCCTTCTGAAGTGGTCAGACAGGGGGCGCAAGGTGGCCAGCGCACCTTGCTCTAGTGTGCACCAGCTTGTGCCCCCCACTGGGTTATTGTCTGTTTTTCACGTATTTTGATGTTTAGCTTATATGCGCAATCCGTATTCGCGTCTAATGCATCGACAAGCCTTGTTTGACTTTGTGAATGTTAGGTATACCCAAATGATGGGTAGTTGTATGTTGACTTGTGTAGGTTAAAACCGGGACTTAAGAATATGTTTTGACACGTAAGAGAATGTTGTGAGCGCATATTATCAGGTATGTAACAAACCGTAGATGTTTTAAAGAGTTGCGATTGTGTGTGTTGGCATGTCTTGCAAGGATCCAAGTAGAGGTCAAGGTCTTGATTGTAGTAATGTGTGATTGATATGTGTGTATGTGTGCATATGTATATACACACACAAGTATGTAACTTTGGATGTTATGTAGAAATTTGTTAATGGGATCATAAACTTCTTGATGGATTCCTAGTAGGTAAAATAAAACAATGGTGGGACATGATGATACGATCATAAAGATTACGCAAGCATATGTATCAACTGTCTTGGTTTATAACTGATAAGGAAAGTGCAGGTATGTTAAGGCAGGTATGTTAAGATTAGTCTTTTGGAAGTTGAAAGTTATGATTCCGAGAACGGATTGAAGATTGTAACCAGATGGATCCACACTCGCAAAAAGGGAGTTTGTCGTGGTCATCTAGTTTGTGGGAAGTTATTTTTATGTTGCTTGCGTATTATAAAAAGTCACTTACCTTTCTAATGGTTTGGGTGTGTGGTGACTGCAGGTTACACGAGTCTTCCATTTGGGTGCGTAATAGTTAAGGTCGAGCCAGGGCATGGATTGTACGTGGGTGCATTCACGTGATCAAGATTAAGAAGGTGTTGTGTGAACATAATAGGATGAATGAGTGTCGTAACGCCAAAAATATAAATTAGAATGTTTGTATAAAGCAACAAATTTTCTAGTCCGTATTTCCGCAACGTATTTTCTGTTAAAACGGTTTAGGGTGTTACAAAGGTAAGCCATCGAAACCCTAACAATGGAGGCTCTAATACCATGAAAACATAGTAACAGAGAGAGATAGATAGAGAATATAGGTTAGAGAGAGAAAGTATTGTGTGTTATGAAATACAAATATAGATAGCCTATATATATATATATATATATATATATATAGAGAGAGAGAGATGAGGCGGTTAGACATAACTAACTCTAACCGCCACTAACAATCTATCTAGAATAATCTAAAACCATCTAGAACAATCGGTCTAATCTCTAATACAAATCAATACAAATTCAAATTTTCAAATCTAAATCGAGTCTTTCTAATTTGAACTCCAATCAACTTAAAAAAGTCCCAATTCAAATAACTAGATAAACCCCTTTCAAAACAACAAGATAACTAGATAAAACCAATATTTGATTTAACAACAAAAACCCTACCATAAACGGTTAAACTTAAATTCTTAGTGGGCCAATTCGGCAGTTTCATATTTAACAATCCAGCCCAAACATCCAAAGTAAAAGAACCTGTCACAGACTCACAGGGTTAAGTCGTTAACCGATGGCTCTGACCACTGGGCCCATTGGCACCACATTGCTGACTCAATAATTGAAACCCACCCACACACACACACACAGCCCACCTAACCACCGTCCTTATAAAACCAATCCCAACAAGCACAACATAAATCCACAACATTGGAAACCCAAAACCCTATCTACGCGGGAAAGAGAGCCGTTAGTTAATTCTTGGCGCCAACTCTTTCTTGGTAGGCTGCCCGTCATTTACGGGCAAATAGCATCCTAAGCAAACAGTAGCTACCTTTCATTTTTTTTATATATAAATAACAATAACAATAATAATATTATTATTCCCACTTTCTTCCACCCCTCTCTTTATCTTTTACCCGCCTCCATTCAAAGCTTGTGTCACCCCCCCCCCCCCCCCCCCCCCAAACCCCTTTCTTGTTCTTGATTCTTAAGCATATATTCCAATATTATTCACTTCTTCTTTAATATTATTATTATTCCTTCAAAAAGATTTGATTTTTTGATCTGGGTTTGGTTCAAAAAACAATCTTTTTCAAGTTATTGATCTGGGTTTGGCTCAAAAACCTTTCTTGTTCTTGAAGCATATATTCCAAGATTCTTCTTCACTTGTGCTTTAATATTATTATTATTATTATTATTATTTCTTCAAAAAGATTTGATATTTTGATCTGGGTTTGGTTCAGAAACAATCTTTTTAGAGTTTTTAATATGGGTTATTCAAAAAAGCATCAAATGGATGGTGAATCAATAGAAGGGAAGAAATGGGTGATAGCAGGAATAACCATGAGAGCTCCATTGAAGACTTTATCTACAAAAAAGATGAAAGAAGAAGAAGATGATGACAACTTAAACTCAGGTAACACAACTCCTACATCAAAAGATTCAAGAATACCTGAAGTGATGACGTGTCCTCCACCGCCTAGGAAGCGCCGGCCAGTTGCCACGTGTCATAACCATACAAATATGGAGTTTTTTACTTCACCTGAGTTGGATTCATTGTTTAAGCTACTCTCAAAGCCAAAATAAGTTTGTTATGTTCTTAGGGAGTTTTGTTTGTCTACTAGTTTTTTTTTTTTTTTTTTTATGTTTTAATGTTTTATGTTTTATGTTTTTTATTTTAGTTTTATTAGGTTAGAGATTTAGATAAGGGTTTGGTTTAGAAAGATGTATAAATAGTTAAGTATAGTAGTAGAGTATAGGGTTATTGATTAGGTTAGGTTTTGGGTTTAATGAGATAATCCTCTTTTGTTTATGGGTTGTTTAAAGTGTGATTACTTATGTTTGTTAGTTTTTTTGTTTGAAAGGTTGAAGCCCCTTCAAGTTTTTGGACAAAAGAGCAAAAGGGTGTTTGCTCTAGGGGTTAAAAGAGGCATTTTTGTGGCCAAGTTTAATGCTTTATGCTTGTATGTGTGGAAGAAAGATTTGTAATAGGGTTTATCACCTATAATGTTTTGAAATTTTGAATGGTCTTGTTTTTTTTGTTCTTATTAGGCTTGATATAATGATTGCTTCTTTTTTGGTTGTTTGATTGCAATATGGAACTAGAAGTAATTACATATATATATTTTTAGTTAATCTTTATTGTAAATTCTAGACTTTGCAACTAAAAAATTTAATCTTGAATGTTATTTATTGGTTGAAGAATGAAGAATATAATTGAGAGGGTTTTTTTATTGTTGAAGTTGATTCAAACTTGAAACTATAAGGAATTACATAATACATGTAAATTCTTCACTTTGCAACTATAATGTTGTGTCTTGAATGTCATTGTGAAGAATATGAATTGAAATGGATTCTTGAAGTTGATTTGGATGATTTGAATCAAGGGTGTTGTGGGGTTGGGTGTGCAATGATGCCACCACAATTTGGTGAGGATGGGAGTTATGAAACATAAAGAGGAAGCCAGTCAACACACGTGTTATCGTGCATAAGAGTCAACTAAACACCTAATAGTCAAAAAAATGTGGGTCATAAAGCTTACCATTTGAAAATAGAAGGAAGGTGAGATATGTCCCAACCAAGCATCCATAGAGAGTACAGATACAAATGTTTTAGAAGTTCTTTATTGCTATTCTCAAAACAATTTTAAAGTAAGAGAATATATATTGACCATACATTTGAGTTAATAGCTAAAATCGTCCTTTAAGGTTTCATCAATTTTGCTTGTTACATCTGATTTTTTTTTTTTTTTGCAACTGGACCGTTCACGTTTACATTTACTTATCATTTCTATCCAATTCTTTAACTCCATCCATTTTTCCAGTTAATTTCATGTGATTTCTTATTGTTTCAATTTTTTCTTTGCTATTTTAATTAGACCATGTGTAATGTGAAGGTGAAATTTTCATGGACCATGAGCATTAATCGACATGTGGTATGTGGGACCATTAAGGGATTCAAATTAGGATAGGGTTGTAGTGGTAATGTAAAAATTTTCATGGAGCATCCAATCATTTAATATTAATAATTTATTTTTTTGAAAATAAAAACAAATAATAAAGAAAGCTAGTTTGAATGTGATTGGCCCAAACAAATAACATAGCGTCGTGGATTTTTTTTGGGTGGGCTTCAAAACGCCCCAAATCCGGTGGAGGGGGCGGTGAGCAAATTGGGTGGGGGCGTTTTTTGCCCCCAAAACGCCCAGATTTTCCCACGGTTACATATGGTCTTAATAAAAGAACAATAATGTATACATAACCCACTCCACCCCTACCTAGGGGTGTAAACGAGCCGAGCCGAGCCCGAGCCTGACTGGGCTCGAGCTCGGCTCGTTATGGTTTTATGAAGCTCGAGCTCGGCTCAGTTCGAGCCTAGAATCTTGAGCTCGAGCTCGACTCGCTAGCAAAATAAAAAACTCGACCTCGGCTCGGCTCGAGGTGATTTGAGAACAGTCTCAAACGAGCTCAAAGCACGGCTCGAGATCGCAAAAGCTCGGCTCACGAGTGTTATTAAATGGACCTATGAAATAAGGACTTGGGCTTTGGAGATGTGGGCTATAAATTATAAGAGATATATAAATAACTTATAATTATGTTTGGGCTCGTTTAGGCTCGCGAGCCCAATCGAGCTTTGTATATAGGGCTCGGGCTCAATAACTAAACGAGCCATATTTCAGGCTCGAGCTCGGGCTCGTTAAGGCTCGGCTCGTTCGAGCTTTTTACCGAGCCGATCCCGGGTAGCTCTCGAGCCGCTATGTGTCATTTACACCCCTACCCCTACCCCATCATTTTCTGTCTCTCCCTCTCTCAAGATCAGACCTCCCACCCATACTCCCTTGCAACCACCACTTCTAACCATGGTTAGCAATCTGCAACGCCTCGGAGCCTTGAAGTGGCCTATTCACGTTGTAGTTGCAAGGAATTTCACTAGAATCACCCTGTCCTTGACGTTGTAGCTTGGGGTTTTTTAGAGAGAGATACAGATAAAGGTAGAAAATAAAAGGAACCAAAAATAATTATAAAAACAAAAAAATAGATAATCGGACAAAAATGTATCTCATCTTAACAAAATAAAAAAACAGAGTTAGTAAATTGGACGAAAATGGCAAGTAAATGCAAACATGAAGGGTCCAATTGAGAAAAAAAAAACATTTTAGCAAAACTGGCCAAACCTCATATACATAGACAATTTTGATATGGGAATGTAACCTTATCTCGATAAATGTAAGTTTTAGTTAAAATATAGATATAAAGATAAAAAAAAAATTTGAAAATGAATGCTCCAAATACTTCTACCTTTCTTTTTATTTTGATATGGTTATGTAACCGTGTAAACTACTACTTTTCTAACTTTTATCAGTTAATCTGTAAAATACAATATCTTTGTGAATTGGGGCAATTAAAAAATTTATAGGGATGAATGATGGTTTAATCGTAAGTGCACATACCAAAAAGCTGAGGGCGTAACTTTAGTAATGTTGTTGGATTGGGTAAACCTAACACTGTTTTATTTAATCCAAATTTGGATTCGTATGACGTCTTTTATTTCAATTTTTTAGTCAAAAATTATATTTAACTCAATAAACTTCAAACCCAACACACACACACACGATCGGTATGTGCACTTACGTTATTATCAGGTGTTTTATTTAATCAAGAAGTTCCTTTACATCCTATTTCTTGAACAATATTACACTTAATCATGGGTTTAAGAAGAACACCAAGATCTTGTAACTCTGATCTATTAATTTTATTATTGGATACGTGATAGGAGCAACATGCAAGTGGTTTGTTACAAATGAACCAGCGTTGCACGCAGTGGGAAAGCTTGAATTTTTTAGGGGGGCGAAAGTCACGGGACCTTTAAAACGGTGATAGGAGTAACATGCAAGTTCAAATGAACCACCGTTGCACGCAACGACGAAGCCTGAAAGTTTTTAGGGTCAAAAGCCACAAGACCCTTAAACCAATGAGGGCCGGACTCAATGTGTATAAAATTTTTGAACGAAAATAAGTACAATTACACCGCGAAGCAAAAAAAAAAAGTGGAGGTCAGGACACCCCCGACCCTAACCATCCTTTGCGCATGGTCAAACTCGGTATTTTATTGTGTATATGTTCCTATTTTATATTTTTAAGTACAAGAGTAAATAAGGTTTTTTTTTCCAACACTCTTTTCAAGGACCAAACGCATGATGGTTAATAAACAGTTAGGCCTTATGACGAATTTTCAAAAGTTAGGATTAAATATTTTGATTTTTTGTTAGTAAGAGAGAAGAGGGATGAGAGAGAGTGAGAGAGAAGAGGGAGAATGGGAATCGCCACGAAGGAGAAGAAGAAACTCATCCAAGAGACCAGAGCAACAAGCCAATGGAGAAAACACTACCACCTTCTACATTGCAAACATTCCCGGGGATTGCACTTTAAGCTTGCTTTGGAGAACCTTTAAGAACTACGGAAACATGACGGACGTTTACCTCCCAAGGCGGCGTAACAAGGCTGGTAAGTTCTTCGCTTTTCTTCGGTTTGGGCATGTTCGCAACACAGACTCCATGATCAAGGCGCTGTCCAATGCGAAACTGGGAGAGGGGAGGATTCAGGTGAATGAGGCTAAGTTTAAGAAAGAGGATGGGGATAATCACAGAACAACCCAAAGACCGAATGCTACGGTGCCTAATAACGTCCGGGTGACCACGAACCAGACGAAGGATAGGAGAGTAGGATGGGATGAGAGAGCCTGGGGGAATGCCAACCAGTTTCCACCTCTGGGAGGCAATCAGGGTAGGAATGTCATTCGTATTCCGGACAATGCTGCGGGTACCCTGGCTGATTTCGGTAAACTCTCGCTTATTGGCAAAGTGAAGGATGTTACCAGGCTTTGCCGGATTGAAGATTTCTCTAAGGCAGCCAACATCAAGGACGTTTCGGTTAGGTATATTGGGGGTATGTCTGTCCTAATGACTTTTTTGTCATCCGGTTTGGCTAGAGATTTTGTCAACGATAATAAGGAGGTATGGGATGGTTGGTTCCACACACTAGAAGTTTGGGATGGACAAATGATTCCCTTTGAGCGCGTAGCCTGGCTCAAAGTTACCGGGGTTCCACTTATTCTTTGGGACAAGACAGTTATTGATCACATAGTCGCTCCCTACGGGCAGGTGGTACATGGATCGGTAGCTAGCTCAAAAGATGGCAACTTTGCTATGGAGCAAGTCGCAGTTGTGGTCAGCGACGGTAGGCGTATTAATGATGCTGTGGAGGTCTTGTGGCGCAATAACCGATTCAAGGTTTGGATAAATGAAACGGATGAAACATGGATTCCTGACTTTGTTAAGGCAGATTTGGTGGATCCTAGCAGTAGACCGTATGACTTTGCCAAAGGTAAGTTCTTGGCTCCAACGACGACTTCTCCGTCCAGCCCTGTCATGGAGAACGGTTCTTCTGATTCGGGGTCGTCTCGTGAGGTACCTGGTTGTAATACGGGGGGTGGTCAAGTCATGGCTGCCGGTAACACGGACACACCTATGACTGATGCCACCGTCGTTCATAGCCAGCCGGAGTTAGTGGTTGACGGGGATCAGTTGGTTTCGCCGGTGGGGGTTGGGAAGTCCAAGAGTGTGGGCAGTCCTAGGGGAGACCAACAGGTGCATGGCAACGTCCTGCATGGGGAAGGGAATTCCAATAATGATGAGAATTTTTTAATTGGTGGTAATAATGCTACTATGGCACAAGAGACAAGGCAGGATATTGAAAGGCCAAATCAAGATTGTGGGCCACAAGGAGTAATGGGGGATTGTAATACACGAGTGGGCCATTCAAGAAAACGGGCCAGACTTGCTGATGGGCCTGATGAGGATCTATTGGACTTAAACTCACCTCCTTTTGTTAGGCCTGTTTTATCTCAACCAAACTTGGGGAGTAATCTGACTAAAAAGCAGTCGCACAGATGTAGGGCACCCCTCAATCGCACAGTGGTGCCTGTTAGCCTCTTTACAAATGCCATCCCTTTACCTCCTAATTTGAATCCGGTGAATCTGTCGTCTTCTTCTGCTCCGGTCACTACCTCTACGGTGGAACCCGTCGTAATCTCGGCACCATCTGCACATGATGCTGAGCCTGTCATGGATGGCAATTCGGTGTTGAGTATGGAAGCCTCGGGTACCGTGGATTTGGGTAAATCAGTGGGTATTAACCTGGACGGGTTCGAAAATGATATTCTACAATCCGTTAGGGAGGAAGGTGAATTTATTGTGGATCAATGATTTTCCTAACTTTCAACGTCCGGGGGATCGGGGAGGATGACAAGATCCTGTCCGTAGGGGAGGTGATTAGAGATCATAAACCGGTTTTTGCAGGGTTTCAGGAAACAAAGTTGCAGGATGGATCCAGGTTACAAGTCCAGAAATTATGGGGAAAACGTCCAGTTGACTTTGAGTGGGTTAATGCCGAAGGTAGGTCTGGGGGGCTGCTCTCTTGCTGGGATCCGGGGTGTTTTCAGAAAACAGATGTTATTCGTAATCGCAATTTCTTGATTATCACGGGGATGCTAAAGGAATCGGGGGTGAAATTGAATGTCGGAAATGTTTATGCGCCGCAAGGTTTGAGGTCGAAGAAAGAATTGTGGAATGCCATTTCTGAATCAATAATGATGACTGACGGGTTATGGTTATTGTTGGGCGATTTCAACGCGGTTCGGGTGCCGGAAGAACGCTTGAATTGTGAGTTTAATTCGTCTTGTGCGGAGGCATTTAACGAGTTTATTGAGGCAAGTGGGTTAAGAGAATACTCTATGGGGGGTAGGAAATTCACTCGTGTTTCGGATGATGGGAGTAAGCTGAGCAAAATTGATCGGTTCCTTGTATGTGATGATTTTTGGAATTCTTGGCCGGATGCCACGGTGACGGCCCTCCCGAGACTTATTTCGGACCACAGCCCGGTGGTTTTGTCTACTTCGTCTATCAACTATGGTGCCCCCCCATTTCGGTTTTTTAACTCGTACCTTGGGAGGCCGGGGTTGGAGGATATCGTGGTTGCAGCGTATAATGAGGAGGTGCCGAGTGGACCTGCTGACCTAATGATTGCTCAGAAGCTAAAAAGGGTGAAAGAAAAGATCAAAGTATGGATGTCTTCTGAAAGGGATAACAGGGGAGCTGTGAAGAAAACGGTGGAAAATAGAATCGCCATCCTTGACGAAAGAATCGAACGTGGTTTGTTATCAGAGGCGGAATTATCGGAATGGGTGGAGAACAAGAAGAAACTTGACGATATCAACTTGGAACTTGCACAAGACCTGAGGCAGCGTTCGAGAATTAAATGGCTGATTGAGGGTGACGAAAACACCTCTTTTTTTCACGGGATGATAAACCATAATGCGGGGTGTAATCGGTTGGGTGGTATTCAAGTTAACAATACCTGGGTGGTGGATCCGACTAGGCTTAAAGAGGAGGCTTGGAAATTCTTTGCTCGGAAATATCAAGAACCTAAATTGGTACGTCCTTCGTTTACCTGTTCTCACCTTAAACAAGTGCCTGCTGACCATGCTACCCGGCTGGTATCACCTTTTTCTGTTGAGGAGGTCAAAGCTGCCATCTGGGAGTGTGGGTGCGATCGCGCCCCGGGCCCGGACGGGTTCACATTTGGTTTTATTAAGCACTACTGGCTGCTGCTTAAAGATGATATTATGCGAATGATGGAATCCTTTTTTCACAACGGGACGATCTCGAGGGGCTGTTCATCCTCATTTATTGCTCTGATACCTAAAGGCCCCGATCCCATTGCATTCGGCGAATTTAGGCCAATTAGCCTCATGGGGTCGATTTCCAAAATAATATCAAAAGTCCTCGCCAACCGGATCAAGGGCGTCATGGATCTGGTTATATCCGAAGAACAATCAGGTTTTCTTTCTTCTCGAAACATACTTGATGGGCCGCTGATTTTGAATGAATTAGTTTCTTGGGCTAAGTTCGCTAAGGTTGGGTCTTTTATTCTAAAAGTGGATATGGAAAAGGCCTATGATTCTATTAATTGGGATTTTATTTTGTCGGTTCTCTCACAAATGGGTTTTCCCCCACGGTGGCGGTTATGGGTTAGTGGTATATTGGAGTCCTCTAGAGCGTCGGTCCTTATTAATGGATCGCCATCTAGGGAGTTTCAATGTTTTCGGGGAGTACGGCAAGGGGACCCCTTGTCCCCGTTTCTTTTCATTTTAGCCATGGAGGCCCTCACGGGTTTCATACATAAAGCTCGTGACTTGGGCTTGATTAATGGCGTCCAGCTTCCAAATGGGGGGCCGGTGATCACACATCTTATGTACGCAGACGATGTTGTGTTTACCGGATTATGGGGGTCGGATAATATTACGAATGTTGTTCGTCTTATGAGATGTTTTGCCTTGGTTTCGGGGCTGAAGATGAATTATAATAAAACCTCATTGTTTGGAATTTCGGTGGATCAATCGTGTGTTGAGGAAGTGGCTGAAACTATACATTGTAAAAGGGACAAATTGCCATGTAAATATTTGGGGGTTCCCGTGGGAGCTAATATGAACCAATGCAGATTTTGGGAGCCCGTGGTGGATGTTTTCAGGCAGCGTTTGTCCAAATGGAAGGCAAAACACCTCTCCTTTGGGGGACGTGTAGTGCTTATCCGTGCAACCCTTGACAGCCTACCACTATATTTTTTCTCGTTGTTTAGAGCTCCGATTGGGGTCATAAACTCACTTGAAGCGCTTAGGCGACGGTTTTTTTGGGGGGGGGGGATGAAGATAGATCGAAAGTAAGTTGGGTGGCTTGGGAACGTGTGGTTAATCCCATTGACAAAGGTGGACTTGGGTTCGGGTCTCTCAAATCGATGAATGATAGTCTAATTGTTAAGTGGTGGTGGAGATTTAAACTTGAACAACACTCTCTGTGGTGTAGGGTTATTTCAGCGGTCCATAAGACTAATAATTCTGCTGCGTATCTTCCGATTCGGAGAGGTATTTCAGGAGTTTGGAGTTCGATATTTAAAATTGGCGATGTGGTTTCTGAACAGAATCTGTATCTTCCTGAAACAATTAAAGGTAAAGTCGGTAATGGGGAGTCTATAAGATTTTGGTTAGATTGGTGGGCGGACGATGGCCCATTAAAAGATCGCTTTCCATCTCTTTTCGCCCTTGAAGTTCATAAAAGCGTCACGGTGGCTGCTCGATTCCAAAGCTGGGGTTGGTCTCGAGCACCTAGTTCTAACTTAGAATTGACGGAATTGCAGCAGTGCGATGCACTGTTCGCTGGTACCTTTCTATCAACTAATCGGGATTTATGGGAATGGGTTGGGGATCCGGATGGGGTATTTTCAGTCTCGTCATGCAGAAAATTGCTGCAGAAATATGCTATTCCGTATTACCCGTTCCAATGGGTGAAGGGCGTTCCGAAGAAGGCGGCGATCTTTATGTGGCGAGCGGAACAAGACAGACTACCGACTAGGAAGGGGCTACGCAGAAGACAAATTATTCACGACACTGCTGATTGTGTATTATGCGGAGAACAGGAAGAAGACGCGGATCACTTGTTGACGTCCTGTTATGTAGCTTCGTGGGTTTGGCACAAAATTAGTTCGTGGTGTAATGTCCCTCCAATCTTCGTGTTCACTGTCCGAGATCTTTTACAGCTACATAGGGACCAAGGAATACCGAGTAACAAGCGTAAGTGGTTCCGTATTGTGATTGTCGCTGCATCATGGTGTATCTGGAGAGCCCGTAACGCAAGGATATTTCAAGGAAAAAGAGTAAATGTGGACAACATCTTCGGCGAGATACAAGCGGTTTCTTTCAGTTGGGTCAACCATAAAGTGAAGAATGCTGGCTGGTCTTGGGAGGCCTGGAAAAGGTTTGAATCTCCGATCACGTAATGGGTCTCCTGCTGTTCGCTGTACTTCGGGTGATTGAGAGAGCGATGGGCTTTGAAGTTTATTTCTATTTTTGAACCTCAGGATTGATGTTTAGGGTGATTATTGTTTGTGCCTAGTATCTTGCTAGGCTGAAACTCTGTATATATTATTGGGTGATATGGAATGATAATTTGCCGTTAAAAAAAAAAAAATATTTTGATTTTTGATTTACCAACGTGTGATTGCTTCAATGTAGATTTGATTATTTTCTTTTTCAAACGGGAAACTAATAATCTTATCTAGTCTATATTTGTTTTTCACTTTTTTTACCGTTTTTGAGGCTTTAACCCACAACCAGAACGACACTAATTATTTTACACCGTACGCTTTAATAATATATGTTGTAAAACAACGGCCTACTAGCATACAAAATATAATAACTATGAACAAGATTAGAGGAAGATTAGAGAGGGATAGAATAGAGAAGTCTTTTTCATTCTTGTGTATCATAACAACTACATGAAGCCTCTATTTATAAGGCTCTTACATTAACAATGAGTAATGACAATTAGGAGTTAAGGATGTGGAGAGTCACCACATTATTGGTGCATTCATAACACTCCCCCTTGACTATCCACATAATGTAACAATACACAATTCTTATAATACGCTTGGTGATGTTGCCTCGTTAAAAACCTTGCCAGGAAAACCCAGTGGGATAAAACCTCAGCTAAGGGAAAAAGAGTGCAACGCGTATTTTCTCCCTTTGATACTTCTGGATCAGGTGTGTTGCCTCGTTAAAAACCTTACTAAGAAAACCCTATGGGACAAAACTTAGTGAAGGGAAAAAGAGTGCAACGTGTCGAATACTCCCCCTCATTTTAATATGTATCATTTGAATGATGGTGTCGATCTTCTAAGAAAGTTGCTCAAAGTTTTGTAGTCAATGATTTGTGTTCTTGATTACTTGATGTGAAAATCTTTAAGTTGAATCATTGTTGTATGATCTTCATTCCAGAATTTTAATCCTTGCTCTCGTAAGTGCAATTCTTTAAGTTGAACTAATGTTGCCTCCTCTCGTAAATAAATGTCACAAGATCAACAAATGTGATGTGTTATATTCCCTGTATCTACAAGACTAACCAAACTTGTTTGCATGGGTTAGTGAAATATAATCAAATATCGCTCATACCTGAAGTATTTGTTTTAACTCATTCCGGTATCTCCTCATTTGACATAGACTATATTATGATAATAAGTTCATGTGGAAGATATAATAATCATGCATAACTAGCAAGACATATACCAATGTACATATTAAACTATGGTACTTCTAGAATGAAAATCTCTACTTTGGTAGGAGATGAAATGAATAATTTTCCATATCAAGTAATAGGACAACCTTTAATGCACTTTAAATATGAGTTATGTCTATTGTAAAATGTCCCACCATCTTTTCAAGATATACTTTGACGGATTGGTAAACATATCATTACATATATACTCGAATTATAGGTCAAGCAACAAGTGCACTATGTTAAGGACTTTCAAAAATCCCCATTTTAAAAGTTTTACAGAGTCTCTCGATAATGCTCAGACATTATCACTGTAAACTGCGAGTGAACTTTTAAAAGAAAACTTTTGATACAAGCTAGATAATACAACCAAACTTATGTTGCTCTTTATCGGGATACATCATGAGTTTTAAAACACTCAACCCCCTTATTTTAGTCCATACATATTATATTCCCTTTACATAATACTTCTTAAGGTATTGATATCAATGTTGCAGGCACCATCAATCCATCAAGAACTTTTCCATCTTGATCAATTACGCAAGTGCATTAACTCTTCAATTGGAAGAACAATAACATCTATTTCTCCAATATATATTGTACCATTCTTATACATTAAAGTATCATAATCACCAGGTTCAGTTTATAACCTGTGGTGTATTGGTGCAAAATAATCACATCCTACGATGTTTCATATTACCTTTTAAGCACTCATTTGCTTTAGGGTACTCATGAGGAGTTCCACTTATATTCAATTCAATCATATAACAAACATAACTCAGAATTGAATCTATTTATTCTGATCATAACGTTCTCGAGAACTTACGTCACAAGATTTTGACACATTAAATCCTTCATCAGGTATTTTAATGTAAACTTTCAGTATCAAGTAAATTATGATATTTATTAGACGCATTTCAGTTCTCTCTTTGCATTACCAAACTAATAACATAATAAAAAATCATTATATCCACCACTGGAGAATGCGTCTCCTCATAATCAATTATGGGTCTTTGCGAAATTCTTGTGCAACCAATTTTACCTTATATCATTTTCTTTTCAAATGTTGATTCGCACAAAAGACCTTTTCATATCTATATGTTTTACAACTTTTGTTGTATGGACTACTGGTCCAAAACTGTCATTTTCAATAGAGAATTAAACTCTGCCGTATTTGCGTCTTTCCATTTTGGCCAATCATTTCTTTGTATTCATTCATAGGCAGATCTTAAATCTTGATCCTCATTTCAAGAGCTACATTACATAAAATTTATAACGACGTCGATTTTATTTCAATTCCATACATTTCATAGACATGATACTAGATAACGAGATCTCTTTATTTTCAGGTACCTGAGATTCTTCTGGAATCATCATGTCTAATGTCTCTTCAGGAGTCCTTTTTACTATAACCTCGACTTGACCATCTTTATTACTTGCTCCAATTTCTCGAGGATTTTTATTCTTTGGAATCGACTAGTCTACCACGCTTCAGGCGTGCAATAGGCTTATTGCCAACATATGATTGTCCTTCCCGGACGCTCATTTTAAATGGAGCATTAGCAGTTGGTATATGTGACTTGATTAGCTATTCATCATATTTAGGTCAGTTAATGCGTCTGGTAATTAATTCGCTAATCTCTGTGAATGAATTATCCTTTGAACTTTTGGTTCACATTGTTTTAGTACGAGGATCAATGATATTTCATTCTAACTCATTTCTATTTCCAACTGCCTTTTATCTCCCCCTGATGTTGGGAATGTTAATCCATTGAGATGGATATCAATTAATTGAGATGTAAATAAATCTCTTGGTTAAGGCTCTATAAATCACCATATATTCCCAATCACCTTTTAAGGTCCCATCTCCGTGAGTCATGGTGGATCTATTTCAATATATGTCGCACAACAAAAATCGATGGACAATATTTGGTTCCTGACCAAAAACCAACTATAATGGGGAGAAACTATTACCACGTATTGGCTTGATGTGAATAAATGTTACTGCATGTAAAATCAAATATAAACATGAACTTTTGCTCTCATGATCATTGATGTTGCAATCAATAGTAGACGTTTCAGTGATCATCTCAATGAAAGAAATATGTGTGTGAACATAAGCTACTAGTATTTCAATATTTAGGAATTGAATTCACCAAATATGCCATTTTGGAATAATGTTTTTGATATCTTATTAGCTACGCTGTATATCACACAAACTTCAGGTTGCACACTTGATAACCATTTAGACGATGCATCGATTTTAAATACTAAATGGTATCATGTTAGGATATGCGTATCCTTTAATCATCAATTCCAAAATATATGGTGATACTCACCTACTTTATATGGCAAATATATAATTTCTCTTAAGAGCAAACATTACATGCTACTTATCAGCTTGAAGGATTTTCTAGTTCTTTGTTATGTTCATATCATCATTGACTCGGTGTGGTCTAACCGGTCATGCCAATAATTATCATGATCCATAAACTTCTGGTGTATGATCGTAATGAATCTCTTGCACTTGTATGTTATGTGCACTTATGTTTGTATAATACAAATGGAGAACACGAGAGAACAGTGTATTCTCATTCAAACTATCAAGTTATATCACTTTTCGTTTATTTTGTTCTCATATAACTATTTTCAAATTTTGCCACTTGTTGCGGCCATTCTTATTATTAACATGACCATCTTTTCGTGTCTGATAGTCGATCTCATTATTAACATGACCATCTTTGATGGTTGATCACATTATGACCATCATTGCAACTTTCTCAATTATCTCCATGATCATTACCTTTACTCGATCACAAGAATATGATATGATTTCAAACTTTTCATACTCTCTTAATGATATGGTTACTTCAAAATATTAGACATGTTGCACTCTTGCTTGTCTAATACATGACAAGAAATACGAGAGAATAATATATCACTATTTCAAACATTCTTTTTATACACATGTTTCCCATATCTTATTCTCGCGTAATTACTTACTTAGTGTGCAACTTCTTGTGATCGATTTCAATATTAACATGTTGACCATATTATCAACATGACGATCTTTACAATTTCCTCGTTCACCATGATCATGACTTTTATACCGATCATTGTATAATTATCACAATATTAACTTATTTGATCTCATTACCTTGAGCATCATAATCATTTCCTTAACCACCGTGATCATGAACTTTACACGAATCATTATACCATCACATTCACTCCAAGGAATGGATTATAACTACATAACTTTCATGGTGGCATCATTATCCTTAATTATGTACATGGTCATGACTTTTACAATGATCATTATATCACATTCACTTCAGGGAATGAGATAGGATCCGAAAACATTCATGGATGTTCATTCCTTTTTTTGGACGGATATAAAGTCACTTCAAACCTTTCACCCAATTCTAATGACATTGCTACTTTAAGAGCACATTTAAGGTTTGACATATAAACAAAATTTGTTTTATCCAATTTCCGTCATATATAAACTTTTCTTCACATAACATCCATGGAGAAGTAATTATATGTCCAAGTCGTATAATATTATCGGCCCAACATCTTACGGCCTTTTATAACATGGTAATGAGATTCAAGGTGTATGACAATTTGTATGTCAAATGTAAATCTTTCCTGTGTTATATATTTGATCAATCCCTTTAATTTTAGTTAACCATAAATGATATTTATATATAAATATTTAACTAAATATATAATCTCATTTATGATTAAACGAAAGTTTTATTCCACGTCAATAGTAGTTGAATATACATCTAATGTCAATCAATACCATGAACTATTTTTCAACAAAAGCATATTATATATTAACATGTAGTTTAATTAACATTGTTGATGAAACAAATTTCAGTAGAATCACTTTCAACAATATTATAAGTCAATACCATGCAAAAGGTTTTATTCAAATATGATTTCAAACTTGTGATATCGATAGTCCATGATCTATAAACTTCGTGTACATGGATATAAACTTTTTTTAGAGTTCATTTGGGGATATAGTATACTCAAATAATCATATTATAATTCGATATAAACTTTGATCAATCGCAAAACCTTTTTTTTATATGGCATAAAACAACGATTTCTCATAAATCAATGTAATCAAATGATTTGTTGCATGGTCTAAGATTAAAGAAAAGTCAAATAAAAAGATAAGGCCAAATTTGTAAAGCACTAGAAAGAAGGGGAATTTTTTTTGTATATAAAAACTAAATAATTTCTTTAACCATATATTTAAAACTCAGCGGTTTATATACTGAATATTTACGCTATTAAAATAGATAAAACACAAATATCATACTAGTTCATAATAAATAATCTTAAATACCTTAGTCAAAAAGGTGAGGCTAAAATATGAGAAATTCGAGTAACAGCAAATGGAAGGCTATCAATTCATTAGATTTAAACCATAACAAATAAATTGATAGTGAGAATCATAAACCACTAAGTAACGACCATGTAAAATCAATTTTTTTTTTTAATAATTTGTCTCTACGTCGTGATAACCAAACATAAGGCATATGTATAATAAAAATATAAATCTCGATTTAACTAACCCAAGATTGTATGAATTACAATATGGATTGTGTTGAGAGAGTTAACAAAAACAAAATAACTAGAACATGTAGACTTACCATATGTTAATATGATCTAAACTCCAAAAGCAATTCGTGCTGATAACGTGTTGTAAAACAACGGCCTACTAGCATACAAAATATAATAACTATGAACAAGATTAGAGGAAGATTAGAGAGGGATAGAATAGAGAAGTCTTTTTCATTCTTGTGTATCATAACAACTACATGAAGCCTCTATTTATAAGGCTCTTACATTAACAATGAGTAATGACAATTAGGAGTTAAGGATGTGGAGAGTCACCACATTATTGGTGCATTCATAACAATATACAAATTAATTCCTTATTTCCTATTTTTGAAACCTTTTGTAGATGTAATTTATTCAAGAGTAATTATGGGCAGTACGTTGTTAAATGATGAAGGAGGATCCAATGTCAAGAATCCTAGGTATTAGATATTAAGATTCCTCTTACCATTTGAAAATGGTAAAATCTCTTTGGTTATTTTTTTAATGGATATTTTATTATATCACCTGAGTATCATAAGATACGAATTCAGTTATACACACACATACGATGGTTAAGTTTGAAAAACGTCCGATCCCAACAAGGGATTGAATTGTGATGAAAGTGGTTCGAGGTGCGAACAAAGGAGATGAATGATGATGGTCGTGTTGGTGGTTGATTAGCGATGGATGAACTTTAGGAATACTAAAACCAGTACATTTGATGAATTGACCACTTTAACAACAATGATAATAAAAAGAAAACTCACAAAAGCATAAGGAAACCAAAACAATAATAGCGCAAATATGCTTACGAGTTGAAAAAGTTAGGGAATCAAAGTACTATGCATGTAAATATTACATAAAAACATTAAGGATTATAATAAAAAAAAAAATTGATAAGCCCCGCTTACGGCTGTGCACATATAATGTATATATGTGTGGCCCTCGGGAGGGGGGGGTGTAAAGTTGCACTAATTTTGGCATTATTTTACTAATTTCGTGAAAATAACGTTAAAAATGATGGACGGTTAATCATGCATCATGTGGTGGCGATGATAGCCAAAAGACTAGGGGGTACATGCACCAATCGGGTTTGTCCCAATTGCTATTTATTATGTGCCTTGTGTCCAATGCTTGATACAAAACCACTATCGAGCCGAGGGTCTCACTGGAAGCAACCTCTCTATTCTTACGGGGTAGAGGTAAGGTTGCTACATCTTACCCTCCTCATACCCTACCTTAGCTTTTGCTATTGATGGGATTAACTGAGTATGATGATGATGATGATGAATAAAAAAAAATTGATAAAACGTTTATAGGTTTAAACATTAGTAAATCAATTCAATATGCATGTCACCTAATTAGGTCGTTAACCTATCCCTCGTTTGGTGTAACCAACATTCTATGAATGAAAACCTTTTCCGATGTTTTATATGTTAACAAACAAAGCTTAATTAGGTATGGTCTTTTTGTTATTTTGGTCAATTTGATGTAAAAATACCATGTGAAGACACTTTTAGCATTCTTCATCGCAATTGGCAAATAGATATAGGGATGGTAAAAAAACTGACTAGTGATAAATAGAAGGGTGAGGTCAACCAGACTGAGTTTAAATATTATGCTGATATTGTGGGATGCAAAGGAGAGAAACTTTCATTTACCTACTTGGGTACCAAACGGAATCCGATTGTGGATAAGTTTAAGAAACGGCTATCCAAATGAAAAGCTAGTCTTTTATTTTTTGGAGGGAAGTATGTTCTTTTGTCTTTGGTTCTTGGTTCTATGGGTATATATTATTTGTCTTTGTTTTGCTTACCGGTGGACAAAAAAAGAAGCTTGAGGATATGAAGGCGAGATTCTTTTGGGGAGGAGGTGGTGACGTTCGTAAAATTTCTTGTGGTTAATGAGATTTGATCGTGCCTGGTTAGAAATTAAAGGGCATTTTTATAGGTATAGCATGACAAGACTAAGGTTAATTGAACTCTTCCTACTTAGATTTAAACAGGTTAATCAAGCCTTTCCAACTTGAACTTCATAAACATTTTTTAAGTTGCTTTATGTTTTGGGGTTAAAATCCTGAATTTCATATTGCTTTTTGCTACATCCTTGTGGTTTATTTGGAGGTCAAGAAAGGAGATCAAATTAAACATTTATTTTTGGACTAAAAATAGAGCTAGGTTCCAATTGTTAGATTGGAAGGAGTGGTGCCATTTTGATGTTTGATCAAAGCCTTTTGTTTTGTATTTCTAGCTCCTAACTAGTTTTGTTGCTTTTATATAATATATCAATTGGTGCCGTTAGTAAAAAGGTTAAAGAATGAAACTAAACCCAAAACAAGTGAAGTGTCATGAGTTCAAGTTTAATAAGGAGTGAAAAAAAAAAATTCCTATTCAATTTTTCTTTTAATACATAATAATCCTATTGTGAGACTTGGAATGGAAGACCTTTAAGAATATTTTTTAAAATGGCTTTGAACTACAAAAAGTGTTGTAATTAGGGGTATTCAATGAATCGAATAACGAATTTTCAAATTATTCGAATCGAATTTCTCGAATTTTTAATATTTTTACCTAAATTCGTATTCGATTCGAATAAGAAACTCGAATTCGAATCGAATTTGAATAAATTCGATTTAGTTCAAAATTATCATAAATAATAAATTGTTTTACTATTAGTTTTAAAACTAATATAAACTTATTATTTTAAACATATAAAATACAAATCTACAAAATTGATAAACAACAATATGTCAAAAACGGGAATAGTAAAAATAGTAGAGAGTATAGTTTGTTAGAGTTTTATGATGTATAAGATAAATATGTAAAGCATGGTTATGGTAAAAGTTGTATTAGATTTTGACCAAAATTTAGAAGTTTTTTTTTTTTCAATGTGATATTTCTGTATATAATAATAATGTGTATGTGTGTATATATATTTAAAAAAATATACATGTACAGTTTTTGTTCGAATTTCGAATCGAATAGAATTTAAAATCATAAATTCGTATTCGATTCGTATTCGATTTACTGGACTCGAATTCAAATTGAATCGAATTCGAATTCTTTATAATCGAATCGACTTCTTGGTAATCGAATCGACTTCTTGGTAATCGAATCGAACTAAGTCGAATTTCGAATTTTTCGAATCCGAATCAATTCTGAACACCCCTAGTTGTAATAAATTATGTTTGTTCAAAAGGTGTGAGTTAACAGAACTACAAAAGCCATTAGACCATGTGTAGTGGGGGGCTTTATATATAAAGCCCCCCTTTCTGATTGGTCCACGTGGCTGCTGAGTCAGCATGGAGAGAGAAACTGAAAAAGGGGTGTAGTGGTGGGGCTTTATAAATAAAGCCCATGTTTTCTGATTGGGCCACGTGGATTTTTTTTTAATCTTTTAACAAAAAATAATTAAAATAAAAGGCAAATAAATATAAAAAAATTACAAATAATATTAAAAAACACACAACTAATAATAAAAAAAAGTTACAAATAATATTAAAAAAAAGTTACACACCTCCTAAATTACTTATTTAAACATTACATATTCCTAAATTACTTAATTAAACACTAGATAATTCCTAAATTACTTATTTAATCATAATTTTCTCCACTATGGAGAGTAATTGTCCCAGTCCTCGAGTGTGTAGTACTCGGGGATAGAGAACGTGAGCTGTCCCGTCCATCGGATCTCGCATCTGAGGGGAAATAGTAGTACTCACGAGGAGGAGTAGGCATGCTCCAGAGGCGTTCCTCCTCCTCAATTTCCCTGAGGGCTTCCAAGTCCTCAGGAGTTGGGTCCCCATATTCACGGGGTGGGGTGGTCTGGTGGTGGGGGTGGGGATAGTCTGGTGGTGGGGGGTGGGGGTAGGTTGGTGGTGGGGGTGGGGGTAGTCTGGGGTGGGGATAGCAGCAGCAGTTTGGGGGGGGTGGGGGCCGACAACATTAGTCGGTCCATTTCATTAATAGCCATGCAATAATCCATGGCCCAGGCCCATTCTTCATCCGTGAAGTCATCATCGACTTCAGGATGAGGAAAGGTTGGTGGTGCCGCAGCAGGAGGAGGAGGCGTGAAGGTTGGTGTTGCCGCAGCAGGAGGAGGGGGATATAACCAATGTTGTGGAGGAGGAGGAAGAGGCGGTTGTGCAGCAGCAGGAGGAGGAGGAGAGGAGGTGAATGGTAGTCTCCGGGGCCGGCCCCGTCCCCGGACCCGGCGAGAGTACTGCCGGACATTAGACGGTCCGGCAGCTCCTGGTTGAAAACCGTCCATGTTATTCATTGTGTTGAGGATGAGGAAAAGGTGTGACTGAGAATTGGGAGGAAGTTTTGTATTTATAGGGTGAGAAATATGACCGTTTAGGGAGAAAACGTTTGAATTTCAAAATTTGAAATTTAAACGTTGGGGGGGGGGGGGGGAATTTGAATTTCAAACGTTTGGGGGGGGGGGGGTGGGGAATTTGAATTTCAAACGGTTTGGAACAGTAACTTAATTTTTTTTATAATTTTTTAATATAATTTAATTTTTTTTATTATTAATTTTAATAAATATTATTTTTTATATAATTTATTTTTTTATTATTATTTTATTTAATCTAATAAATTTTATGTTTAAATTATTATTATTATGGTTATTATTATTATTATTATTATTATTATTAAAAAAAAGAATGTTTGACCTTGCCACGTGACAAGGTCTGATTGGTCCAATTCACAAACACACAGTGTTATTTTTATAAAGCCCCAATCGGTTTTTGCTATATAGCGCCCCTGTGTTTTGGTGTGGGGGCGCTATTTTTTAAAAATTTTGAAGGGTGACGCCCCACTACGGTGGGTCTTAATCTAATCAAACACAACCTAATATAATTGTCATTTCAACCCAGTTATTGTTGGATCATTTGAGGAAAATGTCACGCAATAAAGTTTTAATGTCCGTTTATTATAATAAAACCCCTCCAAATTCTAATATTATTAAGATTGCCATTTTTCATAATTAGTTAAAACCAACTAACCTTAACGAAATATATAAGATATTATTAAAAAAGAAACTTAACCAGGAATCCAAGATTAACAATAACAAAACAAAATGAAATTTCATGATTTATATAATACATAGTGAAATTGCCTAAACAAGTGGTCCCATGGTCTAGTGGTTAGGACATTGGACTCTGAATCCAGTAACCCGAGTTCAAGTCTCGGTGGGACCTAATACTTTTTTTTTCCTGTATTACCCTGAGGTTTCATTCTCTCTATTCATACTCAATATCAACTGTTTTTTATGTCCTAGATCCCTAATAAACAACCTGTATCGGCTCAACTTGATATTTCCAACTGGGTTAGTATTGTATTGTATTCGGTTCGCCTTTAATCGAGCTGCTTGTTGCTCCACAAGTTGACTTGTCTTCATTAATTTTGAAAATCCAACTACAAATATGTCCAGAAAAATTACCTAATTTACCCCAGCCAAGCCAACTCAATGTTTACACGAGCAAGCTAGTGCCGGCTCGAACTCAACTCAAAACATTTATACAAGTCAACAAGCTTGAACCAAGTCGGATCTAGTTTTTAATACAATAAGTTATTACAAGAGGCACATGATATTTGAACCATACAACAAGTTAGTTTTATGATTAACAGAGTTCACTAGCTAGCCAAACAAGCACTCGGGGTTGAGTAGCTACTAAAATGAGCTGCTCTGGCTATTCTTGATATTTCTGACCGAGTTTGTATCATATTCGGCTCGCCTTTCAGTCATGCCACTCGTGGCTCTATGAGTTGACTCACTTTCCCTAGTCTTGAACCACCATACTACAAATATATACGAAAGATTACCTAATTTACTCGAGCCAAATCAACTCAAGGTTTTACATGAGCGTGCTATCAGTGGCGTAGCTTTCTTGGGGCGGGGAGGGGCGCCCCCCCCCCCCCTCCCCCCCGGCCCGAATTTTCGCTCAGAAGTTTTGATTTTAGTATTCGTATAGAAATTTTTTTGTATATACGGTTTCGACCCCCCTTTTTTATAAAAAAAAATTAGTTATATACTTCCGACCCCCCGGTCCAAATTTCAAGTCAAGTCGGATCGAGTTTTTAACAAATAACTTATACAAGCAAGCCAAGAGCTATTTAGACCATACAACAAATATGCATATAATTTACTTTGAATTATAAATAGGAATATGAATGCATAAATATTATGCATTCTTATTTTCATGACAACATAATAGACACAACAACAAACCATATACAGTTTCAATCCAATGGTTAAATGTACCTGTGCTTGATCAATCAGTGCTGGACCTCAATAAACTTGTCTGTCATCCATCTTCTTGCAGTTTCCGATAACTTACGATCTTCGACTTGCAGGCTTCTCAGTTCCCGAGAATTTAAGATCATGAACTCAACACCCTCCATCTGAATTCCATGGCAGTAAAGCATATCGACACTCTCCAGACGCTTACAGTTCTTGCACAATGAAATCAACGACACGTTTGTTAATCTGCTGCAACCCCTTAGTTTCAGTTTTTGTAGATTACAGTACGAAGTGATCATCGATGCGAATTCTTTGTCGAGCAGAGTATGATTGTAGGACAAATCTAGTATTTTGATGTTTTTTAGATTCTGAGCTAATTCCACAAGGAAACCATTTTGTTCCTTGATAACATCACAGTTTGTTAAAGCTAGTTCTTCAAGGCTATCATTCAAAGCTACCCCTAAGGTTTTGAGACCTTCACCTGTAACCATACAACAATTTATGTTACTATTACTGATATTAGTATGAGTTCAAGTACTTTTTAGAAAAATGATTATTTGTATCGTTATACACTTTTACTCTGTATTAAAAAGTCGAACCACAGCGTCTTAGTCACTAATATAGCTGTTAAAAAACTCATGGCTCGCTTGAAATAAGCTCGCCTCAAAGTCGGCTCATTTGAGCCTGAGCCAAGGCAAGCTCGGCTTGGGTTCAAAAAAACGCAGCTGAGGCGCGACCCCAATCGCGTTAGCCTACACAAGGCACACTGTTTACAAGATGTGGGGCTGAGGTGCGTTTTTTTGAAGAAAAAAATAAATTGACCCTGAGGCACGCCTCATATATGTTGCATATTTTTGTGTAGCAAGTTGTTGTACAACATGCTTTCCGGGTATGAAATTTCAATAAAAGCTTACTTTTGTCTAATATCGGATAAATGATAAATGATGCTAGAAAGATATAGGACATGCATTAAAAATTATATAAGTATTTACACATTGGGTATGAAAAGTATTGTGCTTTTGCGCTTAGCAATTCGCGCCTTGGTTTTTTAGACCTTGTTGCTTTTGTGCGCTTTTTTCATTTAAAAACCTAAGAGCTTGGCTCGCCTCTTATGCTAGTTTACCTCACTTATTCACATGTTTACATAGGCTACTTTACCTGATCACTTAGGCTAGTATAAACCCAAATTTTAATGTATATAAATTATAAATCTTGTAATTTATTAATTCTCCATTATTTGTATATTAAAATTATAAAATTTTGTTATTAAATATCAATATAGGTAAAAATAAAAAATAAAATACTTTTTTAAAATAATAACCGAGCCAACTCAAACTTTTTACAAGCTAAGCTCAAATTCAACATTTCAACTCATTAGTTATTATAATAAACAAACCCGCTCTACTCGTTTACACCCCTAGCTACAACAATACGCACGAGACCAATCCCTTGTGACAGAGCACAGGTTTGCCCTCATCCCACACCCCGTACCACTACCCAATAACACTTTCCCAATATTCATTTACTCATTACCTGTAACCATACAGCAACTTTGCAACCGAAGAACCTTTAACCGCTTAAACTTAACACCAATCTCAAACAAATGATTATCATCCAAATCAAGTGGCAACCGAAGCTCCAGTCTCTGAATATTATTATCACACCTCATTTCACGAACAAAATGAAGCAACCCATCCTTATTCCCACCATCATATATCAACAAAGAACACAAACTAACGTTACACCTCTTATTCTCAACCAAGTTAAGCAAAACCAACGACACAATCGACCTACATGTCCTCAACTCAACGTCCTTAATATTCTCCAACCCTTTTATAAACAAACCAAACGAACTGTTATCACCAACACCTTCACAGTTCTCCAACACAAGCTTTGTTAAGGCTTTGTGATCACAGTTTGTCCATACCCAGTTGAGATAATAATCTCCTGAGTGAATTCCGGTTATAGAAAGTGTTTGTAACCGGAGTTTGGTGGTGGGGTTGGTGAGGTGGTTAGAATAATATGTGTCTGGTGAGGTGTTTGTGGTGGTGAGGGTTAAGTTAAGGGTGTGGAGGTTTGTGAAGGAGGTTAATGTTTGTAGAGAGAGAAAGGGTCTGGAGAGGGTGATAGAGAGAGAGGATAAGTGTGGGCAGGAGTTAGAGAGAGAGAGGAGGGAGAGAGAGGAGATGGGGCCGGTGGAGAGATGGAGGTGGGAGAGGGTATGGGGGAGGTGGAGAGAGAGGGAGAGAAGGAGGTGGTGGTTGGATAAGGTGGTGGGGGAGGAGAGAGAGAGGGAGGAGAGAGAGGAGAGGAGAGAGAGGAAGGAGGAGAGAGAAGGTGGTGGGGAAGAGGAGAGGTGGAGAGAGAGGGAGGAGAGAGAGGATAAGAAGAGGTGGCGCCACCGTTTGGAGACTAAGGAGACGGCGGAAGATGATGGTGGTGGGAGGTGGTGGAAGATTTCTTGGAGGAGTTCGTCGCAAAGGATTGTGTCCATATTATTATTGTTTTTTTTATTACTATTATTATTAGGACAGACAGAAGTTATGGAAATTTATAAAAGAAAATTTAGGAGTGTAATGTTGTTTGGATCGTTGGATTCACGCGAGGTACAAGTGGAGTGTACGACACGCGCTGTTTGTGATTGGTCTAAACGGAAGCGAAGTGAAGCATCTCAAACTTTCTTAAGAAATTAACATTTACTTGTTTGGTTGATTAAGTGTTGAATTATTAAGTTTTGTTTTGTTAGACTTCTAAATGGTTAGTCTTTTTGTTCCACATTAGTAAGAGAAGTAAAAATGGATTCATTCAGTACTTAATGGTTCAGCAACATTCTAAGGGGCTGTTTGGTTGATTAAAGACTGAATCATTAAGGTTTCTGAATGGTTAAGAGGCTCTGAATGATTGAGTGCTGAATGATTCAGCTATGCACCAAGTCTGAATGATTCAGCTCTTAACCATTCCATTCAGAACCTTTTTTTATGTTGAAACAAACAGTCTGAATACTAAACCATTCAGAGCTGATTGGTTCAGAGCCTCATTAAGAGGCTACCAAACGGGCCCTAAGTCTTAATGGTTCAGCCTTAACAATTCCATTCAGATGTTGAAATAAGCATGCTGAATGAGCTGAATGTTGAATCATTCAGCACTGAATGATTCAGATGCTCATTAAAAGCCTTACCAAACAGCCCTGTAGTGTTTGGTTTTATGTTGTAGTTAATTATATAAAGGGGAATTGGATTTTAATAACCCAAACTATTCGAAATTGGACACTGGCACCCTCAACTAAAAAGTTAGCCATATATAACCTGAACTATTGACTTATTGGAATCTAGCACCCAACTAACTGACGCCGTTAGTTGGGTTGCTGACGTGGCACGCTGATGTGGCACAAGTTGCTGACTTGGCACGCTGATGTGTGCACACGTGGATTGACACGTCAGCATGTCACGTCAGCAAATCTTGCCACGTCAGCGAACCCACTAACGGTGTTAGTGATTTAACCATTAGTGGGTGTTAGATTCCAATAAGTCAATAGTTCAGGTTATATATTGCCAACTTTTTAGTTGGGGGTGCCAGTGGCCAATTTCCAATAGTTCAGGTTATTAAAATCCAATTCCCCTTATATAAATAATTATAGTACGCATTATAAGGCTATACGATGTAAGGTATTATTGGCCTTTCAGTCTCACTTTTTTTATATGGAATGGCGCTTCTCCCTCATTTCTTGGACGTTATTGAGTAATTGTGAACACAATAACGATAGACAATGGGATGGTATGGTGGGTCCTATTTGATTCACCCAATCAAAATTTTCTTTTTTTCTTTTCTCTTTTTTCAATAAAGAGACGGTATTCTATTTTTTGAGTGTTATTGGAAGGAGAGAATGTAGTCCATTTTGACGTGACGTTGATGTGACGCTAAGGTGACAGTCTGGAGTCCTTAGGAGCTCTATTCCATACCATACAACCTAAGTCTCTTTAGTTATGTCGTGGTTGGATTTTCTTTGGATTGAAAACAAGAAACGCAAAGTCATCCTTGGAGTGATTTTTATGACTTGGTGGATATTTTACTTTATGATAAAAATAAAATGTAACCAGAATTTAAAAAGAGAAGTTGGTTTCTTTGATTATTTGATGGTATCGAAGGTAGAAGATTAAAAAGCATATGAGAGTAGGTTAAGCATAGTATTTAGACGACTTTTAAGGGAGGTTATATAATTTTCGGAAAGAAGTATAAGTTAAATAATCAATAAGAACATAATATCAAACACAACTTAAAAAAGAAGAGGATAGGAACTTATATTTATGTTAAACAAAGACTTTAAGTTTTGTTTATCTTTTACCCTGAGTAGGAAGACACCATACTTGATACTTCTAACAACTTCTTCATCTAATCCCAATGATTAAGGGGCCAATTATTTACACAAAAAGGGTGGAAGGTTTGAAAGTGATATATGGATCATTCTTATAATTCACAAGATTAGGTGGATGTGGCTAAAAACTATAGAAAATGACAAAAGGTGCAAGTCATTTTGTGGTGGGAGTGAAAATAGCAACACCCGTTTTGATTGCATTCACAATCACCACAACTAGCCTGTCAATTAAATTTACTTGGTATTTAAAAAAGCTAGGTTTATATTATTAAAGTATTATTTACTTCAAGTTTCTTAATTACTATCTATTTTAAGTTTCATGTTTTTCAAAATTGTTTTAAGTAGTGTGTTTTATGGGCATGCGTCGTATGTCTTATGATTTGGTCATCTCTAAAATGTAGACACATTCTTTTTCACTAAAATTCACTAAACTCACTATTCCAACAACTTTTTCATATCGAACCAACTACTAAACTCAATCAAGAATAGCCAACTCATGTTCTAACACAACAAAAGAAACCATAATTTAAAAAAAGAGCGAAATCAGTCGACTCAGATCTTGCACATCATCGTCGTCGAAACAACAACGACTGAGTGCCACTACAGTTGTAACTAAAGTTGCCATGCCAAGAAGCAGTCAACACCATCGCCAACCGAAACCAACAATCCGACACCACTTTACGGCTCCACAATAAAAATAGATAAAGTTTCCATATTAATATATAGGTGACACCGCAACAAAACAACACAAACAAGGTTGTCATTACTATTCAAATCCACCGTCAAAAACCGACGACTCAGTGTCGCTGATGTGTTGATTTTAGTAGTTAAAATATCTTTCAATGATATTAAAAATTAATATTTTAATTATAAAAGAAAAATTTAGATTTTTACCAAAACGTTATCAAAGTTTTAAATTTATAAGAAACGGTAATTGCTTGTTTAACTAAAACCTTCACATTAGGCAAGTGTACCTATCGTGTATAGTATAGCTTTTTATGCAAGTACCGAGTATCAAATCTAAAGACATGACATTTATTACTCAATTTTAAGTTACCAAACAAAAGTTTTAAAAGTGAGAATGATGTAAGTACCTTTAGAGAGTGATCAGTATACAAACAAAAGTGTTTCTTCAGGACCCGACTTCACTTGGTATGAATTAATAATAAATAATTAATTAAGTGGTATGTTTTAGAAACCATGTCTTCTGCCATGATTTTTAGACGGTTTATGTTCTTGAGGTTATATTAAAGCCCCCCCCCCCCCGGTCCTTGTGAACTCACTTCTCAACTATGAAAGATTTATTAGCCACAGATGCGAGCTCTCACTCATGAGAAATGCATCACACAAAGTTGCAATATAGACATCTAACTACCCGTTTCTTTTGTGAATGACTTACTAAAAGCTGTAGTGATTAGAAAGTCACCACTTGACATTAGGGATGAGCAAATAGAGCCGAATACCGATATCGTCCCGTCCCGTACCGAACCGATACTAAACCAAGGGTGTTTGGTATCGGTATCAGTACCCACAATTAGAGGTTTTCGGTTTCGGTATTATCGATATCGGTACGGGATCGGTATGGTATCGGTATTTTAAGGTAAAATACCGATACCGAACCGATACCGTTCCGTATGTGTTCGGTATCGGTATTGGGTTTAGGGTGTTTTCGGGATCGGTATCGGTTGACATCGATACCGTCCCGAGCTCATCCCTACTTGACATGGCAAAGGCCTCGTCTCCTTCCGAGTACGCTCATCCTTTACTTGAATTGATTAATTTACCAAAAACTGATTGATTAATTATTAATTGTGTGACAGTATAATAATAGAAGTAAATAAAGACCGTTTACTTCCACACGGGTTCACCAATCATTGGTTCGGGCCAAGGTTAACACATAGACTATGTAACCAAGTCGCAAAACCAAAGATTGGCTTATCACCAAGACCAAGTATAAAGACGTATCGACCTTGAATGAAGTTTGATAGACGGGATCGACCACAAAATTGTGTGTGTTTCCACTCCATAAATGGGCTAATCTCTGCAAGCAGAGTTAATGGTTAGCTTATAAGTAGTTAATGGATAGCTTATAAGTACGCGTGTTTTTACACGCCATGGGTACACTCATAAGTCCCTCCGCTTTCTATCAAGAATACCCACAAGATCAACTACTAAGTTGATTTGTCAATAAATTCATCAAACAAAGCAGGAGTAGAAGGAATTATCAAGAACATAAAACACCACTTTAAACTAAAAATACACTATATAAATCACACCAAGTTCTTCATCACCCTAGAAACACCCTAGAAATCTAGCCAGGAATTGACTTTACAATAAGCTCACAAAGGTTGATTTTACAAGAAATCATGGTGAGTGTTGGATATAGATTTTTAGAGGTGTTGAGGAACTTCTAGGATTTCTCTCATAAAGGTAAGCCACAACAAGTGTTTATGGAGTGATCCTAAGCTCCAAAGGTCACTCAAGAACCTTAGTAGGATAATTTAGGGGTTAGAGAGCCCCTTAGTAGGAGAAAAGAAGTGTTTGTATCAGAATTGTGAGATAGAATGGATAGAAAAGGATGCCAAAATGAGAAGTGGATGCCTCTATTTATAGGCAGTCTAGCAGGTCGTGCACACGCATATGCACGCTCGTGCGAAATATGTGGGAGTAGTCCGTAGTCCTTTCTTGCAGACGGTGTCGAGTTAGTTGGGTTGCACGCCCGTGCATGCTCTATGGCATAATTTTTGGCAGTTTCGGAACCTTCTGTGAAGCTGGGTTCGGGGTGCACGGCCACGCACGCCTGTGCGAGTTGACTTTTCCCTTTCTGTTGACTCTGAATTGTTGATTTGTTGACTAGGAACCCGTGCACGGCCGTACAACATCTGCTGCTGCTCTTCAAGTCCTTAATTCTTCATCTTTTGTGCTATTTTCCCCTCCTTTTTGCGTCTTAGCTCCAAAAACCTGCAATTATCAAGGATTTAGGCATGATTTCCTATGATAAAAGCGTGATTTTGGCACAAAAAAAGTAGTAAATACACATGTAAAACATGTGTAAATCTCGGCACATCAGCCACTACGAACTGGAGTTTCCATACCAAGAAGCATGCCACCATCATCGCCGACTTAGTAAACCTAAGTGTAGAACCCCTGACCAACCAAAAAAAAACCTCACAAATCGACTGCTAAAACTTTCCACATAGAAAGCGTAAAATACCACCACCGACACCGACGACGTAGTTGGTTTCTAGAGAGCGAATGTGCAGAAGTTGGAGATACAACACTACTCCACACCACCACCGACAACAACGCCCACATTACCGACATCCAACCCCCATACACAACCACTGTCATCCTAACCCCTCACAACACCATCAACCATCTAGAACTGTCGTCGTCCCTAAACTCACACAACACCATCACCTTTCCACAACCACTGTCGCCCCTAACCCTAGACAATAGCATCAACCACCCACAACCACAGATGCCACCGTCGCTACCACCACCAACACCACCAACCACTGTACCACCAAATCAACAGCCAGTACTTGCTAATCTCTACACCACACATCCGAGCCCATGTAAGCATGGGGGAAGCTAAGGTTGCATGTGGGGGAGTGGGGCAGCAAAGTGGGGTGGTAGAATATGGCAGAGTAGGTGGTTTCTAGAGAGAAGAAAAACAGAGAGAGACAAAGAGAGAGCATGATACAAATTACTGATATTACCCTCAGTCAAACAATAAAATCATAAAAAAAACTTAACTACTGTTCATAAAGTTTGTTTATTAAAATATGTAATAATATGTATATATATATATATAATATAATATATTATAGTTATTCTTTGAATATTTTGTACATCATATTATGTGCATACTATCATTCATCAAATATTTTTTGTTGAGAGTTATGACAAGGATTGAGGTGTTTTAATATTATGACACTAATGTATTATCATTGTATTTCACGTACTTTCTGTAATATTGAATGTGTTTTTTTTTCTTTCTATAATGCTCAAATATCAAAATTGTCACATTTCAAACATATCATGATACTTGTGTTTCTTAATTAGATGTTATTTTTTAAAAACTTAACATTCATGTACTATAGTTATCTTCAAATTGCAAAGTCTTCATAACATATAGTTTTGATTATATTTTGTGACTTGTTTGGGTGTAGTAGTTATAAAAAAAATTTAGCATACATATATTCATGACAAGTGTTTGAACTTTCCTTCACAAAGTCTTGAACAAGATAACACATCACTATGCAATGAAAAACATTATGTTTCTTAACCTAACAATTTTGTCATATTTTAGTGATATTTTGAGCTCAACCACTTTCGAATTGCTATTTAATTATCATTTTACAAATATTATTTAGCATGTAAAATGAATGTCGTAGCTTTTAGGAAAAAAAGAGAGTCAAGAAACTTACCAAATATCAACTTATCTGTATCATGTATGTTATGACGTTATCAATTTTATACTTATACCAAAAAGTTTCATTATTTATGTGTACTATTTTGCATCATCATACTTTAAATAACATATAGGTGAAAAAAATGTCTATTCTCGAGAGGAACAAGTGATTCCTCTAAAATAAAGGTGTTTGGATGGAGAACTCTTACAACATGAATTCCGACTTTGAATGCGTTGGTTAAAAGAAACATCATACCCAATACTAATATATGTTGTCTATGTATAAACGAAATTGAGTCTACGGAACACATATTCACTTCCTGCTTTACGGCCTTAACTTTATGGAGTGGCGGATCTAAGAATTTTTTTCACTGGATTCACTTTTTTAGGTGCTCTAATTTCATATGACCAAACAAAAAAATTTGGTCGGTTCGACAGGTCGGGTAAAGTTCATCACATAATAAAAATACGATACAATAATGAAAAAATACATCGTTATTAGAAATTTAAAAATACGTAATACAAATACAATTGTCGTTTTACACTATTTATATGTGCATTATACAATTTTCGCATTTCTCAACAGAATATTGGTATCGAAACAAACATGCCCATTTTACACGAAATTAAATTTAGAACCAAAACTCATAACTAAAAGAACCCATAGTTCCAACCCGATTCGAACCAACTTATACACGATCCGTACGTCTATCCGACCGTCGTGATAAGATTGGCAATACAAAATCACATTGGTTCTTGTTTAACTTTGAGCTTAATCAGTTACAGAAGAAGGAGTTGAACTCAATTTTAAGCCTTTCAACCTCTATTAACCTTTTTGATGCCTTCTTCTAGTATTATTCTGAGTTCGTCATCCTGTAACTCCTCTGATACGTGCCCACGTAACCAACTGATTAGAAGCTAAGTAGTTCATGCATGATAATAAGATAGTTTTAGTTTAACAATTTTTATCTTCCACGTTGCACGTTTGCATTTCTTGCATTATTTTAGGACCATGTTCATGTTTGCATCTCCTTATAAATGTAATCATTTTGTTATGCTAAAGAAGAGAGAAAATTGTTGGAAAATCTAGTCTTCTTTATCTATTTTTTGGAGTCTGACCCACTCTACGGATATTTATCTTTGAAGACCGTTGATCTCGAATCCAGCTCTATCATTTGGTGCTTTCATTCCCGAATTCACCTTCATCATGGCCTCAAAAACAGTGTTGTTGCTTGATGAATTGTGGGATACTCTCGAGAAAAACCAAAAATGCTTCGTCAAGTTTACCGCTAGCCTCAGTCTACCTCCACCACCTCAACTGCCCATTCGGCTACCACTTCCTAAACCGCCGCCCAAACCATTTGCCCCTAAACCATTCTTACATCAAATATCCGCATCCGCATCCAAAAAACGCACCATTCGGCACCAACAAACGACCTACAAAACGAAACCGCCGTCGTCGTCGTCGGTTGTGGTTTTCGTTGTCATTGTAGAGTATTTTTCATTATTAGTTTTCATATTTGTGTAAATAACCTAATACATTAATTATTTCGATTAACAATGTTCAAGTTGAGGTGAGGATGTTGCTTCAAAGAAATAAAAGACAAAACTAAGTTAAGTTTATACAAATTCTATTGAGAGAAGTTTTCAAAATAAAATATATTTAGTGAAAGGAATGTAATATTTGAAAAGGGCAAGGTGTCTTATCAAGGCATCAAACATCTTTATCCCACAACCACCAATTTCTAATTTTATAACTAGATTACAAGTCAAAATTCCTTTCTTAAATCAAATTATAATATAACATAAAGCATATTAAGATGTCTTGATGCCCCAAATATATTCATCTACCCACTCCACTTACAAAAAAGAATGCACAAGAATGTGGACAAAAATAGTAATTTATAATGTTCTCTTTTAACTTATATACGTAAGACAACATATGCAATAATTTTGTATTTCTATTTTATTATAATTATAATACAATTATATACCATACTTTTCATCCAACTAACTCGTAATTAATTTTATAAGTTTATGCACAAAAGGTATAAAAGATACCAAAATTTTAAGCACGTTTTCATTTCACGGGTGTTTAATATAGAGGTACTAATTAGTAATAACATGATCGTGATCGTGACCGTTCTTTACAGAATTAACGTACGGTTTATTTTAAACTTAATGTGTTAAACATATTCATATGTTCGATGTTTTAGAACACTTTTAGTTCATAACTCTATTAGGGAAAAGATTTTTTTCATACGTGATCACTTGTTTTCAAGCATTCTGACAAGATGCGTGATGCGTGAGTTTGTATATCAGAAGATGCGTGAAGCGTTGGAATGGTTTTTAATCAAAATCAACAATTAGCACAAGTAGAATGAATATGTTATGTTTATAGCAACGTTAGGATACTTGTTTGGTGTTCATGTGTTGTCACTTTTGGAAATACGTTAGAATATTTGTTAAGTAACACATGTATAATGAAAACATTACATTTATAGCAGTTATATCCTCAAACTTTTGATATACTAAGGTATGTTTGGCAAAACTAGCTGGTAGCTGAAAGCTTTTTAAATATATTTTGGTGTTTGGCAGAGTAGCTGGAGCTTTTAATAAAATGTATAAAATGACCAAAATGAGCATAATTAAAAGTTTGTAAAGAAGGTTTTTATTTTATTTTTAAAATAGAATGGGTATTTTTGTCATTTACTAATTAAAAGTTTGTAGCTAGTAGAGTTTTTTCTTAAAAACAAGTACTAGTAGCTTTTTACTATAGAGCTTTTTCTCCAACCTAAAAGCTTACAGCTCCTTCAACCAAACAAGACTTTTTATTAAGTAAGAATTTTTTCTTAAAAGCTTAAAGTTTGAAACTCCTAAAAGCTCTTAAAAATTCATTGCCAAACATACGCTAACACTTTTATTTATGTGTTTTGTTAAACCACAAGAGAGGTATACCGAGCGAAACCCTAAAAAAATATGTTAATACGGATATATCCCACCGTGGTACTTGCTAAGTGCTAACGATCCCACCGAAGAAGTGACGCCTCTTCGGGTTTTGGGATATCTTACACCCATGTCTTGATACATTATGCATAAAGGTGTTTTGTATATGTTCTTAATCCCATTTACATTTGTTTTCTTTTTGTAACATTTTACATTCCACTCAAGAGGTTATACATTAAAAAAAAAAAAAAAGAGACTCAAATACTCTTACTTTCATATAGATAAACATAGAGAATGTTAGATTTTTTAAAGGTTACATACTTACATTTAGTATTATATTTTATACATAAACAAGGACTAGCCACAGGGGCGGACCCACATAGAGTGGGTCGGGGTCCCAGTACACCAATGTTTCGAAATTTTTTACTAGAAGCTATATATTAATTTTTCTATGGACCCCATAAATATTAGAAGATGGACACCACTATATAATGATGAAGACTGATGTAGTGGTAATTCCCCCACTATTGTAGTTAAAGGTCACTGGTTCGAGTCATTTATCCCCGATTTTTTGTTTCTATTTTTATTTAACTCCCAACCATAACACTACACACACTTAAAGACAAAAACTTAGAGACAACATCACAATTGGGACTTCTTTTATTGGCCGGTTTTTTAGTATAATCCAACAACCATCACAATTGCAGCTACCAATGTTTACTCAAAAGATGTGTAGTTGTTAATTACACAAGAATTGCCTTCTTTGTACTGGATTTTTATTTGAATTTTTGTTTATTGTCAAGTGGTTTGGACAAGCACGTAAGAAAGATTAAGGACTTGCGGATGTAGTGGGAGAAGATGCCTCAACTGTTTTGGCCAATGTTTGCGAAACGCCATGGAGATTTGTAATTTCGCCTATTTATAAATTCATTTAAGCTTCATATCAAGTTTACGTTGTCAATTTTCTTGATTGAATTTATGATAAATTCGTTTTAGATATTGCATCTTTGTTTGCTGTTAATATTGCTTCAACCGCTTCCCCATCACAGAAACAACATAACCTGTCGCACGGTGCTTATACCGCCTCAACGCGCGAGGCATGTTTACTAGTCGCCCCGCCCCGGCCCGAACGGCAACCGGGCAGAAAACTCTAACATTTCATTGCAAAAATCTGAACACCGAAAAATGGGGACCACAGTGGCGAAAAATCCTGGGTCCGCCACTGACTAGCCAGAAGCTAGCATCCCCTCTAAAACCCAACTTACAAAATACATATATTTATCATTCCAACCAAGTTTTTTTTTAAAGGCTAATTACATCCTCACCTAATATTTTTCTAATATTCACCCTTATCACCCGTGGAGGATTCGAACTCCTGACCTCACCTTATACACCCTCACCCCACACCACTATGCAAAAGCCTCAGTGGCATTATTCCAACCAAGTTAATCCCATACTATTTTTTAAGGACAAAAAATGACATGCCTTTAATCTCCACCAATAACTTGTACGCATCTTTCCCTTTTATTCTTGAACACCTTTTCTTTTCTTGAACGCCAAAGGCACCACATTGTTGTCAAGAAGATCGCCTCCAACATCTTTCTTTAGGAAGCTGGCTTAGAATATAGCGTGGTTAGAACTTCCAATATCTCGGACACCGACGAAGCGTTTATTCGTGGCATTTTGCACCCCAACCCAACCTGCTCTCATACCTCGTTTTGCAAGCTTGCCACTTATCAGAATATGCTCATTTTGCAACCTTTTGTTTGATATAAGCCACCAATGTCGGTTGCTTATTCAATATCACCCTTCAACCAAAAAAAGTTAGCTTTAATTTGTGATCACATGTTTCATACCAAATTTGGATTATATTTAGAACATACTTTATCTTCTAGAAAAGTGATTAACAAAAGTCAAATAAAAAAATACAACATCGTCAAAGTGTTGCAAAATTCAACGAAACCAAAGTCAAATACAATTGGCAGAGTTAAATACAAAAATGACAACATTAAATGCAAGATTAACAAGTTAAGAGCATTCACAACCCGGGAACTAAATTTATGTGAGTGTGTCCACCAAATTATATAGGGTGAGTGTAAGTGGTTGTGAGTGGAGGATATAGTGAATATTTGGTGGGAACACTTTTACCCTTAAATATGAAAAGTTACTGTTCACCCCTAAAAATATTTTAATATTTTTGGAAGTGGTTGTGAGTGAGGAGAGAGAAAATATAATGATAAAGTATGAAAAAGTATTATTATTTTAATTAGGAGAGAGATGATTTAGAGGTTGAGTAGTGATTTTTAGTGTAATTTGATGGAGGAGATTTGATGGATTGGTTGTGAATGCTCTTAATGTTGTAGTCAAATGGAATATTAGAACAAATAATGAACATTAGGCTATTAGGTGAGCAGACGTGAGACAAGCCCCGTCTCCAAAAATCTGTCTTGTCCCAAATGCTACATCGCCCCGAAGTGGCGTCCTTTGCCCCGTCTCGCCCTCCCCCGTCTCCCCCGTTCTCCAAAGAAGATTTGGGACGGACCAATAGGATTTAAGCTTTTATTTTTTTAAACCGTTGGCTAACGGCTCTTTTGGGCTAACGACTATTTTTTTTTTAATTTTTTTTTTCTAAATTCTAACTATAAATATTATACCAAATCAACATTTTTATCCACTCCATCTCATTTCAAACCCTTTATTTTATAAATTTCCAACCTTTTTTATAAAAAAATTCATGGATCCCTTCCAACAATTCAAGCAAAACCCGAATCAACCTAACCCGAATCAACCTTTCACCACACCCGGTTACACACCGGTCATTATGTGGAGGAGGAACGCCCCACAGGTTTATAAATTTATAGTTTTTTTTTATATAATTTGTATCGTTTCTTTTTCGGACTATAAAATGGTTGCGTTTTTTATGTAGGTTGGGATAAAGCTCGAAAGGAAATGGCGGCAGGAAAGAAAGCGGCGGGGTCGAGTAGCACAAGCGGGAGCGCTTCAAAGCTTGATAAATTAACCGAAGCTATGGAAGCTTTCAACAAAGCTAACGAAGAAAAAATAAAGCTCAAGAAGGAAAAGATTCGGTTGATTGATGAATCGAAGGCGCTGGAAGAGTGGAGAATTATGGAGGCGGATATCTCGAAGTATCCCGAAGAACGACGCGCCGCGATGAAGAAATTGCAAGACAAGTTTAATGAAAAATGGAAGTAGTTTTATAAAATTTTAGGAAATCGTATGTTTTTTTTAAGTATGTTTGTTTTTTTTTTAATTTTAGGATGCTTTTGTAATTTTTATTTATATAATTTAGTATTTATTTGAATTTTATTTTATATATTTATTACTTTTATAAAACTAATTACAATAATATTAGAAAACAAAAAAAAATATTAAATGCTTGAGACATGGGTTTTTCATGTCTGCACACCCCACCTATATCTTAAAAATGGTGAGACACCACTTTGGTGATGTAGCAGCCTACGTGGCACTGAGACATGGGTTTTTTCATGTCTGCTTACCCACTGGCCTTAAAAAAAGTTTTTTAAAACCAAATGAGTACATAAAAGAGGGGTTTTTTTTATTTATTATTATGGCAACGGGAAACTTTTATTTCAAACATCAAATGGGTCATCACAGCAAGTTACTCTGATGATCCCCAAATTACAGCAAGTTTTTTTTTTTTTTTTACATCATGATTCTGTTACATCAACATATCAAAATTAACCCATTCTTCCCATGTTGGATTTAGGGGCTGTTTGATAGCTTCTGAATGGTTACTAAGAGGCTATATCTAAATAGTTCATAAAATCTTAATGGTTAAAATATAATCTTAAGTATGAATGGTTAAAATGTAACATCTTAATGGTTGTCTCTTAACCATTTAGACTTAAGGTTACCCCTTAACCATTCAAAAGTTATGAACCATTAAGAGATAGCCTCTAAATGATCATTAAAAGGCTACCAAATAGTCCCTTCGAATTTTAACTAAAGAAATTAAACTCTTTTAGATTTTTATAAACAAATTAGAGTTGCTAAAGGTCTATAAACTTTTACAATTTACCTTCACTTGAAAGGAATTCAGCAAAAAGGGGAGCATAAAACTTATCAACTGTAACTTTGGAAAAAATGATGTTCTTATAAAACTAGTTAAAAGCTTTGAGGATTTGATATAACAAATAAAAAGACTATAAATACTACAAACTTATATAAATTCCTTCATATTTTCAAATTAAACTGTATATAGACCCCTTAACATTTACAAATAATCCTAAATGAATGATGGTAATAATCTTATGAGAAAGTCTTCCAACATTCTTTAAGCATTCAAGACACACTTTTATGAAACATTAACCAATTTCTTTACTATTGCATTTTTAATGTCACAAATCACAACTAAAATGTTTGAAATGAGTACTAAAGGTAGTGTTTCATGAAACAAGATATTATCTAAATCAAGATCAAAGATCCAATAGCACACAAAAGAAAAGAATACACTGAGCTTGATTGTAAAAACTATATTAATTACTCATCTGTATTAGTAAAGTGTTGTGATGTTGCTTTCCACCTACTTACGAAAACAAGAAAACATTGATGGGGAAGAAACTCTTGATAGAAAATCCGGTAGCAGACGGAAGATGGATTCGTTAACACTCAATCGAATCATTATACATTTACAGCCATACAACCAAATCAAATCTATCTCTAGTTATAAGAACCGTGTTTCAGATCAGATCAGCCCGGCCACAGTATTGGTTTCTTCTGAACCTGTAACCGCCCATGATCTACCGTGCAATCAAGCTCTTCTTGGTGATTAACAAACTCAGCTAAAATGTAAACAGTGAAACCCAGCCAACCAAATATCATATTAAAGATCATACTAAGATAAACGGGTTCTCACCTTTTTGATTGAATAAAATCTAACATTGATGTAACAAGATGTAAATACACAAAACCCAACAAGGAAGATGAACCATGCATATATAGATGTAAGTGGCACTATTCCATGCCCATAAAGACTCCACCCAGTACCAAAACTCGACTAAACTAGACTCGTTTTGAAACCCGAACGCACTTTTCACCACAAAAAATGTAGCGCCAGGAAACCCGATGATCACCAAAACTAAGTTTAAAGCGGACTGAACTTTACCTGCTACCCGCCATGGCTTAATCATCAAACACATCGGAACCAACAGTAGCGCGCCAATTTCAGCAGTTGCAAAGTTGATAACTGACATCAAACACAGACCGATAAATGCAGCTGATACCGTGACTGATTTCAAAAGAGCCCATTGAGTGGAACGGGCCCTGAAAAACGAGCCCAGAACAATTAGGATAAAGAGTGAAAGGGAAGCCCAGATAAGAAGGCGGGATGTTGGTTGAGAGTCTGGTATCTGATATATGAAATAAGGAAGTAACGAGACGATGGCTCCCCATAAATGAACGAGAAATACAGTTTTTGTTGGGTAAAGCCATCTCCAAGATTTAAATGGTTTATTTTTTTCTGATTCGAGGTTTGATTTATTGGCATCAGAAAATAGAGAAGCTGCAAGAACGGGAAGAGGAGCAACGAGCAGTAAGAATGCGATCATGTAGACTCCAACAGATACGAATTTGTTTGATGATGTTAGCAAGTACAAGAAAAAGGATTGGTGAAACTTTTCTAGGAGGTTATTCACCGACCGTATAACGCCTTCAACTAACCTGCATTTAAATAAAACAAAAATAAGAGCTGTAAATTTCCATTACATTTTCAATAAGCAAATATTTCATTTCATGCAAGCCCCTGTGCATGTACAGAAATGTTAAGCAGTAGAAGACCTACAATGGTATGAATATTTGACACGACACATGTCTTAACACAAATTTATAGGTTTGGGTTTAGTCTAAACAAGTCCCGGTCAATCCCCCGAGCACGGTCTGTTTAATTCTCCTACTGTCAAGTTCTTCATTTCCGTATAACTTATGTTCTTTATCTTTGTGCGATCTACAATTTACTTAAGTATAGTACATCTAGACTTTGTGTTATACCAGAAGTGTAGGATCTGATATTGATATTGGCTCTCTTCTTTAAGAGAATTTGGTTGTTCGCCATATACGAGTAAACTATTTAAACAAAGATTGTGTTTAGACTTTTTATTTATATTCAGGTAACTCCAAGAGGTAGTAGGAATAGACGAATAGTTTGATTAAAGTTATAGAGAAAATGATAGAACTGGTAGAGCAATGGAGATACGAAGAGTTCAGAAGATCTTTCTTCACAAACATTATGGGCGAAGCTTAACGAAGGCTGGGGGTGCCCCGGCTCCCACCAATTTTTGGCTTGGTAGTGTAAATTCCCGGGTTTTATTCGAAATTTTGTATATTTTAAGTCCAGCCCCCACCGATTTGAAAAAAAAAAATTGGGTCTCGTAACTTTCAGCCCCCACCATCTAAAAGTTCAAGCTTCGCCACTATTCAAAATAATTAGTAATTAGTATTTACTATGCTATTATCTTAAGTTTTGAGTTTTTTAAAACGATTGAAAAGATTGATACTTTAAATTTTAATACATATGGGTAGGGTTTCGGAATCACGAGTAATAAAATTATATAAAATATTGGTTTAACTGAAGGATCTATTGAATTTTATATGAAATAATCTTTTAAAGGGTTTCTCGTTTTCTTAGGTTGAATGGTTGATAGGTGAAAAAGAACCAAGAATGTATCTATATAAGGTGATGTGTCAATAATTTGTTGAAACTTGACGTATGTGTGGTCTCTCATTGACCCGTTTTATTTGTTAGCAGGAGCATTTGACTCATTGAGCAGTTTTATATGGCATAAACATCCTTCTGGAATAGACTGAAGCTGTTCTTACTTCTTAAGAATATCAATGGTCCAATGTATTGAGGGTGATCCCAACAAGATCTTCATGTGGTGGGATGGAAACATTTACAGGCATATAAATATAGGAGCGTTTTAACTTTTTTTGCTTGATCATGTAATACTCTTTGAGAATAAAACTATGTGTGTGTGTACTTTGTAGTGTGTGTTTCATGTTCTTATATCTTGTATTTGTATCCAACCTTTTGCTCAATTAACTCAAAATGCAGGGATTCAACCAATTTGTGGAAATAGTGGCTTGTTTGTATTTTGTATTCCATCTTTTCTATCTGACTTGGTTGTTTGTTTATAAATAGATGAAAACAAAGCTCATCATAAGCAGCGGCATCTGAACATGTTTTTATAATTTTCTAAACTAAAAAAATGCAACAGTAATTAGTATTAAACACGTTTCCCAGCTATTCAATAGTTCTCCGGAAATAGATGGAAACAGAAGAAAGTTACTGCAACTAAACAGACCCTAACATTCCCTATCATAGCCCTCTAGATGTCTTTGTTTTCCTTACAATTCTTGTAACAAAAATTCATACTCACCTATTCAAGATTGTTTGATGTAACCTCCTCCGGTTTTCGGTAGTCTCTATCTTAGAGATTATCGCCCGGGTTTTGTGTGTTTAATGAAACTAGCCTTCCAAAAAAAAAAAAAAAAAAAAAACCTATTCAAGATTGAGATACTGCTGTAACTTGTAGCATGGACAAAGAAAATTTTGCATCTATCTCTATCTCACATATAATTCTTTGGTAGGCATATAAAATGCTGTTTTTTAGTTTTATGGGAACTTGGATGTCCAGAAACAAACTAATCTTTCAAAAATCCTCCTTGTCAATTTTCCAGTGTTCTTATGTAAATATGTAATTCTAGGTTATGGACTTATGGTATTTAAAGCACATATATTTGCTAAAGATTTCTTATTCCAGTTGACAAAATTCAAACGCATCTACTGCATTTCATGCTTTGGGGACTGAAAGAAAGAGCATACTTAATACTTAATAGCGCAGGTCTAGTTATGGAAGGCTAAAGTATATAACATGATAATTTGAACCATATATTGTTGGGTTCGTTAACCTACATTTAAAATGGTTTCAACTACAAAGCAATTTGAATGACATATCATTATGAGACACGTACCTGCCGCCTCGAAACAACAACTCTGTTTGTCTGCCTTTGCTAGTAGAAAATAGTTTGGGTGAAATCTTTATAGTAATTGCATCAACCTGATAATCACGAAAAGCGCCATGGGAACCAGTGGGGACACCTAACGCCTGACACGATAAACAGAGAACTAAGTTAATCCAACAAAACCATTTTTCTTATGTTATACATTCAATGTGTTTACTTTTCTTCATGTCTCTCTTTTTTATTCGTCTAGGGAGAAACTAACCTGGTTATAGAGTGAACTGACAAGAGTAGCACTGCCTTCAACATATTCCTTTACAGGGATGCCAAATTTCCATTGAGGATTCAAGGTTCTAGCAATGTTCCCTACTGTCTCAAGCACTCCACCAATAAATTTCAGCCACTTGGAGTCAAGAAAAGACACAAGTTTATCCACCTGCACACGAAGACCTTGTCCATGCACTGCTAGATAACTCACGACATTTATAAGGTCAAGATTTGGCATTTGACCGTTAGATGCCTCAGCATAAATGTTTAATGCATCTTGATCGCCTGCTTCACCTGTCTTTGCAACCTTAATTACAAGGGCTGCTGCCATGGTTCCAGCTCGTCTAAGAGTATCGGATACTTCGGTTTCGATAATCATATCTAGCTTTGATTCAGGTACATCATTGCCGTTATGACATCCAACACCATGTAGCTTCCCAAAACCACCAAATGAAGGAGTATGATAGTCTTTTAACCAAGCAGCAACCGAGTTATACTGTCCATACCGTGAGTCTGCAGCTAGCCATATAATATCTTTCGCTAGCCAAGTGACTTGAGTCAATAATGAAAACACGGAGTACGCAATTCCTAAAGATAAAGCCTCATTCTGACTTAAATTCACAGGGTTGTAAGGGGTCACAAGCACAATGGCTTCTTTCCCATCACCACGTGGAGCCCTAATTATTCCAACAGTATTTGTAGCATATGATTCACAAGTCTGGTTCACATGATTTGCTTCTAATTCAGTACTTGTGAAGAAGTGAAGAGGGTGAAATTTGTTCGGTTGATTTTGAAACTTATGATAACTGACTTCTCCACCCAAGTTTGCCATATGCAGCGCTATCAGTCTAGGAATTTCTCTGAGTTAATGAATGCAAAAAGCAATTTTTGTTACTGGTTACTCAACCATGACTTGAGTTTAAAACAACGAAACAAATAAATGGAAGGAAGTATGCGAGGATTCACATACATGCCAGTCCTCTGAGACTTCAACTTCAGGCTAGTTAGCTCGTTGATGAATTTGTTTGCCCCAGAAACATCCTGCTCACTGATCATGGGAATTGCAGAACCTGTGAGATTATGTTATGGCCATTTAATCACAGCAGAAAACAAAATAAAACTGAATATAACAATCTTAACAGTTATAAATCACTAAATCATTATATAGGGAAGTGTTAAAATCAGAGCCAAGAAATATGAACTACGAGTACCGTATAATGCATTAGTTAATAAATAATACCTATTACCTACTATTTTAAATGTGGTACACCTGACGATTATTTAACCGTCCATATTTCCCTTTCCCTCTACCTCTATTTATATTTTATGCACAATGTACAAGTGCATTATGCAGATCTCATAGTTCCTAACATTATACTGTTTATTCAATTCAAAACGAAGAAATATGCTGCGAACTCCGGTAACCACATAATGCATTTGTATTTATTGCTTTGTGAAGAAATATGGGCCCAGACCCCCACGAGAACCACATGCCACGCCAATGACACCAGACCGGGAGGAGACCACAAGGACACCCTGATAGCAACATTTGACCAGTGACGTTCCGCGGATCCATGTTATCCTCAGTCACCACTCACCACTAGCGGTTATCACAGAGGAGACCACAAGTACACCCTAATAGTGATGTCTGTCTCATGAAGTTCTGTGGATCCTTGCTGTCTTCAGTCACCACTAGCGGCTATCACATACGAGACCACAAAGACACATTGATAGCGACGTCTAGCCAATGAAGTTCCGCGAATCCACGCCTTCCTCTGCTACCTCTAACTGTCAGCACTAAGCACAGAGGGGACCAAAAGAATATTCCAAAAGTGATATTTCCTCCAATCCCTTCTCACCATCCCGGCTATAATTACTGGACTTCTCCATTTCAAGTGATCCGATATTCCGATCCGTACTAGCTTATTCTCACTCTCACTGAACAAATACATATTCTCACACCGGATGGCAGTTACAGAAAAAACCCCCAACTTCACCTTCTCATGACAAGCGTAACGTAGTTTTAGTTTTGCAAATCAAAGTTACTCTCAGAACTCATGGTTATCAGAAGAATCTCCACCTCTAATTACACTTCACTCACAATACACAACCTTATCATACAATTATCCTAGCTCTCACCATTATACCCGTTCCGAAACAAATTAACCAAACCAAAACCCTAGAAAATGTCCACAGATATAAGATAAAACATATTCCACAAACTTCACCAAATTCAACAGCCTAACAACTAAAATCACAAATCATAGATCAAATCATCAAATTACAATAAACTAACCAGGCATTAGAGCATTTTCTGAAACGTAGGTTTTCTTTGCGAGAACAGGTAACAATAACAGAGCCAAAACTCCAGCTGTACAGCAAACAACACTACATACACAACAACAACAACAATATTCATAATAATAATAATAATATATACTATTTCAATTAACAACATTCTAATCTAAGTGTAAAATGTTTCTAGATGTTTAGATATTTATAGAATATTTTTGAAAGTGTGAAGGAAGTGAGATTATTATTATTATAAGTACCTGACAATGAAGCTGTGAGCAATAATGAAGATACCGATACGAATAATCGGACGGTGTTTCGGTTTCTGTGCCTCCGTTTCCGGCGTTGACGCCATTGATGATGGAAATCGTGATCGGAGACTAGATGTTTTCGGGTATTTGTTTCAGAGGGGTTTGGATCTGGGTTACCTTGTTTTGTTTGGAAGGTTGGAATTGTTGTTGAATTACGAAATTACCCTTTTATTAATGTGATATTACTAAACTACCCTTTTGGATTCGTAATGTTGACTCTCGGACCTTAAAGGCTCTAAAACTCCTCTCTTTCGTACTTTGCTTTACGTTAAAACACGTTGGTTTTAAGCAATAACGTCTCTCTTTTCCACGCTAAAAGAAATCCAAAAAGAATGCATTGTGATGCTGTTAAGAGAATAAATGTAAAATGATGTGGACGTTTGTGTATATATAGTGTTCTATGACACTTTGCGAGAGGTTGCTATCTCCATTTTTCTTAAGGCGTAGACTTTTACTTTTTAGGGTTTTATAGGATACATGCGAAACGATCTTGACCTCTGTATTAATAGTATTCTATGATTTTACGAGACGTTAATGTCCATTGTTTTTCTTAAGAGAGAAAACTATTCTTTTCAGATTTTAGAAATTACATGTGATATGATCTTGCTATCATAATTATTGAAAGTGGTTTTTTGACAACGCATGATCACGACAGACGATTTTTTGGATTAATCTTGTCAAACTCTAATAATTTAAAGGGTACAAGGGTCTTTTAGTTGGGTTTATTAATCTATGGAGTCATAGTGACAGGCAATTAGGCCTCATATTTAACGAGTCATGTGCTAATGATGTAGTGGTGGAGTGATTTAGAAAAGACTTGATGCTCTTTGTGACCCAGGTTCAATTCCCACTCTCCTCATTATTTTCTATGGCATCTAGACAGTGATGGTGACAAACGCACCGAGCAGACCTTTGCTAGGGCTGCTGATTAGGTTATGTGAGTGTGACATTAGGCTACTCATATGAAAGTCACCGTTTAAAAAAAAATCTAACGAGTCATGTTGTCTTTGTTGTTCATAAGTGATCTCGGTTTAATCATTAATAAAATAGTGATCAAGCTTTGATCAAATCGTGTTTTGGTGTTTCTGCTTTAATCGATATTAACCTTTACAATTAATGTTATGACGTGTCCTTTTAGAGTAACTAACTCAAGTATTTTGGGGTTGTTTGGTTGATTAAGTATTGAATTATTTAGAAGTCTGAATGATTAAGAGGATCTGAATGGTTAAATGCTAAATCATTAAGTGTTGTTTTGTTGGACCTCTAAATTGTTAGTCTTCTTGTCCCACATTGGTAGGGAAAGTAAAAATGGATTCATTCGGTGCTTAATGATTTAGCAACATCTCAAATCTTAATGGTTCAGCTAGGGGTGAGCAAAATTAACCATAACCGACATAACCGAACCATAACCGACATAACGAGCCGATTTTAACCGATAACCAACATAACCAATGGTTATGGTTATGAAATTTCTATAACCGACCGAGCGGTTATGGTTATGGTTATGAAGCTTTGGTTAACCGATATAACCGAACCGAACTTGTATTGTTAAGTTTATGTAACAGATTTATGTTCTATATTAACTATGTAGTGGTTTTTTTACTATAATAAAAGTATGTTATTAACAACATGATATTGATGTAGTATTCTTTTTTTTATGATGAATTAAACTTGTAAGTTGTAACCAAGGGGTTAAATATGTTTTTTTGTTATTATCTTATTAAAAGGGATCCCCCATTGGTACTTTAACTAGAAAGGGTACTCTTGATTAACTTATAAATAATAACCCAAGCTAAGTCTATCATTGTAGATTCTGAGTTTTTAAGACCCATGGGCTTTTAATTTTATAATTTAGCCGAAAGTTAGCTTTGGTTGATTTTTTTGGTTAATAACCGAAATAACCATAACCGAATTCATAACCGATTAACCATAACCGAAGTTTGGTTATGGTTATGGTTACGAAAATCCCATAACCGAAATAGCGGTTATGGTTAATGGTAAAAACCGACCCAAACCGGCCCATGCACACCCCTAGGTTCAGCCTTAACCATTCCATTCAGGTGCTGAAACAAACGCGTTGAATGCTGAATCATTCAGCGCTGAATGATTCAGAGGCTAATTAAAAGTCTTACCAAACAGCCCCTTAGTTCATTAATATTACCTAAAAATATATCTGAAATCATAATCTACATGAAGACATGAAGTTGGTATTGATGAAACAATTTAAGGCCAAGGTGTAAGTTGTAACAACGTGAGCTTGAACGTATTGAAGTAGCGAGTTACGAGACTACGTGAGTATTTTACACTTGGGCCGTTGGTCGACATCTAAACGACAAACCCAATCAAATTGGTTAAAAGACTGGCCCAATGGGCTCATTTTTCTAAAATAAGCCCGGGTTAAACAAACCCTTTAAAAATTAAAGTTCCAACTTCTCTTATAAAAAATCAAACGGGTTGTAATTTTTTTCTTAAGTTTCTGATAATCATTTTTATGTGTTTTGTAGTTCCTAATAAAATGACAATAATAACAATAATCAATCCTTGTCTATTCATTCTAGCACGTTTAATAACAAAATACTATTCAAGTTAACCTATTCAACACGATTAAATAACTAGGTCGAGCCATCAACCCATTTGAAATTAAAATTAATATATATTTTATAAAGTGAAGTGCCTACACGTTTAATCCCCTTATAACTTGGTTACAACTCATTTACAGATCTTAATTCATTTGACACGTTTAGATAAATGATTTATACATGTGGTAACATGTTCAGGTTATACGTTTTTATGTGTGTTTAGAGCTGTTGTTAATGACTTTGATACAAATAACATATAAGTAGTCCATCAATTTAACCCATCAACCTAAAACCCAACATGCTTGACACCATAGTTTTGCTTTGGAGGAAATGGATCACTTTCTTATGGTATGATCGTATGATGTTTGACTGGGTCATCATTATCCTTAAGGGGGGAGGGGTGCCTAGGCTTGAAGCTTAAGGTGCACCAATCTCACTGCGCCACGTCATTTCAATCCCAAACTAGCCTAAAGTTGCTTAAACACCGGAAATGTCAAACCTAAAGTAGCCTGGAACTAAGGACCCCATCACTTTACTATACCCGCCAATCACACACACCCCATGAGATGGACCCCACCCACCTTCATCTTCGGCGAGATGTAGTCGATAATCCAATCCTAAAAGCCAAGCCACATCGGCAGCGGCAGTGTAGCCGAATTGGCTACACAGCCGATGGCCCTAAGCCGAGGGTGCCCCGTTTGCTCTTACAAAACTTTGTCATGAAAATCGGATCAAAGACATAGCATTCCTATTTAGCCCACTTAATTTCACGATACATACCAGTTTTTGAAATTTTGAAGCGGAATTAAAATCATTTTACATTTTCCGGTGACATCAATGAAGTGCATTCTTTTTCTACACAAAGCTTCATCGCCATGGCATCACACTAAAACTTGGAGGATGTGAACCTGACTGGTCGCCACTACATCGCCCGAAAGAAAACTCAATTCGGTAACTTAAACGACTCCAACCCATATTCATGAACCTATACGGTGTACACAACATGTATCTCAAAAGTGCCCGAAGGCGAGTTGATTGGCATAGATACAAAGACCTTGTCCTCAAAGGCACAGATTGGATAGTGGAAGTAGGGCTGGCAATTAAACCCGAACCCGATTGGTAAACCTGAAACCTGAAATATTTGGGACGGGTTTTGGGTTGGGTAATCGGGTATGGGGTTGGTTTTTATTTTTTTAGCGGGATTGGGTGTGATATATCCGTTTACCCAACCTGATTACACGATAAAGTACATCCGCTTACCTGATTAGATACCTGGTATAATTTTTTAAAATATGTATTCATAATATATGTAATATATCCATCTATAATGTCATATTGTGTTAAAAACACCAAAAAATGGCATATACTATATTCGTTACCTATGCATTTAAGTGTTTTTATATGTGTTTTTTTTTAACAGAAACTTTCATTAACACCGGCAAGCTCTAAAAACGCTAGAGCCGCCAAAACTATTTACACATATACAACGGGTTTTTGACCAATCCAACCAAACAATATCCTTAAACTTAGATCTATTTTTTAACCACAAAAACGCCTTGGACTTCACTTCCGCCACAACTTATGTTTAGGTCTTTCATTTATACACATTATAATCATTTATATATATATATATAGGGAAAGGGTAAAATGAGAACATGCTTGAGTTGGAAGAACCAAGGGACTCACTTTATAAGACTAGAGGGAGTGGAGGGCGGGAAAGAGGGGGGTGAAGCGCCATGTGGCACTTGTGGGACCCATGTGGGGGGGGATTGTGGGGAGTGGAAGGGGGGGGGGGGAAGGGGGTGAAAGGAATAATATTATATTGTGTTAAAGTTAAATAAAAAAAAGAAAAAAAATCAACCAATGAAAAGATGCCACCTCACCATCCCTCTCCCCCTCCCGCCTGGCAAGAACTCCCCGCCTCACCTCCCCGCCCCTCCTCTCCCGCCCTTAGGGGGCGGTGCTCCCGCCCGGGAAAGCCTCCCCGCCCCACTCCCTTGAGTCTAACCACACACTTAATTTAATAGAAAAAGAATGTGTGGTTGTAAATTAAAGGAGAATAAAATATTGAATGAAATATTCCTTTTTTTTGTAAAAAGTCAACATTGGTGTGCTGCACTTTTTACACCAGTGTAAAACCATCGTAAAAATTTTATTTTTTTTTCAATTTTTTTACGGTGGAGTTACCATTTTTTACATCGGTGTGTAAATTTTTTTTTTAAATTCACATTTTACGTCAGTGTTCTCACGGTTCTTCCAACTCGAGCTAGTTTTCATTTGAACCTAATCCTATATATATATATATATATATATATATATAGGTAAAGTATATGGAGGAAACCCTCCTTATTTGGTAAACTCTGGAAACTCTGACTTCCCAACATTTTTTTTTTTTGAAAAAAATAGGGTATGTAATATACATTTTTTTAAGCATTTTGAGCCAAAAAAATCGAAAAAGCGCTAAACGGTTTTTTTTTTAAAATAAAAAACGCCTACTGTTTACACATAGTTAACACATGGTTAACACCTGTTATTAGCGCTTAACATGTGTTAGTCAAAATTTTATTTTTTTTAAAAAAAACTACTCGGTGCTTTTTTAATTTTTTTGGCCCAAAATGCTTAAAATCATGTATATTACTTGCCCTATTTTTTTCAAAAAAAAAAAAATATTGGGAAGTCAGAGTTTCCAGAGTTTACCAAATAGGGAGGGTTTTCTCTAGAACCATTCCCTATATATATAGGGGAAAATTAATTTGAGAACACATATATTTCGTGCGAACCGCGAGAACGCTATCTAAAACCAATCAAATTCAAAATTTCTTTTTTACACTTGTCTTTATTATTAAAATAAAATCTCAAAAACACAATTTACTCTTAAAAATTTAAACGTATACGGAAATAAGTTGTTTTTACACATGTGTAAATTTACTATTTATACATGTGTAAACTGTTTCATTTAGACATGTGTAAAAAGTAAAATTTAGAGTGTTTTTGCAAGAAAAGATGAATTATTTGGAAAGAAAATTCATTTTTTAATGTTATATTATAATTACAATTAGGTTTGTATTGAAAAAAAATTGATTTTGATTGGTTTTCTCATTTGTTCGCATGGTTCGCGCGATATTTAGCGTTCTCAAGATAACCCTCCCATATATATATATATATATATATATATATATATATATGATGCTAAATGTAAGTCCCGATAGGTTTTGGGTCGAATATACCTAACCGGTAATTTTTTAAAATTAACGGGTTTATTCGAAACCCATGGGTATACCCGATACCCAATGGGTAATAACCTCATACAAACCTGATGGGTTTTGGGACGGGTTTGGGGCAAGCATACCTATTCGGGTATGGGGTTCGAATTACCTAAACCTGTCCTAAAACCGACCCATTGTCATCCCTATGTGAAGGAGATCAAGAAGTCGTGGTCGCGGAGGGGTCGGGTTCCATCTGGGCTCAAATAGTCGTTCATGCCGAAAGTGTCCGAGAGTCGACCTCTATTTCATGTTGTGAATTCAGATCAAAGCGAGCCAGGAACGTCTAAATATCGTGAAATTATACGACATGATCTACATAAATTGTTGGAAGGTTGCTTAATTGCCGGTGTCGGGATGAGGGCGTGTGCCGCATACATTTACATTCGGGGTGAATATGTAAATGAACGAAATAGCCTAGAGAAAGCACGAATTGAAGCTTACAAATCGGGGTCTGTTGGGGAATAACACCGGGTATCATTTTGATGTTCATATACATTACGGTGCGGGAGCGTATATATGTGGTGAAGAAACTTCTCTTCTCGAAAGTCTTGATGGGAAAACGAGGTTAAAACCGCCTCCCATTGAATACGGGTCTATACGGGTGTCCAACAACTGTTACTAATGTAGAAACAGTTGCGTTTGCTCCTACAATTCTATGACGAAGGCCTGAATGGTCCGTGGGGTTCGGGAGGAAAAAAAATTCACGGACGAAGTAGTTTCATGTATTTGGTCATGTTAACAAGTCATTTACGGTGGAAGAGGAAATAAGTATACCGCTAAAAGAGTTGATAGAGCGGCATTGCGGTGGTGTCCGAGGTGTGTGCGATAATTTACTAGCGGTGATTCCCGGTGGTTAGTCAGTGCCTTTGTTCCGAAGAGTGTGCGTGACAACGTTTTAATGGATTTTGATACATTGAAAGACGTGTAGATCAGGTTGGGCACCTCGATGGTTATGGTGATGGATAAGTCAACAGATATTGTCGACGCCATTGCCAGGTTGTCATATTTTTACAAGCACGAGAATTGCGATCAGTGTACACCGTGCCGGGAAGGTACGATATGGTTATGGATGGTCATGGAAAGATTGAAAGTTGGGAAAGCGATGTTGGAGAAAATCAATATGCTGCAAGAGTTAATGAAATAGATCGAAGGGCACACAATTTGTGCGTTGGATAACGCGACTGCTTAGCCCATTCAGGGTTTTATTCAGCATTTTCGGCCCGAGCTCGAGAGGCGGATCAAGGACCGTGTTCATAGAGAGCTAGCACAAGCTGGTAACTGAATCCGGTTTGTTTTTCGTTACATGACATCTTATAGCATCGAACATTCTAATGTTTATTTATGTAAATAAAGATTATAGGAGATGATCAAATGAGAACAAACTTCATGTGAGAACAAAAAGTAGAAGTTACATAATGGTTAAACATTAAATAATTTAACTCTCCTTACATTAATTATTATCTATCTAATTAATTAGTCATTAAAACTTTAGCGTACATATTATCAAAATTCATCCTACACATATAAAAACTCATCCTACATAAATTGAAATTATCATATTTTATTTTAGACATACCGAAATTATCATACGTTTACCCTACACATATAAAAATTCATCATACATATATCATACACATATTGAAATTATCATTCACTCTAAATAAGGTTTGATTTGGAAAATATATTTTAAAAATGAATTATGAGTTTCATTTATTTAACTAGTTTAGAAGGATTACAAAAAAAATCAATTTAACATTTTACAATTATTAAATGAAAGCTCCCTATTGGTTAGAATTTGTTCTTTTTCTTCATACAACACATTTTCTTCCCATTTGAATTCTCCGCTAAAGATTATGACCAGTGAAAAATAAAGATTTAATAAGAGGTCTGGCCCACTAAGGAATTTAAGCCCTACACGACTACACGTAACCCATTTCTTTGATTTTTCTTTTTATGTCGGGCCTTGTATTCGTCTAGCTCTTTGTTTTTCTTTTTCTTTTTTTTTTGTTGTTGGCCCAACTTTTCTTTAATCTATAATCTATATCTATACTTCTATATCTATACTTCTATATCTATACTACCTTATTAAGGAGGAGAGGTGGCTAAGATGGTCATTTCACCATCATTTTAAGATGACATATAAAGAGTCCCTTGCTTTACACCCAAATGTCATGAAAAATTTTCCAATACTGCCCTTCTTTGCAAAACAAACTTGTACATTCTTATCCTAATAATTCACATTAAGTTGGGTTTTTCTTCTCTACCCAGACCATAATTACGATTTAATTCAGGCTTCTCACATTTATTTCTGGGATTTCAATCAGTCGCACGATTCAATGGAGCATTAATGGCAACATATACTCATCAATCGGACAATCATTTAACAATTGTTTGCAGAGTGAAAGTTTTATTGAAATTTGCCATTGAATCAGTCGTGGTTCACGGAGATAGCAGTAGCATCGCGGAAGGAGAACCAACCTTACAGCGTCTAAAGCGGTGGTTACAGTCTTACAGACGATCCTTGGTGGTGGCTAGCCCACATCCGTCGTACTGGCTAGACAACCAACCTTAAAAAAAACCAAACTGGACAACATATCGGGAATTAACTAATTATCATTGGAATTTTAATCTTAATTTCTCTAATTGTTATTCGTTTAGTAAACAAGAATCAGAAATGCAATGATATCCTTTTGGGAACATCATGAGTTTACTTTTTGAGTGTTATCTTTCGGTTTCTATAGCCAGTATCGTTACCGCATTGTTGTCGTAGTGAACCGGCAATACCGATCGAGTTCCCGCCGCAAAGCGCGGGTATTCCCACTAGTACATTATAAAGGAGGAGTGATGTACCATATAGTAATTTTGTCATTGGTACAACTTTTAAAGCAACATATACAGGAGGATAAACCTTATTTAGTAAGGGTAGATTAGTCACTTATGTGTATATTAAGATGCTTAAATGGTTAATATGGTAAATTCATCAAGACTCTTTAGTTAAAAGCTAGAACTTCTTTCCCTTCATGCCCTCTCCTCTATTCATATTCTTTGCTCTTCCAAAATAGTTTGTAACCGACGAACTAATCAAAATAATGATTCAACCCATTATTACACTTTAACTCACATAATTATGACCAATGATTGTTGGATGAACTCCCGTAAGGCGATTTGAAAAATAATCAAATTTTCTATGGTTGAGTGGCTTATCTGTCAATAATGTTGAATGCTATAAGCAATTTCTCCATTTGAATCGTTTCTCCTTCATTGTGTCGATACTTTTTAACTTGATCTTCGTTTCATAATTGATTGTTTATTTGTTTTCTTCATTGATAGGGTTATAATCAGATTTGGGATTGTGACGGGGTTATTAGGTTACCGTGTTAAAACCGGCGAGAATGATGTTGACAGCATCGATTGACTCAGGTTCATATGCGCTGCGCCTGTTCTGTTGTCTTCATGTGCTTCTAATAGTTGAACTAATTTGATAGTTGGCATGCTCATCTTTTTTTATATGTTTGATGTTTACATGTTCATATGCGCTGCGCCTATTCTGTTGTCTTCTCTTAACGCCAATATCGTCATTCCTAAAGAACCCAAAAGTGATCGCTTCTCACCAGGTAATCAGTTCAGACTCTACTAAATAGATGACCGGATAAATTTGCTAGCTTTATTCATTTAATTCAGAGAATTAATTGGCCTTCAATCACCATGAAACTGTCCATTAATCTTTATGAGGTTACTATTTTTCATGTTAGACAATGATATTGGCTGTTAACTAATAAATTTGTTTTCAAATGGTTTAGGCCGCAACAGGATTTAAGATCACAACTCAAGCCTCTGTCAAGTAGGTACACCATTATTCTTTCTCTTTTGAAGACAAAATCTCTTGCTGAAAAGGTGAAATGATATCAACCTTTTTAAAGTTATTTCGTTACTAATTTTTGTATATGTTTCACAGTTTAATAAGAAAATAATTTCCAACAATTTTTTTGACTTACAAAATGTCATTTGACTTTTACAAATCACAATGTAGCCTTTCGTTTGAATCATTTATCAATTGATCTTAAAGGCATGTATAATAACAACAATACTTTCTTTCTTGGTTTCTAAGAATCTTAAGTTATAATAGCCAAATATAAAAGTTGGCTACTTTTTAATTGTAGTTCTACTTGCATTGAGCCATTGACCAATTTACTTGTAATTTTGCATCTCTATACCGTGGTTTTAGTTGTATCCATATCTACAACATATTATTTTATGTGCTTACCTGCTTTCCAGAAATTTTGGATGTCCTTACAATTATCGATCTTAGTTATTTTTTAACCTAAGTGAAAATATTAATGTGTCTACTGTGTGATGTTGTATTATAATGTTTGACATTATTCATGTATTTAAAGGCACTTGTTTATTCTGGTGGGCCAATCTTCTGGTGGGGCATATACAAGTAGTAATGATAGGCCCTATAAGGAGCCCAAATCTATGGAAGACCCTTTTAACTTAGACCCAATCATCTTAGGCCTGGATCAAAATGTGATAAAGACTAGAGGAATGGATCCAATAGTTGTCTCTAATTCTTTTGAAGCTCTTTTAGAAGACCAGTTAGAAGAGAACGATAATTGCAAAGTAGAGATGCTGAAAGATCAGTCTACTTATCAGCAAGACAACTTCGAACCAGCGAGACAGGTCTTGCAACCGACTGAAGTGGAAGCGACTGTAGAGTTTGGGAACAGACTTGGCGTCTATTTACAAGGATTCGGTAAGATGATTTCGGAATCAATTGAAGGTGAAGGTTTACAAGCAGGTTTGTCATGAATTTCTTATCATTGAATGTTAGAGGTTTAGGGGCGGTTGGTAAAACACCCTGGGTTAAAGGTTTGGTGTCAAAACTCGAAACATAAAGTGGATTTTTTTGGGTTTGCAAGAATCTATGATGGCAGATAGTGAGAAAATAGATTTTGCTTCGGTTTGGAGAAATAGGAGCTTCGAGGTTGAAGTTATTGGGGCTAGGGGTAAATCGGGTGGTATCATTTGTATGTGGAATCCGAGGAAGTTCAAAAAAATTAGTGCAGTAAAGGAGCATAATTTTATTTTGATTTCCGGTTGTTTAGTGGAGGATGGTACTGTTTTTTAATATTGTTAATGTGTATGCTCGGCAAAAAGTAGGGGAAAAAAGGGACATGTGGGATCATCTTTTGGGTTTGAAGCAGGGTTTGATGGGTATGTGGGTGTTTTTGGGAGATTTTAATTCAGTTAGATGGATGGAAGAAAGAAAGAATTCAAAGTTCAATTCAACGACGGCGTTGGATTTTAATAATTTTATTGACAAAGCTTGTCTTCAAGAACATTTTATGCAGGGTCACAGATTCACATATATGACTAGCACCGGGAAAGAGGTTAAGTTGAGCAAAATCGACCGTTTTTTGGTGTGTCAGGCTTTTTTAAACAGGTGGCATGGGGCGTGTTTAAGAGCGTTATCAAGGGAACTCTTAGATCATTGTCCTCTGTTGTTAGTCATTAATGTTTCGAATTATGGTGACAAACCATTTAAATGGTTTGATTCATGGTTGGGCAGGGAAGGGTGTGAAGAAGTGGTTAAAGAAGCGTTTCAAGGTGTCACTGGTGAAGATAATTCGGCGATGGCTTTATCTAAGAAGCTTGCGGCTGCTAAGAATGCTTTGAAGACTTGGTGGAAAGTGACTTCTTTGAAGGAAGGTGAGGTTTTGGAAGCTCTAAAAAATGATATTTCGCAGATAGAAAAAAAGATGGAAGATGGGGATATAGAGGATGAAGAGATGTGGGTTTGGGAGGAAAGCAAAAAAGAAGTGGATAGATTGAATTTATTAAAAAGTAGAGATCTGAAGCAAAAATCGCATGTCAAATGGGCCTCGATGGGTGATGATAACTCCGCGTATTTTCATCGGTGTATTAATGGGAGGAAAGCGGCAAATGCCATCCCGGATGTATTGGTAAACGGGGTGTGGATCTCACAACCCTCTCTTGTCAAAAGAGAAGTTCTTCGGTTTTATAGAGAGCTTTTTCGTGAGAATTCTAGTAGAAGACCGGGGTTTATTTGTGCGGATTTGAAACAAGTTTCTATGGAAAATAGAGAATTTTTTTATAGCTCCTTTCTCCAAAGAAGAAATTAAGGAAGCTGTTTTCGACTGTGGATCGGATAAGGCGCCTGGACCGGACGATTTTAAATTTTGGTTCATCAGACATTTTTGGGAGTGTTTGGAGGAAGATTTTGTGAGGATGTTTGAGGATTTTCACGAGACGGGTGTTATTCATAAAGATTGCAGTTTGTCATTTATCACTCTTATCGCGAAGACAAAACCCCCTAGAGGATTAAAGGACTATTATCCCATTAATTTAATATTTCTAAGGTGGTGGCAGGTAGAATCAAAAAAGTCATGGGTGATGTTATTTCTGAGTCGCAATCGGCTTTTCTTAAAGATAGGTTTATATTGGACGGTCCGCCTGTTCTTAATGAACTAATTGGTTGGGCTAAGAAAGGTGGGATAAAGGCGTTTCTCTTCAAGATTGATTTCGAAAAAGCTTATGACAATATGAGTTGGGGTTTTCTCATCTCTATTATGGAACAAATGGGGTTTCCGCTCAAGTGGTGCCTTTGGACGAGAGGTATTATTCAGTCGGCGCGGTCTGCGGTTCTTGTTAACGGGTCACCAACGTTTGAGTTCAATTGTCAAAAGGGACTTAGACAAGGCGGTCCGTTATCTCCTTTTTTATTCCTGATCGTGATGGAAGCGTTGACGTGTATGATTACTAGAGCTGTCCGGCTGGGAGATATTGAGGGTATTTCTTTGTCGGGTGATGGGCCTACTATATCACATATGCTTTATGCAGATGATGCGCTTATCATGCGGACTTGGTCTAGAAATAATATAGTTATGTTAACTAGACTGCTCCGTATTTTTCGTTTGTGCTCAGGTATGAAGATAAACGTTCATAAGTCTCTTTATTCGGGTTGGGTGTTAACTCTTCGGAGGTTTGTTGTTTGGCTGAAGTTATGGGATGTAAAGTTGGTGAACTCCCCTTTCAATATCTTGGTATTAAAGTAGGTGCGAACATGAGTCGGATATCACATTGGGATCCGGTTATTGAGACTATACAGAGTAGACTTCAGGCTTGGAAAACGAAGGTGCTATCTATTGGTGGGCGTCTCACGTTGATTAAATCGGTCTTAGCAAGCCTACCAGTTTATTGTCTGTCGTTATTCAAAGCGCCTTGTTTGGTGATTGAAAAAACAGAGAGATTAATGAGAAAAATCCTTTGGACAGGTAGCAAAGATGGTAAAGGTATTTATTGGGTGGCTTGGGAGGAAGTTACGAGACCTAAAAGGCTAGGGGGTTTGGGTATTACCAAATTGTCCGAGGTTAATTCGGCTTTGCTTGTGAAGTGGGCTTGGAGGTTTAAAACAGAGCATGAAGGTATGTAGAGAAAGATCATTCTTAGTATTCATGGGGGACGGAACAAATGGAAGTTTTTACCGGTTAAAAAAGATCTTCCCGGAGTTTGGAAATCGTTAGTGAATGTCTTGGGAAAGATTCGTTTTGACGGAAGAAACATCGAGGAGTTAATTACTTGCCAGCTTGGTGATGGTCAGCGAATTGTTTTCTGGAAAGATAAATGGTTCGGTAATACATCTTTATCGGACAGATGGCCGACTTTATTTTCGATGGACAAGGATAAAAATGTCACAGTGAATTGCCGGTTAAAAGAAGATGGAGAGCGAACTTCGATCAACGAAAACTGGAAATTGGGTGCGCATTAAGTGGAAGGTATTTCGGAGGTCCAAGATGTTCTATACACGCTGTCCATCGTTCGTTTAAATAGCAGCAGGGACCGGTGGTGCTGGGATCAAAGCCCGAACTTCTCTGTTGCAACTGTTAAATCAGATTTGAGACAGAATTCTATGGGGCAATCAGGGCAGAGGATGAGATGGGTGAGCTGGGTTCCGATCAAAGTCAATATACTTGTTTGGAGGATAGAAAAAGAGAGAGTTCCTACACGAATGGAATTGGTTAAAAGGAAGATCGCGTTGCCTTCTACTACTTGTCCGATGTGTGGAGTTGAGGAAGAGTCTGTGAATCACATTTTCGTTTCTTGTGGTTTTACCTTCGGTGTTTGGAGCAAAGTCTGGAGGTGGTGTCATTTATCTCCTGCTTCATTTAGTTCGATTGTTGATTTATTGGGCTGGCAGGAATTGGTCTTGGATTCAGGCAAGGGAAGAAGATCGTCCGAGGTATTATTATGGTTACATGTTGGGCCATCTGGAAAGAGCGAAACAAGGTAGTTTTTCAAAACTTGGATCCTAAGGTGGTAGAGGTAGTGGCGTTAGTTAAATCTATGTCATATCTTTTGTTGAAATTTAGATCGAATAGTTGCAGGCTTGAGTGGAACGATTGGGCTAAATACTCGTTGTACATGTTGTAATTGGTGTTTCGGGCGGTCCTTAATTTGAGGACTTGCTCGGTGTGTTGAATGAAGTTTGTGTTTCAAAAAAAAGTGGATTATTTTTAATTATCACATGGTATACGTTTTATTAAAGATAATTCATTTGATTATACTTTTTATCGTTTGGATTAATTAATTTTAAATAAGTTAGTAGTATATTTGAACCATCAATGATGTTTCATGTTTGTAAGAGTCTCTAATCTTTAACAGCCAAGCATAATCTTGCATGTTATTGAATCCAACACAAATAATTGAGGATAAAATTAAACATTAGATTTGCATTATTTGTCTTCATAACCCATTAACCCCACCTTTTTTTATAAAAACACCTCACCAACCAACCTAAACCAAACCCACATGTGGCCTTGGTTCAAATGCATGAACAAGCTTTTGTATTAATAACTAACAAGAAACCTCTCCACCTACATACCGAATAACAAAAACAATGAATAAAAGAAGAAAATTGCAATTAGAAGTCGAATTTTTTTACCTTTTTGTGGTTTAGGGGCTTTGGGTTTGTGAAGAAATTAGGGGATTTAATCGGGTGGGTATAAACTTGAATGAAGATTTAATAGGGTTCATGTATTTGCTGGATAGATTGGATGCAAAAGGATATGAATAATTTTATCTTGTTGCTCATATAAAAAATGTCTTCTTGGTCCAGGTGGTTGAAAAAGATGATCTTTGGTTTTAATGATGGTTAGCGGTGGAGGAATTTGGAAGGATGAAGGCATATGTGGCATACTTTGAGGGTGAACAGATCTTATGATGAAGACACGTGTGAAGCTAGGGGAATGAGTAGATGAAGTAATTGTCATTAAAATTACCAGACTGTCCCTGAAATGTACTGTTGATGAATAGTAAAACTTGGTTTCAAATTAATACATAGTAAAATAAGTACTATTTTTTTAATTTCTTTATTTATAGTTAATTAGAGAAATAATCCATATGGTTTGCTAAGAGTAAAATTTGTTAACTTTAAAAGGTTGCGTGTTTAGGATATGAGATTATTCTATCCAGGTTACATTCACGAATCTCACATGAATGTTGAGGATGATAATAACAAAGGGTGATTTTTATATGAAATCACAGGATGGTAGGTGATCGTAGGTTGGCGAAGATGGAGCTATTGTCGAGGATGAACGACGAGCAGTTTGATAAGCGACGTGTGGGATAGGGGTTTAACTTTTTTGTCCTATTTTTAAGTTAAAGGTTAAAGTAGTTATTTTACACAAGCTTAACATATTTTTAACGAAATTTATTGTTATACTTCAAACATGTTAGAAATTAAAAACTATGGATTTTAAAAATGAACTTTTTAGTTAGACCCCATTAAAACTATTTGTTTAACTAACTCTTTATTTTATGTTAGTTTGTTATCAAACAAATCCTATCTTTTTGATACTATGGCTTTGGCTTTTTGGGTACCAATTAAATAAAACTAATGAAGGATTAAGAATAGCGGTGCCTAATTTTGTAGTTTAAAATTTAGATAACTAAATTTTATACTCAAAATTACCAAATCGAATTTGTTTTTAGCTTTACATATTTTTTTACCCAAAGGATATATTTCATTCCATTTCATTAATAAAGGACAATTTACAATTAGGATGATCGGCAGACGCACAACATGTTGTGAAGCCACCCTTCATATTGGTCTGAATTAATTATATAAAGTTCATTCTAATAAAAAGATCGAAAATCCTTAGAAATGTTAGAAGTTATTTGGATAATTGATCTAGTAAAAATTAATGTTTTTAAGACGAGCCAATGCAATTTTATAGCTAAATGAAAATTAGTTATGACTGGCAAAGATAAATAGGGTAAAATTAGTACATTACTATATTTTTTCTTAAAAACAATAAGTTAGTCAATGAAAATCCTAACCTTGACGTGACCTACCTCGTACATTGGATGTGTTAAGTCATTTGGAATACTTTTTATTGTTTATGTTAGTAGAATTTTCAATTAAAAGGGTTTTTTAAATGATTGTAGAATTGTCAATGGATACAAAAATGAGCTAAATAAGTAATATAATATTAAATTATGTAAATTTTAATATTATAAATTCACATGATGCGGGTAATCCTCATAAACCTAAGAATGAAAGTAAAGGAACAAAAGGCTTGACGCCACTTCAAGATTCATGGCGTAAAGAAAGTCAATATGTATGCTTAATGTTTAAGGAAATAACAAAGCTAAGTTAATCCAAACACTCATGCCAAAAGTTACATATATGTTAAAAAAAACTAATATAAACAATAGATGATGATTCATTCTATCATGATGATAATTTTAAAACCATAAGATCGAATTGTGTTTTATGAGCAAGGCATTACAAGATTACGTCGAAGTAGTTGCTTGTATTGTCGGGTTGATTGGGTAAACAACATAAAGAATGATGATGTTTTATAATATAAATTGTAGTCTCGATTGCAATTTTGGACAATGTCATGTTACAAGAATCACGAAAGTCAGTATTATTTGTTTTCTTTTCCTATGTGACCTATATTTACATGGGTGTTTGTTCGTTTGTTGAATTAAATCTTACAAGAGAAGGATAAAGCTATATAGATCGAGATTGGACAACAATAGATATATAGATAGTTCATTGAAATAATAGAAAATAAACAGTGCATGTATTGTGACCATTATTCGTTAAAGAGTCGAAATAGAAATTGTTAAGGTGTGTATTCATCAGTGGCGAAACTTGAACTTTTAAATGGTAGGGGCCGAAAGTTACCAGACCCAATTTTTTTTTTCAAATTTGTAGGGGTTGGATTCAGAAAATACAATTTTTTTTTGGATAAAATATGGGTAATATACACTATTGAGCCAAAACTCGGTGGGACCGATGCACCCCTGCCCCTCACTAAGCTTCTCCTATGGTATTCACCTCTCCATCGCTCTTGATAATTATACGTCTATTTCCAAAAATACAACACTAAAAAACATTAGCAACACAAATACATTATCTAGGAGAACTACACTACATCTTAAACGTTCCCTTGAGAAAACATATGTAAAACGATTGTACCTATCATAAATCAATGATTCTAAATGTTGTGTCGACTTTAACTTTGTTTAGAGACCGGTACAGTCTCAAGATTGTTGGGAGTATTGTACTGCAAGAAGCATGTATAGTTCATAATAATAAGTAGTGCAAAAATGTTATCCTAACTTTTTATTCTTCAAGAATCAAAACGAAGAAAAGCATAGATATGTGTGTTTAACACACTTTCCTTAAAACATTCACCATTTTTATTTTTTCATTGTGTTTAAACTATACTTACTACTATATAATACATTCTAGATGTCCTTAAAGGTAATTTCACATCAATTTTAAGATGGCATATGAAAAGTCTCTTTACAAATCTCTATATTTTTGTCATTTCCTTCCCTTTTTGGCCTTATGTATAATATATTATGCACATTGTATATGTGTGTATTACATAGCAAAGATCTTTTCCACCATGTAACTTATATTATTAATACCCACCTATTAAAACTCTCATTAAAGCCCACATCAATTTCAATGATTAATCTATACTTCTATACTACATTATAAAGGAGGAGAGATGGTTAAAATAGTCACTTCATGTCAATTTTAAGATGACATACAAAAGGTCACAAGGTAAACAACTATCTTTTTGTCAAATCCTTCCCTTTATGCCCCTATGTGCAACATTTGATTACAATTGTACAAATGACAAATGCAAGTCATCTATTATTATTTGCTTCACCTTTTGATTTTCTCATCTTTAATGAATTCAATTTGAGATTCAATGTCTCACCTTTTCCTGTTCTCATCTTCATTGATGAATTAAAATCAACGTCCTTCAATTTAATATCTAAAACCCCTCATACCATTGCCTTATCACACCATTTTCCTTATTTCTTCTTGAAACAGTCATCGAATGATATTGTTCAACACTTGTAGTCTTACACTATCGATTATTATGTTGGTAAGCCAACACTTGTAATCTTGTATATTCTTTATGTATATTTATTTATTTATTTATTTAGTTTTAAGCTTTTTGTTAGTTCTTATATATGTTTTTTTTTCATTATTTTGTCCGTGTTTTCTTTTATATTCTTTTTATTTCAATTTCTGTAAATTGTGGTTTCATGTTTATCATTCAATTAATTGTTTATTTTTTAGGATCAAATATGTTTTGTTTTGGAGACATCACAACTCATCAACCCATTTCCATGTACATACATATTTTAGTTTATGTTATATTTTTCTAAAGTACACTTATTTTCTTCTACGGTTATAATGTGATATTCACTTTCAATTGTCATTTTCGTTTTACACGCATGGTTTACAATAAGGAAAGGGAAGCAAATCCCAGCTTATTGAATTTAATGTGTGTGAAAGATTTATATTGTAATCTATCTTGTCAATGCGCATAAGCACACTCATAAGAGCTAGAAACCGTGTCTTTCTGTTAACTACTCATATGGTGCGTTGAGTTGACTTTGGCGTGCACCTTTGACAACTTAGATTATAATTGGTGCTCACAGTCATGCATTCCTATGTCATCATTTGAGTATAAATTTGAAGTTTTGTTGATTTCACTTGAAATTTTAAAAATAAATTACAAATTTTTCTCAATTTACTTTGAATGATAACATTAGAGCTTTAATGGCAATTTTCATTTTTTATAGATCCTAACATTATTAGGGGATGTCAAAACAATCTGAACTCGATGGGAAGTTTGAAATATCACGCCTGTATATCGCATTGGCGTGTTCGATGGGAAGTTCGGTTCGGCAAATTGTGACTATGTATCGCATAAGTGTGTTCGATAGGAAGTTTGGTTGGGCCAATTCATGGGAAAAATAATCTTTGTTGTGTTAAGAAAAACATTACAAACAAGACAAAATTACAGAAAACGTCCTTTATGTTTACCCAAAGTTGCAGGTTTAGTCCTTTATCTTTAAAAGTTGCAGGATACCTCCTTTATCGAAGTTTTTGTTGCAGGTTTCATCCTTTAATGAACTTTTGGTTGCATAAAACGACCTTTACCACTAACGGTGTTAAATTATCTCGTTAACTCCCCCTCACATGCCAAGCATGTGAGGGTATTTTCGTCAATTTGTATTTAAAGGACCTTTTCTGTAATAAAAGTCAATTTGTATATTAAAGGACGTTTTTTGTAATAAAAGTCAATTTGTATATTAAAGGACGTTTTCTTTAATAAAAACAAATAACAAAAATATAAATAAAATATTATATATTCCGAAAACATTAAAAACAAATAACAAAAATATAATTAACAAAAATATTATATATTCCGTTCTATAGTATATATAAATAAAAACAAATAACAAAAATATAAATAACAAAAATATCTTCTCTTTCGAAAACATTAAAAATATTATATATTCCGTTCTATAGTATATATAAATAAAAAAATCAGTTGTTACATCCCATGACAATAAAATTATGAGCTGAGACGATTCATATGTTTTCATATTCAGTTATTCATATGGGTGGGCTTTGTATTTTTTTTTATCTCAAAGAAGTCAAATAAAACATCCAACTTTCTATAAAACAAAACATAGTATTTTTTATCTAAAAGCGGACACATTCTAAACATAGTATTTTTTAGTAAACGACTAAATTGTCCGTTACATGACTAAATTGTCTACCTTTAGCATAAAACAAAAATTCAACAAAACATATACAAACTGCATATATCAGAAACTACTTTTTCAATAAACATAATATTTTTTAGTAAACGACTAAATTGTCCGTTACATGACTAAATTGTCTACCTTTAGCATAAAACAAAAATTCAACAAAACATATACAAACTGCATATATGAGAAACTATTTTTTCAATAATGTGCTATCCAGGAACACTTGTTTCATGTGCTTAAATTGGCTGGCCCGATCCATTTAACATGTTGGAGTTCAACATATATTACTTAATTGATTCGTGTAATGTTTTATTAGTAATGGGTCGAATGGGTATTTAAAAAAATAGCTAAAAAGGAAATACTTTGGATTGTGGAAAGTTATAATATTTTATATTGTTATTTGTTTATATTTTTGTTATTTGTTTTTATTTATATATACTATAGAACGGAATATATAATATTTTTGTTATTTGTTTTTATTTATATATACTATAGAACGGAATATATAATATTTTTAATGTTTTCGAAAGAGAAGATATTTTTGTTATTTATATTTTTGTTATTTGTTTTTATTTATATATACTATAGAACGGAATATATAATATTTTTGTTATTTATATTTTTGTTATTTGTTTTTAATGTTTTTGGAATATATAATATTTTATTTATATTTTTGTTATTTGTTTTTATTACAGAAAACGTCCTTTAATATACAAATTGACTTTTATTACAGAAAACGTCCTTTAATATACAAATTGACTTTTATTACAGAAAAGGTCCTTTAAATACAAATTGACGAAAATACCCTCACATGCTTGGCATGTGAGGGGGAGTTAACGACAAACACTAACAGAGTTAGTGTAAAGGATGAAACCTGCAACAAAAACTTCGATAAAGGAGGTATCCTGCAACTTTTAAAGATAAAGGACTAAACCTGCAACTTTGGATAAACATAAAGGACGTTTTCTGTAATTTTGTCTACAAACAAAGAATAAGATTACTACTACGACTCACCTATGTAAATAAAAGAAGAAACATAAATGATCAAATAAGACATCTTACAATCAATTAAATCGCAACTGTAAATGCTCGAGGTTGTTTGTTTAAGTATGGGTTCGAGAGTTCTGTGAAAGAATTACCATCTTCTAATTTGGAACTAATGCTTTAATGATTTTGATACTTATTTGACATCTTTGTGTTTTTTAATTTACAAGTATGTGTATTGGATCTTTATGACACTAAAATTGAATTTGACAGGTAAAATTTGTTTCCTAGAAGGATTTTCCTCTCAAATTCTGGTGTTGCTTTAATTGATCAATGACTGTGTGTGTATATAAGCAAAAGGAGGACTTGCTTAAGAAGCGTCAAGAACTACGCTCCCCATATCATTTTCTTAGAACTTTATACAATAAGTCGACCTATACGAACCAAACTTTAAGGAATACATATTTGTCGATAGGATTTACCCACTGCAATGCGCGGTGGGAAAACTGCTACCGTATTACAAGTTTTTTTGGATCCCGCCGCAACGCGCGGGTAAACCCACTAGTAATCATAAACATATATTCCCTACATACATCATATAACTTTGGTAGCACAGCCAGATTATATATCTAGACATAGTGAGACCATTTGTAGTGGATGATACATGTGACCCAACTCACATGTTCTTTTTTGCCATGTGGCTGTCACGTCATATGACTCACTCACACGGTAAAAATGGAGTGTCATATGACTGTTATCATTACCTAATGTAATTAAAAAACCCTCAATATTTTACCTAAAAAAGAGCCCAAATCAGCGTAAATGCGTAATGGACTAATGGGGGCATGGCCAGAGGCTCACGAGGGTTGGTCACGAGGTCAGAGGCGGAATTGGGCGTGAGTGACCACTCACGAGAGTGGGTCACGAGCCTACTACAAGTGGTTTGAACGAGTTTTACCCTATCACAAAAGTGTAATATGCGTATAAACTAGAACTGAATATCTTGAAAGGAAGGAAGTATATAACTTTAACTTCCCATTAATATGGGGCAATTGCATATACCCCTTAATATTTATATCTTTTTTATACAACAGCAGCTTAGTTGTGTAAAGTTATGTATACAAACTTCAAATTTTCTTAGTGATATTTCTAAATTTTATTCATATATTCTATCCAAGACAATAGAGATAATGAGATAGTATATAACGGGTACTCTATCCAAATATAGAAACTGCAAGAGCGAAGAAGACACATTATGTGACTCAGTGGCAATGGTCGTAGGTTGGTGTGGGATTGTCGTAAATCCTGTTAGGAGCAACGAGACCCTAAGCGTACGTTTTGTGGCTTTGACAAATATCTTATTACTTATTATTAACACGTAAAATTATAATGATAGATGTTCTAAAAAAACGAGTCTCGGCCGACGTTGCAGATATAATCTCTATTTTCAACTTTTTGATAATTAGTAACTAAACAGATATTTGTTATTCTCGTGTCGTATTCAGATCTTACTATGAAAAGGAAAAAAACAACTAAGGTTAGATTTAAGAAATGAATTGTTTGCTATAAAGGAAACCTCTTGATTGGGTTGGTCATAAACTCATAATCATGTCATGTGGAGTGTTTTGCAATTGTTATGTAGAATATGTTGCCAAATGGATCCTGCATTCCTGCCCCTTAATTTTGTAGCACATCACCCATCCCTTTTAGTCGTCCTCAATTAGTTTTAGCCATTCCTTTTACATATTCATTACATGAGGTAATATATAATTGTAAAAGTGCCTTTTTCCTAATTATTAGAAAGAATACTTTAGCATTCAATCGCAAATCATCGAATGGATGGTATTTGATACTCTTTTTTTTTTTTTTTTACAACCATCATCAAAGAAGCCAAATAGCATGTGATCAACCTCAAAGTTTGTGTAAGTAGGCATTCACCCCTTGATCTTTGAAGTTATTAACAAAATCTTCCCTCTAGTTTGGAAATGGCAAAGAAGAACATTGGACTATCTATTTATGTCAATACAAGTATACAACACAACCTCAACACCTCATGGATACATATCTATTTGGCCTCAAAAAGGAATCTATTTTATGAGGGAGTTGATATATAAAACCAACATTGGTATCAACGACATTTGGGCTTGGAAGTACTTGCCTTGATTGAAACAAACATTTTGTTTACAAGTAAATGAGTTATAACGTGAGACCGATAAAATCAATGTCTTCTACATAGCTCATACGTATTATCTTTAAATCCATTTTTATATTCATTTAGGTAGCGTTTGGTATGATGGAATGAAAGAAGGAATGGAATGTACCATTACGAGGGAATGAAAAATAGTGTGTTTGGTTGGTCATAGGAATGAAATCACCCATTCCAAAAGGCATTTCATTCCCTCAAATCCATTCCATCCACCCCCCCATGTTTTTTTTTCATTTCATCTCTCATTCACCCTTCATTAACAACATCATAAGCCACCATCCATCACCACCAACCACCATAGTCACCACCAACCACCATCGTCACCACCCACCACCATCGTCACCACCTATCACCACCACCAACCACCATCGTCACCACCAACCACCATCGTCACCACCCACCACCAACCACCATCGTCACCATCCACCATCACCCACCACCATCATCACCACCAACCACTATCGTCACCACTCACCATCACCCACCACCATCGTCACCACCCACCACCACCGCCACCACCACCACCACAGTCTCCTACCACCAACATCGTCGCCTACCACAGATGCCACTACCACCCACTACCGACGTCATCACCCACCACCGCCGCCGCCACCCACCATCGTCGCTACTGCCACATATCACCACCCACTATAACCGCCACTAACCACCACCCACAACTGCCACTCACCACCGATTTTATTCCTACGCCTTTTTCTGCCTATCCAACAACACAAAGTAATGTTTTGTTTCATTCCCACATGGCAACAAAACAAGACATGAAATGGTAATGATCCATTCCATTACCTCATCCATTCTATTACCCCATACCAAACAGATTATAGTTATAATCTTATAAACCTCTTGAATCAAAACTAATAGTTATTAATTCGTTGATGATTTATGTTATCAACATTGTTATAAAAATATCAGTAGGGAGTGCGGTGGCCAAACACAAAGAAAGTTGTCGTTTTAAAAAGAAAAAATTTAATTAATAATCTTTGATTATCCTTTTACATTAAAAGGAGTCTTATGAAGTTGGATTTTATGGTAACATGTTATTCAAAATCTTTTGTAATGTTCTCATATATTTTTATTTAGCTACTAAAAAAAGATGGCTATTAACATATGATGCTTTAAAGTTTTGTAATTAAAAAACATAAACCACGTGGCACAGCAGCACCATTTGCGGTGAGATAAATAAATTAACAGAAAAACCATGTGATTACTTTTATTATAATCGCAGACCCTATAAAAAGTTAATTTTATTTGCAAGACACGAGTAAATATTTTAGTCTCACCTAGTTGTCACTGACACGTTACACTCCAAACTTTAATGTGCTCCTTCACGGGACAACCAAACCAAATGGATTAATGAACAATGATCTTCACAATATATTTAGATGCGTTACAATCTTGGTTATAAAGTTATCATAACTTACTTTGAAATGATAAGAAAAATCGGGTTTGATTCTTGGTGTTTCAAAATTTGAGTATCAAATCCATAGACTAGGACAAACAATGATAGAAAAATGATACGGTAAATAACACACATTAAAGGATCACTTAACGATGCGTAATTGAATTTATTAGGTTTATATTTTGGTAAAAGATTAAACGATAAGATGTAACGGTATATTTTTTTACAAGGGTTTGTTCTAGACGAGTCTTGATGATTGAAGCATCGGATCTCATATGGGGGATTTTTAACAGTCTGAATTGGATGTTGTTTTCGGGCTAGGATCATGCAACAAACATCAAAGAAAGATTGTTAGATGTGGACACGAGGTCAAGGTCTCAAAAGACCACACTACAAAACATCAATTTGTTTTGTGTGCTTGTGTTCCTTACAACTATTCATTCCAACCCCCCATCGAACAACAAATTGATCCTAGAACAAAATGGTGTCGAAACGAATGAACTATAGAACACACTATGAGATGCTACCATTTATAGACTTACTGAACACTTTCAGTATATTTACAATGTAAAGCACCCCCTTGATTTCAATACAAAAGATTTTAGTTGTATGTAGTGTTTTCATGATATAAAATAGTATATATGTATTTAAAAAAGAGCTCCAAATTAAAATGACAATTGCACATTTCATTCTCACACCACTACTGAAATAAGCTTTCTTCTCTTTACGAAGAGATATGGGCTTAAATCCATGTACAAAAAGGATATGTCCATATCCAAGAAGCCCAGAAAATACTTAATAGAAAAGAAGTCTACACACACGGGAGCGCAGAGACGGTTCATGTGAAGGCGCGCCCAGACATGCCAGGCATACAACCATGCGCCATAGCTGCTCTAAGGTTACTTGCAAGTAAAGCTCAGCGGGTAATAGGGAGACAAATGGTACGAAGGTACAACATCTTACAAACCAATCGGAGTGAAGGGACGTGTGTCATAAAAATGGTGCATGTTCCACCAATCAAAGATTGCCAGCTAAGAAATCCCCAACGTCTCCTTCCGTATCGCGGGGACCAATGGTACACTTGTAAAGAACTATAAATTGAATTGTAATTTGTGTGTGTATATATAATAAGATTTAGTTTAACATTCACAACCAAACAAAAAATCAAAGAAGCATTTTTCAAACAAGCGGCAAACGATCCAGTCAAACGTATTTATACACAGTAAAACACACACAGACACAAAATACAGACTTAAAAAGCCCCATAAAAACTCGGGGGACTGTTAAGTGAAAAAAGTTAAACCATAGGGCGACAAAATGCTGACTTCCCAAATAAAAGACAGCCTCCTACCTGCCTTGTTCTTGTGTTTGCTTTTAGAGAGAGAAAGTTAGAGAGAGAAACATAAACAAGCACATTCGCTGATTCCCTCTTCAAGAAAAATAATAAACCCACATTAACCCTACATAATCCACCTAATTATTGCACAAATCTCATCCAAGTCTCCATTTTATCCCCAATTTCTTTGTTCTTGATTCTCTCTGTTTTCATGTTGTTCAATTGGATCTGTAACAAGCAGCTCAAGCTCAGTTCTGTACAGTTATGAATCTTTAATCAGGTATGGTTGTTCATTTGGTAACAAGTTTAATTGATTGAACCATTATGTTTAACCCAAATTAGTATTTTTTTTGTTACAAACCCTAGAAAGGTTTTTTTAAAAAATTGTTGTTAAATTTAGGTTTAATTTAGAAATTTCTAGTAGATTGCTGTTAAACAAGTTGTGGGTAATAATGGGTTGTCGTCAAAATGTTGAATTTATTGGTATTGAAATCATGAATCAGATCTTGCTCTGTTTTTTGTTCTGTTTTTGCTCTGTTTTTGTTCTGTTTTTGCTCTGTTTTTTGCTATTTTTGCTCTGTTTTAGGGTTTGATTGTATGGTAATGTGATTTATTTATTGCAGATTGGTTTGAATGGATTCACTTGTGGATGGAGTCAGTTCTTTATCAACTAGTCATAACTCTTTATTAGGGTACAATCCACCGGGTAAAACCCGCCCGCCCCACCACCCGTCAAAGCACTCGAAAGCCGACATAACCCATACGTCTGCGCATATTGGAAGTTCTTCTAAACAATCTCATAAATCTTCGTATGATCCGAATAAAGGGAAGTCGAACGGGTTGGGACCTAATGCGGTTCTTGATCAAACTGCGAAAGAGTATTTTCATAAACAGATTTTAGCGTTAGAAGCTAAGGCGGCCGGGGTTAAACTTGATGAACCCGAGCCTGAGTCTGAGCCTGTGGATCCTGGACGGTTTTGTCCCAGCCCGCAAAGTAGTTTATACTCGATTACTCAGTTTACTGAAGCGAAACAAAGCTTTACGAACACGGAAATAAGTGAAGGTGGGAGTAGTATCGCGAAATCTATCGAAAGTGGTGATGTCGGGGTTTCGGGTGATCATGTTGAGAGCAATAAATCGAGCGTGTATAGAGAAAGCACCGGAAGTGACGTGAGTGAGGAGAGTAGCTTGGGTAGTTACACTAGCGCGATTTACAAACCGCATAAACAAAATGACTCGCGGTGGGAGGCGATTCAGGTTGTGAGGTCTATGAACGATTCGGGAATGTTGGAGATGAAGCATTTTAGGCATTTGAAACGGTTGGGATGCGGGGATATAGGGAGTGTTTATCTTTCTGAGTTGATTGGGACACGGAGTTATTTTGCTATGAAAGTGATGGATAAAGCGGCTCTCGCTAGTAGGAATAAGCTATTAAGGGCGCAAACCGAAAGGGAGATTTTGCAGTCTTTGGATCACCCGTTTCTTCCCACGTTGTATTCTCATTTCGATACCGAGAAACTGTCGTGTTTGGTGATGGAGTATTGCCCGGGTGGAGATTTGCACGCGCTTAGACAAAAACAACCTGGGAAGTATTTTTCTGAGCATGCAGCAAGGTTAGATTTTCTTTATGTTCGTGATTGGGGCCGTAAAAGGGTTGTGTAATGTGTTGTTGGGAAACAGATCAAACGGGCTTGGGTCAAAACATATCATTTTTTGTACGGATCAAAACGTGTCATATTGTGTTGAGCCAGAACACCCTCTGTCAAAATGTTATATAACATTTGGTGCAAAAGTTATATTACAACAGTGTGGACTATTTTCGACCCGTTTTCATATTAGCTACATTTGATTTTACCCAGTTGTGAAAAAGTGTCACTAGTCAACCCATTTATAAGTAGTAAACCGGTCGAATTGATGCTTGATCCATTCATAAGTAAACGGGTTGAAGTGATGCTTGACCCATTCATAAGTAAATTGGTCGGATTTATGCTTGATCGGTTCATAAGTGAACGGGTTGAAGTAATGCTTGATCGATTCATAAATAAACAGGCTGAGATAATGCTTTTTAGTGTAACTTATTATGATTAGCTCATCCTAAATTGCAGGTTTTATGTGGCGGAAGTTCTCCTTGCTATGGAATATCTGCACATGCTTGGGATCATTTACCGAGATCTTAAGCCGGAGAACGTTTTGGTTCGAGAAGATGGTCACATAATGCTCTCGGATTTTGACCTCTCATTGAGGTGTGTCGTGAACCCAAAACTGGTTCGATCCACCAACACCACCGTGGAAACAAAGAGTTCCGGATATTGTGTCCAGCCCACCTGCATCGAACCATCGTGTGTGGTTCAACCCGCCTGCATCCAGCCCTCATGTTTCGTCCCTCGGTTCATGAGCAAACCGAAAAAAGAAAAGAAACCCAAACCCAGTTCCAAACCCAAAACCGAAATACAGACTCAAGTCTCGCCGCTGCCTGAGCTTATCGCGGAGCCCACGAGTGCCCGGTCAATGTCGTTTGTCGGGACACACGAGTATTTAGCTCCCGAGATCATCAAAGGCGAAGGCCATGGTAGTGCGGTTGACTGGTGGACGTTCGGGATATTTCTTTACGAGCTGTTGTTCGGGAAAACTCCATTCAAGGGGAACGGTAACCGGGCCACATTGTTTAACGTTGTCGGGCAACCATTGAGATTTCCCGATTCACCCTCGGTTAGTTTTGCTGCGAGGGATTTAATCCGGGGGTTACTTGTGAAAGAGCCGCAGCATCGGCTGGCGTATAAAAGAGGGGCAACCGAGATCAAACAACATCCGTTTTTTCAAAGCGTGAACTGGGCGCTGATCCGTTGCGCTACTCCACCGGATGTACCGAAACCGACTCCGGAAATGGTGGGAGTAGATGTGAAACCTTCCGGTAACTACTTAGAGATTGATTTCTTTTAGTGTTGTCTGTCAATGGATATTACTGCATTTCAAAGGAACCTGAACTTGTATTTTTCTTTCTTATGTTTATGGTGGCTTCCTATTGCCTTATTTCAATTAATTTATTACAATTTTACAAAATCTAAATAATGTCAATAGTTTTTTTAAATCTTGTGTTATTTTATATATCCTTGTAAACCCAGACACCACCTTTACATTTACATAGCATCAATCCAAAGGGCACCCGGGGCACTTCTGTGGTCGGGTCGGGCGGGTTCAAGTGAAACACCGCCGCAACCCTTTCATCTTTGGCGTGATAGGATTTCATGTGATGGCGAGCCTGGGCATGATGCGTTGGTTGTTGGTGGAGGATGATATATGTCGTGATGTGGTTCGTTGGTAGACATGACATGTTTATTAGACATGTTACACGGGTCGGGCGGTCAAATAGTTTCCAACCTGAACCTGTTTAGTGGGCATAAAACTTGTTTTGACACGGTATCGGATACCCTCATCTGGGATTCTGGTATTGTCACGACGTTACGTGCACAGGTATTGTCACGAGGTTACGTGCACAGGTCGAAGACAGTTCGCACGAAGCGTTACCAAAAAGTTACATCTTTTGCATCAGTTCATTTGAGTAAGTGAGTTGCAAGGAACAAGTAATGAAACTATACCGATTGTATACACGCATGCAAACTAATGAAAATCGAGTGATTACATTCACATGGAACAATTTTCCGGGACTTATGAAAACTGTGGTTTAGCAGGTCATTCCAAGCTAATGATTCCTTATGTTTAACTCCTTACGATGGATTGGCCAATGTGTTACTCTCTGTAATTCACTAGTAGAACACAGACAGATGCTGATGATTATGTTATAGATTCAGTTATATTCTAATTTAACTATTTCTGTTCCTTACTTTATTAAAGAAATTTGAGTTTGTAATAATGAATGTGTTAGAATCCTCTGCTAGTTCACAAGTATTGGTAACGGGTCAAAACGATTGGGTTCACAAGTAAATTTTAATATGTTAGTTAAACTAATGATTATAATGCGTTATGCAGATACAAACCAAACCGTTTTAACAGAATGTGAAATGAGTGCTAACGACCTTTTGGAAGATTTGGCGTTAATTGCGACCTCTTATTGGAAAGAGGATCAAACGCTTGGCACGAATTGTACAAAAATGTTTGGCTTGTACATCTCTTAACGCATTACATCATTTGAGTCTTTGACCATTGATACATTATCTTTACGGTATGGTGTTTATTAAATTGTTAAAACCGATCGAAATGTCTAAACCATAGCAAAGATGTTAGTTTGAGATTCATACGCGTCAGTTTTTTGACGGTTTTATGGTATAACTGACATTGTAAAAAGCGAACCGTCCGTTTACCAATGGTTTCATTTCTTGTTCGCGAAATCATAAGATGATATCTCGATCTTTGCTCTGGATAAATGTTATGAAAAACAAAGAAAATGAGCAAAAATTAAAAATAACGCCGTTGCCGGGGATCGAACCCGGGTCACCCGCGTGACAGGCGGGAATACTTACCACTATACTACAACGACTTTGTTGCTTTACTTCTATTACTGATGTATTTAACTTTTAATCTGTGGCGAGTAAAATGCTAAAGTGACACGATAATGTATCATTTTCTTGATGTTGATTATTTGATTAGTTTTGTTTTTTAAGATGTTGATGTTTATTTATTACTAGGAAAATAATGAAATATGTGTTTTTAATACTAATAATAATAATATTAGATAATCAAGAAAATGACAAATCTCATACAAGTCATTTTGAGTTTTTAACATAAAACTAGTAAAGTTTCTTATCTGAAACAAATAAGAGAATATACATTTGTATTTTATATTAAATAACAATAACAATTTTTTTGAACCTTGATTATTCACTTTTAAGTGAAATAGAAAATTATATTTCATTTCTTAAACTTACCAAGTAAAATATGAAATTATTATTGGTTATTCTTATTCTTAATGTTTGTCATGTCTAATTAGGGCCCATGAATTAACATTGTCATAAGGTGGTGTGTGTGGAGGCAACCTAAAAGAGGAGAATAGCCCTCCACATCACCTTCCACATAAACAAAAAGGGTTGTCCTCCTTTTTGAGACAAGCCAGGGGGCAGTGTGCTCCGTCCAAAGCAACCTAAAACAAACCAATGATTAGTCCCCATATTTAAAAAATCATTTAACTTGGCTTGTCCCTCATGTTCCTCCATAGACATTTGAGACGGAAGACACCCAAGGGGATGGCGTGCTCCGTCCAAGCCAACCAAAACAACTCGGAGACGAGCCCCGCACCCAATAGCCTAAACAAATAGCGTATGGCATGAGCACGACCATCTTTGACCCTACTACCTTCACATAATTTTCCAAGCGTTTTGGATACGTTTGTCACAAGTAATCACATAATACTAAATGATATAATTTAATTATTATTGAGTTTGTCCTCTAATTATTTGTATTATTAGTTACAGCGCATACAATTATAACTAGTTTAGAATCACTATAGTTTAGATGCGTTTTTATTACATTACCAATTCAAGAAAACCTCATTTATAAAAAAATATATATATCAATACTATACACACAAATTGAAAACAATAAAATTACCCTAACGACATATATGTTTTTAAAGTTAATAAGGTAGAAAATTATTGAACTTAAGGTTTTAATAAAACTAGATGCAAACAAAACAAAAGAAGTTAAACATTTGCATCTAACTATCTCTTTTTCCTTTTTTTCGAAAATCTGTAGCTTTTTGTATTTACAATTTACTAACGCTTTAGATCAATTCTGACCATGTACATTTCACATAGGAAATTGACTTATTATTTTATACGAAACACTCTCCCTCTTTATGTATAGAGAGAGATTTCACATAGGAAATTGACTTATTATTTTATACGAAACACTCTCCCTCTTTATGTATAGAGAGAGACGTATATATAAAAACTATAGGATAAAAGAAGGATTAAAAAAATAAATTTAAAAGGATAATATAACACTAACATCACAAACCAGACAAGAAGACTATACTAAAGTCTCCCCTAAGTCCCACCGCTCTTAAATTCATTGGAAATTTCATTAGAAAACGCCATAATTGTTCATATATGCATATGCACTTAACTTTCAATCAACATCATAAACCCCAGTTGACCTCAAGCAACATGCTTACCACTAAGACCCTCTTACCCATTCACGCCCGTGCCACATGGAATTTTCAGACTGGTTGCATTAATTCGAAAGACATACCCACACACTGACGGATCTAGAAGAAAAAAAATTAAAGGATAACCCAAAAACTTTTTTGGACCTAGGGCATATCCTAATATATGCTCGATGGTATTCCAATACATAAAATAGAGAATAAAAAACAATTTATATTTTATAATAACTTTACACTCCGCCGACAAAGTTGAGGGATAACCCATGTTACCCTTATAATATCTACATACACGTCGCCCCTGTTAACCACACATACAAGACCAATGCCTGGTGACCACGCTCACGAGTAAGCCCTTCATTCCCCTAAGGAGCGGTGTTTCACGCCCAAATGTGGTGACTTGGTAGGAGGTGTTCCCCATAACACATAGCCTAAAGGTTCATCCATAGATACAACCCATTTGACCATCTTGTACAGTACAAGTCAGAGCTGCAGGACCAAAACTAGGTTCAAACAAGAACTCAAGTCTGCTGCAAATGTATAATATATAGCAGGATAAACAGGAAGAATGTACAACTAAATCACCTCCTAATCAACAAAATCACAGCCTAATTAACTCCTTTAAACTATATGTATCATGAAATGAAAATGTTACACCAAAATTCATCCCGAAAAGTCAACCCGCTTCGCGTATGCAATTACCGGGCAAAAGGTAACTGTATTGATCAGCATGATTTAGTAAATATGAAGGAAGGTGGACTGCTGAATACGAATGAGGAATCGGGCCCATTTTCGCGATGACATCCTTAAACGTGTACTCCTCGGGGAGCATATCGTACAAGTCATCGCCATTGCAGATCACATTCTGAATCCTTTTCGGGTCAAGAAAGTGAGTGAACCTCACTCGGTCCGTATGGCTATAAGCTTTCATCTTGAACACAAAATCAGTAATCTTTTTGAAACAAAAGCTGCAATGCCACCCAGAATCCGCTAACAAGTAATCCGTTTGGCGGTAATGAGCATATCTTGTTTTACCCTTCTGATACTGATGAACAGAAGCCCTCCAACTTCTGTGATCAACATTGAACTCGAACGAATACAAATAATTCTTCAGATGCAAATGCACGATCGAAGGCGGGCCATCACACCATCGCAAAAGATCGATGGTATGCGCACTGGGAATCTCATCAACATCAGACATTATCAACAGATCACCATCTTCAATGCCTGCAATTTTAAGAAGCTGATCAAGCGCCACTCGCTGATACGCCTCTTCAACAAAAGGGTTTTCGCCTTTCTTGAAACGTCCACCAATCGTGCCATACGTCAAACGGGGCTCAACAAAATCGAATCTTTCTCTGTTTATCGCGAAATAATGCGGTTTGGGTATGCTTGTGAATGTAGAGTTGGACTCAAGAAGCACAAACTGTGTAATATAAGGGCTAAGTTCTTTCCATCTAATAGTAAGCATGTCAACCTCATTGTTAAACAAAACCGCATCGTATACTTTACGCGGGTACTCCCTTACTTCCCAACCGTGGAGTTTGCAAAGCGAAGCCATCGAAACGTTTTCGTGATAGTAATGAGGAATGGGAATGAAAGGTTTAGGAGGTGATTGCCATAAGGGTCTTAGAAAGTATGTAACTTTTTGTCCATGGAAGTATACACCCACGAAACCGATTGGAATGACTAAAAACAACACGATAAACGTTCGTATGTCAAGGGTTTGCATCACGCAGCGGATTCGCGCCATTTTGGTTACCTCCTACAAAGTATAGAACACATAAACATCAACAAAAAAAGTTTGTTTTAATGATGGAAAGCCTAAAGTTGCATCTAGATTGAGACATAAAGAAGGTATGAAGAGCATAATGAGTCCAGTAAGTCAGTAACACACATGGGGTGTTTGGATGACCATTTAATATGTTTGTTGTGTTTTTGCAAGTGGCATTGTTCATCAAAATTCAAAACCTGGGGTGTTCACGGTCAGGTTCGGCCGGTTTTGACGAAAATTTTGGGCTGAACTGGTAATTACGGTTTTAGGAAAATACAAACTGAACCGGTTGGTTTTTCATAGTTTTATGGTTTGACAGTTCGGTTAAAAAAAACTTTTTATTAAATAAGAAACCGGTAAGCAGGGGCGGATGTTTGTTTAGGCCAGACTCCAGAGTGGGGCCCGGCCAATTTTTTCCACTTCCCAGTGTAATTTTTATATGTACTAAGTCTGACGCTCTAGATTTTACTGTAGTTCAAATTCCGTCAATGAAAGTACGGATTGTTTATAAACTATATATGTAACTTTATGTTTCTAAAATATAAAAAATCTAAATAATGGATTTTAAACACCCAGTTTGGCAACATGGTATACACGCCCAGTTTCAAGTTCTAAATTGTAAACCGAACCGTAAACGGTTAAAACCGAACCATGAACTAAACCGTACATATTTCAAACCGGCAAAAATCGGACTGCTTTATTCAGTTTGGATGGTTCGGTTGGTTTGTAATTATAAACACCCCTGATCAAAACCAGAACAAGTTGACTTACCCTGATTATTCAAATCACTTATAATGCACAGAGTTTCATATGAAAATTGCATATTTGCATTATTACATGCCTATAATTAAACATCAATCTCAAAACAACAATAGATAAGTAAATAAATAATAAACCATACTCATACCTGACCACAAACATCATCCCAATAGTCATCCTTCTTCTTGGAAGATGAATAACCATTAGGCATGATCAGGGCTCAAATCAACGGTCACAAACACGATTATAATAATAATAATAATAATAATGATGATGATGCTGATTTGAGCCCTCTAAATTCTTAGGGCTACTTCTTCTTCTTTTTCAACTCTCTATTAATGATAATTATAATTTTGGTGGGTTTGTAGGTGAATATATAAAAATTTGAATTGAGAAGGAAGGAGAAAAGGGTAGCGGTTAAATAAACAAAAAGTGGCCTTATAACCCGACCAAGATTTGAGGGGCTCGTTGTACGATAATGCTCTAAATTATAGCCGTTTGCTCGGTTTTATTATCTCCTCAGTTGAGAATTTGTATATATAGATACATATTGTGTATGTATACGTATGCGGTTTACGTGTCTGTCTCTAGAGATGTTTATTTTAGGAGAAAAGGTTAAAAGATTAAGTTAAGATAGATATATAGTCAAATGTTTCACATCTCATCTGGCATTTTATCTATCATCAAATTAGACTATTTCTTGTGTGCCGCGAGTAGGTAGCAGCTAGTGGTCATCTGATCCACGTGGCTCGTGAACATCACAATATACACACGTGAACCTTACCGTGAGCGAGTCCACGCTACCGTGCTCGTGTGAGTTAGCAGTCCAAAACTAGCCGTTGGTGGTTGACGACCGTTGAAGGCTGACTGACGATTTATTTTTAGAAAGATTGAACAAATTTTAGAAACCTACATATTATTTTCAAATTTTCACTCACTCTCAACACATAAAAAATGAATGGAACGACTTTTCTTCGTCTGACTCTTCGGACGAAGACGATTTGATGATGGAAGTGGGCAGGATAACAGCTGAATATTTGATTGTCCGGTCTTGAAGGCAAAGGCAACCCGTGCTAACGAGACAACCACCTCCACCTCTTGATCGTGATAGGTAGGAAGCAAACGAAACTTTGATACGACACTACTTTAGCCCTGAGCCTCTCTACAATGAAGAACATTTTAGGCAACGTTTTCGAATTAGTAGGCAACTATTTATGAGTCTATCAAACGATTTGTCAGAGCGATATCTTTTTTTTAAACAAAGAGAAGATGCAAGGGGGCGACTAGGGTTCACCTCTGTACAAAAATGTACAGCCGCTCTTCGACAACTGGCATATGGGCTTTCGTCGGACGCAATGGATGAGTATATAGCAATGTCCGAAAAAGTTGCGCGCGAGTCGCTTTATTTTTTTTTGTCAAGGTGTATATATATGTATATATATATATATATACTAGCTGATTACCCTGGGAAGGTCCCGGGGTTGAAAAATTTAATATGATTTAATAAAAAATGATAAAAAAAAGAAAACTCAAATCACGAAAAGAGTAAATAACTTAAACATAATCAATCTTAGTTAAAAAAACATTTATTTAAAAAGTTAAAAAAATAAAAAGCATAAACCATATTAAACATAATAAAATATTAAAAGGATAACCTTCAACATATAATCATCTTCACGTAAATTAAAACATGTTACAATTTGACTTATACTTATATATATAGATGTAGAATTCATGATGGGGGTTGAAAAATATAACCATTCTAATAATACTAATACTAATAGTAATAATTATTACTCTTGTAATTAAATAAATAAAAAAAATAACCTTGCTATAAGGTGACACCATGTGTTGCAGTGTTAGGCGAATCTTTCTCCTAGCTTCTCTTGATGAAGTATACCTATCGATCTTTAGAAGAGTAAAATTCCAATGATAACATGGCGATTGGGCTGAATTTCAACATCGTAGATAAGAACCTGGTTTAAAAGAAAAAACATGATTAATGAATAACCTGAACACTTTGTGTTTTTTTCTGTATGAATATAACCCCACAAAAAATAGTCGTTTTTTTCCGTTTTTATATAGCACTATGGTACTCGTTGGAAAGATAATAAAACGCTCGTTAATTTGGTGTAATTTTTTTATTTAAAAAATCTCGAATATAAAAGATATTTATGTTTAAAAATTATGGGAGGAAGATAAGAGAGAAAAATTTAAATTTGTTTTTAAATTCTTTTTTCCTAAAATAACTCAATTTAATTTTAGTAATTGAGAATTGAGAGATAGAGAGATAAATTTAGAAAAATACTCAAAAACACCAAAAACACTCAATTATTAAGCCACGTGGCACTCTCAAGGGGCATATATGCTTTCTTTTATATATATATATAGATATATTACTTGCCTTTCACATATTTTTTAAACTTTTATTCTCAACATCGGGTAAACTATATATCTTTGCGCAGGGATCATGTCTATTTACTCACGAAGATATTTGTATAAGACAACATTGTATGATATCCAACGCATATACGAGGTTCATGATGAAAAACATGGGTTTCCCGGAATGCTCGGCAGTTTCGACTGTACGCATGTTAGTTGGGCTATGTGTCCTACGGCTTGGCGAGGTCAGTTTCATCAAGGTGATCACCCTGGCCCGAGTATTATTCTTGAAGCAATGGCCTCGCATGATCTTTGGTTTTGGCATGCGTTTTTTGGAGTTGTTGGGTCAAATAAGGACCTAAATGTTATGAACCAATCACCTATATTCGATGACCTCATCGACGGGGTTGGGCCCGCCCAATTGTTTTATGCTAATAACGTAAATTTCAAGTACGGCTACTACTTGGTGGATGGTATTTACAATGAATGTGCGACAGTTGTTTAAGCTTATTCGTCTCAACTTGAAGAAAAACGCAAATAATATACAAATAAACAAGAGTTGGCAAGAAAAGATATTGAAAGAGCGTTTGGCGTTCTTAAAGAAAGATTTTTAGTTGATTGCCAACCCACTAAGTTTTGAATACGAGAGAAAATAATGGATGTCGTCTACACTTATTAATATTAATCTAACATTTTCTATTGATTATATTTTTGCATTAACAATACATTTACAAATTTAGAAAGCCTATTAAAATTTTTTTTGGATAAAACCACTGCTCACCTTGAGCCACAACAGGGTCAAGTGAGTGAACTGCAGCTTTATCACACTGCCATGTTAGCGCCCAGTTGGCACAATATTACAGGATAGAGTTTGTGTTCACCTTGAGCCACAACGCACAATATTACACTAAACTCATTACATTTTATCTCTCATTTTTTGATTAAATAATACCTTTTACACCTTTATCATTACATTTTTTTTCACCTCCACTCACAACCACTTTAAAAAAACATTAAAAAATAAATAGGAAAAAGAGTGTCCCCCAAAATATATAGATGGACAGTAACATTTTCTCTCTCATCCACTCATAACCCCTCGAAATCACTTCTTAAATATGGGGGATACACTCACAAAATTTTGGTGGACGAGTTGCAAATGCTTTAAGAGTGGAAGGGGCATCCCACGGGTAGGCACTCACGGGTTTAAACCCTTGCGGCTACACTGTCGCTATTCATTTAGGTAGGGCTGGCGGGTAAAGCACGCCGCGTGAAAAGATGGTCTTTGTGACCGTTTAGAACGTTCAACATGGCCAATGGGGTCCTCTGAATTATTCTTGGTTGTGAGACACATTCACATTCAATATAAGTCCCCAAAATCAAAATAAAGAGAAGAAAAAAAAATGAAAAATTAGATTATTAGATTAGAAAGGGGGCCAAACTTCTTGTTCTTGAAAAAATGAATATTTAATTCAAATTAATAAAAAATTTGGGCTCAATCTGAAGAGAGTCTCTGGCCCATCACTGCACAAATATGCTCCAGACATATATATCATATATGTGTGGACATATTGTGTATCAATAACGAAACAAAAAAAAGCGGATATAGTCAAATGGTAAAATTTCTCTTTGCCAAGGAGAAGACGCAGGTTCGATTCCCGCTATCCGCCCAAAATCAAAATGAAGTCATTTATTTAATATCTAAAATTCTAAATTAAAATGCTAAAGGATTTGGTATAGTTAGTCGTCATAGTGTAGTGATTCTATCCTTCCCCTCTTTGCCTTCTACCCCCACCCCCAAAGAAAAAGTGTTAACTAATTACTAGTTACCAGAGTAAAACATACCTTTTTTTTACAAAAAGTATTGCGGAGACAAGATTTGAACCCGTGACTCAAGGTTATGAGCCTTGCGAGCTACCAAACTGCTCTACCCCGCGCCGAAGAGAAGAACTGGAAACTAATATACAAGCAAGAATTGAATGCGCCCCTCTACCATATCTGTACAAATAGAATAGCCTATTTTTACAGAATGGTAAAGCGGCCGTCTATGATCATCTTTCATTTCTATGACCGTTGGGGGTATTAAACAAATTAAATAATTTAAAATCAATATAAATAATCAACTTTTCACCATAACTTATCCATCATTCACAAACCTGTTTATACTCTCAGTTTTAGCAATTACCTAATTAGCATGGCTAATTGCTCCGACAATAATCTCGGCTTATTCATTCCGCCCAACGATTCCGATAGTGATATTTGCACAAACGATAGTAGCTTAGAATTTTTCAAGGATCTTCTCGACAAAGCCAATGATGAAGACACGACAACATCAACATCTACTAAAATAATCGTGTAACGTGTGAGCGAAAAAGATCTCAAAGTTTTTATGGAAGATTTTTTTGTGGAGGAGCCAAAATAGAATGACGTTGTTTTCCGTCAATGGTTTCGTATTTCATAATGCTTGTTTCTAAAATTTGTTGGTGACGTGAAAGCATGATATGAATGGTTCAAGAGGGCATAGATCACGATATGATGGAAAAGAGTTTTACGTCGTCAACAAAAGTCATATCTGCTGTTAAACAACTCGCGACCGATAATACTCTTGATGAAAACAATAATTATTTATGTATGTCTGCAATGACTTCACGAGAATGCCTTTATTTTTCTGCAACACTGTGATTCACTGATACAACGATAAGTTCTTACATAGACCGACAAGCCATGTTGTTGGTTTTGTACCAATCAAATAAAGAAAAACGTCACATTCTTGGGACGATGGGTAGCACTGAATCTACACATTTGATCTGGAGAATGTGTCCCACTGCGTTACGAAGACAATTTATGATAAATAATAAAAAAACACCCAGCGGTCATGCTCGAAGCGGTTGCGTCACATGATTTACGGTTTTGGCATGCGTATCATGGTCCGCTTGGGCAAAACAACGACATCAATGTTCTTCAGCAATCTCCAATGTTTCTCACTCAACGAATAGAATTGCACCTAAGGGGAGTCAACGATTACACATTTTTTGAACGGGTATTTATAATGATGATGTGATAGAAAATACCCTTTAAGGGTATTAAACATTACGAATGGTCTTAGACATAATTCACATAGAAAACTTAATTTTTTTAAAAGCGGTCAGATCAATGGCTGGTTTTGGTGGCGGAGCTTGGAAGATTGTATAGGAAGCAGAAAGTCATGGGACCTTTACACATGGGGAGGGGGACTCAATACTTATAAAATTTTTGAACAAAATGCCCATAAATTTACACTATATAGCAAAAACACAAGGGGCCAGGACCCCCCCCCCCCCAGACCCTAAGAAGCTTCGCCCTGGCCGGTTTAATTATCGTTCTCACTATGAAAATCATGGTTAATGGCCCAAAGTGTATAATGATTAGTCTAGTATTTTTTTTTTAAATTTAGTTTAGGCTTAAACTAAGGTTGACTTGTTTTAAGTTTTTAATGTCAAGCAGTTACAGAGACTCAAGTTCAACCTCCACCTACATTAAATAGTGAGGCATTTAGTGCGTAATGATCGTGACAAACTCACCGAGGGGGGCTCGATCCTGAGCGTCACCCGATAGAACATGGTCAGGGCAGCCTTGGCGGGCTGTTGGTTTAAAACAGATCGGCGAAGTGACAATGGGTCACTCATAACGAGAGTCACCTTCCAAAAAAAGTAGTTACAAATGCTGATTTACGCTTTCACTTCTATAACATTAGCACAAATGTAACAATTGAAGTGACATATAACATGTTCTCTTGGTAACAAATATGTGATTCTGCGGAGCGTTTGGCAGGAAAATCTTAGAAGAAAGTATTGGAATAAACTATAAATTCTATGATAACAATATTTGCAAAAAGAATATGCCTTTGGCATTTCTATATCGTGGAATTGACTAGTTGACGTGTTTTTAATGCACCAACATAAAGACAGGAAAATTAGATAATTGTTTAGCAGTCAAAATTTTTTTTGAAGGCATATTTCATTGGGAAAATGAAAATAAATAATTCTAACTTTGGAGTATTGGAAGACAATAATCCTAATTTGAAAGTTTTAAGGCAACAGTCCTAACTGGTTTTGTATTTTATTCCATTGGATCAAAACTAACTGGGGTTAGTTTTTAACAGACCCAGTTAGTTTTCTGGCTAAAAATGTAACTTTTAAAAGATCAAGGACCATTTATGCCCATTAGTCAAACTTTTTAAACAAATCCATTTCTTTCTCCAGTGACCGATGCTCTCCTCCGGTGACCACCGCTCTCTCCGGCGACAACCCCTCCACCTCCGGCGACTATCCATCCTTCTCCGACGACCACCCCTCTACCTCCGGCGACCACCCCTACTTCTCTGGCGACCACCCCTCCACCTCCGGCGACCACCTCTCCTTTTCCGGTGACACTCCCTCCACCTCCAGCGACCACCCCTCCACAGGGGTGGTCGTTGGAGGTGGAGGGGTGGTCGCCGGAAAAGGAGAGGTGGTCGCCGGAGGTGGAGGGGTGGTCGCCGGAGAAGTAGGGGTGGTCGCCGGAGGTGGAAGGGTGGTAGCCGGAGAAGGAAGGTGGTCGCCAAAGGAGAGCACCAGTCACCGGAGAAGGAAATGGGTTTGTTTAAAAAGTTTAATGGGTAGAAATAGTCCTTGATCTTTTAAAAGTTACATTTTTATCTAGAAAACTAATTGAGTCTGTTAAAAACTAACCCAAGTTAGTTTTGGTCCAATGAAATAAAATACAAGAAAAGTTGAAACTGTTGCCTTACAACTTTCAAGTTGGAATTATTGCCTTTCAATACCCCAAAGTTGGGATTATTTAATTTCATTTCCCCTATTTCATTCCACTACCAAAAAATTACAAATAATGTGCTAGCAGGTTGCTAGAACACAATCACCCAACATGTATCACCTATTACATTATCAAATTAGACAATCAAAAATCATTAAAAGCTCTACACCTCTCCCGACTCCAATCATGCTTCTTTGCCCTGTGCTTCGACCACAAGAAAGACGTGGCTTGAATCTCTCCAAAAACTCTATGAACCTCAAATCTCTTACCAATAAAAATAAGCTCATTACGATCTTTCCTAATCGCCCAACATGTCACCAAAACAATCCCTTGGACTAAATATTTCTTGAAACCGTTCACACCTGAGATGTTATGCACATTTAATAAGTCGCATACAATATATACAAAAATAGGATGGATATTGCACCAATCACTAACCATATTCCAAATCCCAGATGCTGCGAAACAGGAGACAAAAAGGTGGTCAGTATTTTCCTCATACTCACCACATAACCTGCAGATACTCGAGTCATGTTGTGAAAACTCTGTAATGTAGGAAGTCAATCTTGTTCTCCCTCCTTCCGAAGATATTTACTTTTTTCGGAAGCCGCTTGACTCGTTCAAATGGGTAAAAAGGAACCGCATTTCTGGACAAAGGGTCACGGCAAGAAGAAACTGAGAACATACCCGAACCATCCGCCTCCCAAACCCATCTATCCACTACAGCCGAGAGTGTTATGTCGCGAATCACATCTTCACACCAATCCAATTACTCTTGTTACTCTTGGCTTAACGGCTCCCGTTTCCAATAGGCTCAAAGAGGATTGCATTTAGCCGTTCAAAAAAACATGGTTGAGGGAATGATACCTTATTTGACTCTCATCTTTTAACCACAATGTAAATGAACACAGTACAGGGAAATTACTCTTTTACAAAACTAAATCATTAGACAATCAATCACTATTCATAAAAATTCTTGTATGTTATTTTCTATTTTACTGTTAAAGTTGTTTTTTTGTCTCTTTTATCTCATCGGATTTTACAACCAAACCTGTCGAAGCACACAACGTTCCCGTTTGTTAGAGAGCGAAACTCCTATACCTGATTTCTAATAGGAGCATACAACTACTCTTGTCCGTTCCGCTCTTCCCATCTGTCTATGGAGTCTTTTTCTCTCAACTTTCCACTTGGATTCATCTCGCCAGATTTATCTTTTTAGATATATCACATCATGCAACCACCACATTTGATTTAGGTTAAGTTTCTACTTTTTCGCATACAACTACTCTTTTTCGTATCCTATACTTTTTCGAATAACCATATTGATGTGCCATCAATTACACATGTTTTAGATGCACAATTTATCTTAGATTGGACACTTTTAGGAGTATTATTGTATAGAAATCTTACATAATCGTTCCTAATTGTAAATTTTTGGATTTTGGATCTCCAAAAAGCAATAAACAAGGAAAAAAGAGATTTCCATGTATCTTGAAGTTGAGAGATGATCAAGCACGTGTGGCATATCCACGTTGAAGAAAAAAAGAAGAAGTGGATAAGAAGCAGGCCTGCATGGCCGTGCACAGCTAAGCATGGCCGTGCCCACTAAAGACAAAGTGCAGAATATTCGAGAATCAACAAGAGCAAATGACACGTGGCAGCACGGGCGTGCTTGGCCATACAGTACATATAACAGTACCCGAATTACAGTCTATCTAGGTCCTTTATTGGACATCATGTACGGAAGCATGGGGTGCCTACCCCCTAGACTGGTCTATATATAGCAGTAGTTTCATCTCGCAATTTGTGCCATTTTCACCCACTTGGGACCAGCAGGAAGGCCTTAAGGCATTCCAAACCCTATCCAAGGGTAAGACTTTCCTATCTCGTTTTTAAATAAAGATGATACCGTAGTTTAGTTAATTTACTTCCACATTTAAGGGTCTCAAGGATCACTTTATACACACTGGTTAATGGTGGTTGGAGTCTTATTATTGAAGTTGAAGCCTCTAAGTTCCTGTGTTGCCACCTTTAAATGGTTGTATCCGATCTGGTATTCTATAAACTCTTGAATTTATCAAACCTAGGATAATAATAGTAGTTTTTTAGTTATTTGGTGTGTTTATCTTTTTACTAATTCTTGATTTGTTTGTTCTTTGTGACACGTAAATCTAACTTTGACTAAATTAACAAACTAACAATTAACTTAACTTTAATACCTTAGGTTCGTACAACTTATGGTAGTCCTACATAGATCCAAGGTCCAACCTCTTATAGTGAATCGGGTCCGCAATGGGCTTCTGAAACCCGAATCAGATTCCAACAAAGGCTTCTTTGGTGGGGACTAGATGCGCATGACAAGTTTCTGGTAATGCACTAGATCTTGTGAAAAGGCTTCTGAACATTCACAAGATCCTTAGGGATGCTTTTGTTAATGAACCAGATCCGTTGGGGGTTAGGGGTTGGGTTAAGGGTTAATTTGTTAAAATAATCAAGTTTGGTAAACCAGACAAGGTAGAGCGATCCTTATCGGGAGGGCTGCCATTAGTTACTTGATAAATAAATAACTTGCGTCGTTTGCTAGCATTCCCAGTTTATATCTCTTGCAATAAGTGGTTTAGGATATTGCCATAAGTTGTTGGAGAATATAAATTAGAAATGTTATAAAAGATAACTAGATTAAAGATGGACTTAACCAATTTTACCAATACAACGTCTTTAACTAATAGGGATTTCGTACAACTAATTTTACAGAACGTTAAGTAAAACTGAGGGAAGGAGAAGTATCTTTAACGAGAGATTCCTTCTACTTTATTATAAAAAGATAAATAAAAAACATGCAATTAAAATAGCGGTTATGAAATGGTTTGAGATTTTTCTAGAACAATATCTCATTCTTCCCATTGAACTGTATGACTTGTGTCGATCGTGGACAAGCTGACCAAGAGAATTCCGGCCTATGGGTCAACAGCCTAAAAACACCAAGATACGTACTCTAGATTTGCAGGAGCCTGCTAGTGGCCCATTTGGTTGTCATGACATAACCCCTTATACCTTTCTTTTCTCACATCCAAAACTCTAAATAGGTCGTTCACCTATGTTTTCCACATTGACAACTAACCATAAAATATCAACATTAATTTAGATTTGTCAATTTAAAGTAACCCTTGGTAATAAATTTTCTAAACTATTTTTGTTATTCACTTATATCTAAATTTATTCTTTTTAAAAACAAAACCTTCACTTTTATAAATTAAAACCGGCCAGTTAATTGCAAAGTTGAGTAAGGGTAGTTGTGTCTATGGTTCAATACTTTGTTCTATTATAAATTATACTACACTACGACGTGTTCTTTGCCTGTTGTGTGAGTCTAGTTAAAATAATGATCATTTTATAAATTTAAAACTTGATCTTGTTTTGGTAAAGTTAATCCAAATCACAACTACTAAACTCAAAACACATCACATAGTTTTTCAATTACCATAGTTTTCAAATACCACTATTTTTATATCCTATTTTTCGTATGAACACCTTTTTTCATATAATATGTAACTTCTCTTGTTTTAAGCATAATCACAACACTATGACAAGTCTTAATAACTTAATGTAAACTAAAACGGCATATCACAACCCTCACAAGTTTGTCTTTACTCTGTCACCTGTATTGGAAGACAATGCTTGCGTCATTCCTCGTTATCAACAATCTCTTTGGTTATATTGATGGATCCATTCCATGTCCTGAACAAATTTAGCAACTCAACCTGATGTTGTTGCTGACACTACCGTTAATCCCGACTTTCTCACATAGATAAGTAGTGATGACCATGTGCACATAATTGTTATTTTACAGTTTCAAACTCACCATTTTCTCATTTTCAAGGCCAAACAACTCGTGACCTTTGGATATCTCTTGAATGAACCTATGCTCTACATAATGCTTCTTGAGAATACACACTTATGACACAATATCCTAGGCTTCAAATGAAATCAGATGAAAAACCTCTTGACCGTTTAAGTCGTGTGCATGGATGTGCTAATAATGATCTAAACATCGGTGGACAAGTTCAGCACAAGGACCTTATTCATTTACTTCATTATGCCATCTTAGGTTTTCATGGGGAATACAATGGTCTTAAATCCACCTTACATGTACGCTTATCTCCTTTAGCATTCAACGAACTTTATGGTCTTTTTAAGTGATCAAGACTACATGGTGATACAGCTTCCACCACCTGCTGTAGCTACCGCTTTTGTTATATTGCAACAAATGACATTACTGCTTGCCTAATAGGGTTTTCTCAACTTAAGTTGGTTTCCAATTTATATCATATATGTATTATAATAATGCATACCTAGAGGAAAAAAAAATTAATTTTATATAATTTTAAAAGTTACATATGATATGATTATTTAGAACATATTATTGACTTTTAAACCAACTACCCATAATTTTTAAAGGGCGTAAACTTTTCACACGTTAAAATTAAAAAAAATGTAAACAAGCATTTTTATTATCCTTAACATGATTATGTTATTGCTATAGGTTTTTCTTAATTCTTAAAAAAATTAACATCTGACGTGATTATCAGTATTTGTGTTCACTGTTGTATCGCGTGACACCCCTCTAGTTTGTGTGTGTGTTATAGTAAGTATTTGATTCAAGTATTTTTTTTATCAGACTATTTGTCCTTTGGGCATCAGTATGAAGAGCACTCTATTACGGATGTGTTATACCTCTTTTTGCTGCTCCCCATTCCTTCTTGCTGCCACAACATACCTCCTCGAAATCTCGCTCTATCATCCAATCACGACCCCGCAAACCTTCGTCCCTTTTTAGTGGACTCTTTTCATGTGAAGCCACCATCACACACATAGTTGATTTTCACGGTACCGCTATGCATAGTGTGGTGTTAACGTTTGGGGCAAGCTCCAACTCAGCATCCCCACTCATTCTCCTAATAGGAATAGTATATGGTCTTAGAGCATTCACAACAGCCCCCCCATTTTTCCGTGAGTGTGTCCCCTAAATTATATGGGGTGGGTGTAAGTGAAGAAAATGGGGAATCTATTGTTTATCGGTATATTTGGGGTTATTTGAGAATCTTTTGGGGAAAACATGAAACTGTATTTATTTTTTAATATTTGTTGAAAGTGGTTGTGAGTGAAGAGATAAACTGTAATGATTTTTAATGTAATATGTGATTGTGATTGGTTGTAAGTAAATAAGGGATGGAGAAACATCAGTGAATGCTCTTAGAGCATTCACATTCCATTCCCCATACCCCATTCTTAAATTTTACAAAAATTCTTTAGGAACCCCATATTTAGGGGCTTCTATACCTCCCCATTTTCTCAATTTAAAAGAAAGTGATAATAAGACAAAATATTGATAGGTAATATTATAAATATGGAAAACGAAAAAATAAAAAAAAAAACTTATAGTGGATATGGATGAGGAATGTGATGTAGAATGTTTTTAGAATCTAAGAATTAAATTTAGAAAATAATGATTTTTTGGTAAATTATAAAAGTAGGAATTGCAGATGGGATGTTAATGCTCTTAGTGTGCCATTATGATGCTGCGTGTTGTTTTATTTTTATAATTTAACATAGTTAAGGAATTACCCAAGGCATTATAGCCTAGTGGTATCTTGGTGGTGAGATAAGACTTAGAGGCCATAAGGTCCTGGGTTCGAATCTCACAAAGGGAGTTTTCTCATAATTATGAGTTTCCTTCTGAATTTGTGACTTGGTGGTGGAATATGATCGCGTGACAACACTGGTGGCACGATGATACTCCAGTGTTCCGTGAGTGATTCCAATTTGTTGGCCGTTCAAAAAAAAAAAACATAGTTAAAGAATTATAAATAAGTAATTTAATGATGACATAAATGTACCAAACATCAACCAAAAAGTGAAAAGTTGATTGGAATTCACGCATGTGTTGAACCGGGGGAGACTTGGTAAGATTTTGTTTCAAGAATGTCACCTAACATTTGTCTTCTCTCTAATTCCTATGATCTTGTCAATTATAAATAGATAGAATATTAGAGAGTAGTTACATTACATCTATTATGAACTTTCAAAAAAACACTAAATAGTTAGAAAGCTAAAACTTATTTTCATAAATATATGATATATATTTAAATTTACAAACGACGGGAGAGAAGGATGTATGAATAGAACTTTGGTCAGTTTTGCTAAAAGTTTTAAGTCGAATGGTTAACTATAGACTTGGGGAACAAAAAACCAAACCGGTTTAGTTGGATAGGTCGACTGAGTTGGACGTTTTGGTTGTTTAACAGTTCGGTCATAACATTTTAGCGGTTTAAATCATTTTTTATTTCTTTAATTCAAAATCATTAGTTTGTATTTAATAGAGAGAATTACACAGATTGTCCTTTAGTTTTACCTGAAATTGCATCCTTTGTCCTTTTTTTGAATTTTTAACTCCCTATGTCCTTTGTTTTGTACACTTGTTACACCGTTTGTCCTTTAGACCCAACCCGTTAAAAAACTCAGTTAAGTTGGTCATGTGCCCCTCATGTGAGGGGCAAACCTGTCTTTTCACCCTCAAAAGGACAATATGTGTAATAATAATAATAATAATAATAATAATAATAATAATAATAACAACATTTTATTTATCTATTTCCCTGTGAAAAATCCTAGCAGTTGGTTTTAGCTTTACCACCACCATTTACAAAAGCATCTGTCCACCTTATTTTTACAGCTTTCTCACCATCACCAAGACAATACAACCACAACAAAAAAAACACCATCACCAGCAAATAACCACTGCAATCGCAACCCGGCAACGCCATCAAACCGCCGCCGTCTACGCCCTTCGAGGCTAAAAGCTTAAAATCCAAAGATTGAACTTCGAAGTTCTATGATATCCTAGTAAAGCTCGTCAAGAAATCGACTGTTTTTTCTTAAAGTTTGATGCTTCTGGTGTGTCGAAGACGGTAGATGAAGCCAAATCTAAGTCGGTTACTCGATCTAATACCCAACCTTTCGCCGCCGGAGACAGAGGGGTTTTATACCTAGTTTGATTCGGGAACAGAGGGGTCGCCGCCGGTGGGAGGCTGTGGTGGCTACGGTGGTCATAGGTGGTGGTGACGACTGTGGTGGTGGTTAATGGCTGTTCCAAGTTAGGCGCTGGTGACAAGGGTTTGGTTCGGGTTACAAGAGTTGTGGTGGTGGCTGTTAGATGGATGACAGGGAATAGGCGATGGTGGTTGTGAATTAACCGGGTTCTGTCAGGAGTTCGGGTCAAAGGTCGGGTACAGCTCTGGTCAACAAGTTAGTCAACTGAAGTCAACTGTATAGTCAACTGAAGTCACTGTCACCATCGACAACCCCTGTGGTGGTTGATGGTTCGACGGTGGGGAGGTGGTGGTGGTCCGGCAATGGTTCGACGGTGGGGAGGTGGTGGTGGTTACGGCGGTGGTGGAGATAGGTATGTTGGTGAAGAATTAATGGTGGTTTAGGGTTTGAGTTGTTGAAGGGGTAAAGATGAAGATGATGATGTTTGTCTGATTTGGTTTTTTTTTTTTTAAAGTTTTATCATGTTTTAAGGTGAAAAGACAGGTTTGCCCCTCACATGAGGGGCACATGACCAACTTAACTGAGTTTTTTAACGGGGTTGGGTCTAAAGGACAAACGGTGTAACAAGTGTACAAAACAAAGGACATAGGGAGTTAAAAATTCAAAAAAAGGACAAAGGATGCAATTTCAGGTAAAACTAAAGGACAATCTGTGTAATTCTCTCTATTTAATAAGTTGATAAAGATGATTTACAAGTATAAAACATATAGATATATAACTACGTATTCCAAAACTAAAAAGTTATGTTAGACGTGGACCGGTTCAGTTTACATAGTTGGATTCACATTTCAAGCCTTACTGAATACTGAACCGTTAAATCGGAAAACCGCCAATACTAGACGTGCTATAAACACTTGTATATTTGAGTTTCTTTTCGAGAAATAGAGTTATATTTATACTTTTTAGAATACGTGTAATTTAAGGTTTTCGTGAGCTACCCTTCTAAACAGTAAATGACAAAAATAAGATGAAGTTAGGAATGTTTTTGTTGCTTTATCGTTTATTTTCTTTGACACTTGCAAAAATGTATTATTAAAAAGTTAGATTGATGTAACAAATTATTGACTAAAATAACCTAGCAAACACGAAAAAGTTAGAAGCAAAACACAATGGTCTCGATAACTTTAATGATTCTTTTCTATATCATAGTTAAACGATCTAAAATACGATAACGATATGTAGATACAATATGATTCACCTGAGAAATTTACTTCACTGAAACAGTTTTTTAGAGGCAGCACTCCACTGGTTCTTTACCCAATTTTTTTGCACGACCAACAAATCAATCCTGAGCACTCTCAAAGTGCCCACTGGACAAAGGAGTATTCTGAGAGTAACCTGGGTCCACCAACAATTTCACACCAGTTTCCGGGGAAAACCTGCCGTTCGAAAGCCCACTGCGGTAAAACCCGGCCCACCAGCAGCATTTTGGTGCCGGTGGGACTCGAACTCCCCACATCCCATAAGGAAAGCAATGAGGGTGCTACTTCACCATAAGGTGATTGGGTGATTTTTTACCCAATAATTAATTATTTTCACACATATAGTAATAATAATATTAATAATACTTTTCACATTCTCTCTCTCCTCTAGATATCACCTACACCACTCATTTTTTTAATAATACCTTTCCCACTCTATCTCTCCTCTAGAATCAGCTCCCTCTCTCTCCTCTAGAACCAGCACGGTAAAAAGAACCCGTATTTGGTTTACGAGACCCCTACCAGCACTCATGACGGCGGTGTTACCGTGCTGGTAGTAGAGTACCCGTGACCTTTTCTGGTGCCGCCCTGTCCCCCTTATGTAGGTCAAATTGTACATATTCTAATGTCAAATGATTATGATTGTTTCTATTACTTTGTGGTGAATATATAAATTCAGGAATTTAGTCCATGCATTGAATTTTTCATTTAATTCGGGTATGGAAAAAGATGGATAAGTTGCTTGATAGAAGCTAATTAGAGGAGGCTAATCTCTTAAGATAGATAACTTTTAGAGGGGGTCAAGCTTCAAAAAAACTAGAGAAGAAGAGATTAAGCCTAAGCTTTTCTTTCATAATATTCATTCATAATAATTTTAAAATACCATAGCCGTTATATAGGCTTATGCAAAAAAAAAAAAAAAAAAAAAAAAACCCTAACAATAACTTCTACTACCACCAACCAACTAATACATGATAAAACAATGTGAGTGGAAATAAAGGAAACAAAGAAACTAGTGCATGGGTATGAGGCCAAGGATAGTGTGGTACGTATCATTCCCGCGTGCCTCAAAACGTTCTTGTCCTCAAGAACGGAACGTGTTTGCCATTCGACCCTTCCGATTGCATTTGGTGCGGTCTCGATGAGTTGCCACGGTGGGTGCCACTCACGTTGCTTTAAGGCGCCCATGAAATGCATGGATTCGTAGAAACGAACAATCCATGTCGCTCCGACATTGTTTGGTGGGCTTGGAGTGCTTGCATGGAACATTAACTGTTGCATATTGGATACGTCAATATCTAAATATGGAACTTTTGACAAATCCTTTGATGTGGTGGGTGAAACTTTCTTCCCTATTCCATCAGAATGACACAAATTTGAACACCTATTGTTTTGGCAAAACAAAGCAAATGAGTAACAGAAAGAGGTGCTTGCTGCGGTGCGGCTGTTGCTAGCGGAAGAAGGCCAGGAAGGGCTGCCGAAACGGTTTGGCGGAGAGCGGGTTTGGCGTCGGTTGGTGTTGGTATGGTGGAAGAAAGGTTCGGAAATGAAAGCACCATTGATAGAAGCCAATTAGAGGAGGCTAATCTCCCAAGATAGATAACCCTTAGAAGGGTCAAGCTCCAAGAAAACTAGAGAAGAAGAGATTAAGCCTAAGCTTTTCTTTCATAATATTCATTCATAACAATTTTAAAATACCATAGCCATTATATAGGCTTATGCAAAAAGTAACTAACAATAACTTCTACTACCACTAACTCACTAATACATGATAAAACAATGTGAGTGGAAACAAAGAAACTAATGCATGGGAACATGGGTATGAGGCCAAGGGTGGTGTGGTACGTATCATTGCTTATGGTATTTTAGTCAAACAGGCACAAGATGGTGAATTTTCATTATTAGTGAGTAGAGAAAAGAAACAGAGAAATAAGTTTCTAAAACAGTATATTGCCCATGGTCTTTAGTTCTTTTCTCTTATCAAGATTTACTTCACAGATATTTGACAGTCATAATGTGAACATTTGTAATAGTTAAAGTTGCAATCAAGTTAGTACTAGAAGGAATATTCGCTTGAACTAATAATATTAACACTTGTAATCTAGTCTTACATAATTTCAGGGTGGAATCACAGGGATAGCTTAAGGGGATTTTGGGAGTTAAAGAAGATGATCTTGTATCCACATACTTTGTTAGTGACAACAGGTAGGTCTGTGTTAGCTAAGAAATGAATTAGAAACAATAGAGAAGAGATTAGGGTCAAATCATAGCTGATTGTATTCAGTTTAGCAACGGTATTTATAACGATTCTTACAAACGGTTGTTCCCGCCTAAACTAACAACTTTAACTAACAATCAAACTATGCTATTTTACTATTTTGCCCATTATTATTACAACAATTGACTAAAGTACCCTTTTACTTGTAACACATCTTCCCCCCCAAATAACATTCTTGTCCTCAAGAATCAAAACCTGGGAACCTTAAATCGAAATCATCTTTGAACTCCCAACTTGCTTCTGTAATCGGTAAGTCATTCCAATGAACTAAAAGTTGCTGAACCATCTTATTCTTTCTTCGAACCACTCTTCGGTCCACAATAGCCCTAGGTTGGAGTAGAAAACGATGACCAACTGGCAAGGGTAGCACAGGGGTGTGACTTCCATGAGCTGCTTTCAATAGGGACACGTGGAAGACATTATGCAGCTGAGCTTCTTCAGGTAAGTCTAACTTGTATGCAACACTTCCAATTTTGTCTATGATTAGGAAAGGGCCAAAGTATCTAGGACCTAGCTTTGAATGCCTTTGAGTTCTTAGTGAATCTTGCACAAAAGGTTGGAGCTTTAAGTAGACCCAATCCCCAACATTAAAGACCCTTTCACTTCGATTTTTATCGGCATATTGTTTCATTCTGTTCCTTGTTTGAGCCAGTGTATGTTTCAACTTCACAATCATCACCTCTCTATCTTTATGCAATTCCTCCACTGTAACCATACTTGTGTCCCCAGCAATGTATGGAATATGAAGAGGTGGAGGGAAGCCATACAGTGCTTCAAAAGGTGAAGTCTTGATTGTTGAGTGGTAGGTGGTATTGTACCACCATTCAGCAAGACTTAACCATTTAAGCCACTGATTAGGGGTATGCATACACATACACCTAAGATAAGACTCCAAACACCTATTCAATACTTCAGTCTGGCCGTCTGACTGAGGATGATAGGCTGTTGAATAATTCAGTTGCACCCCTTGAAGTCTCATGAACTCTTTCCAAAAATTACTTAGGAAGATAGGATCTCGATCAGATACTATGGTCATTGGAGAACCATGTAGTTTGAAGACAGAGTCTAAAACAGCTTGAGCTACTTGCAGAGCAGTATAGGGGTGGGATAATGGTATAAAATGAGCATATTTTGTAAGTCGATCCACAATGACCAGGATGGTATCTTTGCCCTGCACCTTAGGTAGGCCAGATACAAAGTCCATAGAGATGTCTGTGAAAACATGAGTTGTCTCAGGTAGAGGCTGCAACAGTCCAGGACTGGCTACAGGCTCATACTTAGCCTGTTGACACTCATGACAACTTTTCACAAAAGAGAAGACATCCTTGGAACATCCTTTCCAATAACAAAAACTTTTAAGTCTTTGGAGAGTTGGAATAAAACCTGAGTGTCCCCCTATAGAGGATGAGTGAAAAATCTTAAGAATATCAGCTTTTAACTGAGCATCATCACCAATCCAAATCTTTGACTTCCTCTTAAGAAGCTGACCATCCCAATTGAAATTCTTTACTGAATGCCCTGCTCCTATTTGCTGAATAACATCTTGTGCTTTAGCATCAGTTTTCCAGGACTCTTTAATCCTATTCAGTAACACAGGATCTAAAGAACTGACAGCTAATTCAAACAAAGCCATTCCACTTAATCTAGATAACCCATCAGCCACAATATTCTCAGCCCCTTGTTTGTAACAAATCTCATAATCATACCCCCATCAGTTTGGCTAACCAAGTCTGTTGCAAGGGTGTTGTTATCTTTTGTGTAAGTAAGTGCTTAAGGGGTTTGTGATCAGTTTTGATTAGGAATTTCTTGAGTATCAAATAATGGTGCGATTGTTTGACAGCCATCAAGATAGCCAATAGTTCCTTTTCATAAACTGATAAGGCCTGCTGTCTTGTGGACAGAGCCTTACTAATAAATGCTAAAGGGTGACCCCCTTGCATCAGCACAGCTCCCAAACCTTTAGAAGATGCATCAGTTTCTACTATAAACTCTTTATTAAAATCAGGTAAGGCAAGGACAGGGGCAGTTACCCAGGCTTTTTGCAACTGTTTAAAGGCCCCCTCAGCTGCACTATTCCACTGAAGTGCATCTTTTTTCAATAAATCTGTCAAGGGTCTTGCAATGATACCAAAAGATTTAATGAATCTCCTGTAGTATCCTGCAAGACCTGAGAAACCCCTCAACTGTTTCACATTCTTAGGAACAGGCCATTGCTCTATAGCACTAATCTTGTTTGGATCAGTATGTACACCCTTCCCTGTGATGACATGCCCCAAATAATCCACAGAAGTGCCTCCAAAAGAACACTTAGACTTCTTAGCCATCAATGAATTCTGTCTTAATAGTGTCAATACTTGCTCTAAGTCTTTAACATGCTGCTTCATGTTAGGACTATAAACCAGTATATCATCAAAAAAACCAGGGTATTCTTTCTCAAAAGTGGTTTAAAAGTAGTGTTCATTAATGCCTGAAAAGTAGCAGGGGCATTAGTCAAGCCAAAAGGCATGACTATGAACTCAAACAGGCCTTGGTGTGTTCTAAAGGCTGTTTTATGGATATCCCTTTCATCCATTCTAATCTGGTGATATCCAGCCCTCAAATCAAGTTTAGAAAATACATTTGCACCCCCCAATTCCTCTAATAACTCCTCTATTAAGGGTATAGGGAATCTGTTTTTTATTGTGGCAGCATTGAGTTGTCTGTAGTCTATACAGAATCTCCATGTGCCATCCTTTTTCTTCACCAAAACAACTGGTGAAGCAAAGGAGCTTTGACTATCTCTTACCACCCCAGTATCTAAGAGTTCTTTAGTTAACTTCTCTATTATGTCTTTTTGAGCAGAGGGATACCTGTAAGCCTTCTGATTGATGGTTACAGATTCATCCTTAAGAATGATTATGTGATCACAGGCTCTCTTTGGGGGTAGGGTAGTTGGAACAACAAAAACATCTTCAAATCTTATCAATAATGTATCCAACTCATCATTCTTTGCTTCATTCATTACTTTAGTTTCATGCTGAAATGAGGAGTCATTTGCAGCCTGCAAACTAAACATCTGGACCTCTGCAACATCTTGTTCATTAACCAACAGTGACTCTAACTTCTCAGCAGAGCAAATTGTCATTTCATTATTATCCACACCCTTCAGTTCTACCCATTTATCATTGACCTTAAACTTCATGGTCAATTCTTTAAAATTCCACATTATATCATTCAAGGTTTGCAACCACTGAACCCCTAAAACCATGTCATAGTTTGTTAGTGGAATTAAAATCACATCAGTTTTAAACCAAATACCTTGCATCATCCATTGAAAATCCTGACACATCAGATTGCAGACCACCTGTTTTCCATCTGCAACTGTCACTTTGACTTCTGGAATGGGCTTTAATGGACACTTCATCTTTCTTGCTAATTTCTCATCCAAGAAATTATGGGTGGAACCTGAATCTGTCAATATTTGTAAGATCTTTGTGCCCATGGACCCTTTTACCCTCATAGTAGAGAAAGAGGGTACACCCATCATAGCATGTAAGGAAATCTTTGGTTCTTGTAAAGCTTGCACCACTTTTGTATAATCTTCTACCACTTCCTCCTCTTCTTCTAGTCCCACCAACTCAATTGAAAACAACTGCTTCTTTTTACACACATGGCCAGGGGTGTACTTTTTAGTGCACCCAAAACACTCACCCTTGGCTCTCTTTTCTTCTATCTCTTTGTGAGATAATGTCCACTTCTTGTAGTTAAGAGGTTTAGGATTATAGGCTGGTTTAGGTAATAAGGGTAGATTATTAGTGTTAAGTGTGCTGGTTTGTTTGGCAGTGTTGGTGTAAGAGGATTTAGGAGTTTTAGACCACCCAATATTGTTTACAGCAAGATTTTCGTCTTGATACCTTGCTAGCATATAAGCTTCTGGTAAATTCTTGGGTCTTAGCATACGAACAGGATAACCAATTTCAGGCTTGACAACCCTTAGGAACAGACTAACAGCATACTCATCAGGAATAGACACCTTGGTGAGTGCTAAATCAAATTCTTTGCACAACTCATTCAATGTACCTGTCTGTCTTATGGAAGCTAAAGCCCCCATAGCATCTTGACTTAAGACAGTTCCAAATCTGGCCATGACAAAGGTTTTATACTCAAACCAAGTCATACCATCAATAGAACCCCCTCTAGACAGAACAAAACCCTGATGCCATGATAGTGCAATGTCTTCCATATGCACTATAGCCAATCGAACTTTAACATGTTCAGGTGTAGCATCTATAGTGAAAAAATGCTCAACCTTACAAAGCCATCCTTCCACATTTTCACCATTAAACTTTGGGAAGTCAATCTTGGTTAGTCGACTGCTGTGATTATTATTGTACTGATCCAAGATACCAGTATTAGTCACACCAGACCTACTACCTTGAGTATGAGACATATTCTGAATGGATTTTAGAATTTCAGAAACTTGAGCCTCAATCTGTTCTTTCATGGCATTCATATTAGTTTTTAGACCTTCCAACGAAGACTCATGTTCTTGAAGTTTTTGTTCTAAGGATTGATTGCGAGTAGACATGATTATGTATTAAGAATGGACAATTCACAAATTGAACGATCCACTGGAATTGAATGACCACTAATTGATCAATTCAATAGAATAGTATGATCATAAATGATCGATACCAGGTACAGAAATGAAACAGAGTAGATCAAAGAAAAACAGAGTACGGACAAGAATTGAATTAAGAAAAAGAATTGAAGAGAATTGAAATGAATTCCTTCAAGAACATGACAAATTAGAGAAGAATCGAATGATTAGAAGCTTGATTGGATGTTAATGGTGGTCAACAATGGTGTTAAACGACGGCGGTTATGGTGGTTGGTGGTGGGTAGTTATGGTAGTTAGCGGTTACAGGTCGAGAGGGTCTCGGCTCTGATACCACTGTTAGCTAAGAAATGAATTAGAAACAATAGAGAAGAGATTAGGGTCAAATCATAGCTGATTGTATTCAGTTTAGCAACGGTTTTTATAACGATTCTTACAAACGGTTGTTCCCGCCTAAACTAACAACTTTAACTAACAATCAAACTATGCTATTTTACTATTTTGCCCCTTATTATTACAACAATTGACTAAAGTACCCTTTTACTTGTAACAGTCTGTGAGCAGATTAATCTCTCAAAAACCGTATTAATTTAGATTCAGACATGTGTCGTGGTATGACATCGAATGGGGATACAAGTGTTGGAAAAACTTACAACAAAATGAAGACTGTTGTGAATCAGAACTGAAAATTAACAGGAAGAAAACTGAACAGATTAGAAAAGGAACCGGGCTTGTGTTTGACACAATTCCCTTTAAACAGATCCGTCGTCTGTTCCCAGGGTACACCGGTTCAACAGTGCGGCGGTGCACTGCGGACTATCCCACTTGCCTGGAAAGAGACCGGAAGTAGCAATAGACAATGCGAGTGAATATGTATCTGTTGTGTGTAGTGTGTGTCTTTTGTGCACACAGGAAACTCTGTTATATACTCGAACCAGCCAGTATGAAACTGACGTGATTAATCTCTATTATTCACAAATAATAATGGAAATGATTAGGAGTTAAAGCTGAAGACCAAGAGTCTCCGTAACAGTCAGTCTGCAGCTGAAGACTAGGAGACGTGAGTGTAACTCCTTCTTCTGGAAGCCTTCTTAAAGTCACAACATAAAAATAAATGGGTAGCAAAAACCGTGTCGCGCGGACCCGGGTTTTTCGAGCTGCATTCGTGTGTCCGCAGATGCGGGCGTCGCGTTGATTCAAGAATTTTTCCCGAACCAGAACCCATTTTTGCACACCCCCCTGCGCGCGCGGGTAGGTGCCAGAGTATAAAGTAACTTAACATTTTGATTCTTCCACTCAAGCTTCACCTTATAAAGTCCTCCAATTTCCATCTCCCCACCAATGTGAGACACAACCAACTCACATTCACTTCTATAATATCCAACAACAAGTACTTGTATGATTGTACAAAATATTGCTCCTTTTATATCTTTTCAAATCTTTAAATTCATGCTCTCATGAAGATTAAGTATTTTCTCAGCAAGTTCGCGCGTAATTAATATGATTTGCCACATTGCATCGGTTCGAGTTTATATCTTATCTGGTTGGTTTCATTTGCTTTGTTTTTTTTTATTTGCCTAAATTTTTAAGAACTCCATTGCTAAGCTGATTATGGGACTTGTTGAAACAACAAGAATAAGGCGTGGAGATGGTATGGACGTTCCTTCGGGTTGGACCTAGCACCTTCCAAGCATGTACCTGCACCACGAACAACTCGTTAGAAGGGGTCCAGAGACCGGGGTCTCTGGACCACCCTCCGACGCTCAACATTAGTGATTTATCCCAAGAAATGTACATTGAAGTAAATATAAAAGAGTAAATGAGGGATACGAAGTATGAGAGGAGGTGGTGGTTGAAACCGGCGGTTAGCTAGCGGCCGAGGCGATTTCGGGATGCTTAGCTCGATGGCTGAAAGTTGGTTATTAGAACCATGGATGCGTAAACTGTTGATATGGCAGCTCCAGGGCTCCGCCAGGGGAGCTCGTGAGTTCAACAGGGGAGCTTAACAGCTTAATTGTGTGTAATTATGGAGAGTTCATGAGCTGCTGATGTGATACTTTAGCAGCTCGTAGGCTCCTCTATGGGAGCTAGGCAGATTAGTTAGTAAGAGAATGTTTCTAGAGAGAGAGGGAGAAAGTAAGTGAGATGTCTTAAGTGAAGATCAAGACAAATGGGATGGGTTTGGGTGAAGGTGTGACCCTTCTATTTATAGAGGGTGAAACCCCAAACCCTAATGGGCTTTGTAGTAATGGGCTGGGCTGGCCCATAAATGTTGGACCCACCTTTATTACTGACCTCCTGTAAGGCAGGTCCTGTGCTCGTGTAAGGCAGGTCCTGTGCTAGGGAGCTGAGGAGCCGTTGTAGGTAGCTTCTTTACACCAGCTTCTGGCTTTTCGGCTTCCTGGCCCGAGCTTGATAGCTTCTTAAATATGTTTAAACGTGGGGGTTTGGGTACCCACGTCATCAGCCCCCCAGTCATAAGTAGTCATGACGTAGTCATGGGTGCTTGTGACTTAGTAATCTTATCCCCTTTTTCCCTACCTCTAGAAATTCATAAGCTTTGGTGTAAGGTGTTTGCGCCTTATTTGTTTATGAATTTCTCGTTTTGGACTTCATAATTTTTTCCTTTTCTTGTAGCTTCTACGTTTCCGGTGTTTTTTGAGAAGCTTAGAAGATGCAAAGCTTGTTGGACGTCTTGGAAGTCCTTAGAGCTTCTAGTATCCAAGCTTATTTTATAGCTTATGAGCTTTGAAACATCTTTATTGTCTTTGAAGCTTCCAAGCTTTCGGTTTTTGCTTAGCTTTCTTTTAGGCGACTTGCTTGAATTTGACTTATCATGATTGGACGACGGAGCAAGGGAGCTCCAAGAGACTAGGGACAGCTTGTTAGGTGGTTACAATCTTACCCTTAGAGGAGACAACAAGCATTTCTTGCTCATTTATAGAACAAGTTTCTATCTCATGGGGATCGTGTATGTTGCATTGTCATGTTGGAAAATTTCTAGGTGATAAGCTTGTAGGTGTGAAGAACTAGAAGATGTTCATCAAGGCTGGGAGACTCTACCTCCCTTATTGGAGAGGGTCTAAAAGTCCATGAATGAATGGAATCATCTTGTTGACGGACTTATCATAGACAAGTAGTGGCTTCAGACATATGTGGTAGCATGCTAGCACACGCCTTTTTACCTTGTAGAGTTTGTAGCCTTGAGGTTCTTGGTAAGCTATATCACCGTAAACATCTTAGTCGCGTGTCCCAAATGGGTAAGAGTTCATAGATATTTGTTTGTCGAATGGCATAGCTTGCTTTCCCAAAGTCTTTGGGTTTTTGAAGCATTTGATAAACTTTTTCTATGATAGGATTGTTGAATTCAAGCAAGTAGCAGCCAACGATGTAAGAGAATGAGCTTATCGTGTATGTATGGCATACCGTGTTGGTGATCTTGCAATAGACAAGTAGTGGCTTTGATCTTGGTATTTATCATGTCACTACGTGTCCCTTTTTTCTTATACATAAGCTCATAATCACCTTGTCGGGGTTTGTGGTAAGTTATGCCAACGTGGGCATTGCTCTCCCGGATATTATTTGGTGCCTGATGGTAGCTGACAGCTTCATTCTATGAGCCCATCGCTTCCATCTATCAGATGTGGCAGCTTACCAGTCTGAAACTTTGAGCTTCTCTAAGTGTTGTGGTAGGCTCATTTTATGATAGATGTGATGGAGCCAAGGAAATATGCTTTTAAAACGTGCAAAACCTGCTGATTCTTCAAAGGTTCCTAGTTTGGGGCAGGTATTTGAGAGTCCTTCCCCCCTTCAAGCTCTGGAGGTTGAGTCTATCCCTCCTTCCAGCGAAGATGATCCGTTTGCAGGTCTTGACACTGATGGCCTTTACGATGATGTTGGTAACCAAACCTTGGCTTCCACCGGTGAGGGCGATGCCACCAATGAAGCCGAAGATTCCGCTACCCCATGATCCAGCCTCATTTTAGACTTTGTTAGTTTTTAAAATGTCTTTTGCGGTTGAACTGTTATTGTACTTAGCCCTTGGGGCGTTTTATTTTAGTATCTAATGGAATGCTCCCCCTTTTAGGGGTGATGCCTTAGTTATGTTTAATGTTTGGTTGTCTTGACTCTGTTACTTGTCGTTTATAGTGTTTGCAATGTCTTTAACTTTTTTCCTAAAGGTGGATGCTGCAGTCACCCAACTTAGGATACTTAGCTAAGGAACCGATGCAATGCTTACCCTATCAGCTTTTGAAACCTTTTCTTTAAATGGTTTCTAAGTGTTATGTTCGTTTTTGTGTATTGTGAACATGTGGGAGCTGTCTTGGTGTGAGGAGCTCACCCTCTCTCATGGGTTTAGGTATTCCTTCCAAGGACTTGTCCCATGGAGTCGTGGATTGTATTAGGGACTCACCCTGTATACAGGAAGGTTACTTAGCCTTGTTACCTGTTGAGCAGTTGTGGCCTGGGAGCTCATCCCCGTTTCATGGGTAGGTATAGCGCCGGATCCCATGGAGCCTTGTTAGGAGGGGCTCACCCTTTGATAAGATAAGCGACAAGTTAATAATTTGAAACATAGTTCATTCATTAATCCTGATTCTCAGAATACAAAGAGACGTTATAACCATTAAACATAGAAACGTTTCAAGTGTTTGCCTTAGAGTAGGCTATATCATGGATTTTGTATGCATGTTGCGGTATTTGACCAACTTTCATGGATCGATGTCTTGTGGGACTCGTCTTTGAAGAGCATACCTTGTTAGTTTTTCCATGAGTTGGGGTAATGCAATAATGCACTTAAACTAATGTGGACTTTTCATATGATACGTTTCCCTCTAAAGTTCCTCCTTTTGTGTTCGCCATATGTCAAATAGACGAAATGTCATGAGGAAATGCTAGGAGGTTCTTTTGTAGTTTCATAAGTCCTTTTACGTAAGAATAACAACCTGTTGAGTAAGAAGGTTATCCTCTTGTGTAAGAAGGGCAGCTTCTTTACATAAGAATGGCGGCTTCTTGTGTAAGAAGGGCAGCTTCTCATGTAAGAATGGCAGCTTCTTATGTAAGAATGGACAGCTCCTCATACAAGAAGGTTAGCTTCCTTATGTAGGCTCTCTATGTACAACTTCCTGTATAAGGAGGTGAGCTTCCTTATAGGAGCTTTTTATGTAAGGATGTACAGCTTCTTGTATAAGAAGGTTAGCTTCCTTATGGAAGCTCTTTATGTACGGGTAGTAGCTTGTCATGTAAGAAGGTAATCTTCTTTGTTGACAATAGCAAGCTTTGTATGCGCTAAGACAATTGCCTTCTAGGATATGATGGTTAGTTTTCTTGGCTTTAGAGGATACTTGAACTTCTTGCAAGGTCAAAGCACTTTACGCTTGAATCCACGATTAACTTTTGTGGAAGACAAGGATGTCTCATAGTATTGTGGACGACGCTTATGCGTAAGAACTTATCATCCTAAGCTTGGTGACATTTAAAAGACTCTTACGTTTTCGACCACGTTGTTTAAAATAGAGTATATGGTGATCGTTGATCGACCTTCCTTATGAGCGGATTCTAGGAGAAGATAGTAAGGACAGGCCTTTGCTGAATTTAGTGAAATTCGCTTGATCCTCGGGCACTTTAAAGTGCATGAGGTAGAGATTGAGCTTGTGTAATGGTATGTGCATCAGCGTGGTGTTTGATTGAAGGAGAGTTAATAGGTAAAAGTTCAAGGGTAGGTGTTCACTTACCTCATAGGTGGTGAAGTCTCAAGGCTTCGCGTGTTGAGGTTTTGGGACTCATTGGACAATTCTTTAGCAAGGTTCTTCCGTATGGCAAAAATATCTCCTAATCAACGCTTTTTGATGCTATGGCGGGCTACCTCTTTCAAGTTGCTTCCTTGTTATAGTGAACAATTTCTGGAAGGCTACCGTCATGCTTCCTATTGGCAGCTTCTATATTCTTTTGGGCAGCTTCTATGCTCCTGACAGCTGGTTGCTGCTGTAGGGAAGGTGCGAATAAGGATTCACCCGACTCTATTATTTGGTAGACTTCTAATGGTGCGGTAATTTGTCGCGTACACGATCACTGGAAGTTGTTTGCTACAATCCTTGGTGTCACCAAGTTGCATAGTTGCATTGGCGATTTGGTTGCGTGCTTCTTAGATAGGCACGAGTAGCAATGCTCCTTTATTTGATCATTTGTTGTGTTGCCCTAACCATTACTTGAAGCTTCTTTGCTTGCTTTAGTAAGCCATTTGTTGTTCCACAAGTTCCCTTAAAATTTCTTGTGGGTTATTATGTTTCTAAGCCTTGTAGGCTTTGTGAGTATTAACCATCTATCGGAGATTGCACACTTGATAGGATTAGTTTAGGCATATAGGCTTGTCTTTTATAGAACCTTCTTTTTATAAGGTTCCCTTGACGAGGTGTTTAAACTTTTCCATATATCGGCTAAGTGTTAGTGTCGGCAAGATGTATGGAGGTTTTAGCAGGTTGCTTCGGTGATTGAGCAAGCTGCTTTAGTTAACCTTGATCTTATCGATTTTGTTAATGCCTGATTCTTTGTAGATAATTATGTGCAAGGTAAGTATTGTTATACCTTTTACGTAAGCGAAGCCACCTAGACATGAGCAATTGAAAGGACGATGTGTTGTTCTTTAGCTTGCTTGATAGGTTCTTTGTTGCTTAGCTGCAATAAGTAACGTTCCTCCAATAGAGAAGCGTATGCCTTATTCAAACCATGATTCTGTTCGAGGCTTCTTTACTCCTACCAATGATGTCACATGTGTAGCAATGTGTTTGTGAGCATTTTAGCTTTTAGGGCAGGAGCCTTGACATGTGTAGCTAATCGGCATCTCTACTTTTCGGTTTCTAAACTTCTTGGTTCGTTCAAAATTAGGTACCCGTACCATCAGCCCCCAGTCATGAGTAGTCATGACGTAGTCATGGGTGCTTGTGACTTGGTATCTAACCATTCGATTTCGAACTTCTCACTTATGAGCTTCCTAAGCCTCTAGTCATGTCAAGCTTTTGGGATCCAAAGATCCGTATGTATGAAGCTTTAAACTAGGTGCATGAGGAAGTTTACTCTTATTTCAAGTAAGTTATTGGTTTGGAACCGAATAGATGTTTCTTTGAACATGTGACAACAAGTAACATTTGTCTATTGTTCAACATTGGATGCTTTTGCGAACATGTTTAGGCGGTTAACTTCCTTATGTGCCATATCATTTATGAACATATTTGTTTTTTGTGTGCAAGCTAAAGTTTTTTATCCTATGAGAAAGATAGGACAAAGAGGTGAGCTTATTTAAATGAGTTAACTCGCTCGGACCTTTATGGCTTTGAGCCGATGGTCATCCTTGTGGGATGTAATCTTGATACGGTTGCCTTACTTGTGCCCCATGTTATCATGGGCACGGTACTTGATAAGGCTAGATAAGTTTGGACTTTGTGAAGGCGTAGGAAGCTTAGTAGCTTCCGTGCTTCTTGGCTTTGCGAGTTGCCACATTTTCTGATTGGTGTGTTATGGAGGTCACAAAAACTATTTAATGATGCATTTGTGAGCTTCTCTAGTCATCATAGGTGAGGTCATGCAAAGCTCATTTTGTTCCAAAAGGGTGGCTTCCCTTTCTATCTAGGGGAGCAGCTAATCTTGGCAAATAATTGAATTGGTGCTAAGCGGAGCAAGTATACGAGGTTATATTTTATGCTCTCCATAGTTAGTGGGCCAAGCCTTCATTTTTAGCATAATATTGGGCAGCCTCTTTGGTACGAGGAGGTATCTTTCTTCTTTTCCAAGTCCTTTTAAGGAAGGTGTTGAGCCTGCCTTAAGGGATGCGCTCGTTCCCTTAAAGGACTTTGGTGTATGGAAAAGATGTTAATTTTCTGAGGATGATTCGTCCTAACGTTCGTCAATGCTTAGAAAACCTCGGATTGATTCATATGGTGAAGTATAGCTGAGCTTCCAAGATGTTAGCTTCTTTACCTTAGCGGGAAGCTGTGTAGCGTATGACATGTAAGCTAATTTTCATAGTTATTGACATGATTTGTTTTTGTATCTTCCAATATGTCATATATAACTGTTTAAAGCCAATCGTGGCCTTAGAAAGCAAATATCTTAGAGGTACTCGAGGCACCCTATTACACGTGTTCTCTCCCCAAGGGTTACTTGGGTGTATGTGTTATGTTGTTCGCTTTAGGCTACATACTTATAGCTTGTGTAGATCTGACTTTTGTCTCTTTGATGTAAAAGCTAAAGTATATTATACGACATAGGTTCGAGTTTGTAGCTACGAGCTTCTAGCTTGTGACTTTGAGCTTCTAGCTTGTAGCTTTGAGCTTATAGTTTCTAGCTACGAGCTTGTAGCTTCTAGCCTTGAGCTTCGAGCTTCAAACTTCTAACTTAGAGCTTCTCGCTTCGAACTATGGGTTCCGAGCTTTAGGCTTGTAGGATCCTAGGCTGCAGCTTATAGGCTTGTAGCTCCCGGGCTGTAGCTCATGAGTTTACTTATAGAATAGTCTGCAGCTGCCGTATGGCAGCTGGTATGAGTAGTGTACTTTTTCTGATAGCTATAAAGCTGAATAGTTGTCTATAGCTGTCCTATAGCAGCTGACGTACTAACATGCATAGTTGTCTACAGCTGTCCTGTAGCAGCTGACGTACTGACATGAATAGTTGTCCACAGCTGTCCTGTAGCAGCTGACGTACTGACATGAATAGTTGTCCACAGCTGCCCTGTAGCAGCTGACGTATTCTCTGACATGAATAGTTGTTTAGGCTGATAAAGTTGAATAGTAGTCTGTAGCTGCCCTACGGGAGCCAGGCTGCTGTACCTGACCTGACTAGCTGATAAAGTGTGTGTTTATTATTTTTATTTATTAGTTATTATTTTATAAGTGAAGTTAATGGTTAGCTTACAAGTGCATGGGCTTTTTACACACCATGGTTACACCCATAAGTCCCTTCACTTTTACTAAGAATTTTGGGTCAAATATAGGTTAGGCTAAAAGTTGAAACGAGATGTAATGTTAGTTTTATTCAAGACTTTGTTTAACAACATTTAGAACTCTTGATTACTTTTTTTTTAGAAGCTCGTTTCACCGATATGAGAAGTAAAATATTTTTACACTTTACCTTGCTTAAGCTAGTAGGAGTTTTTAGGAGCTTATGCCTAATGTTAGTATCGAGAGAGCGATCATGTGCTTGTACCGCATGTGCACATGAAGTGAAGTGAAGAGCTATAAATGAATGTTGAGTACACAAAGATGTAAAATGAGCTTACATAGAGGGAGATTTCTAGCTCAGGGAGCTTACCTAGGGGAGCAAGTATTGACCTCCGCTTAGTACATTAAGATGTAACATGAGCTACCATGGGGAAGGACTTCTAGCTCAGGGAGCTTCCATGGGGGAGCTTGCCTTCCATACCTGTTAAGTGTTGACCTTCTTTTTGTGCACATTTGGCACATTAAGATGTAACATAAGCTGCCATGGGGGAAGGCTTCCCGCTCGCGGTGCTCCCTTATGGGAGCAAGTGCTGACCCCTCTTTCTATATGGCAGCAAGTGTTTTTGCCATTTTGGTGAAAGATACCACTTTTTATGCTTTTGAGGTCTGATTTGCTATTGACTAAGCACTTTTGTGGATTAGTGTGTAAGAAAGTCTGACTTTTGACTTTTCTTACTTTTTTACTGTTCCCCACTGTAGCAGGAGCTGCGATATGGCAGCCTGAAGCTTCCATAGAGTACCCAGCTCCGATTTATGTCATTCGTTTTTTTTTTTAACTCGTAGATCAGTTGTGGGGTTCTAGCATCCACGTCGTGAATTATAGAGTTGATGACATCACTTACGATGGAGCTGCGGTATGGCAGCCTGCAGCATAAGTTGTACAAGATGCAATACTTGTTGTACTAGAGACTTTAAACATGTTGAATAAAGTTGTTTCCTGATTTTTTTTTTAGCTTTATTGTCACACACTTTTATGTGTGCTAAAAGACAAAAATGGGATAGTCAAACCTTGGTACAAGTGTGTACACATCTTCCAATAGACTTATTCTTTAAAGAATATGTTTTGAGATGTTTCATACCCCTTTTTTTTTATCAGGTTCTTTGTGAAGATATTTTGTCATAATATAATATCATCTTTTAATGACTTTTTGGATGGCACCACATAAAGTGGGGTTGAGTATTGTGTACAAAAGGTTTTTTCTTTCTCTTTTTTATTATTCTTCTCTTGAACAAGGTGTACACATGTGTTCAAAATGTTTTTATGGTTTTTCACCAAGAACATGTATAGATCTTCAGATTTGGCGTTTTTATCCAAGAAGATACATGTAGCAACCGAGTTATAAGTGTATGGAACCCGGTCACCGGCTTTGTGGCGCAAAAAACGCAAACATGTGTGGGAGGTGTAGGAGTGATTTTTCCGGTAAGAACATCCTCTCCATCCTTAAAAAGAAAGAACTTAGGAACATTTGGGGCTAAACCACAAAGAGTTTCATGTTCTAAGCGCGATAGCCCCACGGTGGGCGCCACTTGTTGAAACAACAAGAATAAGGCGTGGAGATGGTATGGACGTTCCTTCGGGTTGGACCTAGCACCTTCCAAGCATGTACCTGCACCACGAACAACTCGTTAGAAGGGGTCCAGAGACCGGGGTCTCTGGACCACCCTCCGACGCTCAACATTAGTGATTTATCCCAAGAAATGTACATTGAAGTAAATATAAAAGAGTAAATGAGGGATACGAAGTATGAGAGGAGGTGGTGGTTGAAACCGGCGGTTAGCTAGCGGCCGAGGCGATTTCGGGATGCTTAGCTCGATGGCTGAAAGTTGGTTATTAGAACCATGGATGCGTAAACTGTTGATATGGCAGCTCCAGGGCTCCGCCAGGGGAGCTCGTGAGTTCAACAGGGGAGCTTAACAGCTTAATTGTGTGTAATTATGGAGAGTTCATGAGCTGCTGATGTGATACTTTAGCAGCTCGTAGGCTCCTCTATGGGAGCTAGGCAGATTAGTTAGTAAGAGAATGTTTCTAGAGAGAGAGGGAGAAAGTAAGTGAGATGTCTTAAGTGAAGATCAAGACAAATGGGATGGGTTTGGGTGAAGGTGTGACCCTTCTATTTATAGAGGGTGAAACCCCAAACCCTAATGGGCTTTGTAGTAATGGGCTGGGCTGGCCCATAAATGTTGGACCCACCTTTATTACTGACCTCCTGTAAGGCAGGTCCTGTGCTCGTGTAAGGCAGGTCCTGTGCTAGGGAGCTGAGGAGCCGTTGTAGGTAGCTTCTTTACACCAGCTTCTGGCTTTTCGGCTTCCTGGCCCGAGCTTGATAGCTTCTTAAATATGTTTAAACGTGGGGGTTTGGGTACCCACGTCATCAGGACTCAATGGCTAAGAGTAGTTGGTTAAGGGTATGGGATATAATAATGTTTGTTTATTGTTAAACTATCAATGGTAGTGAACCATAAATTTATACTTGTATGGATATAGACATATAGTACTAGATACAATTATTGAAAAAACATCAAGAAAAGTCAATCATAATTGATTTTTTTTCCAAGTTAGGATGCTATGTTGACAATTATTATGTTAAATATAAATCAACTAAAAGACTTAAACATACGTTCTTCATTAATTTATTATAAAAATATATATGTGACCACATCACTTTAATTTGTTTGATAATACATGCAATATTTTTATTGCGATTTGTGGTTAAATGTACTTTTAATATGTGTATCTTCCTTGTGTTTTGTACAACATATTGCTTTGTTTAGATCCATGCTTACACATAATATAATTGGTGTGTATAGGCAACTTTTTTGTTTGTTTGTTTACAATGTCTTTAACGAAAAATTTTCATTAAAAAAAATCATTTTATATGTAAATGTAACTAAAAGAAAGAATTGTAATGTCTGTATGGATTTGTATAATTTTAATGCACTACCAGTAGTGAAACAAACGGGTATAAAACTACATTGGGGACCAACAATCCCTATTTGAACACAGTGGTCCGAATGAGGCTAGATCATGTGATATTGAGGTTACTTCCTACCGATTAAGACATATGGAATGCATCCAAGGATTCCACCGCCCGAAGCCACTTTGTTCAGCGACTCACAATGGACAAAAACATTCAATAAGTTTCCATTACATCATGACATGTCTCTATTTAGTGAAGTACTTGTCTTTTTTAATATTATTATATTTATTTTATTGTCATCATTGTGTTAAGTTCTCCTGTAAAAAGAAAATTAAATGAGAAGTGTAGGAAGTTATCGTAGAGTGATATGAGTTGTTTAATACAAGGTGAAAACGTAATTCAAACCTTAAAACGATTAAAAGAATCATATGTAAGGTGTATGTTTGTGTGTGTAAGCAAGCACCTGTGCTTCGTAATGGGTAATTTTTTAAAGACTACAAGGAGACATGATAGTATGCTACGTTCTATATTCCATGTACAATTTGACATCATACTTGGAAGCCTATGAAATTCGTTTCTGATTGAGCTACTTGATTGATCATTAGGAAGAGCTGGTCATCAATAGGAATTGATCGTCAGTAGAAATTGATTTATTGATAGGAACTGATTCATCAGCAGAACTAAGTGATTAGTAGTAACTAAGCAATCAACAATCGTGCGATCAACAATAACCAAGTTACTGTTGATATAAGGCTATCATCAGCAATTGTTAATTACTATTGGCCTAGTTCTTGTTTGTATCCAAACTAAATAACAATTGTTTTAACCGTCAACTATTACACTTTTTCACATAGCAGTGCGTCGTTTCAACTAAATATCGCGATGGTTTCCAAACTATAAATGTAAGTATTTGGTCTATTTTGGACTTTGGTTACAAGTTTCACAACAGAAATATATATTCTCGCTTTTTTTGTTTTTGAATTATATGGTTGAGAGTAGAAGAGTACCATTAAACTACTTTAATCTGATGGTGACTTAACACGACTAAGAAAGATTACTGAGGCAGTAATGAAGTAATTAACCTACAATTTACTCATTATGAGTCTCATCGGTTGCAATACAATCTCAAAATCATCATAAAAGGTGAATTAAGAGATCATATACTAAAGTAGAGTTTTATGAATTTCAAAGTGTTAATATTTCTAATTTTTATTAATTCCACAAATATAAATTTTAATTGGTTTCGATACAAAGTATAATAGCAAATACTAAAATACTTGTCGGTAACCAAAAGTAGATATTCGTAACACAAATCGACATTTAAATTAAATAGAATAAGACTAAAATTAGTATTAGCAATTGTTTATGTAGGTTAAGGTTATATCACACAATAGTATGTTCTCCGACATGGATGTAATACATAATAAATAATCGAGTCCGAGCTTCTAAAACTATTTACGAGTTAATCTCGAGCTTAAGACACATACATTCAATGCTTGACTCGAGCTTTCTTAACTAAAAGAAGTCGGGCTTAAGTTTGGACGAACTGAGGCTAGACTCAGCTTGTTTGCACCTCTATTTTCAGGACACGTTTCGATAATGGAAAGTGGTGGATCTGAAAACAACCCATAAGTGATCTGGTTCGCAATCCATTTATTTGCGGCATCAGAGTAGTGTACACCATCCCAACTTATTACCTTTGTTGGGTCGTTACATGAACCCGCAAACACTTCACTACCATTGATCTTTCCTTTGTTTCCACAATATACGTCATCGGCTTTATCATGATACCCACAACATATCGTGAACCGTTCCTTGAATCCTAATACAAGTTTAAATAGAATATGTCACAAACTGAATAATACGTAATAAAAACATGTTAGCCATAGTTAAAACAATAAAAAGTAATTTTGTGGTTATTAAGCAGTTATTATTTTTTTAAAGATATCAACAAGTTGATTGTTAACTATAACATTTGGCTATGGTTAACATTTATCTGAAATAATAAACAAAATATCATAACGTTGAAATAAAATGTTATACCTAGGTCCTTAGCATTGCTAATTAGTTTATACTTTGCTGAGTACATGTCGACATATGTCAATATAGCTTTGGGGAGCTCATATCTCAGTTGAACGACTTTGGCTCTAAGCTTCTCGTTGAACTCATTCGCAATTCGGTTTTGGCCATCAACACAACCGATCTCATCAAGGTAACGCGGGGGCGGGTTAACAACTTTCGTATGTGTTATGGGCAAGCACCCTATCGGGCCGGTGTTGTGTATCCAAAATGCTCGTGCCCCTTTTCCATACAATTGCTATACATTCATAAACAAGTAATATACATGTTTTTAACAAATAGATTTATCAAAATCATACACACTATGTGTATGGAGAGCTATAAGTCAATGTGAAGCCATCTTGCACAAACTAGCTAGTCTCGACTCGAATACACGATCTATATAGTTTATTCTTGCTGGGCGATATTTTGTTTGAAACATTCGTAATAGTGGGTATCACTTTTACATGTTAATTACTTGAGTTATGGTAGACCCCATTGACATAGCTACATTGAGATGAACGGTGCCACCCGACATTAATGTATTTCGCGTACCATATAGAGAGTCTAATAGTATATAATACTGAGCGACACCAATGTATTTTTACGATTGACACAACTGATTATATAAAAAAACTGACCTCATTGGCATGAGAAACTACATATGTTTTTTACTAAATTAAAAATAAAAAACATAAATGGTTTACATATTAAACTATTTTGTAGTTTAGTAATTAAGCCATGTACGTTTTATTGAATAACCAACTAAGGACCTATCTTTTATTTACCCATAACCCAATAATGAATTAACCATTTACCTAATTATTTAACCTAAATAAATTTAAAAGACAAAACGCTTTAAAATTGAAACCGAAAAGACGAAGAGTCAAGTCAATGCTGTCGTGACTTGTGAGGCAAATTGAGTGAAGCCGTAATGAAAATGACCGACTCTACCTGACCCGAACTTTTGATAGCAGGTTATTATAAATCTGACTACCGAAAAAAATTGACAACATAGAGAACAATTTTTGGTTCCGCCGCTGGTAGACCCAAGATTCTTTACTAGTGTTACTATTTCAAATCAAGTAACAATTCTTGGTTCCGAAGCAGTTAATCAACCACTTGATGGTTGAATACATATATTACGTATAAAAACAAGTAGCAACATTGTTAGCAATACAGTATAACAAGTAAAAAATCTCTGACACCAAACCCTTGTATATATAGTCAACTAGTGTGCTTGGAAGTTGAGAGTCTAGGGGTGGTATGGGTCATGTTCGCTAGTGGCAGATCACATCTAGATATTTGATATTGCGATATAAACCCGGGCACAAGAGAGACCCAAAAATCATTTCAGACATATGAACCCGAATACGAAACTAGTTTCCTCTTTGACACCAACACAAACCGTTTAACCACACGTTTTTGTTTTGGTTTTTTTTTCTTATTAATACTTTAATTTTATAGATTTACAACAAAAATAATATATGTATATGAAATAATTGATTTTGAAGTGCAAAACCTTGATCTTTATTTTTAAATTTTTTAATTTTGAGATATATACTCAGTTAGAGGGTGTTTGGAATTGCTTTTGAAAACTTCTTATTGACTTATTGATTTATCTAAGAAGCCAATAAGTTAATAAGTTGTTTGTGTAATCCAAAATCATTTTTCGTTTTAGCTTTTCAATAAGGGTGGAAAAGTTGTTTTCAAAAATTTAAAAATCCTAGCTTTTGGGAAAAAAAATTACAAATCTACCACTTATAAAACCAATCTTCACAATTGGTTAAGCGAAACATTTAAAAAAAAATTATTGACTTTTTGACGTTTTCATCACAAAAGCTAATCCAAACACTTTTTTTAAAATTTATTTTCAAAAAGTCATAAGCTTATAAGCACTTCTAACTAAAAGCACTTTTGGAGTTAAATAAGCAAATCCCGAACACCCTCTTACGACATTATAATTCTTTTTTCTAACTTCTAGAACTATAAAAGGGTTAAATTAGTAAATCCGCAAAGTCTCAATCTCAACCTGAATATGACCCATTTAATTAAGCGTGTTTACAGATTCATCTCGAAATTGATCCGAACCCGTTTAGACTAAACCCAGATCTATAAATTTTGTGTTAGGTTCGTGTCTTTTCTTGTTATGTCATGTCATAAATCACACCCGTACTTGGATATACCTACTTTTAGTCATGGATTTATTTCAACATACAAAGAACGCAAAACATACTTGAATAGAAGCAACAAACTGATTGATGATGTCAGGGATTGCAGCCCGGCTTGCTTCGACGCCCATTGTCCTAAATACGTATGCGAGATCGTTTTGGCCTATATCGATTGTGTATATGGCTTTCACGAAATCGTCAGGTCTAGGTAGATTATGTCTTTGAGATTCATCCTTGGCTATAAAGACAAATTAAAAATAAACATTATAATTATGTCGTATTTTAAACGAATTGGATAAACCCAAGAGCATTCACAGTAAAATTTACATATTTTCTCTATAATTACTCTATAAACACTATTTTTTCTCATTTCTTTCTATTTAATAATACTTATTTTATACTTTTATCATTACATTTTCTCTCTCCTCTACTCACAACCACTTTAAAAATATTAAAAAATTATGGAGGATGAACAGTATCTCCTCCAAATTTACTGATGAACAGTATCTTCTTTATATATTTTCTCTCTCCTCTACTCACAACCACTTATATCCACTCTATATAATATGGAACCCCCCCCCCCCCACACTAATATGGAGGTTCTATTATGAATGCTCTAACTTTTGTATTGGCTGGAACCCTTTTGACCCAAACCAAATTGACTTTTTTTTTTTTTTTTTTCAAAATGGCTCGTTTTGAACTGAACTCATTTTGCATAGAACTTGTATAAACATCACTTATTTTAACCCGTCACCCAAACCCATCCGAATTTCTAGTTTGCCAAGCTTAATAAATATCATTGAGTATTATTGAATGAGCACCACCTTGTTTAATAGAGTTTACCTTGATTATAAAGATAAGTAGTCCTATCTTTAAACTGATTAAACTGTTCAACCTGAATGTCCAGCGAAAAAGGGCTAACATCATGTTCAAACCATGACTCGTTCACACGCCTAATGGTTGCACCACCAGTTGCAAAATTAGCACCATGTGTGTAGTTTGCTTTGATCGAATCCAAATAGGCACTTAAGTAGGTCAATCCAAGTTTCTCGGCTGATCACAAATGTTAGGATTTATTATATAATAACCTTTAATTATATTTACTATATTATTAAGATATACAATTTATTTATCTTTCTTTTACAAATGTTGTTATTATACTCTTATAAATAGTTGTTCAGTAATACGAAATACCTTACAGTTTAGAAAAATATTTTTTTTTCAAACGAAATAAATTACTTTCATTCCAGAACAAGGAAAATTACATCAAGATAACGGGCAGGAAAATAAAATTTGAATCATTTTTTGTTTACCGATAAAATCGATGATTAGGCGGCCATCACTGGCTCGTCCGACTGGTCGTTTGAAGAAGGTTTCACCCGAGGGTGGCCCTGGAGGATAAAATGCTGCGGCTATGCCTCCGGTGTCCGAGTTTGAGTCGCCAAAATTGTATATTGCGGGTATGTCACATTCGGGAGAAGGTGGCGGAAACGGCTGAGCCTTGGCTACTCCAGCAACTAGCAAGAAGAGTATAATAGGTTCCATGATGAATACAAGAACTCAAAGCCACTCCAATGGTTCCTTTTTATGTATGTACACAAGCACCATTACGGTCAATCGGTCACTTTGCTTAAATGTTACCTTAACCATTGTACTCTCACCAACCGTTTTTAATTTTGTTTGTTAAAGAATTCAAGCATTGTTAAAGAAGTCAAGCATAAAGAGTAGATACAAATGTGAAAGTATTTTCAAAGTTTTTTTTATTCTTTTTATTTTGATATTTTAGAGTCCGCTAAATTTAAAAGGGCAATACATACTTTAAACGGGTCAAAATTTGATGAAATAATATTTGACGGGTAAGTTATCGATATGGGCAAACTCTATTAAACAACTCATCTTAACCGGACTTTTGTATTTGCCGGAATCCCTTTTTAACCCAAATAAAAGATTAGGATCATTGATCCTTTTTCATTGATAAACATCCCTATATATAATTATAATGATATCTCTAAATATGGTTATAGATAATTACAAATTAAACTATGCCATTCTCTTCCTAATATATCTCGGCTATTACACCCCCGCAGTCGAAGCGAGAGGCAAACGGATGCTTAGACAGGACGGGAAATCTTCAAACAGAATACGAGGTAGCCCCTTTGTAAAAATATCAGCTATTTGGTACCGTGAAGGAACGTGTAGAATTCAGACCTGTCCTCTTTGAACCTGTTCACGGACAAAATGAATATCCAGCTCAATATGTTTGGTCCTCTGATGTTGAACCGGGTTACCCGACAAATATATAGCACTGACGTTATCACAGTATACAAGCGTAGCCCAGGTCAATGGAAGAGACAACTTTATTAACAGATTACGCAGCTAGCAGATCTCAGCAACTACGTTTGCAACCCCACGGTACTCGGCCTCTGCACTGGAGCGAGATACTGTGGGTTGCCGTTTTGAGGACCAAGAAATCAGATTTCCCCCAAATAAATACAGTAGCCACTAGTGGAGCGTCTAGTGTCCGGACAACCAGCCCAATCAGTGTCCGTGTATGAGATGCGAGATGGTGTAGCAGAAGACAGACCGAGTGTGAGACCGAAAGAAACAGTGCCCTGAATATATCGGATAATTCGTTTCAGAGCGTTCCAGTGATCAATGTGAGGCGCATGCAGACCTGTTGTACTGCATAAGTAATGTCTAGACGGGTGAATGTCAGATATTGTAGCGCACCTGCCAGACTACGATACATAGTGGGATCATGAAAAAGGTCACCTGAATTAGCACTGAGTTTTGCATTCGTGTCAACCGGAGTAGCGATTGGGTTACATGATTGCATTCCGGCACGAGCAATTATATCCGTAGCATAAGACTGCTGAGATAAGAACATAGTGTTGTTTTTCCGAGAGACGGAGATGCCTAGAAAATAGCTGAGAGGACCCAAGTCCTTCATGGAAAATTCACTTGAGAGGCTAGCCATGAGGCTAGTACGGAGCTGGTCCGAGGAGGTGACCAATAAAATGTCATCGACATACAGTAGCAGGAAGGCCGTGTCAGTGCCGTGATGAAACGTGAATAAAGAAGAGTCACATCTGCTGTTTCGAAATCCCAAAGTGAGAACATAATCCGTAAATCTTTGGTATCATGCCCGAGGTGCCTGTTTGAGCCTTTATAAGGATTTCTTAAAAAGGCAAACATGATTAGGATATTGTGGATTTCTGAACCCCATTGGTTGATACATGTATAGACCGTTTCATTCAAGTTGCCATGTAGAAAGGCGTTTGTGACATCTAATTGATGAACTGACCAACCCCTAGACAAAGCAATAGACAGTACTGTCCGAATAGTGGCCGGTTTAACAACCGGACTGAATGTCTCACCACAGTCGATCCCAACTTGCTGCAAACGCCCGTCACACACCAAACGTGCTTTGTATCTTTTGAGAGTGCCATCAGCTCTGATACCATCAAAGATTAGGATCCTTGTTCCTTTTGCATTAATAAACATCCATATATATAATTACATTGATACCTCTAAATATGGTCATAGATAATGACAAATAAATACAATTTAAACTATGCCAATCTCTTCCTAATATATCTCGGCTATTACCAAACCATGTATATGTTTTTTTTTTCAAAAAGGCCCGTTTTGAACCGAACTCATTTGCTTAGAACTCTTACCGACCGCATTTATTTTAACTCGTCACCGTAAGCTATTTGAATTTCCAGTTTGCTAGGCTTAATAAATATCATTGAGTAATATCGAATATGAATACCACCTTGTTTAATAGAGTTTACCTTGATTATAAAGATAAGTAGTTCTATCTTTAAATTGATTAAACTGTTCAACATGAATGCACGTTACAGTTTTTTGGTGCCACCAGATTTTAACAGTCTTAGCTAGCAGATCCTATGGGTAATCTCTTGATTGGTTGGTTTGAACATGCATATGTTCCCATATGCTAAAATTGACAATTTTGTTAACTTTGTCGGTCAACTTGGCTAGTTTGATGATTTTCCCATTAAAAGTGTTTGAAAACAATTGATGAGATAGCACCTCCACATATGTAAAGAATTTGCTACTACTCGATGTTTATTGTTGATTTCATAAATACATATCTTTTAACCAAGTTTAGTAGTGTAGTTTATAGAAATCTTTTAGTAGTGTAGTTTATAGAAATCTAAGCGGAAGCGATTTTCTATTTGGTTTGGTTTATTGGTTTGGCCCTACAGCCGGAGGGCTGCTCGGATTTAGCCGGCGACTCTCAAACCGGCAAGCGGATTATTTGATACAAGAAGTGGAGGGATGGAAGAATTGTTTTATTATTGATTGTAATCTTTGGTACATCTAAAGGAGAAAACAATCTCCTATAAATACATAAAGGAACTAGCATAGAATAAGTAATAAGCTAATCTTTGGGCACAAAACATGAGGCACAGATCTTGGGCATAATGGAAGGAGTCACAAATCTTGGAAGAGCATGGTGGAGGAAAAACAAGAACGAGAAATTATCTCCAATATAGTTTACCATGTAAAGTAGTTTTCTGTTATTAATCTAATATTTATTTTTAGTACTTCTTTTGTTATGTAGACGAACAAAAAATGTTTTACGTTAAATACATTTATATATCCTTAAACCATATCATGCCGTTCATACATGGAGAAAGTAGAATGTCTTTTCTTTACGTCTACAAAACACAAACGTTATCAGAGCAGTTTACATCATGCTGACATATATTGGGTCACATATTTACATCAACCCATTAATATTAAGCCCAAGTAAAATTGGGTAAGTGCTCCTTAGGCCCATCAGACTAAAAGGATCAAACTGGTTCAAAGTATAGTGTTATAACCTGATTTCAACCCTACGGTTTGGTGCGGTTCCTAACTAGTTCTTAGCAAACCGGTTCCGGTTCCAGTTCCAGTCCCAGAACTAGTTTCTTTTTTGCAAACCCTACGATCACACTGTTGGCTCGTTAATTGTTTGACCCGGGCCAAAAGGAAATTAAATCACAAGATGGGCTGATTTGATTGTGGACTGGGTTGCAAACAGGAAGTCGGTTGAGGTAATTGGATAAATCAAATTTGAAGTCTTGTATCCAAAGTCGAATAGGATTAGTATTGTTTTTTATTGTTATCCTTTAGATTTCCTTTCGTAGTACAAATAGGTTTAGTCAAGATTGGTGGGCTATAAAAGCAACTCCATGTAAACGTATGGTTAGATGTCTTCTGTTGAGTCTTTTGTTTTTGAGTATTGAATTTGTTTGTTTTGTGTTGATAATAAAAGTCTCTGTGATAAAGTTATCACAACCTCCTGTGTTCTTTTTCTTTCTTGATCCAATTTGAAACCTTCACACACCTATAAAATTTCGTTGTACGTAGCACCCAATTCTAAGATAACTTTCTAAATGTTTATCCTTACATTTTTCTTTTCTTACGGATTAATATTTGTTAGTATGTTGTTAACATGTTATTGATTCAACATTAGTTTAAAGAGATCACGAAAAGGTTTTTAAAACGAAGTTATCAACACTTGAAACTTCATCTATAAAATGTATATGAAAAAAATTAGTTGTTGGAGGCGTTATTATGTATGTAAATTGTAATAATACGTAACTTAATTGCAAAGCCCCTATAGCTCAGTGGTAGAGCGCCAGTCTTGTAAACTGGAGGTCTGTAGTTCGATCCTGCATGGGGGCATGCTTAATTATTTTTGGCATCTAAGTTGGTGTTTTTTTTCCTTTCGGAATTTATAATAGTTTGACATCTTTATTTATTTATTCATTTTTATCTGAATTTAAATATTTTGGCTCTTTTTTTCTGAAATAATGGCATTTTTTGTTTATTTTTTTCTGAATTTAAATTCTTTTGGCACTTTTTGTTTATTGTTTCTGAATTTATATATTTGCACGTTTTGTTTATTTTTTTCTGATTTTAAAGTCGTTTTCTATCCAAAAACCAATTTTTTTTTCTTAGAGTTCATTTTCTTTCTTCAAAACAGAATTATCGATTGTAACTAGCAATCCGCTGATATCTAAGGCGTTAAATGAATGTTATTGCTAAGGTCGTCAACCTTTTTGATATAAATTATTAATCTCCGGAGATATAAAATTTAAATTGATCACATATATGTTCATTGTTGAACTAATATATTTATCGATCAAGATATAAAGTTATAAACAAGCACTCACCGACCAAATTAGTTGGTTTAATTGTGCTATGCATTTCCATCAGTTTGAACTATCAAAGGGCCTAGAGATATGAACCACATAAATCTCACACATGCCTCATTTCGTACAAGAAAGCGATCTTTATGGTTGCCCAGTGGAGGTGCAATGTTGGGAACACGTCGAAGCACGTCTTCGACACCTAGATATGGGGGCCACGACTCAAAATACTACTAGCAAGGGTGATAACCATTTTAGGGGCTAAACAGAAGTAAAGAGTTTAGGGTTCTTTGCCATTTTTTTTTGTGAAGCTAGACTAAATGATCTTTCGTTGTTTGTTGCTTTGGATGCAAATGGTAGAGATATGTTTTTTTTTTAACAGCAAAAACTTTATATATATATAGACCCAGCAAGCCGCTAGAGAAAGGCGTACAACCACGACAACCCGACAAACTAAACACCGAAAAAAAAACAGATTACAATAAGTCTAGGACATCAAACGTGACCCATTTGTTCCAATCAATATTGAAGCCGCCTTGACACGATAGGAGATCCAGAAGAAAGCATCAGCCTTTATGTTCTCCACAGTCGACATGACCGACTCGAATCTATTCTCGAACACTTTCAGATTGCGAGCCTTCCAAATTCGCCAGATAGCGGCCATCACCACTGTGTAGAGATATATATGTGGCCACAAACTCTATCTTGTCTGTCTTTTTATAGTAAATAGTTAATTTGTAAATTACGATTAGAAAACAATGTTATGAAAATGATTTTTTAATAAAAACGATATATGAGGATCTATGCAGTGATAAATGCTTTGGATATATGCAACAATCGAAATGTGCAATACTTACGAAAAAACCTAATCTTTAGAGCATGCGAATAGTCCCACCCAAAACTTTAATTCACTTTTACTAAACTACTCTCTCTTGTTCTGTAATAATTCTGATGTATTGTTTAAAATTTTAGGGTTATTGGATTTTAACATCCTGAAATATTGATTATTGGTCGCTGACACACTGAACTACAAAATTGATTACCATCACACTGTACTTTCAACTTCTTGGCTTGTGTTACCCTCGGACTAACCATGGTTTGTTTTTTTGCTGACGTGTCCATTTTTGATGATGTGGCATGGTGACGTGTTATTTTTGTTATTTTAAAATAAAATATTAACAATTAAAAACACATAGATGGGACCCATCAATCTATTTTCATCTTCCTCACCCACCCACTCCCACCCTGTGCTCATAAGTCATCTCCCCAACCCAGCCTGAGTTAAACGGCTCCGGCAACTTTGAACCAACCAAAACACACTATTTCTTAAAGTGAAGGCGTCGCCGGCCATCTCCATCCAAGACGACCACATAACCTCAACGACATTGTGTATTAGGATCTGGTTGTTGAGCATCTCCAACCAAGACGAACACATAACCTTCACCACCCGCAGCTTAACACCACCACCACCTCCACCAACCACCAACACACCCTCACCAACTTTAGTTTATTAGAGGGAGAAAGAGGGAGCTGAGAGAAGGGAGGGACGCAGTGGCAGATCTAGAAATTAATTTCAGTAGTAATGTTTTTCATTTTTTTTATTTTAGTAGTAATGTTTTCCAAATATCGTAAAAAAACAAATTTTCCACTACGCGCGTGAAGTTGAGTAGCAACGGACGCGACACCTAGCTTCAAGCTAGGTTCGCCTCTGGAGAGAAACTAGAGGGTTCTGGTAGGTCACCACGGCGGTGGTGTGGTGGTGAGGCGGCGGAGCACGACGATGGTCCTCTATATACCCTTTTAATACCTGTTAATTTTAGGTAAATATTGTTCAAGAATGCTATGTCGGTATTGTAGATTATGCCCAGATCTAGTTGAAAGGCTTCGATTGATAAAAAATTAAGCTTTTATTGGATGTGTTTGATTTGGAGTCTTAAAAATTTGAGCTTGATCCATTTTTATATAGGAAATCTGTAAAGACTTTGGTTCTTGAATTTAATTTCTTAGCTCCCTCTTTCTCTTTCTAATAAACCAGGTGGAGGTGGTGTTGATGGTGGCTGTGGTGTTGAGAGAGAAAGGGGTGGAGGTATTTATAAAAATCTGATTTTTTTCGTGATGATTCTGTATAAATATGATGATTGTGCAAGCCATGTAGGATAAAGTTAACACATCACCATGCCACATCAGCAAAAAAACTAACCATAGTTAGTTAGTGGGTGACACAGGTAGGGCTGCAAACGAACTGAACTTTCAGTGAACAGTTCATGAACCGTTCGGCGGGAAGTTCGTTTGTGTTCGTTCGTTTAATAAATAAATGAACACGAACAAAATACTTCGTTCGTTTAGTTAAATGAACGAACATGTACAGAGGTTGCGTTCGTTCGTTTATGTTCGTGAACGTTCGGTAACGTGTTCGTTTATGTTCTAAGTTTAATGGTGTTTTTAATTTTTATAATTTTATTTTATATTTATTTTACCCATATAAATAAATAAATAAATTGCGGGGAAATTGGGTTTTAACACCCTGAACTATTGATTATTGGCCGCTGACATACTGAACTACAAAATTGTTCACCATCATACCGTACTTTCAACTTCTTGGCCCGTGTCACCATCGGACTTACCATGGTTAGTTTTTTGCTGACGTGGCCATTTTGATGATGTGGCATGGTGACGTAACTATTTTTGCTAATGTGGCATGGTGACGTGGCCATTTTTTCTCTGATGTGGCATGGTGACGTCATCATGCCACATCAGCAAAAATGGCCACGTTAGCAAAATAAACTAACAACGGTTAGTCCGGGGGTGACACAGGCCAAGAAGTTGAAAGTACAGTGCGGTGGTGAACAATTTTGTAGTTTAGTGTGTCAGCGGCCAATAATCCATAGTTCAGTATTAGGTAAGTATATGGCTATATGAGATCAACAAACACTACTTTTAACATAATCATAAAATAAATAAATAAATAATTAATGAAAACTTCAAGTTTAAATAAATAACTAATAAATACTTCAAGTTTAAGATGAGAGCTTAATGTTTTAGGACATTGCGTCATTATGTTTACCAATATTATGTTAAATACTAGTAATTATGTTTGTATAATTAGGTTATATTTTTTTTGTGGATCTAGTTAATTTATTAATATATGTGAATTCAATTTTATTTGAAAGTTAATATATGCCCGTTTGTGTTTGTTTCTGTTCATAAACACTTGTTTGTGTTCATTAACGTTCGTTGATGTTCATGAACAAAATTAACAAACGAACTCGAACACGAGTGTTTTCTTAACAAACGAACACGAACAAAAAATCTCGTTCGGAAAACGTTCATGAACTGTTCGTGAACACATAATTTTCTTAACAAACGAACACGAACAAGACCTTGTTCGTATCCGTTCGGTTCGTTTGCAGCCCTAGACACACACCAAGAAATTGAAGGTGCAGTGTGGTGGTGAAAAATTTTGTAGTTCAGTGTGTCAACTGTCAATGGCCAATAATCAATAGTTCAGAGTGTTAAAATCCAATTTCCCTAAATTTTAACATGTATCTGTGACTTACACCGTACTAATATAGGTTGTTGTTTCCTATATACTTTACGTCACCCTAACAAATCATCCACAAACGCCACACAACACCCCACAAAACTTCAAGGCAACAAAACAAATGCACCAGTTCCAATGCATGGACATTCCCGCTAGTTTTTTACTAAAGTCGTTAAGTATTATTTGGCTAGTATTCATACATATCCCATTAAGATAATTAAATATAAGAGTTAATTGCAGTTTTCATCCATGTGGTTTGCACCAACTAACAGGTTCAGCACGAGTATAGCACATTGAGCCCCTGATTTTTGTCGGGCTAACACTTTACATCCCTCATTTTAACGTTAGATAGTATTTCTGTTAGTTTGTGGGTGAAATGATTATTATACCCCTCCATCTTGTTCTCCAACCAACCCACCCACCACCACCACCACCACCTGCAACACCACCAATGGCGGCAAACATGACCGCCCTTTACTATTCGATCTCGGACTTAGCGGCCGATGACACCTTCTATCACAAACCAGTATTCACATCTCCACCATCTTTCACACCGCCAGGCACAAGCGGCGGCAATGACACATGAGATGAGGGCCACGGGGCTGTCCGCCAATACATCTTCCTATTTTTGTTGTTGTTGCTGCTGTTGCGCGAAGTCTCGCCGTTATCACCATCCCTACCACACTCATCCTCCCATTTCCCTACCATTCCACTAAATAACAAAACACTAGCTACAATCAAAATCCACACCGGTAGATATTAACACCTTAACAGATTAACAAATTTCACCTGCATACATATTATTAATAAGAAATTTGAATAAAAACAAATGCTAAATCAATAACTTAATTAACACATAAATAAACCTAAAAATAGTATCTTATAGATCTTAATCTAAAGGAATATATAATTTAAAATTGAACTGAATAAAGGCAATTAGGAACCGATTTATTGGGTTTTGAGGGGCAATGAAACACAAGAAACATGTGAATGTGTGTGAAATTGAAATTACTAGTATTAGAGCATTCACAATAGATGCTCCATAATAGTGTGAGGAGTACCTCTATATTATATAGAGTGGGTATAAGTGGTTGTGAGTAGAGAAGAGATAAAATATATAGATGAAACACTGTTCATCAGTAAATTTGGAGGAGACATTGTTCACCCTCCTTAATTTTTTAATATTTTTAAAAGTGGTTGTGAGTAGAGGAGAGAGAAAAGGTAATAATAAAAGTATAGAATAAGTATTATTAAATAGAAATGGAGAGAGAAATGTAGTGATTTTTAGTGTAATTATAGAGATGGAGATGGAGGATTTACTGTGAATGCTCTTATTAAGAAGTAAAGAGAGATTTTAAGGATTTAAGGAGAATGAAAACCTGAAGGAATATGGAGACAAAAGGACGAAGGAAATAAGAAGAAGAAGAATGGAGCTCTCTGGTTAACAAAGGAGAGGGAGGGTGGCGGCGGCGGTGGTGTTGCAGGTGGTGGTGGTGGGTGGGTGGGTTGGTTGGAGAAAAAGATGAAGGGGTATAATAGTCATTTCACCCACAAACTAATAGAAAAACTAGCTGACGTTAAAATGAGAGATGTAAAGTGTTAGCCCGACAAAAGTCAAGGACTCAAGGTGTTATACTCGTGCTGAACCTGTTAATTGGTGCAAACCACAGGACGAAAACGACAATTAACTCTCACTCTCTTAATGAGCCTCCAAGTTCACGTTAAACATCGTCTCAAGTGATTCCATCATGGGCAGGTGATAGATTTATGGTTTCATTCTCGTGGACTAGATGGAGAAAAAGTGGAGAATAAGTGTGAGAGAATTTCTGACAAAGCGGTAAGGGGTTTAACTATTGATGAGCTAGAACATAGCGACAACCTTTTGATCTTGTGAAGCTATAATTTAAAAAAGATAAGGTAGCGTAAGTTGTTTGGTTAGTGGAGTAATTGAGAAGTACCCCATCCTCATAATTTTTTAGGGAATTGGATTTTAATAACATCAACTATTCAAAATCAGCCGTTGACACCCCAAACTAAAAAATTGACCATATATAATCTGTACTATTAACATATTGGATTCTAATACCCAATGTGGTTTACGCTTTTTAAAACCAAGGTTTAAGTACCGATAAGCTAGAATACTGTTACGACCCCTTTTAATCTTGTGAACCCATAACTTTAAATAGATAAGGTGACATAAATTGATTGGTTACTAAAGTGGGTTCTAACTAATGAATTTGAGAAGTGTCCGCATCATGGGCGAAGGATAAGAAGGGCCAGGGGTGGCCCTGGCCCCCCCTGTTTTCTGGCGCAGTGGTATAAATTTGCGATTTTCATAGGTAAATTGAGTCCGGATTGAGTCCGGCCCCCACCGATTTCGAAACCAAGCTTCGCCACTGGTCCGCATCCCCTTAAATTTTATTTTAACAAAATTAGAATATGTTAAGAGACCTTTAGTGTATTATTTTCCGTATACATTTCCAAGAAAAGTGTTCAAGTCTCATCACTTATTCTTAAAGTCCAATTTATTTCTCTAATAAAACTTATACTATTATCACGTGTGAGGGCATCTAATACTCTTATCTATAGCATCCAAACGAAATCTTCCAAATAACCAATCACCTCATCCCACACACCCTTTTCCTCAATCCATCCAAAAACACACCTACAAAAACCTCAACCAACCCTAAAAAAACATCATAGTTTCATCCTAAATTCCTACCATGATTGCAAAACAATCCAAATCCCAATCCACACGTAAATCTAGAACCAAACTCCGTAAACCTAAATACCTAAGCCTCCGGTTTCAACTCACTGCCACCACACCACAAATGCCACCCATCAATAACCATGATCATGATCATGACCATAAACAACAACTTAACCTTTTTCCATTACACCCAGAGAACCTAGTGGAACAAGATAAAATAGATGAAGAACCTATCATTGGTTGCATGTTTTCATCTGGTGACGATGTAGATGTAGCTGCCACTACCCTAACTGGAATACTAAGCTCTGAAGCCGATGACGAGGAAGAGGATAACAGTCACAACACGAACAATGTTCCATCTCCTTCGTCGGTAAACTATGCCGACGAGGAGGTGGAACTTGTTCGGACCGCGATGAGGCGGAATAAAACGGAAAAAGTTAATGATCAGGAAAAATGGGTTTGTTATTCGGAGGTTGTGGATAGGAAAAAGGTGGTTAGAGAGATATCTTCGTCGTCATCTACGACGACAGCTTTCTCCTGTCGTCGTAATAATAGTAGTAGTAATAGTAATAATATTAATATTAATCAGAATAAAAGCAAACTGGTGTTGAAGCTTGACTATGAGAAGATCATGAAGTCTTGGGTCAATAAGGGGCCACTTTACATTTCGGATGTGGATGCTCCACAACCACAAACTGTACCCGATCTCCAAGATGATCATGACTTCTTTTTATTACCATCTTTCATCAATGTGAGATTTATTTCATCTCCTTTTCATATTTCACATTTATAATTTATAAAACATATAAAGCACTACTAGAAAAGGGTCTGATTTCCTACGAATAATTCAAGTATGAAAAAATGGTTGGTTAATTCCTACGCGGTTTTTGACAAAATTTCAACACGCTAGAAAACCCTAATTTAGTGACTGTGTACAGGCAAACTATTGTCTTTATACCCAAATTTGGCGTAGGAAAATTTTTTTTCGATTAATAAATTTTCATATCTACGAAACAAATTACATAAGGATAGCAGGTAGGCAGGAAATGACTCAATTTTCTAGTAGTGAATTTTTATGCGTTTACAAACGAATGTATTATACGGTATAATTCAATAATATATAAGTACGTGAATTATTGATGCTATATGAATTATTGTTGTACCTCGTCTAGGTCCTGCTAGGTTTCAATATCTCCTTTTTCTAATAAGTAAGAGCTTGACTAAGAATAAACAATAATATGTCATGAACATGTGTACATATACCGGAATGCTAGATACATAACATAAAATATGTAAGAACTGTATGCACGTTTTTCCATAGGTTAAAACGTGTAAGGAACCAAACAAACAAGAATATGTTTGTGTTCTTTCATTTAACTTTAATCGAACACGAACATAAAAAAAATATAATATTTCATCTTTGTATATTAATATGGTGGGCATGTTCATGCTCGTTCGTTCAAAATCTAAATGAACAGTTCACAAACGTAAATTACACAAACAAACAAAACGAAAATATTTGATGAAACATAAATAAATACAAATAAACATAACTGAATAAAGACAAACGAACACAAATGAACATAAAGGAACGCAAGCGAACATAAAGACATTCAAGAACATAAACGAACGAACAAAACACGTGTTCATGTCCATGCGTTATAACATAAATGAACATAAACAAACCTTCCGCCGAACATTTTACAAATAGCTCAAGAGCATTTTGCTTTATACTATGACATATCTTATGTGAGGCGCGGCACTTATGTAACCACTTTCTTTATATATGTCATTTATCACGTAAATATACATTTTGTGGTTTTATCGTATATCTACTTAAAGTTGTTTTCGTATTGAACAGGCTTTTTATAAATAAGATATCAATATCTTTAATCACATATAACCGCAAAAAATTACATTAAGATAGCGCCTGACACATTAAGATAACGGGCAGGTGGACAACAACCGCAAAAAATTATATCAATGAACCCACTAAAAAATTAAAATAAAAACACATGTGTTGGAAGCATACTGTAGAAGCATAAAGTTGAAGTTGAAATGTCGTCCACAGTCCACTTGTAAAAGGGCCGATTTTAATAGCAGTGGGCCTGTTAAGCTGTTACTATTATTGATGACCTCCGGTGCGTGTCAGACCCGTTGCTATTTTACACTTTAATGCTTAGTATTGTACCATACAACTTTAATCACACAACTTATCCCACCTAATTAGGTCCAAGGAATATAAAAATATAAACAAACTCTAAAGATTTGTGACCGAGTATTTTGATATAAGATCGCCGATCGGGGCCTCAAGGCGGGTAGGGTGTGCGGGCTTCAGGTTGATGCGGCAAAACCGCCGCCATCAATGCTGGTAGGCGGGTGCGGGCTTGGGTGTGGGCGTGCAGCAGCAGCTTAAGCCATCGGGGAATAATCTTCATCATCCACACATTTTAAAATCAAAATTACTGCATTGGCTTCTCTATCTAATTTCAATTATGAAAATTATGAAAGTTTGGAGAATTAATTAGTTGGTTAATTCTAAAATATTAAGATATATATGTCTAGGGGGGCGGACTGCTTCACTGAATCATTTTCAATTTCACTGACTTACACTAGTCATACACTGTCACATCACAACACTTCAATGATTCACTTCAACTCTTCTTCTTCACTGATTCTTCTCCATTTTTCTTCAACATCATTTGGCCGGACACCGTGAAATCCCTTTTTGTGAACAAGAAGAACGGTGGCGGTGGTGGCAATGGTTACAAATGGTGGTGATGATGATAGTTGGGGAAACGTGGTATAGAAAGAAATAATATTTATTTAAATTCACGGGTTTACATCCGTTAGATAGAACCAGAAAAAGGTTGACGGGACCTCTACTAGCACTACCGGTGACGGTGTTACCGTACTGATAGTGGGGTATCCGTGACCAATTCTAGTGGTGCTCCGTCCACCCTAAAAATGCAACTTGAGGTGCAAAATGAGATAGATTTACGATGGTGACTCTTCCAACCAATACATGTTAATTGGCAACTCTTTATACATTGGTTCATAAACAAATAATATCATTTTTGATATTGAGAACACAACCCTCAACCCTTTATTGTTAGTTTAAATTATTTTTCCATGATTTAATTTTCTTTTCCGCAATGAACCAAATTCAATATAAATCTATTGTAGTTTCATATAAAAGTTTGAAACCTATTTTATTTTAGCTTTTACAACATCCCGTTACAACATGCAAGTAGCGTCAACCAGCATCAACCGGTAAAATACAATCCTAAAGCTTTAAGGGAGTTTCATCACTTAGATTAACCATGGCCATGTTAACTTTTTCTTCAAAGAACTTGTCGTCAGCTATGCAAGGATGATAATTTTATTTTAAAAAAAGTTCACTTTCACTAAATAGAACACACCAAATCAATAATATTTATTTATTCTTGTAACTCTGATAAAAAGCAAAAACCTTTATATCATGGAATATTGTTTCAACCCATGGTAGCTTTGCTTTTGAATCTAGATGACGTGGATTTGTGTGATTGGGTAAATAAGTTAGGGTACATGAGAGTATGAGAGTTGTGCCCCTAGCTAGTACGCTAAGATTTGGTATAGTTATAAACTTTATCTGGTTTTGAACGTATATGATCTTAGATATAAGATTTGGTATAATTGTAAACTTTAACGGGTTTGGACGTATATTATATTAGGTGGATAAAATCTTTTAAGAATAATGAGTAATGAGTAGTTACCAAAAACATGTTGGATAGACAAAGTTGGATCCTACACTAATGAGTTACTTTGAACTTTTTATTTTCGGGTTCCGAAATGAGATCTAATATCGTTTGTTTCATCTACATAAACGCTCAGGTCACAACACATGGTGAACGTGATAACGGTGGCAATGGAGGGTTGTGGATGGTTCCGCAAATGGCACATAAGGAAAACAATGGCATATGCAAAGGAGATGTCGCATTGCAAGCAGGAGAGCCGAGTCCAGTGGCTCATAATAGAGAAGCAAGTGTACAAAGGTACAAAGAGAAAAGACGCAATCGTTTGTTTGCTAAAACGGTACGCTATGAAGTACGAAAGCTCAATGCCGAGAAACGCCCTCGTGTTAAGGTAACACGCACTTCTTAATCTTGTCTATTATCGGATTGTATTCAATTGTTTGTTCATATTGTTTTAAAAATATTTGCAGGGAAGGTTCGTGAAAAGCAGTTGAGCAAACAAATTAAATTTGTGTTAAAACTTAAAACCCCCCTTTTAAAGTGGGAATGTATGTAGGACGATGTACATTTTTATTGTATATTGCAAAATTAAGGTAATAAACTGTTACAATTAACTCGAATAACCAAACCATAACCGAGAAAACGAACGGACTTAACTGAATCAGTTGAGAAACAGATTGTTCGGTTTCATGATGGCTACTGGACCGCATAGCCTTTGAATAGTAGATTCAGAAGATAAACCCTAACTTGACAAATCTGATTGGTGGCATTATTGGCAAACAGAATAACAAAAAGTGGTCACATATTAAAAAAAAAAATTGGTTAACTAATTTAAAACCGAACAAAGTCTACCCACACTTGATAACTAATTAATAGAAGGTTTAACAAAACCTTTCCCTTCTACTATTCGATCTTCTTTTCCGTCATGAGCAAGTGTCCTAGTTTTAATCACTTCACAACCGTAACTCTCACGTGCAATTTAAGGGATACTTAAGATTTTTAAAAGGCTGCTACTAAATGTATCTCTCGTAAACGTAAAGTACAACCATCGTAAGAGGGATAATTAAGTTTGGAATTCTGTATATACCTCCAAACTGGAAGACCATTGTGAATGCTCTAAGATAGGGTGTAGTGGTGTACTCTCATCTATTAATCTATTAATTATTATTATTAATTAATTATCTATATCTATCTTCTATATCTATATCTATATCTATATATATTGCAAAGGGAGAAATCCTACATGTCATACTCTTATGCAATCTCTCCTTTGAGAGATGCCACATAGGATGTGATGTGGCAAGTGTAAACCAATTAAAAAAAGGAATAAATATGATTTAACCTAATCTATTATAATCTTTGACCTAATCTATTAAAAACCTAATCTACTAAATCTAAATGTTAAAACTTTATTATTTTTACTCTCATGTTTCCTCCCATAACTTTTAAACGTTAATATCTTTTATATACGAGATTTTTTAAAGAAAAAAATTACACCAAATTAACGAGCGTTTTATTATCTTTCCAACGAGTACCATAGTGCTATATAAAAAACGGAGAAAATCAAGTATAAAAAATACGAATCTCTGTGCCGGTGTATAAATCTAGTGCCATTACAAATGAATTCAGAAGTTTGTAACGTTAACATTAGAGTTATACATTGTTTTAGTTTAGATATTAATATTAATATTAGAGTTATACATTGTTTAAGGTTAGGCGTTAACATTGGAGATACATTTTAATTGTTTTAGGTTAGGTGCTACCCGAAGCTTTATTGCATAATAATAATAATAATAATAATAATAATAATAATAATAATAATAATAATAATATATTTTATTATGTCATATTAGATATTTCAACTCGGGACGCTCCCGGGATAAAAACTAGTTATTAATATATATAAAAGAATTGAACGTTGCTGACGTGGCGTGCAATGGTGGCTTCAACCTCTCCATTAAACTGCCACGTGGCATCATAATTGAAAGATTTTAGTGATTTTAAATTATTTTGATTTTTAATAAAAAAAAAGATAAAACCCTAAAAGAGATTGAGTTATTTTAGGAAAAAATAATTTAAAAACAAATTTAAATTTCTCTCTCTCATATTTCCTCCCATAATTTTTAAACGTTAATATCTCTTATATACGAGATTTTTTAAAGAAAAAAATTACACCAAATTAACGAGCGTTTTATTATCTTTCCAACGAGTACCATAGTGCTATATAAAAAACGAAGAAAAAAACGACTATTTTTTTGTGGAGTTTCGTTCATACAGGAAAAAAAACACAAAGTGTTCAGGTTATTCATTGATCATGTTTTTTCTTTTAAACCAGCTTCTTATCTACGATGTTGTAATTCAGCCCAATCGTCATGCTATCATTGGAATTTTACTTTTCTAAAGATGGATAGGTATACTTCATCAAGAGAAGATAGGAGAAAGAATCGTGTAACACTACAATACATAGGTTAATTTTTTATTTATTTAATTACAAGAGTAATAATTATTACTATTAGTATTAGTATTATTAAAATGATTATATTTTTCAACCCCGGGACCCTCCCGGGGTAATCAGCTAGTTTTTTATTATGAGAAAGTATAGGGTACAAAGTTTTCTTAATGTGATAAGTGTAGGAAGCCACCACATATTGACACGTGTAAACCATGGTTAACTATACCTAACTCAAAACACCCTTCTTTCCTTCCTTTTTGTGGTAGATCTGAACTAACCACCCTTCTCACAAACTTTATCTTCATCTTCATCATCTGATCCGCTAGAAGAGCTCGATCCCTCATCAATATAGATGGTTTATACTCCTCATGATCACCTTCCAACCCCACCTTTTTACCTTTTTTATTCTCTTTTTTCGTAATCGGAATCCGAACCCGACCTCAATCGTTGTTCGACTTCAACCCTACCTCAATCGTGGCTCAGATCTAGTCACTTCCATCTATCTTCGGAGAAGACAACCAAGCCAACATCTCAGTATCTCTGGCTAATCACAAAACAAAGGAAAAAGAAGAAAAAAGACAAAAAAAAAAAACCAATCCATAAAAACCTTACCCCAACTGTGTGTGAATATAGTTGTTTGTTTGTTGGAGAAAAACAGAGGAAAATAGGAAAAAAGTGAGGAAAAGGTGAGTTCTAATTATACTAAATGTGTTTTACAAAACAAAGTGCGTCTTACAAAAACCACGTTTTACAAAAACCAAGTGTGTTTTAAAAAAATCAAGTGCGTTTTACAAAAACCAAATGCGTTTTATAAAAAACTAAGTGTGTTTTGTAAAAACCAGTTTAAATAGTGTTTAAAAAACCAAATGCGTTTTATAAAAAACCAAATGCGTTTTACAAAAACCAAATGCGTTTTATAAAAAACCAAGTGTGTTTTGTAAAAAACCAGTTTAAATAGTGTTTAAAAAACCAAATGCGTTTTATAAAACAACCAAGTGCGTTTTATGATTTTCTGTTTAACAGTTTTTGATCTTCATCGTCTGAAACTTTTTTGAAAGCCATTTTTTTTCTTTAATTCTTCTTCTATTATCAACATCGTTTGTTTCTGTGAATAATACATGCGTTGATAGTGATTTTTGAATATGATTCGACTAATTTTATCGATTGAATTATCATACTCTGTTTTTTTCTATTTTTGCAAATCCGTTTTGATTTTGTTTGTAATCGAATGTTTTTGATTGTTTATTCATTCTGAACGTTTAATCGAGTTGAAAACGATGAAAAATCAAGTTCAATCGTTGAAAAATTTTGCATCGATTATGTCTGTTGTTATGATTTCATAGAAATTTAAACGTGTTTTTCCTAATTTACCCTTGGTTAGATCAACCCAAATATGATTAGGATTGTTAATTACCATCTTGCCACCGCCTAAATCTAATGGCTGAGAATGTTTCTTACACTTTGTATGTTAAGAAACTTTGTATGTTAGCCTCTCTCTTTTATTATATATATTTTTGTTTTTTATTTAGATTCTAAAGATCAATACTAGTATATTTATATTTATTTTTGTTTATATAATTAAGGGTTCTCTTCACTAGAAAGGTTTATGGTATGAGAGGAGATCACTTCTAGATTTATTAATCATTTCGGTTAATAAACAAGAGAAAGTATAGGATACATAATATCCTTAACGTGAGAAGGATAAGAAACAATGAGAAGTTGCAACCTGTTAACTATGGTTAAACCAATTAAACTAAATTACAGTCAATTAACTCAATTACAGTTAAATCAATGGGCAAATCAGACATTATACCTATAACTGTTACGTTAATAATTCACGTTTCAGATTCAATTCACGATCGACTAACTATTTTCGATTGACATCTATTCAATTCATGATTCAATTAACAATAATTTTATATGATTATAATTATGTTATGTTTTTTCATTCGACCAACATTTTTTTTAACGATTGATTACTACGAATGATCGTTTGATTTACTTAGGTTTACATCTTAATTATATGTTGTTAATCAAAATCAAGGATCATGGATGTATTGTACATATAGAAAGATTAGATGATGGAATTTTAATTATCAATAATGGTATGAAGAAGAAGAAGATACATAACGTGCGTTTATAGTTGTCAAATACTTTCGATTTTGTTTCAAGAAGAAGGATTAAACATATAAATTAGGTTAAAAAAGAAGTTGCAGATAAAGAAGATGAAGTTGGTGATAACAGACAGTTTTAAACGCACGTTGTAATGTTTAGACGCACTTGTTGTAGAATTTAAACTCACATGCCTTGACACGCACCTTGTAAGTGTTTGGACGCACCTTGTAAGTGTTTGGACGCACCTTGTAAATGTTTAGAAGCCCGTTGTAAATGTTCGGAAGCACGTTGTAAATATTTATATACACTTACAAGGTGTGTCCAAACACTTACAAGGAGCGTTTCAAGGCATGTGAGTTTAAATTCTACAACAAGTGCGTGTAAACATTACAACGTGCGTTTAAAATAATGTATGTGCGTTTAAAACACTGTTATCACCAACATCGTTTTTTTTTTCTGCAACTTTTTTTAATCTAATTTCTGTGTTTAATCATACTTATTGAAACAAAATCAAAAGTATTTGACAAATATTACGAGCGTTTATTCATAATTGTATGTTTTTCGTATGATTAATCCTCCCAGTGTAAAGCTCTGCTTTTTTTATTTTTTACGTTCTCGTTAATTGTAATCGAATGTTTTTTGTTATTTTGATTTTGTAATCATTCTGAACGTTTAAAACGATGAAAAATCAGATTTTAATCGTTGAAAAATTATGTTTCGATTGAGTCTGTTGTTACGATTTGAATAAAATTTAAACGTTTTTTTTCCTAATTTACCCTTGGTTAGATTAACCCAAATATAATTAGGGTTGTTAATTACCATCTTGCCACTGTCTTAATGTAATGGCTGAGAATGCTTCTTACACTTCTCACGTTAAGGTACTTTGTACGTTATCTCTTCCCAATAGCAAATATTTGAATCCAAATTATGTATAGATATCCTATAAAGTTTACGATATATTAAGGTTGTAGTTCATAAAATAAAACATTTACATAGTTATGGGTTTTTACATATGAAATGTAGAAAACATACAAACCATTACTAGCTTAATGGTTAATCAAGGTGTAGACGATCCAAAAATATGTGACAAAACACTACTCAACTTAACTATAACCAACACCTGCCAATCTTTTAATTAAGAGGCCATATTTGGTATGAAAATGGGCTCATAAGATGTCTTAAATACTATAACTTTATACTGTAATTGTACGATAAGGAGCGACCATGGCATTTGTGACTAGTTTCCTCTCCTTGGTTGCCGGATCTTGTAACATCAACACCTTGTCTTTATCTCTCACACCAACCATGTGTAGATATTCTTCGTCTTCTCGCTCTTTCCCTTTGAACAATACTCTTTGCTCTTTCGGGTCCAAGCTAGTCACCATCGATAATATCATCTTTAATTCTCCTGAAAAAACGAAAAGGGTATTCAAAATTTATAAAAACAAATATGATTAACTTTAAAATCCACTAGAGAACATGGCTATCAACAAGCCATTATATAGCTATTGTCTTGTTATTAGAGGCATAAATCCAAAATCTACAATAATGATAGATATAGATGAGATGACTCACCAAAAGTAGAAGTGGCTTGGATAGATATGTCATGCCACTGCGAACCAGTGACGACTCTAACCATGATAACCCCTTCCATGCTTTTCTCTATGATCTCTCTCTTTTGAACAAGCATTCCACCAGGTCTTAACTCCCATTTAACTTCTGTAACGATAGTCGTATTGCATTGTTGGAGACTAACTGTATTTCTCTTACTATTGTTATTGTCACTGATTTTGCCAAATCGTAATTTCGAAAAACTTCTAGTCAATTTCAATGACTTAAACTTCATCATCTTTGGTTTGATGTCTTTCTTTCTGTTTATGTTTGTTGAAGGGAAAGTTGTGGAGTTGGTAGTTATATACTAGTGTCTTGAAATTGAATAATAAGAACAAACATTGGGTAATTAAAACATTGAAGGATTGTCCTTTTCTTTATCTTTTTTTAATGTTTATTGATAAGGGATTAAGCACATGGGCCGGGTTGTGAAGGGTTGCTTAATTGGCGGGATCGAACATTTTAATTGTACGTGTAAATATAAAGAAAATAATATTAAACTTATATATTCTAGTGATATTATTTATTCTATGTTGACATTACTATTACTAATATGAACGTTACTGCAAGAAAATTGTTGTTTTAGGGCGTAACGAAATTTGTTGAATAAAATTACCGATTTATAACAAGAAAATTATAATTTGCGGGAAGTTGCATGATATAAGTTTTCACATGTTTGTAGTTTTTATGATAAAGTCTCTTCAATGGCAAAAAATACAAACCGTCTCTAACAAACATACATTCTACACCTACAAACTTGTATCGACGTGTATTATAGTTTCATTATATTTTAAGTAAATTTAAGTATATTAAAATGATACTTATTACACTAAAAATTATCACCAGAACGTCGACATAATATGTCAATATCTTATGTTTGAGACGATGTTAATTGAGACTATCACAATTATGTAAGAAAATATCATGTCCTTTCACAATAATAAATTCGACTTTTAGCCGCTAATACCTGGCATAGGTCGCCGCTAAAGGTCATTAGCGGCGACGGCCGCTGCTAAAGCCCTTGCTTCCTTTGATTTGTTGCAAAAGACTAATGTGCCGCCGCTAAAGGTTAGTAGGCGCTGCCAAAGGCCTAGACGTGGAGGTTTATGGTGGTGGCAGTAGTGGAGTAGTGGTGGAGGTTTACGGTGGTGAACGAGCTCGAGTCAGGGAGGGACGAGAGTGAGGGAACGAGAGAGAGGAGAGATCGGGAGAGTGGAGAGAGAAAGCTGAGAGAGATAGAGGGAAAAATTGCAGGGAGGGAAAGAACGTATTTGGCGCTACCTATAATATTGTTTTTTGAGTTTTGCCGTCGCCGCTAATAGTAAAAAAGTAACATTTATTATTGGCCATTGGATCTGGCTCTTGATCAAGGGTGGGGGTTTATTGGATCTGGTTCGTGTAAGATTTCAACCTTTAGCGACGACCCGCCACCTGTTTCCCTAAAGGTGTCGCTTCTAATGACTTAATTTTTGTAGTGTTTAAGGTACCAAATATTGGCAAAGATTACATAATGTTAGCTATAAACACCACATTCAAATTATATATTATCGTCACAAATACATAAAAGTTATAATGCCGAATATGTGGCCGCCTTTAATTTATTTAGTTAAATGATATGATCGAATTAACTTTAGTAATAATAATAATAATATAAGGTGAAATACGTAATATACCTTAATAGGGGACAGATTCTTGTTAGTGCGGGTGCCGATGATTTAGGATTGGTATCAACCCATGTGTTAAATAGAGAAAGATAATCTAAACAAGTTTATCGATCATGTCATGTATGAGAGCCATTAATAAAGTTTTATCGGCGACCTTCATTTCTTTATTTTTCAGGCTTGTTTGTTTCTTTTAATAAAACCGAATAAGATAAGTTGTTCAAGTTACATCAAGTTTGTTCATCATATACCTTTTAAAGAAAAATAATTTAACCATGCATGCTTTAATGCTAGGGACACTTCATAGAAGTACTCTATATGTTATACAGGTGCAGCTAGTCCAACTTCTTGAGCAGGCGAGAGATTGAAGAACGGACATTTGCATGAGTTCCTTGCCTCGCTCCTGCAAATAACTGATAATTAACTAATAGTGTGAACGGTTGAGAACACCGGAGAACTAGAAGGTTTGGCAGGGTGCCTAGTTCTTATGGACAACGATTCAGGACTTAACATGCTTCCACTCATACCAAAACTTTTAAAAAAGAAAGATTGTCAACACATGCCAGTTATGGCGTTATCATCCCTAGTATATTCATTAACATCACAATGCTAATCTATCATTTGATTTGCAAGATATTTAACTGAAAGGTTGGAATTAGGGGTGTTCAGAATAACCGCAAACCAAATAAAAACCGAAAACCGAACGGTAACCGTAACCGAAAAAACCAATCCGAACAACGAATTTGGTGTTTGGTTTGGTTTTAACCGAAACCGAATTGCTAATTCGGTGTTTGGTTTGGTTTTTGGTTCTACATTTTTTTATTTGGATAACCGAATAAACCGGTAAAATAATTAATTATTAAATAACAATAATAATATTTAATAAGCCATATATAATATATAAGCCCAAAATATTAAAGGTAAGCCCAACCCAAAATAAAGTCCACCTATTTGTGGGTAATGTTTCAGAGTATAAGTCTAGTATCCAAGTATATGTTTCTCCATGATTGCATCAACCGTTGGTCTGATTATCAAGCTACACGATTTATATGTTTAGTATTAATATCTCTTTATTTTTCGTATGCAGGTTCACTAGAGTTGGAGAAAGATTTAAGTTTGAAGTTTATTTATATTTTGTGGAATTGAAAAAGACTTATTTACTATTTCTAATTTCTATGATGTTTGGGTTTGCGTGGTTTGATTTTTTGGTTTATATTAATTGCTAACTTTCTTTTCGGATTTCGGAACACAGAGGTATATAAGTTAGAGAGAAAAAAAAACTTCGTTTCAATTTGGTTGAATTTGGTTTGTTTGGTTTAAACCGAAACCAAACCGAATTCATTTGGTTGAATTTGGTTTGGTTTCCATATTCCTAATTTGGTTTGGTTTGGTTTTTGGTTTGGGGTACAAAATTTTGAAAACCGAATAAACCGAATCGAATAAACCAAATAAACCGGAAACCGAACCGATGAACACCCCTAGTTGGAATGTTGGATACAGTAGAGATATAAGGATTTCAAAAAAATATTTATTTAATTTAATTAACAATGTCCCAAATTGACTACATTCATTTCTTTAAGTAATATTAAAACATTAAAAAGTTATAATATATGGGTTATTGAATTGTAATGAAAATAGATAAATGGTTTTAATATGTTTTATAATAAATCTCCTCTTAATATCGCTAGATTATGTTATTTAAAAAAAGTAACTCAGGTTATACCAATGTGTGGTATAGTAGTAGTGACTAGAGTGAGCAATAATCGGATCATCAACCAAAACTGAACCAACGAAACCGAACTGAATTAACCAAGAACCGATTAACAGAAAAACAAATTAATTGAAAATCGGTTATGTGTTTTTTCTTGTACCCTAAGTTAACCGAGCCGTACTGAACCATTCATATTTTGATATATTTCTAGTTTTCATACCACCACCATTTCATGGATTTATACATTCATATCATGTATTTATACATCAATATTATGTATATTATGGTTATTAACCGAATCAAAACCAACAAATTAATTGAATAAAATGAACCGCTTAACCGAAAATCGATTGGTTAATAAAATGAATTAACCGACAACTTTGGTTTCGGTTAAGGTTAATTACCGAACGAAACTAAAGTTTGCACACCCCTAGTGGTGACATATAATGTTGTAACCAAAACCAACAATGTTGGCTTGGATCTCAGTAACAAGGCGAGAATGGAATTACCCACGTCGTGATGCTCTTGGTGAATAGATGGAGTTGTTATGTGTATCACCAAACCTGGTATTGAGCTATTCACCGTTAGAAAGGGTCTCGAGGATGAAGCCTTGGGGAGCATGCTCAAGTCAACATATACTTGGTATGAATCTAGGCATACAAGTAGGCATATGAAAAAAAGAAAAAAATACAGAAATCGTTCTTTATGTTTATATCGATTTTCAGTGGTTGTCCTTTAACTTTAAAATTGATGAAAATCGTCTTTTATGTTGTAAAATCTTGTAGGTCTCGTTCTTTAGGCCTAACCTGGTTAGTTTTTTGGTTAAGTTTGGTCATGTGGACCCTCATGAGGGCAAAACAGTTATTTACTATCATGTCTCCCTCATTTAAAAGAATCTAAAAATCTTTCAACTCACTCTCTCTCTCTCTCTCCAACCTCTGCTTCCCATCACCACCCTAAACCCTTTCACCTTAACACGCATAAACCACACCACCACCACTATCATCTTCACCATTGTCCCCTCTCTTTCTTCTCTCCCTCCCTGTCTCTTGCTTTGGTCACCATCTTCGGCAAGACAACCACCACAGGTCTCGGTGACAGCGACAGTAGTTATTGGTGGCTTGACATTGATATCCTAATCGAGGTTGTTTAATGGACCTGGTTCGTCTGTTGGGACTAAGTTTATTAGACACCCACCAGCTTGATTTCTAGGGTTTGGGATTGGATTATGTTTTAATTCTGTGAGATGAGCAAAGAACGTCCTCCTGAGCCGCTTGATTTCTTTATCTGGACGGTTGAGGTATGCTTCTTCAGTGTTGTTATAGATCTAACTTCATTCTGTTGTGTTTATTGAGTTAGGGTTTTGATGGTGTGAATTTGGGCGTTTTGTTGTTGACATTCTTTTTAGAGATTGTTTATTGGTTTTGGGTATTATTATTGCAGGGTTGATGAAATTTGGGAGCTTTAGGTCATTTTTGTATGTTTTTATAATATCGTTCCAAGTTTAGTAGATGTATCTGTATGACTGTATCAATGGTTTTTGTGCTTTAAATTTGTTCATGGCAGGTTATGGTGGTGGTGGCAGGTTGGTGGTAGAGGTGGTGTGGCCTGGTGGCGGATGTGGTGGGGGTGGTGGTGGTGGTTATTGAAGAATGTAAGTGCTGGTGGTGATAAAGATGGGGGCATAACTGTAATTTTGCTCTCATGTGGGTCCACATGACCAAACTTAACCAAAAAAACTAACTAGGTTAGGCCTAAAGGACGAGACCAGCAAGATTTTACAACATAAAGAACGATTTTCATTAATTTTGAAGTTAAAGGAAAACCACTGAAAAATGATGTAAACATAAATGACGATTTCTGTAATTTTTTCGTAAAAAAATAATCTCATAAACATGTATGTATTCAACGAGGAAGTTTGGTAGGAGTGGAGATCCCTTTCCAGTGCGGTTAAGTTTACTAAAAAGATTCATGAATGTTCAGATTTCTAACTGAATTGCCTGAGTAGACATGTTTTGCTATTGAAGTTGTTCTATAATTACTAACTAGGTGTATTAATACGCGCGTTGCGCGTTTTTTCACATGACGCGTTAATACGGATTTTGGTAACCGACAAAGGCATAGAGACTAACCTTGGACAATGAGAAAATACAAAAGTGGCAGCAGCTACGCGGAGAATACCAGGAATCTTCCGCGGTCCGCGGAACATGGTGGAGATGGCGCACGGTAGATGGGGTCGGTGGCCGGCTGCGTACGTTAGAGTGAAGCAGCTATTCATTTCGTGGTCGTTAAATATATAGATGATAAACGGACAAAAACCGAACCCGTGCGAAATCGAGTAAAAAACGCATTATGTCGGGGGCCAAAATGACAAAAAATAAACTTAATAAAAAAGTTGGTGGCCAAAACGGGAAAAAAAACTTAAACAAAAAGTAAAAAAAAACATTGTGTGGCCAAAATGAGAAAAACAAAAACTTCACAAAAAATTTGGTGGTCAAAATGAGAAAAAAAAAAGTTAACAAAAAAGCAAAAAAAAAAGTGGCAAAAATGAAAAATGTGAAACTATACTATTTAAATTAGAAGCTCTATTATATATATAATAATTATCCTATATATTAATCTTATATAGATCTTATTTCTTATTAAAAACATATTTCTTTTAGAAACGTCGTATTCCCGAGTTTAATAAACGAAAGGAAAGAAGAGAAAGGGAATTAAGGAGAGAAATGAAATGGAGTGGAAAGAAAAATTTTAATTAACTATCATGTTCCCGAGTTCGAAGGAATGAAAAGAAAACTAAGTATTTTATGTTTAAAAACTCGTTTCCTTCCAAATCTCCCCAATTTGGAAGGATGATACATGAAGGAAATAAACCAAAATTTTCCTTCAGTTTCTCTCCCTTTCTCTCCTTAAAAAAACTGCGGAGCACAATTTTTTTTTCTAAACATCCTTCCAAATCCTTTATTTTCCTTCTCTAAATGAAACTCGGAAACACAACATAACGGTTTGTCTTTAGCTGAATTGGATTTGTAACTCAAAAGGGGTAGCGGTGTAGCTTGTCACCCGTTTACCTGTCATAGTTGATTTTAGTTTTAAAAATATTTCTAAATGAAACTCTATAACATAGTGTTAGTGAAAAAAGAATGACTGAACCATACAACATGAAATGGGACACACGTTTGGCCATGAGAAATTGATGCTCTACTCACTCAAATTGATCTCTTTCCAATAATTTTAAGGGTAAATGCACCATCGGTCTCCATCTATATAGTAGCCTGGTTAGACAAACATGTTGACATTTATTACAAAATACATAATTTTAGTTATTGAAGTTTTGTTAACAAACCATGTTTTTTACAGTCTTACAGATATAGACATGCAGTGGAACCTTATAGTAGTTGTATTTTGAAGATTCTCACATGTTGCCTATATATTATGATGGAACAACTTTCTTCTATTAGATCAATATTATCAACTCTGTTTCCTCTATTGGTCTGCCTATGTGACCTGGAACACAATTTTAGTGGTTATAAATAATTTAGGAAAATACTATTAGCTTTGTAACCTGATTGAGAAAATAGTTTACCTCTATTTTCTTAATATAGTAATTGAAATAATGACTCTAAAAGAGAACAAAAGCACTTAGAGATGACATCATGACTCTTTGTGATGAAGACTGCTCCCATCAACTTATCGACCTATTACTAAAGCTTCAACAGCAATATATGTTTGCGCCAAACATCCTTAAAATAATCTGTAATCAACTAAGAGTTAACTAATTAGTATACACGAAACATTGAAGGCACAAGACTCATTCTCCCTATTAAACATACCCGAAAATTTAGCATACACGAAAATATGGTCTGACCATATAAGACGGGTTACCGCATTAAACAAAAATTTGGTCAGACCATATAATAAGGTTACTCCTTTAAACAAAAACTTGGTTTGACCTTATAAGGCCGGTTATCGGTGTGACCACAAATTGTTACAACCAAGCAGCCTAAATGGATGTGGTTTAAAAGCGTATAACACTATAATCAGACAGGTTGTGTTGTAAACATGCCTTACCAAATATATTCGACTATGAATCAATTATGATAATGTTACATGGGTAGGGTGCTAAACGGGTCATCCAAGCTTTCACAAGATCCTTAGCCACAATGCTATCTCTTAAAAAATTTCAAATAACACTTTAAATCCTCGCTTCATATTTCATTGAAATAGAAGAAACTGAACTTCTTTTACAGAAGAAAACAGTAGCTCCATAAGATCATCCCCATTCTGCCAATTGCCACCTCTATCACGCTAAATATTTAGTGTCAAACTTTCAAGCAAAGATAATCAAGCGAAGTCATATAAACAAACACCGTCTTAACTTTCTTGTAAAGAAGAAACCCAATAAAGCAAGGATTCGGAAAGACATTAACAAGTTTAGATAAAGCTTACCAGAAAATAACTTGCTGAAATTAAAAAAAATTGCAATAGGAACTTGACCGATATCGAAGGGTCAGTAAAAAATAAGATTAAAATCAGTTCCTTATTACCTTATTAGATAGGGTAAGTCAGGTGTCGAACCACGAGGAGTACTGTGGAAAGTGTTTGGTTTACTTAATTGATTACTAATTAACTAGTTGCAAGAAAAGTAAAATTCGATTGTTTGAGAATAATTGTGAAAACAAAATAAAAATTAAGATGTAAACAATTGGAGAAAAGGTAATTCCTCTAGGTTTTAGATTCAAAGTGACTTCAAGTAATTAGTTTTTATTGAGAAAATCACATACACATGATTAAGATAATTAATTAGTTGATTGTGATAATCGAAGACTAAGTACTTTGATTGCAGAACAACGAAAGGTTATCACACGGTTATCAATTGAAGATTACCAAACCCAATCCTTATCTAATATATCCTAATTACTAGAACTCTCGGGAATTGAAAGAATCGAAACTAAATTTTTATTTTTGATTCTTTTTTTACTTGTATTCTCTTGGTGGCATAATGTTATATTGATTTGAGAACACAAGCGAATAAGCATTAATGTTGTATATTTAATGAATTACTGTGAAATTTTAACAATGTGTCTCAAAACCTAAAGAACATGAAGCACTAAATAGTCTAAAAGAATGAAAAAAAGTGTTAAGAGGTTTAAAAAGATGAGAATAACCAAGTGATTTTCCTAAGCTAAGTTAAAAATCTAATGGCGAATGTAAAGATATACCAAGTACTGAACCACGTGACACTTGTGAAGAACCGAAAGAACTACTAAGGGGTAAAGGCCAAGGATAATCTAAACCACCTGTAGGGCTTAAGGTGTTAAATTTGTTTTCCTTTATTTCATGTGTAACTTACTTTTACATTATGAGGATTGTGATTAACATAAGTGTTTTCAATGAATTATTTGGCCTTGTTTGCTACAGTTGCTGATTAAGGAGGGATGTTGCTGACATATTTGCAGTTTATGTAATGCATCACATATATTTATGCTTTGTTCAAATAAAGGTTACATATTACCAGTGTTGCAAAACAAGGCCGAGTTAACCGATTACTCCCCGAGTGCTCGCTCCAGGGTAGGTCGTTGAGTATAGCCAGGTTGGCCGAGTACTCAGAGTACTCCTCGCATAGGCCGATTTGACCCCAGAGTACTCCCTTGATTAGTCCCGGTACTCGCTCCAGGGTAGGTCGTCGAGTACAAGCCCAGACCAAGTTTTGCAACACTGCATATTACAAAGTTCGTTGAATGGAATAAAATGTTAGATACTCGGAATGAGTGGTGGTTTGTAATAGACATCATAACCGAATGAACGATCAGTCTACCAGCCGCAACGCGCGGGCATTCCTACTAGTGAACAAAAACAGAAGAGATGCAAAAGAGATTATTATTACTATACGCATAAAAGTAGTAATCGAAGACGATATCAGGGAAAGGGAAGAGCTTTGATTAATGGATTTGTTGTGGAGAAAACTAGAGAGAGGAGACAAGGGAAGAATATTGTGAAGCTTAGTGTTGTGCTTATGTGATATGCCATTGACGTGTGAAGGGGTTCATGTGAAAGATGTTGTAATGTTTGATGGTTGTGAAGAGAAACAGAGTATTAATGCTAAACAGAGTATGAGTGTTTTGAGGAAGAAAGATAGGATTTTTAATAAACGAACATTTATATTCCACTAAAATAAATATGTGTTTATTTAATTGACACTTTCAAAATAAATGCACATTTATATTCCACTAAAATAAATGTGCGTTTTTAATTGTACTCTTTAATTAAAGATGCGTTTTTAATAGTATTATATCAATTATATACAAAATTTAAAGTGTGTTTTGGTAATTGTTTTTTTAAACGCACGTCGTTTTTTACAAACGCATTTGTTAATGTTTTAAAAAACGCACTTATAAACCTATTAAACGCACTCGTTAAACTATTAAACTCATTCGTATTTTTACAAACACACGTGTACAAATTACTGAGTAAACAAAATCAATAAAAACGCACGTATGTAATTAGATCTTCTCCTTCTTCATTCTCTTCTTGATTATAAATAATCTGCTCGTTATTCATTCTCTTCATTACTACCTTGATCGTTGTTTTTCTATAATCAGATATAATCAACAAAAAAAACTAAATATCACATTATCAATTGTAAAAAACATTTAAAAAATGATTGAAAAAGTAGAGCTTAATGACTAATACCATAGGAATATAGGATTATCAAGATCTAGGTTTAAATCATCAGCAGATATGTTTAAATCTGTATAAACATGATCAAAACATTACGAAACTATTGTTAATTAATGGAAAGTAAATTGCAAAACTTGTTTTATTTAAAAAAAATCAAATACAGATCATGGCATTAATTTCTTCAATCGAATATGATCACATCGTAATTGAAATCAAACTTGCTATATTTGATTCTACTATATTTGAATTAGCAGTTGAAAAAACAAAATGTTTAAACTACCTTTATAATCAACCGGGATTGAATTTATTAACCCTAACTATAGTTTACAAGTGTCATTATCATATGACTTTTTACACTTCCTAGGTACTTTGTACCCAATACTTTCTCACTTAGGCTATAGGGTGAGCAGACACCAAAAATGTCATGTCTTCATGCCATGTAGGACACATCACCAAAGTGGTGTCTCAACATTCTTAAAACATGGGTGGGGTGTGGAGACATGAAAAACCCATGTCTCAAGCATTTAATACTTTTTAATTTAATTTTGAATATTAAATTTAGTTTGTTTTTAAAGTTATAAATAAATAAAGTAATGTTAAAATAAACACTAAATATTATAAATAAAAATTACAAAAGCATGATAAAATTTAAAAAAAAAACGAACACACCGAAAAATAAAACATACGATTTCCTAAAATTTTATAAAACTACTTCCATTTTTCAACAAACTTGTCTTGCAATTTCTTCATCACGGCGCGTTGTTTTTCGGGATACTTCGAGATATCCGCCTCCATAATTCTCCACTCTTCCAGGGCCTTCGATTCATCAATCAACCGAATATTTTCCTTCTTGAGCTTTATTTTTTCGTCGTTAGCTTTGTTGAAAGCTTCCATAGCTGCGGTTAATTTATCAAGCTTTGAGGCACTCCCGCTTGTGCTACCCGACGCCGCTTTCTTTCCTGCCGCCGCTTCCTTTCGAGCTTTGTCCGACCTACATAAAAAACGCAACCATTTTTATACTATAAAGAAACGCTACGAATTATATAAAAAAACCTATAAATTTATAAACCTGTGGGGCGTTCCTCCTCCACATATATTGGTTCTTCGAACTCGGGCTCGTCGTTTATATCAATGTCGATTGGAACGGACGGGCCTGCTTTTTTAGCTTTAGGTTTTCAGTTGGCCCGTTCAACCTCGTTTCGGACCGCCGCCCACTTTTGTTCATCTTTCAAAACCTACCAAGCCCATATCATCGAGAATGGTCTGTGTACCTCAGTTTTATAGTCCGACAACACTCGCTCGAAAATCATTTGCTCGTTCCATCCACTAGGCGGGTTCGACTTAATACGGTTGTAAATTCCATTGAATTTACCACAATCCGAATTCATCTTTCTCCATTTCGAGCTTAGAGCATCGTTCGCTCGATACGGCTTAGCTTGCATATACTTATGAAAGTATTCGTTCGCCGTCTCCCATAACTTTTCAATCGATTGGGAGGTACCTTTGAATTAAAAAAAACGTGTATATATATATATATAATCGGAATTAAAAAAAACTAAATACACATATATATATTTTTGGAACAAAAAAAAAATACATAAATATATATACATATTCGGAATTAAAAAAAATACATAAATATATAGTTTGTGCAAGTTTAAAAAATTTACCGTTGTGGGGCGTTTTGAAGCCGCGAGCCACGCCTTAGCTAAGGCTTCCTCTTCAACATCGGACCATTGCTTAGCGACTCCTTCTAGTGGTTTACCACGTCCCGGTCCTTTCTCTCTTTGTTTTCCTTTGCATTTCCCTTTAGCTTTTTCGGTGGGTGGCATATCTTGGGTTTCGGGAATTATCTCCTCATCGGTTTCGTTCTCATCCTCTACGGGTTGAGATGTTCCCATAGGTGTAGTGGGTTGTGATTGTGGAGAAAATTGTTGGCTACTTTGATAACATTGCATTTGGGCTACTTGTTGCATATAGTTTTGCATTTGCATGAATTGTATCGGGTTTAATTGGGCATAAGCCGCCGGGATTTGAAGCATTTGGGCTACATGCGGATTTATTGGAACGGTTTGCGATATGGGTGGATCGATGACCGGCGTGTAACCGGGTGTGGTGAAAGGTTGATTCGAGTTAGGTTGATTCGGGTTTTGGTTGAATTGTTGGAATGGATCCATGAAGTTTTTTTTATAAAATGTTGGGAGTTTATAAAATAAAAGGTTTAAAAGGTAGAGATGAGATGGATAAAAAGGTTGATTTGGTTAAATATTTATAGTTTGAATTTGGAATTTTTTTTTAAAACTAGCCGTATAAAAATTCTGACCGTTATACACGTTTAAAAAAAATACAAGAAAATTTCCTATTGGTGCGTCCCATATGTTCGAGAGAGAACGGGGGACGGGGCATTCCGGGGCGGTGTGCTGTGGGGGACGGTGGGGACGGGGCACACATTGTGTCTGCTCACCGAGTAGTCTTATTACAAAATAAATTAGTAGAATGAAGTCATTATTTTATTTGTCACTATGCCTACAATTAGAACAACAACAACAACCTTACCTATAAATCCCACAAATAGTATAGCTAAGAGTAGGGTCTGGGGAGAGTGAGATGTAGACATACCTAACCCCTATCCTCACGGATAGAGAAGCTGCTTCCAGAGAGACCCCCGACTCCACCACTCAAAATCGACAAGCAAACAACACTGAAGAAGTAATAAAAAGCTACTGAATTTAAAGAACACTAAAAGCATCATAATGTAAAACAAAGGTATATATGCCAATTGAAAAAAACAACAGCAAACAACATAACCATAAAGGCCCTAATACAAGTCACCCTAATACATGCCACCCTTAAAGGCCTCCTACCAGTTGTAGAAAAAGTCTAAGCTCCTAGAACCACGCTACTAATCCAAACCCTCCCTAACAATCCTTAACCTTAATCCTGAGCCTCCACGAACCCCTATCCTCGACCATGTCCTCAGAGAGGTGCATCTCTACTAAATCATGCCTAACCCGCTCATCCCAAATCAATTTGGGCCTTCCTCTACACCTTCTTCCCTCCACAGTGAGGGTTTCCACTACTCTAACTGGGGCCGTAAATTGCCTCCTCTTCACATGCCCATACCATCTTAATCTTCCTTCCTTTATCTTGTCTGCTATACAAGCTACCCCTAACTTTTCCCTAATAACCTACAATTAGAGTTATTGTAAAAATTAAATAAAATATAAAGATTACAAAGATGCTGTTTAAATCAACATCTAAAGATGCACCAAAAAAATAAAAACTAAATCCATGCTCACCACAACCCATGGAGCTTGTCACTTAGTGACATGTGCATGTGAATGTTATATATACAAGATATTATCAACCGATTTAGATCATTGTATGTGATGTTATTTGTTTATTAAATGATTTTATATGTGATGTTATTTGTTTATTAAATGATTTTATAGGAACAAAATCCATGTTCATAATTCGAGGAATATAGATTGTGTTGAGATATGATGAGTGATGAATATGATGTTTAATTATAATTGTTTTATCTATGTTTTAATAGAAAATAGATGAAAAATAATAAACTTTTGATGCGCTTTATCTTGTTAGCTAACTAGTGGGTTTACCCGCGCGTTGCAGCGGGATCCAATGAAAGTTTTTTTTTAACATATTTGAGGTTGTGAGTTTAAACCCTTGCAAGTGCAAAGTAAAGATATAATTAAGGGTGTTGCAATATCAACCTTTTTAATTTTGCCACATAATTCTTAAGAGTAGACTCCACTTCTTAGCTTTTGCTCGTTTCCCAATTCGTATTCGTGCCATTTCTTTTACCTTTGCCACATCAGCAAACCTTTGAATTTGTTGAAGAGCAATCTCCTTTTCAATCTTGTCATAGCAGACCTTTGAATTTGATTAATGATGAGTTCCACATGCTTATACTTTTTTCTCGTTTTTGGTTGTATAAACGTGACTTTTAACTATTTCAAAAACATGAAAGAACTAACAGATTAGATTAACTTCAGAATTATGAAGAACTAATCACATTATTAGCATATGTAGTTGACCAGTTCTTTACTTATTCTTAAACAGCCAAAAAAAATAGAACTAATCCATTTATGTTGTTATATCATACAGGTTCAAGCTTCTCATGTAATTCATAGGATATAATTTTGCATAAACTTCTAATATAACTCTTAGAGTTATCCTTTTATGATGTCATACTTCTAATTGTTGAGGGTGATTAGAAGTGATGAAATAAATGAAAACTATTGGTGTCTGTTTATCAAAGCTTAGCAGCCTTACCCATTTGAAGCGAACCCAAGTTCTTCATTCATGTTTTTCATGTTTGCAAGCATAAGTTGTGCAAAGAAGACCTTTAAAGAAATACAATTTGTTAAACTATTTTCTTAATAAATGCATAAAATTGCAAAAGCCTACTGGTCCATAATGTAAAAGTTATGTCGTTGCGAGGGAAAAATAAGAGAAGAAATCAAAATTAGGAATACCCAGCCAAAATAATACAATAGTAAATTACATTGCGAGTAGAATCTAATAAGACATATTTACAACTAACCAGGGCCGGCCCTGAAAATTCAGGTGCCCGGTCCAGGCCATGAAAATATGTGCCCTTTAGTCTTAAGTCTTTTAAGCAATGTTTTCATAACTGAAGCGGACGTTAAACCGGTGTCCTTACCGGTTCCCTAGTCGGACTGACTGAACCGGGTATAAAACTGAAAGTGTCGTAATAACTATAAGAATTAATATGTTTGGCTAATTAGCTCATAAAAACCCACATTTTCTTAAAATTCCATAATAATTTGAAGGACCATTATTTTATGTCTAGACTTCAAAAATTTTTAATAAAATGAATTTGACTTGCATCACGTGCAAAAGCGTGAGACAGTTACTATTTTGTAGTACAACTATATATTAAAATTTACTGCAAAAGCTGCACAATTACTGTACCACAACACAAATCTCAAGCAACACATTTCAACTTTTTTTAATTCTGTCGTATCCTTCCAATCTAATTTATCATGTATGACTCATCTTCTTCCTTATCTACTCTTCACCTTCTTGCGTTTATAACCAGTAATGTTCAAGATGAGATCGTTTTTTTGGGTCGAAAACAGAAAGGAAATACTTGCAAAAAGAAAACACTCGTCGTCACTCAAAGTGCCCCTTTAGAAATTGGGCCCGGGCCGGGAGTCCTCCCCGCACCCCCTTAGGGCCGGCCATGCAACTAACTATCAAGAAGTGCTTGTATGTCTAATTGCAACATTCAAAAGAAGTATATTAATTAGTAAGACTATGAAAAATCACACATGAAACCCGCAAAAAAACGAATTTTCTTTATAAATTGTCATCATATATATAAAAAGTTAACCAAAAAGAGCTCAAGTTGTTTGATTAGTTTGCTTCTAAACTAACAAAAACCAACAAAAATTTTAAACAGTAGAACATCAAATCATGCATTAATTAAACTTAAAACAACCAAAACCGATATATTTAAAAAAAGAGGCACTTCTAACCTTTGACCTTTCTTAAATAAACATCCCCAACATCCCAATATCTCTTTCTAAATCAGATCAGCAATATTGGATGGCAACTCCTCAACCACCACATTATAAAACTTCTGAATATCAGCAAGCATCCGTTCATCATCCAATGTCACAAAATTAATCGCAACACCTTTTCTCCCAAACCGCCCACTTCATCCGATACGATGAAGATAATTTTCAGGTTGTGTGGGAAGATCATAATTGATCACAAGTGACACTTGTTGCACGTCAATACCACGTGCCAAAAGATCAGTGGTGATCAAGACACGTGATGAACCTGATCGGAACTCACGGATGATGATGTCATGGGTGTTTTGGTCCATGTCACCGTGTGTGGCGGAGATCGTGTGGTCCCGACTACGCATCTTGTCAGTCAACCAGTCAACTTTTTGTCGGGTGTTGACAAAAATGACACTTTGTGTGATCGCTAAGGTTTCGTAAAGATCACAAAGGATTAATTCAAGTTTCCATTCTTGTTTTTCAACATTAACATAAAATTGTTTGATTCCTTCTAGGGTTAGTTCATCACGTTTCAGAAGAATTCGTACTGGTTTGTTCATGAACTTTCTTGTGATTTCATGGGCTTCAGGCGGCATGGTTGCAGAGAACCCTCCTACTTGGACCTTTGATGGCAACAACCAGAAGATATCATAGATCTGAAAGAAGAAGAAAAAAAGAATGTTCCTAGGTTAGAACCTTTAAATGCCATTACACAATCCTGACATCAATCTTCATGTTAAGATAGCAGAGCATATGTATCGATATCTTATGGTGCTAGAATGCGTGTTTTAAGGTGATAAGATCAAATTGTGTACTTGGTTGTAAGAAATGTGACTGGAAAATATTATTTAGATACACCAACGATGTTTAGATTATTAATATGCTTTGTGTGCATCAACTATATAAATATATTTATTTAAAATTAGTCATTAACATCTTTTTCAAAAGATCACTAAGTTAAAAAAAATTATCTTTACTTCTTGATCATATTGTTTACAATGAAGGCATGGGTAAAAAGATCTTGACTTAATTAAATAAACATTTTATGATCACGCTAAATAAACATACGACATTTCCTTGATGGCTTGATGAATGTTCATTGTAATCCCCACAAAGATCATCATCACTATCATCTTCGGATGATATGTATGCCGAATATTTGCGAAAGACGGTACGCGCCATGTGGTGTATAAAGTGACCACAACTGCAAATAACAAAAAATAAGGATCAACATTATTGTTTAGAACTACATCAATCCGCACATAAGCCTAAAAACACATTTTTATAACTACAAACAGCATCAGGGACAGTTTTAGCTGCATATATGGTAGTAATGGCTGCACACATAAGGGACAATAACCATCAAGAAGCAATAAAAAAGAACAATAACCATTAACAAACAATAAAAAAATAAGGCCGCATATTATGTGCAAATAACAAAAAAATAAGAATCAAATTGGAGATTAGTATCACCATATAAAAAAACAAAGCTCTAAATTGCAACAACAGAACCAAATTCAATCATTTAACCCACAAGGGAATTGCACAGTACACATATATGAACTAACCCACCAAAATTAAACGAACCTGATGGGCTGATGAGGAATTATCTATACTATATTATAAAGCATGAGAGAAGGATACCCACTAAATTTAAGTAAATACAACATTTGATGCTTATAGTACAATGCTTAATGAAGTAACTTGAGGGGTGAAATTGTCTTTGTACACATATATTAAACATATATTAAATTGATGAGAAAATTAATTAATAGATTAACCATGAATAAGGAATAAAGTTGTAATTTAAATTATTTAATCACACTTTATTATATAAGACACCATTTTACGTTACCAGCCCTTTTCATCTTCCCACTTCACTTGGGGTTCACTTCATGACAATTCAATTCCATAGTTTGAATCGACTTCCATTTAAATGCCTTTCCTTTACATAGTCTTTTGAGTCCCACCACCCTTGTTACGATCGGTGTGCATATTAGGTTCTCTTCTTCCTCTATCCTCCAATTCCTCCCTCTGATCGGGTTTTCATCTTGTGTGTTGTTTATTGATGTTTTTTTATGTTCATTGACCTGGATAATTTTTTTACTGAATATCAGTTAACTTGCTTCAGATAGGTGCAATGATTTGACAATAGTTAGTCAATTCGAGAAGGGATTGCGGGTGCTCCAATGGTTGTCAGTAAGGTTTTAATTTGTTTTTTAGTTCGCATTTCGATTTACTTTTCATGAATGCTGATGAACAATCTATAGATTTTTTATATATCAATTTACGGCTAAACTGGATTGAGAATGCCAACAATGATTTTATCACATCTGATGTATTTGATCTATTCACAAATCACAATCATGTATGCTTGATGGTGTTTTAGGTATATATCAAGGCAAATGAGTGTAAAGAACAAGTATGTTTGTATAACCTGTTGAAAAAAAGTTGATCTGGAACTACAATATATGTATGCTCAGTTTGTATTGTGAACATTTATGTGGTTATGATTATATATGATGTTGTGATGATTTAAACAGAAACCCAAGATGAAAGGACTTGGACTTCAAGTTGGTTTCAAATGGGGAAAACTTTGTAGCACATCTTGGAAGGGCTGGAGGAGATGAATATTGACTATATAAAAATAGGTATGGTTGTGACACTTTTTCAAGTGATTTTTGTGTGTTTTGCGGTTCAAATTTGTCTATTGACAAACACCAGAAATGATATTAACATGAGTGTTTTCAAGGGATGCATCGTAATCTAAGTACCATGGTAAAAATACAGAGGAACTTTTTGAAATCATGAACAAATTTTAATAAACGAACACCAAAAATGGTCTACTATTTATTTGAAGTTTATTTATTTATGTTTGTTTGCATACACATATCAAGATTGTTTTAAAAAAATCAATAGAGAATATAAATTAACAACTTTTTAATTATTTATTATATTGATTTTTTCTCATGTTAGGACTGAACAAAAAATTAACCATTAGTTAGATTAACAAATTCAAAGAAAAAATAACTCTTATGATTTGGATTTTGTTGTATTTAGAGCATCTACAATGCTCTTGAATGGACGGTTTGAAGATATCGGACAGACCGAGGGAATCCAATTTGCCATTGTAGGGGTTTGGTTTGTTGGGAAAGGTCCTCTCAAGCGGATGGTCCATTGGGGTGGGATGAGGTCCTTATTGTACTTTATGTTATTAAATAAACAAAAGTTTGTGCATTGTGGATGCTCTTAACGAGTTTGATTAGTCGTAATATATGAGATTGTAAATTGTCACTCCCGCCGCATCGCGCGGGTTTCCCACTAGTAGAAGTAAATACGGATGGATCGCCTTGTCACAAAACGTTAAACGGTCATGTAGAATCGCCTCGAAGTAAAATCACAAAAATGAAAAGCCTGATGAAAAATTGTGAAATCAAATCGTGATGAGTTGTAAAACCCTAATCGATTGGGGCTGAAAAACACGAGACTAAATTTAATCGAAGTAAAATCAAACAAACCTAATCGTGAAGAAATCGCATCGTAGTGTGACAAAAATCATTTTCGTCTTTGTTGCTTTGCGACCTGCGATGGAAGAAGAGGCAGGTGATATGGTTGTGGTAGAGAGGATTTGCACAGGCGGGAAAAGAAAACGAAGCGGCAGAAATGGGTGGGAGGTTAGAAATAATTAAGATGGAGTATGTACAGTGTTCTTTAAACTTGGAGTGGAACTGTATGAAACTGAAATGATTCAGAAGGTGACTTATATCAGTGACTTATACATGTGCCATCAAATGTTGTATGTAAGGGCATAGTGGGAAGAAAATGGTAAAAGTTAGAGATTTATGCATGAGACCTTTTGTATACCATCTTAAAATGATGATAAAATGACTATATTAGCCATCTCTCCTCCTTAATAAGGTAACATAGAAACATAGATTACATAATTTTACTATTCTAGATTTCTAGTACACAAATAAATCACTGATGAGTAATGACTAATCTCGGTAAACATATGGGTTATTGTATATTTGTATGGCTATCACTGTCACAGTTCACAAGTATGGTTCCGGGTTACATGTAAACATTAGGGGTATTGAATATCCAGTCAAAGACCGATTAAAATTAAAAACAAACCAAATTAAAATCCTATAAATAAAACCGAATTAGATTAACAATATAAAAAAGAGTTACTGTTTTTGTTATTCCAACATGCCACATTTTACTAATTAGAGGTTATAACCAACACGACCCCGATACGACATGAAAAACACAGGCTTGGGTTGACTAACATCAATCATATTATTAATCAGGTCAACCTAAAAACAATTTTTTCATTAACTTCACTTCCAACACATCTACTTTATAAGTTAACTACCGATTCTCTAGTCATTTCATTCACATCTTCTAAGATCGACATAAATATATAAACCCAAGTTTGAAATTAGTTATATGAGATAAAAAACTAAAAATTGATTAAACAACACGATTATAAAAAGTTTCCTTTGAGTCGGAGTAAATGATTGTTAAAATCGGTACCAAGTTACTAATTACTACTTACATTCACAAACCAACATTAAACGGTTCAACACGTAACACGATCTCAACACGACACAATTTTAAGTAGGTTGACACAACAAAAGTATGTGGTTCATATCCGGGTTAAATAGTTTAACCCGCCAAGCTATCAACATTACACGATTAATACTGTAAGTACTAACATCTTGAAAGCCATCTCTAATTTATTAGCTTGATATTGACTTATAATTGAGACGTTCTACAACTTTTGGATTAAGAAAAACATTTCGATTTGTTACGCAAGGAAGCTATTATTATTATTATTATTATTATTATTATTATTATTATTATTATTATTATTATTATTATTATTATTATTATTATTATTATTATTATTATTATTATTATTATTATTATTATTATTATTATTATTATTATTATTATTATTATTATTATTATTATTATTATTATTATTATTATTATTATTATTATTATTATTATTATTATTATTATTATTATTATTATTATTATTATTATTATTATTATTATTATTATTATTATTATTATTATTATTATTATTATTATTATTATTATTATTATTATTATTATTATTATTATTATTATTATTATTATTATTATTATTATTATTATTATCGGTCGAAAATCATTCCACGCACACACCACTCAACCCACACTCCTCCAAAGGCTCTTATTCTACCACGTAACCACCGTCACCAGTCACATTACTTATTCCTCACGTAACCATAAACACCACACTTTTTAACCAAACCACGTACCCTTCAAAAAAAAACCCCTATAATTACCAACTCCCATGCACCAACTCTATCCATTTTTTCCCAACAAAAACCCTACACAAACCTCTTGTTCTACTTACAAACAACCATGACAACAACGTCTTTAGCACGTAAAACCATTTCCAAACTACATAATTCGGCAGCCAAACTTATCCTTACCCGACCACACACTTCCGGCCCATCGCCCCAACCGCAACAAAACATAAAACATTTCCAAATCTATCGATGGAACCCGGACACACCCAGCAAACCCGAGCTCCAAAACTACGAAATAAACCTCAACGAATGCGGCCCAATGGTCCTGGACGCACTCATCAGACCATAATATTAGATTAACAAAAATATAGTAACTGGACCATCAGACCATGTGTAGTGGGGCGTTATTGGCGCTTGAAATTGGAAAATAGCGCCCAAACACCGTTACAGAGGGGCTGTTAAAAACATGATATCAAAACTGTAAAACATGATTTTATTCAAGATCCCAACCCAACGATTAAAACCCTAAAAATATTCTGTTACAATAAATCCTCACAACCACTCTCAAAGACTACAATGGATTACAAACAATGACCTTAACAAGGCAACACTATCACTCAACGATTTACAGATTCAAGGTGAATCTGGAAATCATAACCCTAGTTTTTGAGAGGATGAGTATTCGAGACTGATTACAAAAATATGAGATCAAAAAATAGAAAATAGAATCAATAATCTATTTATAGTCTCGACAGAAGCTTCCAACGAAGAAACACAAAACTCTTTATGAGAGCCCTTGGATCAGTTTAGCCGGATCGCTATCCAACGGCTATGAACACACCCTGACTTATAGATGAGATATATGGGCCAACTAATGGACTTTGACCAAGACTTCAGCTCTATGGACTTAATCACTTTGACTTCTTGGATCATGATCAACTCAGCTACAAGCCCAAAACTGCAACAGCCCATTTCAGCTACAAGCCCAACAACCTACAATCAAAACACTTATGCAACATATTAAACTATCTGTAAAAGAAAATAAAATTGTATAAAAATATATGTTATATTTTTAACACCCCTCCTCAATTTTATTTTCCAAACAGATTGTATAAACCAATCTGATCACAAAGAGTGTCATGCTGCCCAGGTAATAACCCTTTAGTAAAAACATCAGCCAACTGGTTTCCAGAATCAACCTTGACTATATCAACACTTCCCTTTTGCACCAACTCTCTTAAGAAAAACAAATCAATACCAAAATGCTTTGTCTTGTCATGAAAGACTGGATTCAAAGCAATGGATAACGCAGCTGAACTATCAGTATGTAAACCAACTGGTAGATCAACATGTATATCCAATTCTGACAACAGACTCTTTATCCACATTACTTCACAAGCCACTGAGCATAAAGCTCTATACTCTGCCTCAGCAGAAGACCTAGAGACAGTGGATTGTTTTTTGCTTTTCCAAGAGATTAAACAATCTCCTAAAAATATGCAAAAACCAGTAACTGATCTCCTAGTTTCCTGACACTTAGCCCAATCTGAATCAGCAAATGCTGTCAGATTTAAAGTGTCTTTTTTGGAAAATATAAGTCCTCTACCAGGAGCAGACTTTAAGTACCTTAGAAGTCTAAAGGCAATTTTTAAATGCCCTTGAGTAGGCTTATGCATATATTGGCTTAAGTAATGGACACTATAAGCTATGTCAGGTCTGGTGTGAGATAGGTAAATCAATTTTCCTACAAGTTGTTGATAACCAGTCATATTTTCTACTGGTTTATTATCACTTTCAACTAATTTTGTCAAGACATGATTCTGTTCAATTGGACAACTAACAGGCTTACAACCTATCATACCATATTCATCTAAAAGTTCAGTACAGTACTTTCTCTGTGTTAAACACACACCCTTATCAGTTTTGATCACTTCAATACCAAGAAAATATTTCAACTCTCCTAAGTCCTTAATTAGGAACTTTGTTTTAAAAAGTTGTTTAATATTTTCTATTTCTTTAATTGAATTTCCTGTTAATATGATATCATCTACATAGACTAGTAAGACAACAAATAATGATTTGTCTTGTTTAACAAACATAGAATAATCACATTTACTCTGTTTAAAACCAAACTCAATTAAAGACTTGACCAATTTCTCATTCCACATCCTGGGTGCTTGTTTTAACCCATACAAAGATTTATTTAACTTACATACTTTATTATCTAATCCATCACTGTAACCCTCAGGAACAGACATATATACATCTTCATACAAATCTCCATATAAGAAAGCATTATTGATATCTAACTGGAAAATTTTCCAGTCATTATGTACAGCTAGGCTAATTATACATCTTATAGTTACCATTTTAACAACAGGAGAGAATGTTTCATAGTAATCTAACCCCTCCTTCTGACTATAACCCTTAGCCACTAACCTAGCCTTGTACCTATCTATTTCCCCTGAAGATTTGTATTTAATTTTAAAGATCCATTTACATCCTATTTTGTGTCTTCCTTTAGGAAGATCAACAATTTCCCAGGTGTTATTTCTATGAAGAGCTTCAAGCTCTTCATTCATAGCCTTGACCCAATTAGGGTCCTTGATAGCATCTTGAAATCTTTTTGGTTCAATGCTTTTATCAAGACTGGCTAGAAAACTCTTAATTTCAAAGTTTAAATTGGAAAAATTTACAGATTTTTCTAAACCATATTTGACTTTCCCTTCAACAATGTAATCACTTAGTTTCCTAGGAAACACTACAGCTCTAGTAGACCTTCTAGACTGACTTAACTCAACTTCATCAACAGCTGTGTCACCCTCAGAATTCATATTAAGATCATGTTCAGTACTCACATGGGGAGCCTTATCAAGTTCCTTATCAACCCCAATGGGCTGCTGATTACCAGCCAAGCCATCATTGGTGGTTTTGGAACCAGATTGCTCACCCTCATGTGTTCCCAAATCCCTATTACCTGAAACCCTCCTATCATCATAGGGATCATTCACATCCAAAGACTGTTGATGATCTGTGTTTTCAAACATATCAAAAAAGTTTAAAGTAGTAACTTCTTTATCAAAATCATATTCAGTTTTATCAGAAAAAGTTTTTTCTTTAAAAGGAAAACAGCTTTCAAAAAACTTTACATCTCTGGAAAACTGAACAGTTTTGCTTTCCAGACTGTAAACTTTATATCCCTTTTTTTCAAAAGAGTATCCAAAAAGAACACACTTTTCTGCCCTACTTTCTAACTTATTTGACTCATTCAAAATAGTACAAAAACACAGACAACCAAAGACTCTAAGATGTTCTAAGAAGGGTTTAAATCCATAGACTAATTCATAGGGAGACTTTCCATTTAGCACAGATGATGGAATCCTATTAATAAGATAAGAAGCAGTAAGAATGCATTCAGTCCAAAATTTAATAGGAATGTTACTTTGAAATAGCAAAGATCTAGCAACATTTAACAAATGCCTATGCTTTCTCTCTACCACCCCATTTTGTTGGGGTGTATAGGCACAGGTAGTTTGATGTAAAATTCCTTTTTCTCTACAAAAGGTTTTCATTTGAATGTTAACAAATTCTAACCCATTATCACTTCTTAGTGTTTTTACAGAACTGTTAAATTGATTAGACAAGACTTGAACAAAATCTTTAACATGTTCAAACACCTCAGCTTTAGTTTTCATCAAACAAACCCAAACTGCCCTAGAAAAATCATCCACAATTGTCAAAAAATACTTATGACCTTCTCTATCTGGCACTCTATAAGGACCCCAAACATCTAAGTGCACTAATTGACCTAAGTGAGTTGTTTTGTGATCACTTAAAGGAAATGATTCACGATGCTGCTTTGCCCTTTGACAAACTTCACAAGGTTCATTATTAAAATTGCCAAGTTTTAAGTCTGGTTTTATCATGTTTAAGACTTGACTGGCTGGATGTCCTAACCTAGAGTGCCACATATTAACCATACTCATACTGTTAAAGCACACCTTAGAAGACACATTAGAGTTACCACACATGTATAGACCATCAATTTCTCTACCAGTCACCAGGACTTTCTTTGTTATTAAGTCCTGAACATAACATGTATTCTCATCAAAACCAATAAACAACTTATTATCCTTAGCAAGTTTATGAACAGACAACAAGTTTACATTATATTCAGGCACTACAAGCACATCTTGTAAAACCACATTTTCAGCTAACTTTAGTTTTCCAATTTTAGTGACAGAAGCAGATGTGCCATTTGGATGTCTAACTTTTATGTTTAAATCAGAGACATCAATATAATCAAACAGATCTTTGTCACTATTAATCATATGTTCATTAGCACCAGAATCTATTATCCACCCAATTCCTAGTAATTTCCCATTAGCACTAGTAAAACAATACACACTAGCACCTACTGAATGAGAACAAAACACATTACCAGATAAATTGCAGGTAGTTCCAGATTCAGATTTTTCACCCAACAAACTCAATAGTTTAGATACTTGTTCACTAGTCAAAGAAGTAATAGGATTAGTAGAATCAGAACAAGCATTGTTATTAACTACTGGTTTCTTGCCTTGATATCCTCTGGGTTTGGCCCAATTAGGATATCCAATTACTTCCCAACACTTTTCAATAGTGTGACCAGTCTTGTTACATTGTGTACATTTTAGATTTTGGTTAGAACTTTTAGTGACCTTTTTGTTATTAAAACCATTTTCACTTGTTTGCCCTACTTTAGACAAGAAACCAACAGTAGGAGTAGTCTTATTGGAATTGCTTGAATTCCTATGAGACTCCTCTCTAGATACCAAAGCAAAGGCTTCCTTTACTGATGGTAATTCAGTCCTAAGTAACAAATTAGTTCTAACAGTTTGATACACATTATCAAGACCCATCAAGAATTGCATTAACTTTATCATATGATTATAGTTATTGAATTCCTTAGAAGCATCACACACACAAGATGGTAATTGTAAAATCTGATCAAGTTGTAACCACATAATGTTCAGTTTATGATAATATTCAGACACAGATGAACCATTTTGACTAAAAGAGTTAATCTTCTGATATAAACTGAACACAACTGACCCATCAATTTTATTGTATGTTTCCTTCAAGTCTCTCCAAACTTCAGAAGCAAGTTTGGAGTACACTTGACCCATATAAAGTTCCTCAGATATTGAGTTAAGTATCCAAGTTAACACCACAGAGTTACACCTATCCCATTGTCTTGCTAATACAATATCATCAGTAGGTTTATCACACTCTCCATTTATAAACCCTAGTTTATTTTTGACTTGTAATCCTAAGATCATAGCATTAGCCCATACAGTGTAGTTTTCAGTTCCTTTTAGTTTTATACTGATGATGGTAAGATTAGTAGAGTCACTAGCATGCAAGTATAACGGATCACTAGCATCAAGTTTGCTGACCAATGTAACATTATTCACAATAGCATTATTATTATTATTATCATTAGGATCAGGATCATCAGCCATGACTACAATAGCAAACAGATACTAGCTTACAGATAACCAGAATACTAGCAGCTAACCAGATAGACAAGCAACTAATCAGACAATCAATAAGTCACAATGAAACTAATCACCAAGAACACACTATCAACCACACAACAGACAAGCAATCACAGAAAACAACCAAGAACAAACTACCAAACAAGACAACCAGACAAACGGCGAAGCCAAGTGGGTGTTCCAGATCGTCGGTTCGTCACTCAATGGTGCCGACGCAGGTCCTCACAAGGGAGCCCCTAGACCTAGACCAGCCTTAAAGCTAAAACAGAGACTCAAGCTCTGTACAATAGACCTCCTTAGGACAAACTCTAGAAACAGAAAAAACAGAACAATCTCACCAATATGCCCAAGTTAGGGTTCTCCACCAACTCGTAATGTCACAACCTTCACTTAGGGTTGTAACATCAGAGGGCAAAGAAAACAAAGCGTCCAATGTCCACAGCTCAGATCCAAGCTTCAGGTTCTTATCAGAAACCCTAAATCTGACCAGATGACTCAAGATCCAACGTATGGTATAGATCGAGATGGATCTATCCCAACCAAATCAAGAACAGACCAATCAAATACCAACAGATCCTGAAATAGGACAAGAGATCCAGGATCAAGATCAAGAATAGAACAAGCGGAAGTCGTCAAGATCAAAGCCTATAGGCTCTGATACCATGTTAAAAACATGATATCAAAACTGTAAAACATGATTTTATTCAAGATCCCAACCCAACGATTAAAACCCTAAAAATATTCTGTTACAATAAATCCTCACAACCACTCTCAAAGACTACAATGGATTACAAACAATGACCTTAACAAGGCAACACTATCACTCAACGATTTACAGATTCAAGGTGAATCTGGAAATCAAGCTAACCCTAGTTTTTGAGAGGATGAGTATTCGAGACTGATTACAAAAATATGAGATCAAAAAATAGAAAATAGAATCAATAATCTATTTATAGTCTCGACAGAAGCTTCCAACGAAGAAACACAAAACTCTTTATGAGAGCCCTTGGATCAGTTTAGCCGGATCGCTATCCAACGGCTATGAACACACCCTGACTTATAGATGAGATATATGGGCCAACTAATGGACTTTGACCAAGACTTCAGCTCTATGGACTTAATCACTTTGACTTCTTGGATCATGATCAACTCAGCTACAAGCCCAAAACTGCAACAGCCCATTTCAGCTACAAGCCCAACAACCTACAATCAAAACACTTATGCAACATATTAAACTATCTGTAAAAGAAAATAAAATTGTATAAAAATATATGTTATATTTTTAACAGGGGCTTTATGGGGCGCTATATTGCTATAAAATTGAAAAAATGGGTGTCAGGCGTTATACGTATAACGCCAATATTTTTTGGGGGGTGTGCCACTAAATTTCAGCCAATAAAAAAGGAGAGGGGGGCGCTATATTGCTTCTCCACTACACCCAGTCTCAGTTTGTTATTAATTTGGTTAAGAGGACTCCCCTTACTGTACCGATTTGGTTGACCCTAGTGGAATTCGATTTTATTAAATTGTGTGGTAATCTAAGTTTAGTTAATTTTCTTTTTCATTTATGCTTGTCCATTGAAACTAGAAGTTAGGGGTTTTGCATGGGTTGGTTTGATTCGGTTGGGTTCTATTTGAGTTAAAACCAAACCAATATATATCGGTATTTGGTTTCGGTTTTCACAACGAGTTCGGTTTAGTTTCGTTTATTTTATTTTTCCGATTTGGGCTTGAAAATTTGAGTCCACAAAAAGAAATGGTCTATTGTTTTAGGCTACGCATTGTTAAGTCTTGATAGTTATATGTAAGATTCTAAGAATAAATATTATAATCATCCTTTCAGAGACAAACATTGATAGAGAATCCACAACTTGAAGAATTAGTGACTCGTTTATAGATGGGAATGTAAAAGATGGGTGAAAACGATCAATAATTCTCAAAATCTTTTTAATGGTTTATTTTTATTATATATTATTGGTTTTTATTATTTGTTTAAAACTAAGTTTTAGTCATACTTATGACAGAATTTAGTATTTCGGTTATGGTCTATTATTATAGTTATGTCGCTAGTTAATAATATTGTGAAAGGCTAGTAAAAAAGCATATATATAAAGAGGTTCATTTGTGATTTTTAGTACAGGTTTTATCTTTAAACGTTTGCTACAGCATACCTAGCACTTAATTATCAAAACGGTTCCAGAAAATACAAAACGGTTCCAAAATGCCAGTTAATTTGATTTTAGATAGTTTTTTTTTTTTCTTAAGTACAAAGCTTACCTGCGTTGTAAGTTTCACTTCGTTTTGGTGTGTTCATGAATCAATAATTCAATACTTTCTGTTCGAGTTGGTTTAATCTAATAATTTTGATCATTTTCTTTCTAATCAGGTGGATCATGGACAGCCGCGATGAGTACACAAAAGAGCGTTTAGATGCAGTTAATGACGAATTCAAGTTGTATCGTTGCCATACAATTTTAAACTGTGCTCGTGCCTGCCCAAAGGGTCTGAACCCAGGGAAGCAAATCCAAAACATTAAGAGTCTTCAGAGCTGATTGCTCAACAATCTTATATATTCTGGTGTTGTATATCCTTGAGTTGGACATGTTTGTTATTTATTAACAGATTTATATTTGATAAATAAATTGAAAGTCTTATCATAATGGTACATTTGAAATAGATTATGACTTGTACACACCACCCCAACGCCCCTCTCCCACGCCACCACCACCCCATGGCTTTGAGGGGAAATCCCCCTCTGATGACATGACTGCCACATGGCAGTGCATGCCCCTTTCACCTGTATGACCGTACCGTGTAGTCTAACATTGCATCTGAAACTGGGGCACTAAAAAGGAAAATGCAAGCAAAGACACGTCTCTATTAACAAGCATCCAATCATTTAAACGTCAACATATCGAAACTCCATACATGATCTCAACAACGTTGCACATAAGGAATATATTGTTCAATATTCGACATCAAGTGTAGCTAGAGAGCTTGTAATGCTTATCGGATGGTATTCTCCGTCAGTAGACCCTGACGGTCCATCATGATATTCTTGAGCTTGACATAATAGTATGAGAACCATACACTTGAGGGATGAATTATTTAGCTTTGGGTATCGTAGGAATTTGCATTATGTCTAAAAAACTTGTAGTCTTTTGTCCAACCTCATTTATAATCTTTGAATGCCACATTGCTTTGTAGCTTTTGTGCAAAAATCTTGTATAGAGTTATGCATTGATCCCAGTCATTACTAAAATATTGGAAAAGGAGATGGCCAAAGCTGTCGAAAAGGTTGTCGTTAAAGCATAGTTTATGTCCGTTTTGGATAAGACATAAAGCTGGTTTGCTAAGGTGCCAGGTTTGATTCTGATGGCCCCCCGGTTTTCTACTACCGTGCATTTACTCCAGAGATGCTTGCCTCTTGTGGAGGGTGCAACATCTGTCAAGTGGCAGGTGGCAGGAAATTTTCCGGGTGGAAGCCTTAGTGCCTCTTATGCGCAGCCTTGACTCGCTTGTGGGCCGGCCACTCTCGCGTCAGCGTGAAACCGGTTAAGACAACATAGTCTGACCATTGGATCCCCTTCTGGGGGGGTTGTGATGATCTCTGCCACAATATAGAAAATCACCTTTCAAAAAAAAAAATAATGTATTTAAAATTCGTTTTTTTTTTCTATGTGAAATTCAAAATTTTCATTCCATGACGTCTCAGAAAATTACATCAAGATAGCGGGCAAAAAGTCACGTCACTAAGAAAAAAAAAACCCATCTCCACGAACAAACATTCCAGTTGTTTAAACGTCAACACATCCAAACTCCAAACATAAACACACCAAGCTTTCACATCAAGCATATTTTACTCATTATTTGGTAGAAGTTCTCCATCAGTGGCGCCTAACGGTCCATCATGATAATCCTGAGCTTGACCAAAAGCTTGATCACCATCCTGTTGAGCGGCGGAGTAGTTTAGCTCTGGGTGGTGGAACTTACAGCCTCCTCCGTAGCCACACAAACCATAATACATATAGTGAGAACATACTGGCTCACCCTGCTTAATTAACAAGACAACATAAGACATTATACCGCGTCAACATTAATCTAATAGTGATTGTTTTAAGATCTTAAACCAAGAGGGTGTGCTCAATTGCCTTCATTAAAGAATTTATACGACTAGATACTGATCGAGAAAAAAACATATAGGAAATAAATTACCAATCGCATCGGAAGTCCATCAGAGTTGTACTGAATTGGGGGAGGAGGCATTGAGTGATTGAATCCACAATAGCTTCCATATTTGCAAAATCCGGCGCGAAAAAACTGTAGCCAGGATCATAATTTGGAACATTGCCATGTCTCCATTATCAGAATCTTACATTTATATATTCTTAGATAATTAAAACAACTTTTATCGAAATGGATTATGCATATATGCTGATAAATAGATGTTGGCATCAACTGTCTATGATATAACTTCAAAGAGTGAGTTATCAATTACAACTTGATAGATTTGTCAACATCAACATCATATCATTTAAGCTTCTGATATGTATTTACCTCACATTCCAAAGACGCACAACTACGCTATAAGAAAAAAGAAATCCATACGAGTATAAAAACTATACAAGCGCATACATTCCAAGCGTTAACTCATCCTCGAGTATTTCCTCAGATTATATGAAATTGAATTGATCAAAGTTGTACATATACTTATGTAAATACGAAAACATTTGCAAATTTTATTAATATAAATAGCCATAACTAACCTTTTCACCTGCTTGCATTACATTTGTAATATAGTTTATTAAATCCTTGATGTAAAGAAGATCAAGATTTGCATTTTGTTCATACCACAAAAAGAATGTTTAATAATAATCTTTACTGTTTAAATAACCCAACCCAATACCTTTAATTCAACAAACCAAAAATTTATTACAAGATTACAGATCCACAAGCACAATAATTAAAAAAATCATTGGTATTTGTTGTTTTCAAACAAAAGAATATAAAGTTTTTACGGTAAATCAGATTACCAAATATCAGTGACAGTGACAGAGCTTGAAACTTTTTTTCAGAGGGAGGTAAAAGTTTTGGGACCCTTAAAACGGAGGGGACAAACTCAATACGTATAAAGTTTTCAAAAAAATAGCTTTGCGTATAAAGTCTGATTTAAATAGATATTAATCAGTAAAAAGATTAATAACCTTGAAATTCATATATATACCAACAAATTCACAAACTCATCAAAATCACAAAATCTAAAAACCAAATACATACTAGATGTCTAATTGAGAAGTTATACCTTGCAAGGAATTTTACCAGTGTATTTTTCATACACGATTTCAGCACTTCCTTCCTGAAGAACCTACAAAGACATATATTAGTGAGAAAGTCAAAATAAAAGAAAAAGACGAACTCAACATAAGTTCATGATAATAAATAATCTTTAAAAAAAACGTAACTTAAAAAAAAAACTAAAAATACATAACATAGTATGTGCAAATTTAAAAATCGTTAAAATGTTATACACGAATGTTTTTATCACTATTTTATAGTAATTTGACAAACATTAATGTTAGGATTTCATCCAAATCATATTTAAGCAGTAATTTTTTTAAAATTTAATTAACATTGTTAAAGGACTTTAATGATAAAAAACAAAAAAAAAAATATAGTGGAGAGTTCAAATTAGAATAAATTTTCTTGTAAGAAGAAAAAGAACAAATTAAAACCAATAGATATCTTCCATTTAATAATTGTATTTAATGTTAAATAAATTTTTAAGTTTTTGTAACTCTCATAAACTGTTAAATAAATGAAATAATAATTCTTTTTCAAATAAGTATCTTTAAAGGAAATATAATTTATAGTGAACGATAAATTTCGGTATGTTTAGAATAATTTTAGGATGAATTTCTACATGTGTAGGATAAACCTAATGATAATTTCGATATGTGTAGGAGAAAAGTATGATAATTTCGATGTGTAGGATGAATTTTGATATGTATAGGACAAGTTTTGATGTGTGTAAGATAAAATATTTAAAATTAATTAATTGATAATTAATGTGAAATAAGTTAAAGTATTTAATGTTATTCCTTCTTTTTCTTCTCAAATTAAAATTCTTCATTTGAACTCTCCACTATATATATATATATATACACACACACACACACACACACATATACAGGGGAGAGTTATCTTGAAAACGCTAAATATCGCAAGAACCACGAGAACAAATGAGAAAACTAATCAAAATCATTTTTTTCAATACAAACCTAATTATAATTAAAGCATAACATTAAATAAATGAATTTTGTTTCCAAATAATTTATCTTTTCTTGCAAAACACTTTAAATTAACTTTTTATACATGTGTAAATGAAACAGTTTACACATGTACAAGCAGTAAATTTACACTTGTGTAAAAACAATGTATTTTCATATACATTTAAATTTTTACGCGTAAATTGTGTTTTTGATATTGTATTTTAATAATGAAGACAAATGTAAAAAGAAATTTTGAATTTGAATGGTTTTAGATAACGTTTTCGCGGTTTGCATGAAATATATATGTTCTCAAATTAACTTCCCCTATATATATATATATTGTATATCTAAAAATGTTAAGAGGCATTTATTAGGGAATAAAAGAAAGCAAATTAGTTTTTAACGTAAAAAATGTTAAAAGACTTTTACGAGAAAAAACAAAAAGTGTACAAGTTTTTTTATACTACTTGTCACAATCCTTTTTACGAAAACTAAATTTTGGCTATCAAAACATACAATTTTTAGGGTTTGTTTGCGTTGATATCTAAAAACCATTTTTTATTAGATAACAAAAGTATACCTGATTGTCTTCACGAGGGGGGTGATTGTACTTGCAATTCTTACCAAAACTACATGTACCGTATTCAATAAGAAAGTAGCAGTCTTTTTTCTGCATCGGACTGGCTTCGAACTCAATATTTGTAGAGCTAGCCATTGATCAGAAACAGTGATTGACTAGAGCGCTACCGGCAGTCTGGTTCAATGAATCAATGGTGAGGATTAGAAGGAGCAGCACTGTGTGAAAAACATGAGTTCCTTATGTTTTTGTAGTGTGGGATCTAAAAGGGTTTTGACTTGAAAACTATACTATAACAAACCTCATACATCACTCGTGGTTTCTCGCTCTTCATTAAATATCATATCTAATAATAGCAATATCATTCTCTTTCAAATGTGATTTTGAATAATTTTATATTATTCATTCACACTCTTTAATAACATCACTTAAAGTTTTTTTTTAATATATTACTAGTGGAAATCTCACGCGTTGCCGTGGATACTTCATAAATTTTTATACGTTGTCATAAATACAACCCGTTTAGGTTGATTTTTTTTTCTTATTAGTGCCTTAAGATTAAAATATGACAACAATGAAAAATAGATACTAATTCTAGTAATATTATTTTTACTAATATATCCAACACATAAAATTGGTTCACAAAATATACAAAAGGAACATTCTCACTAAAATAACCCATTTTGGCCCATTACATAAGATAAAAAAAACGTAAGGTGTCCTCAATGTATTACAACACTCAAACCCCTCTTCACTTCATGTTATCAAAGGGTTCATGAGTTATGTACCCTCCAAAGTTAGTTGTAGCTCCCTGCATATATATATATATATATAAAAAAGAACGTAGCTTCATAACACAGAAAATGGGTATGATATATGCTAAAATCATAATGACTAGCTCCCTGCATTTCACTTTTCACAAACCAGATGTTATTATTCATATATAACATATATGTAGTAAGGCTGCTATGATTTTTCCAACCTAACTACAAATACAAGAAGTTTATACCTTGCACTCCACTACTAACAAACCACTTGCTATTACATTCAATATAAATCATTCATAGACTCGATATTCTTCAACTTTCATCCCACCATAATTCTCCATTTCCAATCTATCAGCCTACATAATTTTATCAATCTATGAGTCACAAATTCAGTTTTAAACTTTACAAATGAAAATGTTGTTATAAAGTTTCGCATTTAATCACAATAATTTGTTAGTGCGTTGTTCTTTGTGGCGTGTTAACAATTTTCTTTGTTAGCTAATTCATTATAATTGCAAGTTTACACTAACGATATGAAGTTATTGTAAAATGAAATCAGTACCAAGTAAGTAGGCGTATCCGGTTTGTTGTAAATTCGAGGAATCAGATGTTGCTTGTCCTGGCTCCCAAATGGTAATCACTTTATACTTAAATCCCTGCATAACAATTAGAAGTTAGTGATTTCAAATCCCTGTAATCATGGTTAGTATATTGTATTATATATTAAGAATACAAGAATATGTGTTAGTAGAAAGCTTTTGTATGAAAATGAAAATGAAAATGAAAATAAACAACCCGAGTTTGGAGGAGGTGAAGACTAAAGTGGTTATGGTAAGAAAGCTAAGGGGAGTAGTAGATGGGGTTAGAACCTTCTTTCACATTGAATGTTTGAAGTAAATGTGTGTAAAGTGATTAGCATTTGAAGGGGTAAATATTTATGAGGTTTGATTATATCATTTGAAATTGAACTGATGGGTTATTTTGGGATGAAACTGATAATCGATAGTCATAATCACCCGTTTGTAACTTTGAACAATGAGTTGGGATAAGAAAATGAAAGTATATCTACACTTTGTCTATAGAATCAACTTATGAAGGGGTTACATGTGGAGAGGGATAAAGAGTGCGTATTACACACATATACATAGGTATTTTATATTGTACATAAGGGTGATAAATGGAACAAAATGACCAAATATTATACATTTGTGAAGAGTCTATTCTCTAAATGGGGAGGGGGTTACATGTTGGAAATGATACTAAGTGTATATTACACACATATACAACGAGCATGATATGTTGTACACAAGGGGCATATGGAAGGAAATGACAAAAAATAGACATTTGTGAAGAGTCTATTCAACACTCATCTTAAAATTATGTTGAAATTGCCTTCTTGAACATGCTTAGTCCTTAATAAGGTAATAAAGATGGAGATTAAAGCTGGCGGTCAGCATGAACACTACTGTCACCACCTTTAATCATATATATCTTTTGAATAGGAATTGAGATAGGAATGGGTTCATGCCCCGATGGTAAGCGAGGCACCTTGTTATTAGCGTATCGCGTGTTCGATCCTCGTCCCCCCACCCACACAGCCAGTTTGTTCACTTGCATTTAGGCACACTATATTATTTGTGTATTACTTTAAATTTTGAACTAATGTTAAGTTCTCAATGGAATGATGAGATTGAGATTCAGATTCAACTTACGTCCATCACTCACTTTCTTATATTTCTATTTAAAAAGCATGGATAATCCTATTTAATGCATTCTTATCTAAAAAAAAAGCTATGATTATATTACCAATACTAGTGGGATGCCCTCACGATGCGGCAAGGACCATAACACTTTGGTTGATGATTTTGAAGGGTGTACATAAGCTATTGTTTGATTTAGTTTGGTTTTGAGTCATAATCATAATGAAAACCAGAACTTTTGGCAGTTTGTTTTTGATAGCTTTTCAGATGGATCGTACGGAGGAAGATCGGTTCGTGACAGAGAAATTTTTCGATTATGAGAGGTTTTATGTTCAGCAGTTTTGTGAATATTATGGTGGACCGTCGTTTTACCACAACTGTGAAGACTATTTGTCCTGGTACCTTCCAGAGTACAATAGCCACTATTCACCCCCGTTTGAACCACCACCTTACAACCATTCACCATTTCCTCATAACTCCAATGAAGAAATTTACCACATAGATGGTTATCGATCAAGCACTCCACTACCTTCACCGCCTAGATCTCCACCACCACCATTCGATCCTATCCCACCATCACCTAATGCACTCGACAGAATGTTCATTTGGGTGAATCACCACCATACATCTTACCAGAACCCTACCAATTTTCCCCACCTTTACCTTTACCTACACCTATCCCTAGCCCATCACCTTACATGCCATCTCCATTAGCTCACTTATTTTCCTCGCCACTACCAAGTCAATTCGAATTGGAACCTGAACTAGAATCCATATCTGAGCCAGGCCCTCCACTGATTAACTTGAAGAAGTTCGCGGAAAATCTTGAGATGGTCAAAAACTACCTCAGGTATATCTATGCTATGGAAGATGTCGCTGATGAAGAAGAGATAAAGGCCCAACCAAATGAAGAAGTTCGTGATCCACCATTGAAAGCAGGAGAGAAGAAAGATGACACTGAAGACGTTTTTGTTCCCACCATGGAGGAAAGACTTCACACGTTTCATTCCTTGATAACAGAAGTGCAACTCAACATCCCCTATGCCGATTGTCAGCTCAGATTACCCACTCACTTTAAATTTCTAAAAGATATCCTCTCTCAAAACGATACTTTTGAAGAAGGGGTCGTCATGCCCATCAACAAAGTTTGTTCAGCCATTGTTCAAGGAAGAACACCCCCTGACAAAGTTATCATCCCATGCACCGTGGGAATGGAGACGGTCTCTTGTATCCAGCATCGAGGCTTTTCAGTTACAGCAATGCAACGATCTTATCCAAGGAATGGGGCTGACTGTAGCGGCTGACTCATGGGCTTGGGCTGACAGCTCGGATGGTTTATTTACTGTTGCTGGCTGCAGAAAATTGCTCAGTAAATATGCGGTTCCGTTTAAACCGTTTCAATGTATTAAAGGGGTGCCGAAAAAGGTGTGTATTTTTGGGTGGAGGGCGGAACAAGATCGGCTTCCTACGATGGTTGGATTGAAGCGCAAAAGACACATATATGGGGAAAGTACGTACATGTAAACTATGCGGCGAGGGCCAAGAAGACGCGGACCAACTATTCACATCTTGTTATTTCGCATCGATGCTTTGGCAAAAATTAAGTGTGTGGTTCAATATTTCTCCATTATATGTATTCACAATGCGCGATCTCTTCTCTGTTCACAACTGTATAAAGGCAAATGGTCGGAAGAAGGGCCTTTTGAGACTTGAAATCATCGCAGCTTGCTGGATAATTTGGAAGGCCCAGAATGAGCTCATCTTTTCCGGCAAACGAGTCAGCATAGATGTTGCATTTGGGGATCTTCAATCGATTACTTATACATGGGTCAAGCATCAGCTAAAAGACAGCAAGTGGAATTGGGAACAGTGGGTGAAGTTTGATCAACAAATAACTTAACTCAATTTGTTTTTTTCCTTTGTTGGTTTGGTGATGCATTTGTATGGTGATCAAACTTTGGTCTAGACTAGCATCTTGTTAGTCTAGTCCTTATAAATATTTTTTTGGGTGAAATGAAGTTTGTAGTTTGCCGAAAAAAAAAACGGCTTTGTTTGCTACAAAGGTTTCTCACAACTTAGTATTTGCGACAACTTTCCGAGAAGGAAAGCACCCTAAAATTTTTCACATATATCAAAAAGAAAAAAAAAGTCACACGTACACAGTGATTTTCTAGTAGTGAAATCACATTTCGTGACTACAGAAAAAAGAAAAAGGGCAGAAGTAAACTGGTCCAGTGGCAAGTGAGGGTCAATAGTGCCCCGGCCCTCCCTGTTTTTTGGTTCAGTGGTGATTGTGATTTTCATAGGTAATTTTTTACATTGATTGAGTCCGGCCCCCACTAATACAAAAAAATTGAGTCCGGTCCCTGCCAATTTAATCTTCAAGCTTCGCCAGTAAACTGGGCATTTAAAATCATCCTCAATATTATTCACCGCTACAGTATTTGTGGTCTTTAAACTTGGCAAACAAGAATAATGGAATATCAACATGATTCATATTTAATTGGGACAATTATACTATGTTACCTTCAATTTAAGTCACATAAACACGGGATACTATTATTTTCATTTCTATTTCTAGCTAGTTCTGGAAATAGTATGCAAATTCTATTATTTTGCTAGTAGCATGCAAATTATTTTGTTTTTGCTATTGTTATGTAAACTTTGCTACTAACTTGGCCTATTTACTAGGTTTGTTTGACCGGTGGAAGTTGTGAGAAGTATTATTAATAGAGCTAGAAAGAACCATGCAAAGTGACTCGAGGCGCATTTAATTCCATGCCCCCACATTTCATCACTAACTAGTTTTGTAAGATGTCAAAACAGGGACACATATATACTCCATAGGTTTCTAAATGTTTGTATCAGTTGAACATATTAGAAACCATGAACACATGTGGAAACCAATTCTACATGCACAAACATGTAGATCGATGTCATGAACAAAAACAAACTACACCATTTAAACCCAATTGGGGCATATTTATACCCATTGGTCAAGTTTACTCCTGTATTCATGATATACTATTTCGAAATCATCTAATTCTAGTAAATAATCGAGTACCACGGTCAGTTGATCATTTTTGTCGGAAATCACCTCGTTGCCTGTTGTTGAAATAGTCGTCGGTGACCACCTACCATCATTAACCCCTGCCAGAATCACTGAAGGCTACCCTTGCCTTTAGAAGTACTACTTATTTTAAACTTTAATCTCTCCAACCTCCTATATCTACAAATATTACACCCTTGTATGAGACTAAACCCAAGACCTCTTACTAAGAGGCAAGTGCCTCTACCAAGTACGATAGCTCCACTTGACTGTTAGGATACCTACTTATACTCCATGTTTGAAGTGTTTGACCAGGTATTTGAGGTTAGCAAATATAACACCAAAGTTGCCATAATAGCAAATTACGTCCATTAAATTGAGTGTTCCAAATCTACTCACTCAGATAAATATTGTTCGTGAAATTTTTCTTTCACATAACTAGATTGGATGTATTACCATAGATTTCCAATTTTCCATGTCATGCAGTTGTCCTTCCAACCCACTTATCCCCATAAAAAAAAAAGGAAAGTCACTGTTAAAAAAATAAAGTTCTAATACTTGCCCTTTTTCCAATCCAAACTCAATGAATTCTAAACATATCAAAAATAATTCCTTACATTCCATAATCATAAAGGCTTCATTTCATGTAGTTACAATGAGTTTAACACCATTTCTTCTCTGTGATCACCTTCTTCTCCGACGACCACCATCACCTTCTTCTGCGGCGAGTACCTTATTCTTCGGCGACTACCATTTCTTCTTCGGTGGGGTTAAAGCTTTGAAGAACAAAAAAACAAAATGGCCGATCTTGGATGTTCGCTGTAGGACGTTTGGGACGGGGACGGTCCTAGGGGGCGATGTAGCCCGTCCGAGACAAACCGGAACGTCCCTAGGACGTCCCTCATGGCCCCATACCCTTTAGCCTAATAACTCTGTTACTATTCATGCTTAGTTTTACTATTCATGTTTAGTTTTAAATAAAAACCCACTCAAAACGAAGAAACCCGGTAAACTGTGACTTCCAGAACTTTTTATCATCTGAAAAAATTAGGGTATGTAATGTACATGATTTTAAGAGTTTTGAGCAAAAAAAATAAATAAAGCGCCGAGTGGATATTTTAAAAAAAAAATAAATAAGTTTTTTGTGTTACATATGTAACATAAATAACACAAAAAACTTATTTATTTTTTTTAAAAATATCCACTTGGCGCTTTTTTTATTTTTTTGGCTCAAAACTCTTAAAATCATGTACATTACATACCCTAATTTTTTCAGATGATAAAAAGTTCTGGAAGTCACAGTTTACCAGGGTTTCTTCGTTTTGGAGGGTTTTCTCTCTATACTTAGCCTATATATATATATATATATATATATATATATATATATATATATAGGATTAGGTTCAAATGAAAACCACTCATTCGTAAAAAAACCGTAAAAACACCGACGAAAAATGTGAATTTTAATTTTTTTTTTCACCGGTGTTAAAATTGGTAACCCCGACGTAAAAAAAAAAAAAAAAAAACGTATTTTACAGTGGTGTAATGACCCATGGCCCACCTTATTTTGTCTTATTAGGCAAGGGAATATTCCCTTTTATTTTATATTAAACTTTAATTGTGGTCCACAAATCCTTTTTGGATTAAAATAAGTGTGTGGTGTTAAAGTGTGTTCCATAGTTCTTTTACGAAAAGTGTGTTCTCATTTTACTCTAACCCTATATATATATATATATATATATATATATATATATATATAGGAAGCGTTCGTATGAATATAAGAAAAAAAAACACTTTATTTCAGTTACATTACCTAATTCAAAGGAAACCAGTAAATTACAATACAAACTACAATTGAAATAAAAGAAATTACAACTAAGAAATACGAGACAACTAGAAATCTAATTACTCTTATGTTACATTTGTGATAGATGCTTAGGAACAGTACAAACATCAGCCCTCATTTAACATTTTATTACAAAAATGCCATATTTTAATTTTCATCCTTTCTTTTTCCACCAAACAACCTTTTCCACCAAACAAGAATCGGGCTATAGTGGGGGTGTGTTCTTTTTTTTGGTTTTTTTGTTTTTATCTGCAGTTATTGTGGTTTACATTTTTAATCCTTTTGGTTTCTATATTTCATTTTGCCCATGTATATATTGTCTTTTGTTTAAAGGTTTTTCACTGTAAACTTAATTTTTGTGTATGGTTTACTTTAGCTCCCGACATAACTTAGTGCTTGCCTTTGCCGACGTTAGATATAACGTGGAAGTATAAATTCACGTCTTTGTTTTACAAGTTTTACAGTTTTCGTCATTGTTTGCTTACTACTTAACACGGGTTAACGATACCTCCCTCCCCCGCGCATTTGCGCGGAGTTAAACACTAGTTTGATTTTATAGCATATATAGTTGATTTTCCCAAATGACAGGCATTACAAGAAATGTAATCTGATTTTGTTAAAAAGGGAAGAGACCAACTAGAAAGCACAAATAAAAAAGATGGCGATATGGATGACCAAGTGATCGGATGTCGAGGGTCCAGTCAAAGATAACTTAAATGGGTTTCCTTAGTACACTTAACTATGTAGCTAGTGGTAGAAAGGGTGTCAAACCACAAAGCGTTTGTGATTGGTGATTTATAGTTTAAGTTGATTAAAAGATGGTTTATAAAGATTACTAGTTGATCTTTTGAAAAGTTTGTTTGTAAGTGGGAGTCAAAATATGATTCCAAGTTGTTTGTCAAAACTAGACAAGAACTGCAATTGGAATAATGATTAATTAAAGAGAACGTGGTATTTAAATTGGACTTGTAACAATATTTAGAAAACTATATATTAAAGCTGATTTTAGAGTAGCTTTCAAGTAGTGTCAAAAGACTTGATAATTCATAGGGTAATTAAGAGAGTAATGTTGTTGTAAAATAAACTATGAAATTGAATCAAGAATTACAATCAAATGCTTCGAGTTATTATTATTGATGAAAACGAAAGAGAATTATAACTGAATTGAATCAAACAAGGTTTTATAGCCCTAACCTCAATTAGTTAGTTGATAAGTTTGTTGAAACTTTCAGATTAGCACAACTAGTCCCTCAAACTTATCAGACTTAACACAATTGTCCTAAAACTTTATTAAGCAGAAACAGACTTTGAGAAATGTCACAACTGGCCCTGAACTTCTCATAAAACCTTCTGACCAATTTGAATTTATTGTTTTGACTTTGATTTTGACTTATATTCCAACAATCTCCACTTTAAGTCAACAATCAAAAGTCTATCCATCTTACCAATCACCCAAACATGAATCAAACACCATTCCAACACTACTTTGATCACTACAATCTGATGCATTCTCATCAGAATTGAACTGGACCATTTTGACCTTTATCATGCCTTTTGTCAAAACACTAACCTTTGATTCTGCACAATGCAGTGCTAACCCATGTTGTAACATGTTGTAGCTTGTTGTTTCTACTCACAACACCTTCTAAAACCTGATATACACAAACAAATTTGCCCCTTTCATAATCACCAGCTTTTGCATAATCAGAACCAACATAACTAATGACCATTTTACCCCTGGTATTAATTCTGTTATTAACCACCATTGCAAGCTTAACCTTCACCAACCAAGCATCACGTTTCCATAATGAACCTGTTTCATCACTCATTATCTTAAACCACTTGGTCAATTCTCCTTGTTTTACAGATTCATCACAAGACAAAAACTTCACAGCTTTACTTGTCATGTCCTTTTCAACACAGACTTTTACACTAAAAACAGCACTGTCTTCCTGAGTTTCTTTCTCTGTATCCTCAACAGACTCCACCTCAATCTAGACATACTCCACCTCAACTTGTATAGGCTCCTCATCAGAACAAACATCCTTCAAATATAGCACATTCTTGCTACCTTTCAACCTTGGCTTCACAACATCTAGTCTCCATATCTTGAACATGTCTATACCATCAAGATACCCTAAGAACATATCATCACCTGCTCTTGATCTCACCTGACTAGAATTTTCATTCACATCTGATCCAAACAATTTTCCAACATTTTCCAAAATTACCCTTCTTTGAAAATCTTCTTCACTGATTAGAAAACTAACACGGAAACCTAAAATCTCATTCATTGATTTTCCCCACAACACACCATGACCCATAACTGGTTGAACACACTTAGAAAGTTCTACCGGGTGACATTTTTCCATCACACAAAACTTCAAGAATTCATTCTGTAACCCATCAATACCCTTTTGTTTACAGAATTCAACTAATTCCTGATCAACATTGTGACCAATAGACTTTATCAAATGAGGCACAACATGACCATCACAAATATAGACATTATTCACTTGTCTAGCTCTTGTCAACACAACCATTGATTCTTTCATAACAAGAACTTTACCATCCTTCAGAATCACATGGTAACCATCACCTTCAAAACAACCTAATGACAATACATTCCTTCTAAGATCAGGAACATACCTTACCCATGAACATTCACCAACAATCCATTGTCCAACTTGAATGTCACTGATCCAATTCCCATGATCTTACAAGATCTGTCATCACCAATCTTGACTACCCCAAGATTTCCATATTCTAATTTACTAAAATACCCTTTTACATATGTCATTCCGAAAGCTCCTCCTGAATCCATAACCCAACTTTCTGAACATAAACCATCATTAGTCACCACTATAACCTCATAATCTTCTGATGATCCATCTTGTTGACTGTGATCATCCAACCTCTGTTCATTCCTTCTTTTCTTAACTTCTGGGCAATCTCTATTCAAATGATTCTCTGAATGACACACAAAGCACCTTCTCTTGAATCTTGTCTCTCCCTTGAACCTTGAACCTCTCTGATCATCCCTCCTCTCACAATTAAACCATCTCCATCTTCTTCTTTCACATCAGATCTCTTTTTCAGTTCTTTTGAATTCAGGGCAGCCAAGACTTCTTCCATAGTCAAGGTCAGCCTTCCATACATCAAAGTATTCACAAAATGCTGATATGAAGAAGGCAATGATGTGAGAAATATTATGGTCTGATCTTCACCATCCAATTCAACCTCAATGTTTTCAAGATCAAGAATCAACTTGTTGAATTCATCTGTGTGATCTTCCATAGTCTTCCCATAGCCCATCTGAAAGGTATACAACCTTTTCTTCAAAACAACCTATTGGCCAAAGACTTGGTCATGTACAGAGATTATAACATGGCCCGCACCCCTGTTGCTGAAGTTTCTTTTGAAACTTCCCTGACTACTCTGTCTCCAAGACTCATAATAATAGCACTATGGGCCTTCTCCAAGATGTCCTTCTTTTCTTTATCAGTTAATCCACCAGGCAAGTTAGCTACTCCCAACAGGGAATCAACAACACCTTGATGAACAAGTAATGCCCTCATCTTCAACCTCCATAGGCTGAAATCGTTCTTCCCATCAAACTTCTCCAACTCAAACTTTGTTGTCACCATTCTTGATCTTCAATTGCGGATAACCAACACCAATTTCACAAATTGAGCAACGAGGTTCTGATACCAATTGTTGTAAAATAAACTATGAAATTGAATCATACAATCAAATGCTTCGGGTTATTATTATTGATGAAAACGAAAGAGAATTACAACTGAATTGAAAAGAAAACGATTAACCTACTGAAATGAATCAAACAAGGTTTTATAGCCCTAACCCCAATTAGTTAGTTGATAAGTTTGTTGAAACTTTCAGATTAGCATAACTAGTCCTCAAACTTATTAGACTTAACACAATTGTCCCGAAACTTTATTAAGTAGAAACAGACTTTGAGAAATGTCACAACTGGCCCCTGAACTTCTCATAAAACCTTCTGACCAGTTTGACTTTATTGTTTTGACTTTGATTTTGACTTATATTCGAATAGTTGTAAACGGGATTAATAATAAGTGACACGATATATAACCCTAGGTCTTTTCCACACATGATAGAAGACTTCAAATTTGATCTTGACCTAAGCTCTAGTTTTTAGTGTTTCATCCTATTACAAACACAAATGAACTTGCTCTTTCCAAAATTAGGCCACAAGCAGTTTGTAATTAAACAAAGAAACATCTAAAACAACAAACATCCAATCCTTTAAGCAAACTTCAACATTTCCAAACTCCTAAAATAAACTAAAGAAGATTTCACATAAAGCATATATGACTGATTCCCATCATATGCATAACTTGACAACAGTTATGGAGAGTTGGTAGTGCTTAGTGGATAACACCCTTCATCATCTAATCCTAACAACCCATCATCATACTCCTGGGCCTGAGCAGGGACAAGGTATAGCTCTGGGTGGTGGAACTTGCAACCTTCTCCATAGCCACACCAACGATTGTACATATAGAAAGAACATAATTCCACGCCCTGCTTAAAAACAAATAACGTTATCAATTATAATTAGCGATGTTTCTAAATATAATAGTTAAGGATTTAGGGCCTAAGGTTAAGATATTGTATAAATGTATAATATTATAGAATATATATCATGACTACATGTGTTCTTCTGCAAAGCTCATGTAAAAATAGATATATAAGAAGAAACAAACTACCACTCGCATCGGAAGACCATCAGAGTTGTATTGGATAGTGGGATCTGGTATTGAGTGACTAAAGTTGCAATTGTTTCCATACATGCAAAATCCGGCATGAAAAAACTGCAGCAAGAATCATTAGAAACAATCGTTATGATGTTGCCTTTATCCGAATCATGCATTAACAAATATTTTTCTTAAACAATGTTTTATGGAAATAAATATATGTAAATATGGTGATAAAAATGTCCATGGCATGTATCAATAATATAATTTCCAACTCAAAAGATAAGTAATGAAGACATGTAGTGTGTATATGTGCTATTAAGATAAGGAAGTAAAAAATGAGTAACGCAGGTTTCGTGTTTCAAATTTGATGTTCTGGATAGCTTTCCTACCTATATCCTTTATATAGGTAGGAACAAACAAAATGGCCGCTAATGATTAGTTGTCACTAATCGTAATTTCCACTGTTAATCATCAGTTTCCATTTATCATCATTTTATCCCTACTTATACTGCGTTGTTGCTAATGATTAGAAGCAAGTTGTCACTAATAATCAGTCACTTTTGAAGATCAACTTTCACGCAACTTTTAGTCATTCACACGATCTCAACCATGGGCGTGGCCCTTAATTGGACCCCTCGAGAGGCATTTCCTGACCCTGTTGGGGACGGTGTCCCCTTGGAACTCTAATAGGTTAGGGTTTCGCCCTTAGAACCATTGAAGTTTTATGATATTCAAAATCATATTAGTTTCAATTGAGCATGTATTCAACACCCCTTAACTCAAATCATTGTTTATTATGTTTCTTATTTGATCTATATGTAAATCCTAATTGCCAAAATAACTTAATGACATTAAATCACCAATAAGTTATTAGATATAACATGTTCAACACTATTGAAGCCAGTACTTCGATGTTTTAGTAAAGTAGATGATTAATGCATTAGTTAGGCATACGATATTTGTTCATCTCACAAACTTGAGATGTAGAAATATGCTTTTACAGGATTAACATAATACTTCAAAATTATCTTTATTATGTGATGATGTGAGGATTCACTTTGATTTTTTTGTTAAAAGTACGGAGTATTAGTCTAAACTCTAACAAAATAACTTAAAACCATTTATCTAATAAACCTAAAGCTCAATACATCTAAATCTAAAGCCCAATACAGCAATAAGTCCATTTGTTTATATATATATAAAAAAACCCTAACCAGCCCCCCTAATTCCCTAAACCTTCTAACCTAGTCGACTTCGACAACTGAACTCGCCATGACCATTGTTGTTTATGTAATTCACCCATGACCACTCCGTCTCGTACTCGATTTGGGGTTGAGGGAGTGGGGATCTAGTCGATTTTAAGCTAATCAAGCCAAAGGCTGCAACCGATTTCAAGCAGCAGCTGCAATACCAAGTAATTCAGTTCATACAGGGGATTTTGTGAAACTCAATTTGTGGATTCCATCCAAATTAGGTGGTGACTTATGAGTTTTCAATTACTTTGATCTAATGCTTGATAGTACGCATTTCTAGTGTTTATTCGATCTGATGGTTTACCTTTCAGTGTAACCTAAAATCTGGAATTTGCTAACTGTTGAATTGTATTAATTTTAGTATGAAGCTGGACTATATGCATTAATATGATATTTTATAATCATTTATTTTTCATATTTCCGGATATCAAAGAGTTCATTATTTATCAAACTATAGATTTCATTATGCTTAAAACCTTATGAAGTTTACTTTTGTATTAGGTAATCATAAATTTTGTATGGATTGATTGGTGTTAATAAAGGATACATGTAGTCAAATAGGTTGGATATTAGGTGATGTTGATATGAAATTTGCAGTAATTTATTCTTTGTTTGTTAAACAAAAATTGGTTTTTATATGTAAAAACGGTTATTTGAATGGTTAAAGTTAAAGTTTTTATTGTTTGACCCGACCCGAAACTTAGTTGTAGAAAAATAATTATGGGTCTCGTAACTTTCGGCCCCTCCTCCCTATATAAAAGTTCAAGCTCCGTTATTGTAGCTAACTTGCGGTTAATCCTATACATAGCCATATTTAATCCATATACTTGCTTGCATTTTAGTAAAAATTAAAGCTTTTTAATGCCTTTATTTAAAGAAAAAACAAAATTTACTTTTTATCCTTACTTAAAAAAGGTTTTTTTAATAAATACTTTTAAAACCTTTCCCCTTCTTAAACTTAACTCTAACGTTGTGTTCCTAAGTTTAATTTTTTTTGAAGAGTAGTGTTTCAGTGGTAAATCCCGTATTGCAAAGCGACCACTGCCCAGGATCGAATCTCATATGAACCACACGGGTTTCTCCTTTCAAACCCAATGGTTATTTTTTCGGTGGAACGTGGGAATCGAACCTGAGACCAAACCCGGGCAGGAACCCTCCAAGGAGGTAAACCTTCCCACCTCAAACCAGCTGGGCTGGAGATCATTGGAAATATTTAATAAACAAAGGAAAAGAAGAGAAGGGGAATTAAGGAGAGAAAAGAGAGGGAGTGGAAAGGAAATATTTAATTAACTAGCATGTTCCCGAGTTGGACAGAAATGAAAAGAAAAGTGAGGGTCTTATGTTTAAAAAATCATTTCCTTATAAATCTCTCCAATTTGGAAGGATGAGATATGAAGAAAATAAATCAAAACTTTCCTTCCACTTCCTTTCCTTTCCTTTCTCTACTTAAAAAAACTGTGGAACACGATTTTTTCTTGACATCCTTTCAAATCCCTTCTTTTCTTTCGTTAAATGAAACTCGGGAACACTGCGTTAACTAGTTTTACTAGTAATTTAGTTTTAAACTGATATAAAAAACCAATAAAAAATATTATTAGCATTAAAAACAGAAAAAAAAACACCTTTAGGGGCAAAAGATTTATTTTTAATGATAAACGGATTACCAAATATGATCTATACCGCTTTTAATTGCCGGTTTAAAACACTAGCTATATCAACCTGTATTAAGGGGGTGTTTGGGATTGATTATTCAAAACAGATTATGCGTTTTGGAAAAGCAATCCTAAACACCCTCTAAATAGGGGTTAATATAAATATTAATAACCTTAAAATTGAAGCATTAATCTTGTACCGGTTTGTTAAAAAGGAGCAAACTTGAAGGGTGTTTTGAGAAAGTTTTTCATCCTAGTCAGAGTCTAATAAGGTTTCTTGTTTAGATAGTTATCAAAAGGAATAGATAATTATTATGTATCCTAGTTTATTAAGGATAGGTAGATTATATATAGAAGGAAGTTTATGTAATCAAATTCATTCAATAATAATAATAAAACAAGTTTAGACTCAATATTCAGTCTTTGATATCCAATTTCCAACAAGTGGTATCAGAGCTCAATAAAAAACGATCAAGGAGGAGACCGAGGTTGAGTGCATCGAATAAGATCACCGGTAACAGGAGTCCGGCAAGACATCGATTGGCAAAGGACGTGCAAACCGATTTTTGCAGACGGGTTCAAGGTAGACCAGTGATCAAAGGGTAACAGCTGCAATCGCAAATTTGATCGGGACAGAAGAAGGAAGAACAAGGTATTTCGATCAAGAGTGCTTGTGACGTGATCGTTCAATCACAGAGGGCGTGGCAGAAGAGACTTGGCACGCAAGGTTGTGAAGAATTGGATCGGGTCAGAGTCGTTTTAATTTTGGTCCGTTTAAGGTTAAAGAGGAACAGGAGTAGTTGTTCTTTGGAAGCGGCGTTTAATAAACAAAAACAAAAAGGTTTGTTGAAGCTACGAACAAAGACAACAACAAGGTTTCCTTTTGAGTAATATTTAATCCAAAGTCAAAAGAGCTTATTTTATTTGATTGGTCAACAATTAAAGCAAAAGAAAAAAAAAAGGGATTTCCTTGGATAATTTTTGGAGGCGATATAAAATATAAAATAAAAGGGGAACAGATACAAAAGTTAAGAGTAAGTGATTGATTCTTAAGGAAGGATGGGTGATGTGGTGAAACAACCCGTTATAACAAAGGATAACAACCCGATATATCTTCAAGTACCGTTGTTGATACCCACGAACTACACGGTGTGGGCAATGAAGATGAAGGTAATCTTGAGTGTCAACAGCGTTTGGGAGATGATCGAACCCGGGACCACAACCGATGCTAGAAAGGATAACATAGCAACCGCGTTGATTTTTCAAGCTATACCCGAAGAATTAGTTCTCCAAATCGGGAACTTAAATTCGGCTAAGGAGATGTGGGATGCAGTGAAAATTCGACACCAAGGAGCCGAAAGGGTGAAGGAAGCAAGACTTCAAATGCTAATGTCCGAGTTCGAAAACTTGCGTATGAAGGAAAACGGTACGGTAGATGATTTTTCAAGCAAGATTGCAAGTATTGCATCTAAGTCGGCCTCGCTTGGAGAGAAAATTGAAGAATCCAAGCTTGTGAAAAAATTCTTGAACGGTTTACCCAAGAAGTTCATTCACATGGTGGCATCCCTTGAACAAGTCAATGACCTAAAGACCGTGGCATACGATGATATAGTAGGACGTTTGAAAGCCTATGAAGAAAGGATAGGTCCCGAAGAAAACTCTACATGTTCTAGTTCAAAAAACGACCAACTCTTTTTGACTTATGAGGAATGGGAAGCCAAGAAAAAGGAAGGGTATGATCGAGGCAAAGGAACGACCGAGTCTAGTCAAAGAGGCCGTGGTCGCGGTCGAGGAAAATTCGGGCGTCAAGATAGAGACAAGAAACCGGATCAAAAACCAAAGAAGGACCGTTCAAAGATAAGATGTTTTCGATGTGATGAATTAGGGCATTTTTCATCAGATTGTCCTACACGTAGGAAGGATGAGGATGATGAAAACAATCTTATTCAAGATGTTGAACCGGTTCTTTACTTGCAAACGCATGTTGAAGTTTAACGAGATGAAAGGACTCGTTGGTGTTACAAGATTAGGGGGGTGATTGAAACATTAATCTTGTACCGGTTTGTTAAAAAGGAGCAAACTTGGAGGGTGTTTTGAGAAAGTTTTTCATCCTAGTCAGAGTCTAATAAGGTTTCTTGTTTAGATAGTTATCAAAAGGAATAGATAATTATTATGTATCCTAGTTTATTAAGGATAGGTAGATTATATATAGAAGGAAGTTTATGTAATCAAATTCATTCAATAATAATAATAAAACAAGTTTAGACTCAATATTCAGTCTTTGATATCCAATTTCCAACAAAAATCATTACCAACAAATTCATAAACTCATCAAAATTTCCAATCCGGAAAATTAAAGTGGGACTGGAGCAGAGCGCCTCAATCAGATGCTGAGTTAACAGAAAGGCAGCAGCTGGAATCGCTGTTGTCTTCGGTTTCTTTGGATGGAGGGACTGACCGGTGGTTATGGGTGGATGGTTCGACTACGGGTTTCGCTGGTTCTGGGGTTAAACGCTGGCTGAAAGGTGCGAACAACAGTGCTGCAGGTTTCGGGTTTACGTGGAGTTCGTGGGTTCCTAAGAAGTGTAATATATTTATGTGGAGGGCGTTTTTGGATCGTCTCCCTACTAGATCTGCGCTTGTTAGGAGGAACATTCACATTGAAGACCAGTCTTGCGTGTGGTGTGAAGCTTACGAGGAGAATATAGAGCACGTGTTAACGGCTTGTGCGATTGCTATGGGAGTGTGGAATGCGATTGCGGATTGGTGTAAGATTCCTAGACCTTTTATTTTTCATGTCGATGATTTGGTGAACTTGCATAATCATAGTGGGGTGTCTGGGAATAAGAAGACGGTTCTCTATGGTATTATCATCATTGCGGCTTGGAGGTTATGGAGAGCTAGGAACGATTCGGTGTTCAATAATAAGGCGCCTAATGTGGTGGAGTTGGTTGCGGACATTAAGTCTTTGGGGTTTTTATGGTATAAACATCGTTTTAAACAAGGTGTGGTGGATTGGCATAGATGGTGTTATTTTGATGTAATGTAATTCGTTTTTCTTGTACTTTGGTTTTCGGCTTCTTTCTCCGCCTTGGAGATAGTTGTCGGTTCCGGTTTGGTGTTTTATGAAGTTCAATTTTCAAAAAAAATCAAAATTTCCAATCCCACCCACGAATATAAAAATGATAGAATACATATTTGATTAATAAATTATACCTTGCATGGGATTTCTCGAGTGTAATCTGCATATATATTTGCAGTCATTCCTTCCTGAACAACCTTCACATGAAGAACAAATATGCACATCAGTTTTCAACTTTCAAACAAAGAATCAAGAGAGTTAATTATATGACTAGTAAATTCAAGCCATCAAACCATACAACTTATGAGGTCTATTTACTTATTTAGATTGAAGGCTATAAATCGTTTTTTATAACAAATTAATTATATGATTAGTGAAAGATATATACCTCCAAATCTTCAAGAGGGGGGTGATTGTACTTGCAACTCTGGCCATAACTACACATACCATATCGAACAAAAAAGAAGCAGTCGGTTTTCGGCAAGGAACTGGATCCGAAATCACCATTTGCAGAATTTGCCATTAATCTGAAACAGAGATTGACAGTAGCTCTAGAGGTGAGGATTAGAAGTAAAATTTTGGCTTAAAAACCAGGGGCGGATGTAGCTTTAGGGCAGGGGGTGCGGACGTTGCGGCTCAAGTTCGCGCGCGTAGTGGAAAATTAGTGGAAAATTTGGTTTTTTGTTTACGAAATTTGGAAAACGTTACTACTAAAATGAAAAAAATGAAAAACGTTACTACTGAAAAATGTTTCTAGATCCGCCACTGTTAAAAACTATAATAAACCTTAGGAAGATCTACCTCATACATCACTTATTGTTTTCTCACTCTATATTAAATACCATATCAAATAATAGTAATATCATTATGTTCAAACAAAATTTTATGTAATTGTATAATATCGATCTGTTCTCACTTTTTAAGAGATTTTTTTAATTTTATTTATAGATGGTTTAGGAGATTGATGAGTGTGCATAGAGGTGGTTTTTGAAGCATGTTTGGTTTGTAGATTGTCCGCTATCTATACTATATTATAAGGCATGAGGGAAGGATTCCAACAAAATTTGAGCAATTACGACATATAATGCATATGGTACAACAACTTAAGTAAATTAGTTAGCTAGGGGTAAAATGGTATTTTTTTCATGAACATTAAATTGATAATGAAATAAATTTAAATGAAATGCATGTATCAAATTGGAGGGAAGTATTAAAGTTTTTTACTAAATACATAAATTCTTTAAGATATCTATTATCAAATTTTTGTTCTGATTGCGATTTATTTGTAAACATTTTTTCTCCCGACTAAATTTTCCATTAACATTGTAATGTCTTTTAACTTAAACAAATAATAATAATCGCATAGTAATGGCTATTCCGATTAACTAGCTTCAACTTCTGGGTTTAATAATTGATCAAGAACGAGAAAGGGATAGCTGACAGAGAGCAACCAGTCAACGCATTGGCGAATGTTCGGGACCATCAGAATGTCAACCTACAATGTCCAAAACTAACTACAACCAACTATTCGTCTTGGTCGGTTGTAGTCCGAATGGTATTGGGAGCATATAGGTTGTCTATGACGATTGATCCAGTGACCGGGGGAACAGTAGAATCCCGGAAAAATCAAACAGCCATGGCGTTGATTTTTCAATCGTTACCCAAAGACATTCCTTTACAAGTGGCAAAGTATACGAAAGCAAAAGATGTTTGGGAAGCTATTAGAGTCCGTTTTCTAGGTGCGGATCGAGTACATAAGGCTCGATTACAGAAGGCTCGATTACATGTGTTGTGATTAGAACTCGAGAACTTGAAGATGAAGGAAATGAGTCCATTGATGATTTTGCCAGGAAGATAAGTGCAATTGAGAGTAGGTTCTACAATCTTAGTCTAGTGATTGAACCAGAAACCTTAGTGAGAAAACTCGCTACCGATAAGGTTTCTCCCGATAGCGGCCTCTATAGAACAGTCAGAAGATTTGGAGTCGATGCCATTTCAAGAAGCCATAGGTAGGCTTAAGGCGTTTGAGGACCGAGTTTGTTTGTATTCGGGTAATGAAACAGAAACGGAAACATATCGGAAGCTAATGTTCTCAAAGAGTGATGGTCAAGCAAAATCAAAGAAGAATGAATCTCGCAATGGTCAAGGAAGAGGACATGAGTCATCCGGATCAGAAAATAGTGGTCGAGGACGAGGCCGTGGACGCAGCGGCTATCGAGGACGTGAACTTGGAAACTCCTCTACTAACCGATCTAATAATAATCAGTCATGAGATAAAAGCACCATGAGGTGTTATAATTGCAATGAACACGGGCATTTCTCGTGGGACTGTCCAAAGCCAAAGAATCAACAAGTTAACCCGACTCAAGACGTTAAAGAGGGAGGCGAGTTGATGATGGCTTCAGTTATGGCTTGAGATGGAGAAATTATCCTCAACGAGGAGAAGGTGCATCCGAAATTGTACCTTAATGGTCATAAAACCGAAGAAACATGGTACCTTGACAACGGGGTGGAGAGTTCTTAAATCGACTCTTTACCGGCTATTGTGAATAGACAAGGATTAAAAGACAATTTTCGACTCCTTACACACCGAACCCAAACGACGTTACAGAGAGACGAAATTGTTCACTCTTAAACACCATGAGGAGTATTATGAAGGCGATGAATGTTCCTCGAGATTTATGGGGTGAAATTGAGAGACAATCGGTGTATGTTCTAAATCGTGTCCCAACGAAAGCTTTGAAGAATACTACATCGTATGGAGCTTGGAAGGGATACAAACCAAAGCTAGAATATTTACATGTATTCGGGTGCAGGGGTTTTATGACAACTCAACCGGTTGGTGTAGAAAAATTAGATGATCGCGGTATCGAAGTGGTTTATCTCGGTCAGAAGAGGGAAATGGTGCTTATCAGGTTTATGATCCAGTTCCGGAACGGGTTTATGTGAGTACAAACGTCAATTTTGATGAGGATACGGGTTATAATTGGAACAACTTGGGTAGTATTGACTCACCAACTTCTTAATGGGTTGAGTTTAGAGTTCAAAATATGGATGAGTTATTCCAACTCCATTTGTTGAAAATGGCAAGAATATTAGTAATGGAACTTTAGAACCTGAATTGGCTGATCATAGTAACTCTTATCATGACCATACAGAAGACGAAGCCGAGACCGAAGCTGGCGAAGGTGATAGAGAAAATGAAGCAACCCCATTGAGAAGATCAACCAGACAACCGGTAATACGAAAGAAGTTCGATGATTATGTAATGTTGTAGCAAGAAGAGTCCTTGTTGTTACTCAATGACGAACCCACATATTATCATGAGGCTAAAGTTCATAAAGAATGGGTTGCGGCGATGAAGTCAGAACTTCGTTCAATCAAGTCAAATGAGACTTAGGAACTTTGTGATTTACCAACCGGTCATAAGGCGATAGGCTTGAAATGGGTTTTTATTATCAAACGAGATGCAAAAGAGTCAGTGACGAAGTACAAGGCACGATTAGTGGCCAAAGGTTATGTACAAAAACAAGGTGTAGATTTTGATGAAGTCTTTGCTCCCGTTGTGAGACTTGAAACCATACATTTAATTTTGGCATTGGCGGCGAGAAGAAAGTGGTTAGTTTATCACTTGGATGTCAAGTCGGCGTTTCTAAACGGAGATTTGAAAGAGACAGTGTTCGTAAAGCAACCGGATGGGTATGTTATTCCGGGAAAAGAAAATATGGTTTATCGTCTCAGAAAAGCCTTGTACGAGTTACGACAAGCTCCTCGAGCGTGGAATGAGAAGTTGGATCTTACTTTAAAATGTTTGGGTTTCATTTGATGTCCTAAGGAGTCGGCAATGTACAAGAGATGTAATGGAGCTGATTTAATCATTGTGGGAATTTATGTGGATGACTTAATAGTTACCGGCTCGAGCTCGAAAGAGATAGAAAGTTTCAAGACACAAATGAAGAAGGAATTCGATATGCAAGATTTCATATTATTAACTTATTATTTGGGTCTTGAAGTTAGCCAACAAGCAGGTGGCATCACCATAAAGCAGGAGGCATACGCTAAGAAAGCATTAAAAATTGCCAGTATGCATGAATGTAATCCGACAACCTACCCGATGGAACCACGACTCAAGGTATCTAAAGATGAAGAAGGGAAACCGGTAGACCCAACCGAATATCAAAAGCTAATAGGTAGTTTGAGATACTTGACACATACGAGACCCGACTTAAGTTACTCGATTGGGGTCGCTAGCCGTTATATGCAAGAACCAAAGAAGTCTCACATGCAGATGGTTAAACAAATCCTTCGATATGTATGTGGAACTGTGAGCTTGGGTTTGTGTTACAAAGCTGATGGTAACGAAGAACGCCATGGCTATTGCGATAGTAGTCACGGTACGGATCAACTGGATGGGGGTACAACTAGTATGGCATTTTATTTTGAAAATTCCTTAATCTCGTGGAACTCACAGAAACAACAAACAGTGGCATTGTCTTCGTGTTAGTTAGAATTTATGGCAGCCGCTGTTGCAGCTTGTCAATCAATATGGTTAAAAGGTCTACTAAGCGACATAACAAATCAAGAAGAGAATCAGGTGATGTTACGGGTTGACAATAGATCAGTTATAACATTGATAAAAAAATCCACTTTTTCATGGGGATAGTAAGCATATAAACATACGCTTCCATTATATATGGGAATGCGTTGAAAGAGGAGACATTACCGTTGAGCATGTCCGGGGTGAAGAGCAACGGGTTGATATTCTCACGAAAGCATTACCAAGATTGAAGTTTATCGAGATGAGAAGTTTACTCGGGTTAGTGGATCTTGGTGGAACATATCAAGATTAAGGAGAAGATTGTTGGGTTAATCTTAATGGACTAATAACGTCAAATGCCCAATTAAAACATGGTCAACCGAATTAATTGTGGTCTGTTAAGGATTGAAGAAGAGATAAACCAACCGTGGGAGATTTATATAAAGTTTGCATTATTAGTTAGTTTGTTAGGTTATTTAGAATTTGAATTGTATTTGGTTTAGTAAAACTTGACTTGAAGTCAAACTAGAAAATTCCTATATATAGCTCTTAGTTTTTCCAATTGTAAGCAAGTTCTCAGAAAGTAATAAAATAGAGTCGTGGGTTTTTAGTCCGCCACAAAAAACACCGTGTTCAGCCTATTTGTGTTTTATCAATTGTTCGCCAACAATAATAATCTTTTTTATACTTTTATCATTATCTTTTCTCTCTTCTCCACTCACAACCACTTTAAAAAAAGTATTAAAAATTATAGAGGGTGAACAGTTTCGTATCAAATATAGATGAGCAGTAACTTTTATCTTTTCTCCACTTTCAAAAAGTATTAAAAAATTATAGAGGGTGAACAGTTTCGTATCAAGTATAGAGATAAACAATAACTTTTCTCCCTCCACACACAACCACTTACTACCACTTATCAATATATGGAGATTTCACTCACATAAATATGGAGACCCAAATATAAATGCTTTTACATAAATTTGAAACTACACCGGTCATCCCATTCTATATTATAGGGAAATTTTAGATCTATGCTTGAGACATAAAAATCTCAAAGCTTTGATTATGGGTCAACCCTTTCCATTTGAGTGAGAAAATAACCTTGTTTCTATAATTCCAAATCACCCAAGATTCAAGAAGCCAGAATAATGACCATATGATTATATGAAGCACCTTCCTTTTGACATCAGGACCTTGATAAGCCTTATGCAATTGAGAGAGGTTATCAACGAGAAAGAGCGCCACAAAGACATATCATTTGCCAAATAATTGTTGATGTGTAGTTCTAGAGCAAGTTTCATAGCACTAGACCATACAGCATAGTTATCATTTCCTTTTAGTTTACTATGTGTTATAGACAAATTACTAGTTTCACTAGGGTGCAAATACAAGGGATCACTAACAACAAGTTTACTTATCAGAGTCCACCAAGAACACCCTCATCAACAAGAGGGTTGATAACAGGACCAGGACCAACAACAGCATCACCCATGATATAACCAAACAACCAAGCAACAAGAACAAATAATCAACAAAGAACACAGAGAAAACACAAGATCCTAGAAGCGAAACTGTGACAGGGGTCAGATCATGGGTTCATTACTCAAGGACACGATCAACCACCGGTCCACCTAACCCGGTCAAAGACGCCTAGACAATAACAACCACAAAATACAAGATATGGAGAGAACTTACATAGTACTCCAGTAGCCAATAGCAGCAAAACAAACAAGAATAAGAAACAAGAAAACTTACAGGTTGCACAGCTTTCGGTTCCAAACCAATCAACTAAAAACAAGTTGACCTCAATACCGACACCAGATCTCAACAGTCATTAAGATCCTTAATACATCAAACAAAGAAAATATTAGACAAAACACCTGAGATCTATATATATATAGATCTCAGATCTGCAGCGGAATAAACCCAAGAACCAAAAGACAGATGATAAGAGAGCCCTATGGCTCTGATACATTGTAGAAATTTAGGGTTCCAACACAAGAACAACACAACACACTTAACAAATATAATAATCAACACAGAACAAGAAGAAATAACGACAAAACACAGGTAACAAGATCTTATTTAAACCAACCCAAAAAAGTACCCCCCAAACCTTAGAATCCACCAACAGATGAATCCTAAAATAAGAGTACAAAGTCTAGCTATTCAACTGATGATTATTATCAGTTGTAATAGCTTGAATGGTACAAAAGAATAATTACAAACTTACAGACCGATGAAACCCTAGAAAACCCTAGGGGTCTGTTTGGTATAGGGTAATGGAATGGGGAAGGTAATGGAATGGACAAAGGGATGAAATGGATGATTACCATGGTCTTGTTTGGATACACATAAAAACGGAATGAATCATTACTTTGTATTGTTTGGTATGAAGGAAAAGACAAAGGAATAAAATAGGCAGTGGTGAGTGGTGGCGATGGATGTTGGTAGTGGGTGCCGGTGACGGTGGTTGGTGGTGGCCAGTGGGTGGCGGTGGTCGGTGGTGGCGGCAGCGCCGACAACAGTGGTGGTAGTGGTTGTCAGTGGCGGCGATGACGATCGGTGGTGGTAGTCAGCGGTGGTGGGTGGCGATGTCTGGTGGTGATAGTGGTGGTGGTCGGTGGTGGTGGGTCGCGACAGGGAGAGACGGCGACAGTGAGTGGTGGCGGGGGCGGTTGGCGGTGGCATTGGTGGTCGGTGACGGAGAGTGTCGGTCGGTGCGTGGTGGTAGGTGGTGGCGGTGGTCGACGGTGGCTGGCGGTGGTCGGTGATGGCGGTAATCGGTGGGTGGCGGTGGTCGGTGACGGAGAGTGGCGGCGGTGGTCGGTGGGTGGCGACGATCAATGGTGGGTGGCGGTGGTCGGTGGTGGTGGTGGCGATAGGTGGTAGTGGTAGAAGTGGGTGATGGTGATGGTCACATTGATGATGAAAGGTGACAGAGGGAATGGAATGGGAAAAAAATAGGGGGTTGGATGGAATGAATTTGGGGAGAAAGTTTCGGAGAGAGAGAATACAGAATGAGTGTGTATGACCGGGTAGGGTATAACCGGGTATTACGAAATAACTGGGTCGGGTTCGGGTAGGGTATTTTCGTGAAAAGCCATACCCTATATACCAGGTTCAGGTCGGGTTCGGGTTTTCAATACCCGGTTTCGGGTATACCCATTTTCGGGTACTAGATACCTATTTTCAAGTAAGGGTGTGAATTTCCGACACGACCCGAAAACACGACCCGAACCTAACACGAAATTAGCGGGTTTAGGTTTAGTCTAAATGGGTTCGGGTCAAACCGGGTGGGTTGGTGGGTTGACCCGTTTAACCTATTTATACTATATATTGTTTTTTTACAATATGTTTTATGTTATAAATTAAATTGATTAGGTATTTTATGCTAAACTTATAACTTAAAATAGAAATTGGTATTAGATTTTATAAATAAAACATAAATGTTTTATATATATTTGTGTTTTTTGTAGTAAAATTTTAATTTTAATACATTAGTTTGCGAAAAAATAAAAAAATCAGGTTGAACGGGTCGGGTTCGGGTCAACCCAAGAATATTCAGGTCGGGTTCGGGTTCATATGTATGTAACAATTTTCAGGTTGGGGTCGGGTTTGGGTTCATGTAAAAATTTCGGGTTCGGGTTGGGTTGGACCCACCAACCTGCCAACCCGACCCGTTAAGCACCCCTAAGTACAAGTGATAAAAAAAAAAACATAGATAGATAAGTCTTCGTTGATAATGGAGTAATTCATCGTCTTTATTTAACGCCTTCGTTTGATAATAAATACTCAGGTTTTAAAATACCCTACGGGTAGGGTCGGGTTCGGGTATTAAATAACCGGGTTTTAAAATACCCGGGTTCGGGTATTTTTTCGGGTTCGGGTATTTTGTGCACCTCTACTGTAATCTTGCAAGCCCATCTGCCACATTAAGCCCAATCTTCTAAGCCAATTAACCTGAAAACATCTTAAACATTTAACAGAATGATACTGTATTATTTTTAGCAGAGCTCAACCCATGTAGGGAACCGATTCAAAGAGGCTTTTCAGCCGAAAATATTAACCTTCTTGAGCAACCATTTATTCCAATACTATATACATTAGTTGTGTCACCAGTTGAATCTGTGATCAAGGATATAACAATTTTTACCATTAGTCATTACCACTCAGGATGGTCACCTCATATAAAAATTTATAGCATGTAATGGAGTATCAACAACTCGTCCGATACCAAACGGTCCATTACCACATGACACCTCCTTTAGACCTTTAAGGAATAAAAAAAGGTAGAGGAAAAGAACATGTAATGGAGTATCAACAACTCATGAATATGTCCAAAAATGTATTATAGTTCCATCACCAACTATGCCTTGAGTGAGACTATATATGAACCTGCTTTTCGCCAATGCCACTACAAAAATCAGATTTATGGATATCTATGCAGAAGATACACAAAAAAAGATGCAACTTAAAACATGAATTATATGTAGCAGTAATGAGATCAATACAAATTAAAAATCCAAGAAAACAACATAGCAAAATTACAAAACAACCAATTTCAAATCGGCCTGAATCGTATATACACAAATCCATGGCATTCATTTCAAATCACCACCACCATTGTTAACCAGAATAACAAGTTCAAATCCGTCATCATCACGAATCTCATAACAACCTAAAGTAACAACAAAATCCCAATAACGGATTTTCAAAATGCCCATGAGTGTGTGCGTCTAGCCAGATGCTGAAACATGGTTTGCGATTAGCTTCTGAGACATGACCTGTCCATGACCCTCAGCTGCTAGTTCAAGCCGTTGCCATGTGGCTTCTCGTTTTAACTTGTTTTCTTCCTTCTTTAACTCGTCTTCTTTGAACTTTTTAGAGCATTCTTCAAACAGTTGAGGGTCAACATCCAAAAAGATCTTTCTGACATTCAAAGTCAAACTTAGTACCACTTGGTTCCAATGTGTCTTTGTGTTGCTTTCTAATGCTGGAAATATGATCGGTAGGATCACTTTTCGGTTCTGTTTTATTAAGTTGTCTATATGATCATTGTTCCATAAGAATAATGCTCTCTCAGCCACCTGTATGTTCAAGAAACAGTTAAAGAGTCTATAGTATTCACCATATAAACAGATCCCACCAATAGAACATGTTTGAAGTCCAAAAAAGTTAGATTTTTTTTAATATTTTGGCAGAGTTAATCCCCAAACCCTTTGTTTAATCCACAAAGTTACTGACCCAATGAAAAAGAAGCTTCATTTCTTGTATTTGATACTTACAACCTCGAATCTTGGTTTTCAAAGGCATGCCTGAGACGTGAAGTGCTCAGAAAAATGCATAAGGGGCTTGAGGTAGCGCCTCATATACTTTGGGTCAAAATTGAACAAAACTAGGGTTTGTACATTGTAGGAGGCTGATATGGTAAAAAAATCAAAGGGATGAAGAAAATGTGAAAGCTTTATTTATTAAAAAGATCGATATGAATAACAGATGAGAGATACGCAGCTTTTGATAGTAAATAAAGCTTTATTTATTAAAGAGTAACAGATGAGATATGGTTTTATATAGAGTAACGCCTCACGCCTCGGCTTTTGGGACTAAAACGCATCGAAGAGCCTCATATTTTTTTAAACCAAGCCTTGGAGGCATGAAAATTTCAACGGCTTCTTGTCTAGGATGTTTCAGAGAACTAACATCGTTTTCTTTTTATTTAAGTGCTGTATTATTTGGTGCTATTTACAGTAGTTACAGAACAACTGATGTCATAATCAAGAAATCTTCTGTGCTAAAATCAACATAACGAAAATGTGTAAATTTGTCAAATTTCAAACGCTAAATAAAGTACTTCTTGTACAGCTAAATACAGTTCTTGAAACTACATTTAAACCCAAGATAAACTCATAACGGGTCAACATGGGTTGTGTACTTGTGTGTTGTTTTGAACAGGTCAAATAAAAAAAAAGTAGCTAATAAGGTAAAGGATAAAATAGGTCTAAGTTTAAGACATAGAACTAGCGCACACTAATACAACGTAAAAATACATACAACCACCTAAATCAATTGAAGATTTTGATTCTTATTTTAATAATACTGCTTTTGTAATCAATAATTAACCCATTCATTATTTATAAAGAACTTTAAATGTGAACAAAAAATGTGTTTGCTGGTCAACCCAACCCGCCCATTTCAACCCGTACAAAAGTGACCCGTCTTGACCTGTTACCCAACCCGTCCACCTTATGGTAAAAGTATCTGTATCCATGTATCAACCAGGTACCGACACAGATCGAAATGTAACAATTTATCATGAATTAAGGCATTTATAGTACTAACTACTAACCTGAAAGTGTGAACTGCTCAAGCAACGTGAGATTTGGTGAAACAACGGCACCATACATCTTTGAAACTCAGGAAGTTGAGTTGCTTCCAAAACTTCTTCAAGCTCACTTAAAAACATAACCTCTTTTGAACTGTTTGTAATTGGCCAATATTTCAACAAGCCCCTAATAACCGTATCCGCAAGTTTGCAATCTTTTTCCACAAATTGTGTAATACAATACGATATTTGTTGGTGATACATCGGTATGCATTTCGGTTTATGAAGTGGTATCAAAGCCCTCACAAGAAACAACTTATGTTCTTCTTTCAATGGTAGCGCGAATCCGTTAATAATACTTCCCAGTATCTCTAATAATTCAGCAATCCCGTTGTGTTTTTCGGTCTCAAAAACAAAACGGAAAAAAATATTGTTGATTGATTTTCTTATAAACGGGCGATGCACCATAAACTTTCCATACATTCTATGAAGAACAAATTTCAAATATTCACGTTCCCGGCGATCTTCTGAGTCAAATAAATCTAACCATCTTAAAACAAACGCGTGATCGATGTAACGTTTAGCGAGTTTCGGATCAGTTTCTGGCGACGCTACAAATCTAAGAATGAACTCATAGACTAATTGTAAGTGAGGCCATGCAGGGTCCATAGAAGGTTCTTCTTCCTCCCCATCAAAAGTTTCTAGAACTTTGTTATCCCGAGGCTGTGGAGTAAGCCTACGAAAGATATTCACCGACACCATTTTCACAATTTCTTGCATAACAAGTTCGGGAAATTTTCCATTTGCAGAAGTGACGTATTCAACAAGCTCTGCCAACATTTGTCGTTTGATCTCTTTTTCCTTCAAATTCTTGGTAGGGTCAGTGAAGTCAAACACAACGCAACATAAAGTCAACTTTCGAATAAATAAGTTCTGCTTCTCGGAACTTGGAACATCTTTCAAACTCGGCAAGGCCTCGTATGTGTTGGGAATCGTTGAAATCCCGTTGAGTTTTGAATTTTGAGATTGAAGAAGCTTCTTGTTGGTTTGATTTTGAAGTGTGGATTGACCAGATGCTGGATTTGAAGTAGTTGATCGAGTAATGGGCACGTCATTGTTGGTTCTTGAACTAGTTGATGTATGTGAAGATGAATTATGGTTTCCTCCATCTCGGTTATCGTTCGTCGATTTATGTGGCTTTTTAGGAAGCCGGTTAAGGATCTTGTTAAACATCAGTTAAACACTAAAACTTTCGGATTAATCAAACGCCAAACGCTATTCACTTTCTGAGTAAAAAGTTTTCAATAATCGGGAATGATGTCAAGAAATCCCAACAAAACACATGCTTTTTCAGTCTAATTTCGGAAAGTTCTTTAAAATCACTCAAGGTCCCCGAAAAAACAAAAGAACAAGACAAAGCCTACAGATAACTTAGAGTTCAATCAACGAAACTTTGATACTTAACCTGCAAGAAATCCAACAAATTCAAGAATCAAAAGAGGCAAAAGAAAAATGCAGCAACCATAAATGCAAAATAGCATATAAAATACCCACAAATTTTCCTAAAAAAATTCGGAAAGTTCCTAAAAACCACTCAAATTTCCCAATGTAATACAAGATAAATCCAACAGGTAACTTATAGTTCCATCAACCAAACTTTAAAACTTTCCCACAATTAGCAAAGCTAAGAGTAGGGTCTCGGGAGGGTGGGATGTAAGCAAACCTTACCCCTATCCTTACGGATAGAGAGGCTGCTTCCAGAGAGAACCATGGCTCCACAACACACAATCGACAAGCAAACAACACTAAAAAAGGTAATAGAGAGCTAATGCAATTTAGAGAAACAGTGAAAGCGTCACATAGTAAAAAGATAACGTATAAAACTACCCACAAATTAGTTCATCAAGAACACAATCACAGTTATCCACTACAGAAAAAGGGTCAACCTAAACTTTACTTAAAAGTAAATTCCAATCCAAATGTCCCAATTAAAAAAAAAAAAAAAGACAAATCCTACAATATAACTTAATATTCAATCAACCAAACTTTGATACTTCTTCTGCAAGAAACTCAAAAAAATTAATAATCAAAAGGGTCAATAAAAAAAACCCTAAAATGCTGCAACCATATAAAATACCCACAAATTAGTTCATCAAGAACACAAATCTTTAAAATTTTCCTATATAAAATAAAGGGTCAAACTCAAATTTTCAAGACTTCAAATCAAACACATCCAACAAAAGGGTTTATGTTAATCATCATAACAATCAATCAGAGCCTTTCATTAAGATCAAAACACACAACAAGATATCAAGATCTGGGCATGATCTACATAAAATTAAAAGGTATCAAAAGGGCATACAGAGGAACACAAGATCATAATAAAAAGACACACTTTTTGGTACATAATCCATGAAAAAGTAGCATTAATAATTATATAAAGAATATGGGAAAGATAGATAGAGTGCTTACATGAGGTTAATCTTGAATCTTTATGAACAGGAATATTACAGAACAAATGGTTGGTAAAAATGCAGAAGAATATAAATCATGGATTATTGATAATAATTTGAAAAGGATCTTGAATGAGGAGGAGAGAGATGAGAAAAAAAGGAGAAGACGAAGAAGAAAGATAAAATGGGTTAACAAGAAAGCGATCTTTGGTTCTAATCCGTATAAGAATTTAGAAAAAGGAATTATATTCTTTGGTCTATTTCTATATGACTAAGTAGTCGATTTTATTGGGTTGACGGGTTAAATTGTTCGACATGAATATGTTTCATAATTTTTTAATCTATTGAAACACGAACACGATTTATTTAGCTTGTTATCTAAATGCGTCAAACAAGTTGACAGGTTAGTGGGTCGTAGTCAAGTTGTAAGTTGTAAAAATGTTAATCGGGCATGTGGGTGTCAAAATGGATTAAACAGGTTAATGGGTTGGCATGTTTAGTTAAATGGATTAAGTAGGTCAAATCAAATGACGACATGTTTAATTAGTTGTTTATTGTTTGAGTAGCATGACTTCAACTTGTTAACTCTATGGATGTTTTGTAATGCGTTCGTGTTAAAACTATCAAACATAACTTGAACACGACATGCTTAACTTGTTTATCTAAACAAGTCAATGGATTGACAGATAGGCAAGTACTAATAAGGTTGTAAGCTATTAATCATGCATGTGGGTTGTAAGAAAAAGGAGTTAAACGGGTAGCGAATCAATTTCTTAGGTTGTGGGGTGTGGTACCGACCATCCCCGAAGCCACGTCGCCACCTCATCACCGAATGAGAAGAGAGAGAGAGAAAAAAATGGAAGAGAGATATAGAGAGAAGAGCTTGGGGAGGAGGGGAAATTTCCCCGTTTGCACCGAAATTCCGGCCGGTGCCACGTAATGCTCCCAGTCTCCCTCCTCGTCTCCCACACTCCTCCGCCTTAGTTAAATGGACTAAAAATGTCAAATCAAACATGACCTGGCTGGGTAATCTAATTAGATGTGACAACCCAAATTATATTATAACTAGTATAAATCCCCGCCGCTTCGCGGCGGTGGAGTTGCCAGTGCCAGCACACAAACGGCACCGGTACGTGTCGCGCTAAGCGCGGCGTGGAAACATAACCGGCGCCGATTCGAGAAAAGCTACAGATTTTTCCGACTAACAGCGGAGTTACACCAACGGTATTGCGAGGGTGTGCTAATCGGATAAGACAACGTAGAGAGTCGCATTGTTCCGTCGATAGCGGGTGCGCGTTGCACCGAGCAAAGCGCCCGCTTGAAAAAGAGAAGTTACTAATAAAAGTAAAGCCATGACATTTTCGTAATTACGTGGAAGCTAAAGGCTTTTTATTTTGATTTTATTAATAAAATTACTTCGATGGCATTTTCGTAATTACTTCGAAACGGAAGGTTTTTTATCTCGCGTTTATCGACGTTACTAAAAAGTAAAGCGATGCATTTTCGTAATTAAGTGGAAACTAAAGGCTTTTTATTTTGATTTTATTAATAAAAATACTGCGATGGCATTTTCGTAATTACTTTGAAACAGAAGGTTTTTTATCTCGCGTTTATCGAGGTTACTATTCCTAGCGTCCTTAATTGTTATATATATAATATCTTTTTGTGGTGTTCGAGTAGTATAGAAACTTGTCACCCCTAGTTAGCCCAACTACAAAAACCAGTCTAGTAAAGAGAACATGCAAGCTTCAGCACCTTCCACTAGTTTTTGAGCCAATTCAGATTATACATGTGGCAAAAACATATGTGAATAGCTGCCGCACAAAATGCACCATTCAAAATAAGGTTTTTTTATGTATAAAAACTATATAAAGATTGATGTTTGAACATATTGTGTTAGAAAAGAAATTTTAATTTCAATATATAAATCACAATTAATAATTCAACATGTCTAAAGTACTTGCAAATGGGATATGCAAGTATGTGCTCAAACAGGTTAAGAAGTGGATACTATGTTGAAAAGTCTTAAGGTACAAAAGCATGTGTGGGATTTATATAGAAAAATAATGCTTGGATGAATGATTGTACTACATTATATATCCTAAATGGTGTGTGATGGCTCGTAATTAAGCTAGGTATGTCGAAGCTTGGAAGTTAACGGGTGAAAGCGGGTGACACGGTATAAGTTCCTATGGGCAAAGGTAAGTTTTCTTGCATTTCATAAGAGTTAAGATTTACCTATCTTATGAAGAGAAAAAAAAAAGTCTTCAAACGAAGGTACTTAAAACGAATAGTTGAGTTTGTGGTTGAATATCAAAGATGTCTTAGCTGACCAAGCTGATTTGATGTTGTGAACACCATCAATATAGTTATGAAGACTATAAGTGAATCTATGATGGGATAATACTTTCATGGTAGTGAAGATAAATAGGTAAGGTGTTAATTATTAAGTTCATTTAACTTAATGTTAAGTGTTAATCCAAAGTCGAATATGAAACAAACTTAAATAAAATAGGTAAGAACTCATGGTGTGGTCATGTCCTTAAAGGGGGCATCGACCGATATGTGGAATTTCCCTCCCAAGACCAAAAAAATCACGAGGTGGTAGTGGTGTGGGAGAGTGGTGAGGAGGGGGGTTTTATTATTATTATTATTATTATTATTATTATTATTATTATTATTATTATTATTATTATTATTATTATTATTATTATTATTATTAATCAAACAACCAATTATAATCATCCATAATCCAACAACCAACCACAACCATCCACCTAGGAGGTGAGAAGCAAAATGGAAAAAGAAAGAGGCAGAGGGACACGTGGTTTGAGGAGACGCGTGGCACATAACGGTCCTAAGGTAGCGAAATTTCTTGTCGGGTAAGTTCTGACCCGCACGAAAGGCGTAACGATCTGGATACTGTCTCGGAGAGAGGCTCGGTGAAATCATATATGTTGAAAATGGTCATTTGTTCATAAATTTATTTATGTGAGGGAACCTGAACTTTAATTTGACAATGCCCATTCTTATGTAAATGGTTTACTTAGGTCGGATCATCAACTAATGAATAATTAATAGAATATTTTTAAGAATATAACTTTTTAAGCGTAAAGAGACATATAAATCGGATTCCCGTGTATAAAAAATGATGCACATATACAAAAGGGTATTGCTAAATGCACTCCCCTTTTTTTTATTTTTACTGGTTACACTCTCCCCCTGAAGTTTTTAAATAAATACAATATAACCTTACATTTTCTATTTTCTAGGTTATTAAAAATTGCATTAATAAGTATCTTTAGTTATTCTAGGGGGTTTATCCACTTTCTATAACATGAATTTTGAATATATATATATATATATATATTATCATACATACTATCAAATTTCATAAACAATTTTTTACGTCTAGAGGTTGTTACAAGGAACGTATAATTCAACTTTAAAGAATATACTACATCTTTTGATTGAGCCTTCTTGATACGTATAGTTTTCATTTGTGTACGAATATAGAACATCAAATAATAAAGTGATTCTATTGATTGAGCCTAATTAATTGTGCCCATCTATCATAAAATAAAGCCTTCAATGTAATCACCTCTGTGTGTTAGAAAATTTTTTTAATTGGAATTTGTTAAACATAATTTGATTAATCCAGCGCCTAAACCTCATTTATGGCTGCAGCAAACTCAAGAGTACCTGTACTACTTCATGATCCATTCATGAAGCTTTCTTCGAGTGTAACCAATAAACTGAGGATGCAAATAGACTAGAAACTACATGGGCTTGGGATTGGAAAGTATAATGACTTTAATTAATTCATTTTATAATTAAAGGGATGAAAATTGAAAAATTGTAAAATGCTTTTTTGAAAAGGGAGTGTAAAAAGTAAATAGAGGGGGTGCATTTAGCCAACCCCATACAAAATAATGTTTATAACTTGTTGCAACGATTTATCCACATTTTAAGATTAATTTGTTGTTGTAATGAATCGAAACACATATATAACATTTTGTGTTTAAACGATACTAGCACTATGATACTTTGTTATAATGAGTTTTAATGCTTTTTTTTTTCTACGACACATTAATCTTGTTTTTGTTGTCACAAACAAAATTGATTATAAAATCAACAATTGTAACATTATGATTATACTTTAGCGTCGTTAAGAAAAAAAGAATATGCTTTAGCTAGTAAAAAAATTATAAACATACTTTAAGTTTTTATGTATACAATTGGCTGTGGATCCACCTTACACCTAACAACACTAAAGTATCATATCCAATCTCATCCTATAATCTACTCACGTACCCATTTCATTCTCTCTCTCTCTCCCTCCCTCCCCCTAGTCCCTAAGCTACAACTAAAACCACATCTTCTCATCTTCTTCTTTCTTGTAAACTTTTACCGGACGATGAAGTCTGATGTAGTTTGCCAGAAAATGCATTTTGACAAAATAAATCTCTAGTTTTTCACTCCTCTCAAAAGCTTAAGGGGGGCAATTGTAAAATTTTATGGGGGCCGATCAGGATTTTAACGAATGCATGTAACTATTTTTTTATTTAAGCCCCCCCTGGATTGGTTGTGGGTCCGCCTCTGACACGCGCGCGCACGCCTGCATGCATGCGTATGATGCAGGTTTGCTGACCCAAATTTAGCTAGAACTACTGAACGTCTGCATGCATGCGTATGATGCAGGCTTGCTGACCCAAATTTTAGCTAGAACTACAAGCAAGTTGTTTCGGGTTACAAATTTTATCTAGAACTACAAACAAATTTTAGCTAGACAAAAGGCCAGCTAACTGTTGTCACTTTATGTATTCCGGTATTGACACGTGGAGCTCAACTTTTGCTTCGTTTGAACCAGCCTTTGTTCGCCTGCCACTATCATGAGTTGCTTTTGATATTCAATTTGTGTAGCGTAGTTTTTCACTTCAAATCGAACCGGTTGGCATGCATAGGAGATAGCTCGAGCTCATTTAGGCTTAGAGACATGTCCTAAGATCATCATGAACAAACCAAAAAGAATGCAAAAACTTTTTTCTTTATTGTTTTATACTAAAACAAATGGTACATATTGAAACTTTGAGGTACTCCACAACTGTTATGAAACACAAAGACCATTAAAACAAAACAGGCCTATTATTTTAACAAGGCTAATTGCACAATAGATGCACATGTCAAAACTTATAATTTTGGCTTCATTTCTTCAAGTAGTTCTCGATATACAAAAAGATTTGTAATCATCTCACATTCTCCCTATGGTCATACCCTACTTTATGAGTAAGATTATACTAGGTACATTTGTTTTTTTACATAGATTGTTTGAATTGTTCGATATACGAAACTTACTACTAATTTCACCACCCATACAAGTGACACGGATCTTATTGGTGGGCAAAAAAAAACAATACGGTTCCATATTGGTCATATCAGTGTTACATCAGTTATTTCTTTGTTGAATAAAAAAGTAATACAACCTTGCCCATATTGATGTACGATAAAAGTGATACCGTATGAGTGGTAAAATGCGGCCCGTCTCACTCGGATTTGCCTTGTATCACTTCTAGTGTACCGATTTCCACATCCTATGATAATCACAAGGATAACATAGTAATTTTCTGTTCCCAATACTCAGTTTTGTTATTCCTACTTCTAAACTAGGTATGTCACCCATTAAATAATGAGATAATCATAAATAAAATTCACCTTTTACCCGGACAAAACACAAACTCAAAAAAACTGTCTAAAAACTAACTTGAAATCACAATAATCACACAGCCAAACACCCCCAAAATTTAATGCCAAAGTTGACATTTAAAGAATCTGTGTACTAATTTAACAGGCTGATCTACTCACCAGCTGCGTATTAAAAATCAAGGGCGCTAGTGTTTGAAGAGCCGGAACAAGCACCAGAACTTCCACCTGACCCGTCAACAGGTGCTTGATTGAGACATTCTAGAACCAATGACCGTCGTTTTTGCAGCTTCATTGAATACGTTGTTGCATCTAGAATTACTGGCACCTTCCCATAAGTAAATCAGACAAAGTTAAACCATAAACTAAATTCAACAAACAAATAATGGTTTGCAACTTTAAAACTAGGTAGTCAAAAGTAGCAGATGAGAAGCAAGAGCATGGAGAAAGGGTCAAACTTACATTCTATAATTTAGACCTCTCCTATAGAGCAATTATCTATAATCCTAAACTATTTAGTCAAAACCACTCCACGCTACGCAAAAACATTACTAGTTTGTTTTAAACTAGTCAAACTACTCACAACAAAATTAGTCTCAGGCATAGTTTAAAAGAATGGAAACGAGAGAGTTTGCCCTTCGCCTCACAAGTGGTAAGCCTCGAGGGGAACTGAGGTGGAACTAAAAAATACAAAATTATATATTCATCTTCAAATTCAATAGTAATAGACATGACACAAAGTCTAAAACATCAAAAAGACACGAAATGTTTCATAGAAAGTCTAAAACATCAAAACACACAAAAAGTTTCTAATCAAACTCAAACAACATAGAAGGAAGCACTTCTAACTCGTCATCCTCATAATCATCTTCCTCAACCCAACCCAACCCAACCCAACCCAACCCAACCCAACCCAACCCAAATACAAAATTATATATTCATCTTCAAATTCAATAGTAATAGACATGACACAAAGTCTAAAACATCAAAAAGACACGAAATGTTTCATAGAAAGTCTAAAACATCAAAACGCACAAAAAGTTTCTAATCAAACTCAAACAACATAGAAGGAAGCACTTCTAACTCGTCATCCTCATAATCATCTTCCTCAACCCAACCCAACCCAACCCAGCATCGTCATACTCGTCAATCAAATTCATTTGAACGTTTTCCTTTTCCTAGATGACGAACTTCCACATCCCTCCCCAATTGCATCGCCACCTCTAGGTGTTCTAATTGCCCCGCCACTACCCTCCCCACCTGCAATGTCATCTCCACCCAACCTCCAATGTCATCTTCATCGGCATCATTTGGGTCTGCTATCCACTCATCATATTACACATTTTCAACAACTAACGGATTAACAATTTCTTTTAATTTAGCTTTCCCTCATCTTTCTATTGTACATGATGTAAACCAAGTTGTTCATTCTTTGATTGTTCAAATGGTTTCATCTCTTTGTATGGACTTGATTGAACGTACTCCAGTTACGTTCACAAGCTGAAGCGAAATATGTAAGACCCAAACCTTTTATTGCAAAGGCCTTGAGTTCCGGACATCATATTTGTCACACCATTTAACTATACATGTTTACAAAACAAAATAGTAAATAATTCAATTCATATAAAATAAACAAAAATAGCAAATAATTTACCCGGTAGACGTGTCTTATATGTCGTAAAAGAACCTCTATATCAAAGTAATCCTTTTTTTTCTTTGTAAACAACGAGTTGATCTTCTATCTTCAAATATTCTTTCGTATCCTTAACGCTATCCATGACATCGTACAATCCTCACTTAATATCCAGATGCTTGGAAATGTTGGGACTCCATCGATATTGTGGATTTATGTAATAGGCAGCCGCATGCAAATCAGGATGCATTTGGAACTCCCATTTTTTTATCGATGATGTCTTATATCTCTTTATAAGAAGAGAGGCTTTTATCCAAGTTCTTTGCAGTTTTTTTCTTTACACTTGTTTATCGCTCCATAAATAAATCCCATTGTAAATGTCTGCTCCCCATCAACAAGCCTCAAAACACTAGGCCAAAAGCTTCTTTCATAAACAAGATTCACCACAACATTTTGACTATACAAAGTGTTTACGAATCAAAGAACCTTTACAACAGATGTTTGCTTCAACCAAATGAAGGAAATGTGCTTGGGCTAAGAGAAGTTTTTGGCCTAGTGTGGTGTATTCCATTAAACCCACAATGCCACTTGTTGAAGTTTTGTGGCTTATTGACGAGGAGCAAACACCGGCAATGGGATTTATTTACGAAGCGTTGGACGAGTGTAAAGAAAAATTGCAAAGAGCTTGGACAACCTCTCACTTAAATCTACAATATCGATGGAGTCCCGACGTTTTCGAGCATCCGAAGATTAAGCGAGGATTGAACGATGTCATGGATAGACTCGTTAAGGATACGAGAGAATATTTAAAGATTGAAAAATAACTCATTGTTTACAAAGAAAAGGATTTTTTTTAATATACAGGTTCTTTGACGACATATAAGACACGTCCACTGGGTAAACTATATGCTAATTTTGTTCTTATAGTGTATTTTATATAAATTAAATTTACTATTTTTTTATAAACAAATATAGTTAAATGGTGGAGCGAATATGGAGATGATACTCCGGAAAGTTCTTTGCAATAAAGGTTTTGGGTCTTACATGTTCTGCTTCGGCTTGTGAACGTAATTGGAGTATGTTCAATAAAGTCCATACAAAGAGACCAAACGTTTGAGCACCGAAAGGATGAACAACTTGGTTCACATTATGTACAATAGAAAGTTGAGGCAGAAATTCTTGAAGTACGCTAATTTAAAAGGAGACAATCCGTTAGTTGTTCAAAATGTGTCTGCTGAAATCTGATGATGAATCGATAGCAGATCCAAGTGATGCTGACGAAGATGACATTGGAGGTAGCAAGGCGGGGGGGGGGGGGGGGATGACATTGCAGGTGGGAAGGGAAGCGGCGGGACAATTAGAACACATAGAGATGACGGTGCAATTAGGACACCTAGATGTGGTGTTGCAATTGGGGAGTGAGGTGGAAGTTTGTCATCTAGGAAATGGAAAATCGTTCAAATGAATTTGATTGAAGAGGATGACGATGTTGAAATGAATTGAGTAGAGGAAGATGATTGTGAGGATGGTGAGTTAAAAAGTGGCTCCTTTTATGTTGTTCGAGTTTGATTACATGCTTTTTGTGTGATTTTTATGTGTGTTGATGTTTTAGACTTTCTATTTTTTCTCTTTTGATGTTTTAGACTTTGTGTCTCGTGTATGACTATTGAATCTAACCAAAAACAACAACCAACAACCATACCCGGTAAAACCCCACAAATAGCGCAGCTATTGGTGGGTCTGGGGAGGGTGACAGGCCTTTCCTCTATCCCTAGGGAATAGAGAGGCTACTTCCAGAGAGACCCTCGGCTCCAAACCCCACAACAGATAAATAAAGGAACAGAAAATATAAGGAAAACTACCAATACCACATAGATGGTGGAAGATATATGCTCAGAAACAACCTAAAGTATGATTATTGAATCTAATGATGAATAAATAATTTTTATATTTATTTTTAATTCTGCCTCGGGCTTACACTTCGGTTCGCCTCGAGGCTTATGCCTCGTGAGGCGAAGGGATAAAAGAAACCAACATGGTCAGTTGCAAAATAGTCTTTTCAAGCGAGCCAAAGCCTGAAACTTTGTCTATCTAAATTAAGGAGTTCACTGCCTATCAGAAAAGAAACACTCATGTGGTCTATCTAATAGATATACGGCCTCTCTTTGACCTGAAGAACTATTATCGCCTAGAATTACTACGACTAAAGTTCCTTTAGAGCAATGAAGATAAAATCATCAGCATTAATAAATAAAAATGTCAAGTGTTTAAATGAATGGATATGCTGCTTAAATTTGAAGTTGTAGTAGTTAGACGTGTGTCTTAAATAAAACTCATTAACGCATTAATAAACAAAATAACCAATAAGAATATTATTGTAAAACAAATACATCTTGTTAAATCAGAGTAAAAGTATTAAATTTTAATTTAAACAAAATGGTAAATAAGTAGTTTTATTTTTACCCTTAAATGATCAATTTTGTTTTGTAATATGGTATATAAATAATTATTTGACCCCTTAGTAATCATATAATGAAAGGTAGCAGAATATGTTTAACCCCAAACATTAAAAACCGACGATTGTATCATCATAATCAGTTCCAAAAAGCAAATATAAACACCCCCTCTACCCAAAAGCAAAAACAAAGTTACAAAACATCAATATTGTACCTGTGTGTTGAAACGTGCAACCTTATTTATACTTAGAAGCCCAAGCATGTCTTGGTAACCAGTTAGGAGAGTAGCGAGCTCCTTGTCCTCATCTGTGTATGTTTAACTCATGAAAAGAAGCTACGGAACATACGGTTAATTGCAAAATCATTTATATGATCATCATAATTACCTGGAATTGCTTTAATAGACAACAAGGTATCAGCCAGATGTTGCCATCTTTTTGACACTGATGGTGATAAAAGAGAAGCTGGGAAAGTTAGAAACGCAACTGCATTTGAGGACCGTACCATGCTTTTTATTGATCTAATGAAGGAAAGCATATCCCATTCCTGTTAGATTACTGAAAAGTTGTCAAAGATCTAATGCAGGAAAGTGCAAATATATTAACAAACATCCAGGTGGCAATAAGGGGTATGGGACCGCAGTGGCGGATCTAGAAAAAATATCAAGAGGTAACATTTTATAAAATATATTTTAAGGGGTAACAAAAAATTTGTTTTAGTGGTAACATTTTATAAAAATACCTTAAAAAACAAATGTTTTCCACTTCGCCAGGTAAATCGAGGGGTAACGGATGTTCCCCCTGCTTCTACTATACATCCGCCACTGTGGGACCGGCTGGGTTGACCGGTAAACACTTTTTTCTTTACTTGTAATTTTTTTATGAAGAACTAGAGTGTTAATTATGATTACAAAGAAATAATATTAGTTAAAATGTAAATAATTTATAAAAAACAATTTTGAAGGTTGTATATTGGTTTTAAAAGGCGTGTGGGCGTGAGGCGACCTAAGCGATGAAGAACAATATGTTCAAGTGGGTTTGAGACTTGAGTAGCTTGTACGTAGAGCTACATGTGCTGTAGTAGACGGAGATTCTTTGATTGTACACAGAACTTACTTTGGCGTGTATTTATTTTAATACCTTACTTTTGGTGTCAAAAGGCTAACAAGTTAAAAACACATATATAAATGGTATATTTTGAATACCAAGGTTGTATTACTTACCTTGTCATAGTATTCACATTGTGGAGCACAGAATGACTGAATGGCAATTCGTCCAGCATTTGTAATATTTCCATCATACCTGATCAGAATTATGAAAACTAGGTTTGATGAATAATGAGCTTCAAGACAAGAAATAACAGTCTTAGCATAGACTCATTGGCTCGTTGCATGCCACGACAAGTCAACAAGTGAGTTTAGAGCCAAAATAACTTTTCTTCATAGAACTGGAATCATCTTAAGTACTATTTTTTTACCACAAATATCAGGAAGGTACTCTTTCAAGGCTCAATGCTGGTAGTAAACAGTAAACACAGCAAATATTTGATAAAATCAATGTATCCTCCCTTTCTAAATTGTTACAAGACTAAAACGGAATACAACGTAATGTACCTTGGAAGTTGAGACAAAAACTTTGAACAACAATCACGGATTCCAGCAAGGCTTGAACAATCCAAAAGGCTAACACACTCCACACGATTTCCCGCTATCAAATGCTTTTCTATAGGCTTCCGTAAATCAAAATCGTTGCAGTAATCTACTTTCCCATCTGCATCACAACACAAAGATGCATAGCGTGCATTAAAATTTCACGTAAATGATTTTACAGATTATAAAGCATAATGTACAGCGTATGACAGAAGCAACTTCCCAGTGCCCAAAAACATATTTTATTGTAGAGTTTAAAGAACATTAATTCAGGTATAAAGTTGCAAGACATACTATATATTGAAAAAATTGATTTGTTTCTATTGGCAAATCAAGCCATATATCACCCGCTTTCATATTTTATACATATCTTTCAAATATACCTACATTTTATAGATAATCTCCATTTGTGGGTGCAATTTCTACACATTTTCTTATGATATATATTTCAAGAAAGGTAAATAGCTTTTAAGAAAATGGGTCATTTCAACCAAATAATATTTAAAAATTGAAATAATATAAATCTTGTTATAACATTTTGCACGCTAATGATTTATAAAAAAAAATAGTCTCATTTATGGGTAAAAGCGTTTCAAACAAACCCACCGGACCCACCCTGTTTCAACCTGTTCCTAAATAAAGTAATTGTCTGGCTTGGTTACTCGGTACCCAACCCGTCCAGTTTTCCACCTCTAATCTCCATGCACAAAGGTTCCACCAATGAAAAAGAAGATTCGAAATTACCTCGCTCCTCAATAGGCGGTTTATTTTCCTCAAGGTACTTCTTGTATTGCCAAGCAATCCGCAAATCCTTCTACAAGTTCAAAAAAGAAACGATCTCCATAATGTAGTTAGACAGAAAAGGATGCATGCTCTTATAGAAAGAGGAAAGGGAAATAGTACCTGTTCTGCCTCACTTTTAATAGATTTGACATCTTTATAGACCAATGTAGCGGGCAAAGTTCCAAGAAAAGCTCTTGGATTTTTAGACGGGCTTGCATAAAGAACAGGTTGGTTGTGAACTAATCCTTGAGACATGAAAGTCCTTAACAAAAGCATATGATGAGGTGCTTCAGTGTCTTCCATGATCATCACCAGACTTCCTAAATGGAAGCCTCCCCCTAAAATTTCTAGATATTACAACAAAAAAAAAAAAAAATCAATAACTAACTAGAGTACAATCATATTATAGTAGTTAACCCATCGTGGACTCACTAGTACGGTTCTACCTAGAGGGGGCGATTTCAGCCCCTTAACTTAAACTGAGACGACTTAGGCTATTTTTATCGCCAACTTAGCTATAACGGAAACAAATTAAATGAGCAGATCATGTCAAACAGGTCAAATACCACCCAAAGTGTTCTCAAAATGCTTAAAATCTCAGAAAAAATTAGTGTACTGGAAAAATATCATTGTTTTGTGAATAGAATTTATATAATCATGTTGATGGTAGTATATTAATTATTCATAAAATAAAATATAAATTATAGAAAAAAAAAACACACACACACACAAACAAAGGCTTAGGCCCTGATGTCAACCAGACCCGATATGTATTAAAACGATAAGGCCCGCCGCCCTTTGGCATATTGCCGCATCTACTTAACATATACATGTACATTTTGTTAACAAAAAAAATAGAAAAGACATTAGGGTTGTAGGGGGGTTACTGTCAAGGTCAGGTATGCCTGATGAAAGAAAGATTGTGCCATTTGGTCCATACTTAAGTCCAGGGATCGAAGACGTGGGCGCAGCCGGAACTTTCCGCGAGAAACTACTAGTTCGAACTTTACTAGAAGCCATAATTTATCCCTGAAACTGAATAACTAATGAACAATACAGCAGCATATACATATAAGTTGAATTAAATAAAAATAACTAGAAGAAAACAGTTCCGAAAGAAGCACAATATTGGGAATTCCTCCTAATAAAACTAAGCTACAACTGTACTAAATAAGTTTTATGATAAATAATTATGCAACAACTGTATCAATTACAGAAGTAGATTTGCAATGTGGAACTGCAAATAATAATAATAATAATAATAATAATAATAAAAACTGGAAGAAAAACTAATCTAAAACAGTCTGAAACAATTTAACTACAAGCTAAGGATTCAAATTCCATAGATAGATATATTCAGTTTAAGTCGAAAGTTTCAGTCACCTGGAATCGAATACAAAGTATGTAGTGAGCGTGTGATGATGGCAACTGTTGAATTACTGAATCGAACAAGATAATTGTTGAATCAATCTTTGGTTAGGTTAGTTGCTGATTTTGTTTGTAATGGATGAGCAAAATAGGGTTTTCAAAAAACGGTTGAAGAAGGAGGGAGGTTTTAGTATAAAAGGAGGCTTAAGAGGGAGGGTGTTTGGGACTGAGGTGAGAAACATTTCAAAAACCCAGTCAGTAATTGTGGCTCATAATATTAACTAGCCGATCACCCCGGGAAGGTCCCGGGGTTGAAAAATTTAATATGATTTAATAATACGGATCAATAATTCTCATTTGCGTTCACTGACCTGAACCATGAAGCAAATGTGGCGCAATCTGAACTACTGTTCTTTGTCACTTGGTGCAGCGGTGCTCATTGAAGGCGGCCCACAAGTAAGCACAAGGTACTCTTTTCGTTTCTTTGAGTTGTTGTAAAGATTATTGCAAATCATCCACCGAATGAGTTTCAAGATAAACACAAAAACCTAAAATTTATTTATACATTGAAATTATATATCCTACTACTAACATGGATGGGAAGTAAGGTCCTTCTATGTGCGGTTTTCTTTTTATTAGAGGTTGTGAGCAAATAGCGATACCTGTAGGGGTAATCGATAACAACACCACCAGCGAATCCAGCACACCTGCATATGGGAAGCGATTTGCAGGTCATCACTAATAGGTAACATACTATACATCTAACCACAATAAAAAACCAAAAAAACGGCTAACAATTCTTTAGGAAAGAAATACGCGGAGTATCGATGCCAAAGCATAAGTCCATAGCATGATCCCCGAACAGTCACTCTCACCAGCACCAAATAATTGTCTTCTTTTGATTCTGCCAACTATGTAACTTTCTGTTTGAGTTCTTCGATCTCGTAGGCCTGGTTTCAGGGAAGGATTGAAAGAATATTAGCTGTACATGAGGAATTAATATGATTTTGTATAAGAAAAAAAAACTGGAATCTAAAATTAAACAGGATAAATTAAACATTTGTTTTAAACCTGCAATTTTAAACCAAGGAAAAGAAAACTACAAACACAATTGTTCCATGCTACTTATAAAACTGTGAAAAAGGAGCTGGAAATTGGGTAATGGTTGACTAAGGATATATATTTGTTTTCCACCCAGCCGTGAGTCTCTCATTGCGGTTCATTAGTTTTGCAACTTCTTTAGCTAGAGCGGTGACCTCGACTGCAGCAGCTGAAGCTAATCCTTTAGCATATGAGCTGTCATCTGCTACTTTTGGGTTTTGGCTATGCGTCGCCGTCTCCAATAATAAGAATCATACCAGACAAAGAGAGAGACAAAGAGAGTAATCGGAATTCAAGGACCTGTATAACAATCGGATCTGCAATAATAAACAATATTAACAATCATCATTCAGATCTGTAATAATAAACATTATATGAAGGAGGAGCCGATTTACCGATTATTATTGTACTATGAAGGAGGAGCCGATCATTAAGAACAATGAGATAATAAGCCGATCATTATTATTGTACTATGTTGCAACCATAAGGTGTGCGATTGAAGCTTCAGCAAAACAGAGCATCAATCAGATCAGAACTTTGGGGAATATCGATTTTAATGATCTGTGAGACAAACCTGTATCAGCCGATCATTAAGAACAATGAGATAATATGAATGAAGAATGAAATCGAATGGAAGGAGGGGCTAATGAATGAGAGGATTAGGGTTGAAGGGAAGAAGGATTGTGATTGAGGAATACGGGAATAGGGTTGGGAATAGGGTTTGAGTTGGTTTTTATTAAAATTGTTAAAAACGAAATAAATTAAAAAACACCAAAAACATTCAATTAGGATGCCACGTGGCGATTTCAAGAGAGGATTGAATGAACCAATGGACGCCACGTCAGCAAAAGGGCTTTGTTTTATATATATATATAGATATAGATATGGTGTTGGGTGAACCCACTTCTATCGGTTTGGATTGGATTGTATGGCCTCCGTCCTTAAGAAGATCAAACGGGTGCGTTACCAGGTTAGTTAGAAAGAGCCAATGCCAGAGACCTCTATCAAAAAGCAAGATTGAGATGGATCAAGGAGGGGATGAAAACACTAGCTATTTTCATGGTGTTGTCGACATCAAGTTAGCCCGGAACCGAATTAACGGGCTTGCCTTTGAAGGGGATTGGATCTCGGACCCCTCTTGTTTAAAAGATGTTATTAAAGGTTGGTTCAAAAAACATTTTAAGGAACCTATGCGTAATCGGACCCGATATTCCAATGTTGGCCTCCCATAAGTTAATCATAGCCAATGCGACTTGCTTTATTCTCCGTTTTCCGTGGAGGAGGTTTTGGGGGCGATTAAAAGTTGTAACGGCGGCAAGGCACCCGGCCCTGACGGATTTTCGCTCGAATTCTTCAAAAAATATTGGGATATTCTAAAGCCGGGTATTATGAAAATGATGAAGGATTTCTTTCACACATGGATTATCGGAGCTGGTTGTAACGCTACATTCATTGCCTTAATTGCCAAAGTTCCGGACCCTCAAGATATTTCCGAGTTTAGACCGATATCCCTTGTTGGCGCTCTTTACAAGATTATCGCTAAAGTTTTGGCCACCCGCCTCAAAGGCGTTATGGATGGATTCCTTAATATCGCTGGCTCAATCGGATTTCGTCGGAGGGAGAAACATTATAGACGGCCCTTTGATGATTGGGGAGATGGTCTCGTGGGCAAAAAAGTCGAAAGTTAAAATGTTGATCTTCAAAGTGGACTTCCAACGCGCGTATGATTCTGTTAATTGGAAATGCCTCCTTAACACGTTGGGGTTTATGAAATTCCCTCATCGTTGGATTGGATGGATTCAGGCTTGTCTCGAATCGGGTAGAGGCTCGGTTCTCGTCAATGGCTCCCCGATGGACGAGTTTTCTTTCAAACGGGGTCTTCGACAAGGGGATCCCCTATCTCCTTTCATCTTTTTAATCGTTATGGAAGTCTTTAATATGCTTATGTCGCAAGCAGTTAATTCAGGTCTCTTTCATAGTATGCAACTCCCCAACGGTGGCCCTATGATATCACACCTCTGTTACGCGGATTATGTTATCTTTGTCGGAGGGTGGTCGAATCACAATGTGGAGAGTATTGCTCGCTTCCTTCGATGTTGGTATTTTTCGGGTCTTATGGTGAACCACAAGAAGTGCAATGTAACATCCCAAAAATCCGTTTCGCTTAATCACGCAATTATGCGTGAATAAGAAATGACAAGATGAATTAAATAGTAGACTGAGCCTTTTTTTGGGTAGTAAAATGGGATGATACGAGTGTGGATTATGTTCTATTATGAAAATTTCTATTGGAGGTTATTATCTTTATAATGGGGAAATAACACTAGAAAGAAACTTGCCTAGTTAAAGTTTTGATAACAAAAGGCTTGGGGGTAAACTTGAGGGACTTGTGGTGTAAATATGGCACAAATAAATGATCCAAACACACCCCATTTGGGGGTAAACGAATTCAGCCCTCTTTGAGGGCATTCTTGAGCTCAAACCAAACCCTAAGCCCCTAAAGATGAAGAATTGATGCAAGAGGTTGATGTAAGAGATGAATGGTTGGTTCTAGAGGGCTAATCTTCAAGAATTAAGCTTTGGTATGAACCCTAACCCCAAATTTCGTGTAGGATTCGAACCCCATATGTGGGTTTTGAGCAAAACATGTTAAATTCATATTATTGCTTGATTTTATGTGATATTGATCATCTCTAATAGTTAGAGAGGAGCTATTCACTATAGGTTGCTTGTTTGCAAAGGATGATAATATTGGGTTTTCATTTGAGCCTTGATATTGTTAAATTAGTTGTAAATACATGCAATGGTAGGAATGATGTGTAGTTGATGATATGCATGTGTAAATTTGATGATGATTGAAGGTGATTATGCGTTTTGATGGAATGCGTGTATTAGGAGCTTGTACATTGAGCTTAGAATGTTGTACGCACACCATGTGTTTGATGAAATGTCTAGATAAGTATGATGTATGATTGTGTATGCAAGACTTGACAAATATGAAAGTAATGTGATAATAGATATAATTGATAATAGGTAAACATGAGGATTGTATTAGGAAGTATCTTATGTGGGGACTTAGTTGATTGTATGATGTGGTAAGAAGAATGCATTAGTAGTGTGTACACTATGTTTAAATATAATTATGCACGACATGGTGTTGGATTTATTTGGTAAGACGAATGATCTTGTATGTTAATGAGGTATAAACATGATGTTATGGTGAATCTCATACAACCTAGTATGCTAATATGGATATATATTTCTAACTAGAAAGTTGAATGGTTGAAAGATGGCTTCCCGCCAAGTCAATAATGTAGAATAACATGGTTAGGCTCCCAAACATGATGATATGATTAGAAATACTATGTGATCCATTACATGTTAGACAATGAGGCATATATGATAATACGTTGTATTACATGATATGAGAATAAACGTGGTTACGAATATATGTTCTAAGAAGGATAGAAATTGACTAGTGAATGTCAATGTGATATTTGGGTTGGGAATGGTTGTTAGTATGAATGATCGTGTATACTAATGATGTTGTAAACATGACGACATAAAAGGATGTGGACCTTGGCAAGATAGGCTCAAGTATGGAGGGTTAATGGACTAATAAGAGTCAAGTAAACGAGCATGAATTTGGAAGACTCGAGGTAAGTGATTCCCAAACTTAACTCGCATATATGATATTGAATTATGTTCATATAGAATGGGAATGATGTAGTCGTAGTATATGCGTATGAAAACCACCCTTGTGAAGTGTGGGCGTTAAATTGGTAGTTATTTGCAAAACTATGTCCAGTGCGCGCTAATGCGCCAAAGAATGACCAATAGTAATGTAATATTGAAATGATAGAAAACTAAGTCCATGAGGGCTTAGAGATTTCCAAATAAGTTAAGCGGTTAAAAACAATGGAATTAAACCAAGTAGTGTCACCCACGGGTGACTAGTTTGTAAAATAAGCCGAGGAGGGTGTTTTGGGAACTCCAAGGAATTACCAAAGGATAAACCTATAAACTGGGTCATAATTAAATAATTGGATGATGATTTTTAGTTTAACAAGAGTTAGATTGGTTAACAAAATGATGGTTATGCCCTTTGGATGATCAAATAAGGTTTTGGTATAACTAAGACCTTAACGGGTCGATTTGGGTAAGAATCGGATGGATTGTAGTTAAACCGAAAGGGGTTATAAACCACCATAAACGGACATCTTTAAAGCATGATTAAATGGTGTTAAACAAGTCCCCAAGTGCCCTTTAGGAATGGCCTTGAATATGAGTTTAAAGGCGTTCAAAGATTGGGGGAAAGCGGACAAGGAAATGAAGAAAATAAGCCAAATGTGCAGAGGCTACCGTACCTTACGGTGGCCAGAGTAAGGTACGGTGGACATCAGAAAGTTGACGGTGGACCTCTACTGCCTTACGGTAGAAACTGAAACAAGGGCTACCGTACTTTACGGTGGCCAGAGTAAGGTACGGTGGACCCCTGAAACTTTTGTTTTTTTTCCTCTTTCTAACATGGTTTATCATGTGTCATTATGTGGGAATGTAAGGATTCTTAAGGTTATTCTAAGCTCCATGATTGACCTTAGTAAGAATGTTTAAGATCATAGGATGGTGGGACATTGAAATGAAATCATGGAACTCTTGTATATGTATGTATTGTTATTGGGTACTAACCACATTGTTGTGTGAACAGTAATGAAGATGCAAGTTAGATGGGGATGAATGCATGAAATGTCAAGGCTAGATCCAAAGATCGGGCTCGAGCTCGTAACTTTGAACTAGTTCGAGCTTGGGAGAGACAAGTCGAAGAGATTATCTAGCTTCCTTGGGATGTTGTCACTATGTTGTAAAACATTAACTAAAGTCACTTACCGAACTAATGATATGGTTATGTGGTGATTGTAGGTTGTTTTGTTACCTCTCAAGGCAAGGGAAGGAAGGCGATCGAGCGAGGATGCGGATTGTACGCGGTCACGGTCATTAACCAAATAAAGATGAGTTTTGTTGAATGCAATAAAAAACAATAGAAGATGTAACACCTAAAATACTTAGTAGATTTGGTTTCTAAACATTCAAGGTTGTTATTAAAGAAATGAATTTTTCGGTTGGTATTTTCCGCTGCGTATTTTTCTGTATTACGGTTTTAGGGTGTTACAAGTTGGTATCAGAGCCCTGGTTTGAGTGAAATCTCGTACAAGGAAGTAAGTACTTGAACTCAAACTTGTGTGCTCATGAAATCAGTGACCCGTACAATCCGAGACTCGATCGAGGCCCAAGGGTAGAATTTAATATTAACTCACATAACAGGGTAGAAACTAATTGTGGTGTTTATGTTAAGGTGCGCTTTTGTGGATAATGAAGAGGTCTCAAGGACGCGATCCAAGATAGATCTCGGAAATTTGGGAAGGATAGAATGCTCGCAGGTACGTAGTATTAATACCTTGGTACCGGTGGGAGAGAAATTTCAGGGATGGTAAAATTAGATGGGAAAACAACCATGTTGTTAGGAAATGGAATTGAAATGTAGCACGAAGCTGAAAACCAGTCCCCAGGCATAAGGTAATGATTCCATGAAGGCACGTGGATAGCATGTGGACCGTGCGCCTGGCCAGTGCACAAGAAGCATGCGATGCACGTGAGACTGTGAAAATCATCACATGTATGCCTGGTAAAATTGGAAAGTAAGTGGTCGTGTGGGTGAATAGTTGGAATGAAAGGTTTGAGTCCGTAGGTAAGTACGGATCAAACCTAAATGGTGGAAATACCCTTATGGGTTAAAAATGGTAGAATGACCATGATGGGTCAAAATGGTGGAAATACCCTTATGGGTTAAAATGGTAGAATGACCATGATGGGTCAAAATGGTGGAAATACCCTTATGGGTTAAAATGGTAGAATGACCATGATGGGTCAAAATGGTAGAAAACCCTTATGGGTCAAAATTGTAGAAGTACCCTTCCGGGTCAAAATGGTTGGAAAGATCCTCCCGGGTCAAAATGGTTGGAAAGATCCATATGGGTCAAAATGGTTGGAAAGACCTTGACAGGTCAAAACGGTTAGGAAGACCATAAAGGGTCAAAAGGGGTGAAATTATAGAAATTGTGGAAATGACCTTGAACGGGTCAAATTGTGGAAATGTATAAATATAGAATTACCCAAGTAATGGGTCAGATTGTTGAAAAGTTGTAGAAATATAGAATAGTCTATGAAGTGAGTCACTTGGATAGGAATGAAGGAGAGAATACATTATTCTCTCTAACCAAGATAAGCACAAGTTAGTAACTTAATTTAGATATGCATGTTATGTGGCATGTAAAATGCATATATATATATATATATATATATATATATATATATATATATATATATGTAGTGGAAGATGGTAAGGCAGGGTATTAATGTGAAAACGAATGAACGGTTGATCTTTTGAAAGTTCGTACCTCTATATGCAGAAAATGAATGATATTATGAATTGCGAGAATGCAATGTAGAAATTATTATAGAGTAGTAGGATATGGCACATTACCTTGAAAAGTCAATTTGTAGAAAAATTACAAGATGGTGAATAAAATGTAAGGATCTTGTGTAAAGGAATGGAATAAGTAATGTAGTATAGCTCGTAAACAGGAGATCAAGAAGGAAATGTATATGATTACACATTTCGGGTGAAAGAAAACTTGCATGGACCGATGAAGGTCAATTTTCAGGAATGTAAGGTATATGTCTAACCAATGATTTGTAGATACGAATGGTTGAATTTATGGGTATAATGAAATCCACAATGTAGGTGACATGATGTTGACGAGTTGGAACTCAATGCGAATGAACTAAAGCAAGCTAAGTATGGCATGGACTTGTGAATGAGCAATTTAAGCCGACATGTGGATGGTGGGATAACGTTGTAAAAAGGAAGGTTAGTAAACTTAGATATTTTGTGATTGTTAAATAGAAATTTATATATGTTGAATAGTACCCCCGTATGAATGAATGATATCTTACGTATGTTGTAGCTCGGAAGGTTTAACTTTTAAAGGTCAAAAAGATGAATGAGTCTTAGCTTAGACTCGGTATTGTTAAGCAATGGACATACGTATCTACAGTAGGTAGCGCATGAAATGAACTAACAACCAAATAGGCATGAATAGAATGGCTCTAAAATATACCAAAAAGGGGTGGGGTGAGTATGGTAGATACATTGGTCCGGTAGTGACTATAGAACGATGTCGGACTCTTAAGTTAAGTATGATTAAGTGAATATGAAACAGTAGTTAGGTTATGATAGTATGGTATGCTTGATAATTGCATGAAGGCTCGAGTTTATAGTAGGAAGTGTGGACATATAATTATGTTAGTCACGATTAAAGTCATAGTATAGTTTTTAATGTGGGCTTGCGAGATGGCATGAAACTTTGAATGAAGTGACAGAGTAAATAAGTAAGTAGAGAATACCTAGTACGGTAGTGATGAAGGAGGTTTCGGGGACGAAACCCTCTTTAAGGGGGGTAGACTTGTAACATCCCAAAAATCCGTTTCGCTTAATCACGCAATTATGCGTGAATAAGAAATGACAAGATGAATTAAATAGTAGACTGAGCCTTTTTTTGGGTAGTAAAATGGGATGATACGAGTGTGGATTATGTTCTATTATGAAAATTTCTATTGGAGGTTATTATCTTTATAATGGGGAAATAACACTAGAAAGAAACTTGCCTAGTTAAAGTTTTGATAACAAAAGGCTTGGGGGTAAACTTGAGGGACTTGTGGTGTAAATATGGCACAAATAAATGATCCAAACACACCCCATTTGGGGGTAAACGAATTCAGCCCTCTTTGAGGGCATTCTTGAGCTCAAACCAAACCCTAAGCCCCTAAAGATGAAGAATTGATGCAAGAGGTTGATGTAAGAGATGAATGGTTGGTTCTAGAGGGCTAATCTTCAAGAATTAAGCTTTGGTATGAACCCTAACCCCAAATTTCGTGTAGGATTCGAACCCCATATGTGGGTTTTGAGCAAAACATGTTAAATTCATATTATTGCTTGATTTTATGTGATATTGATCATCTCTAATAGTTAGAGAGGAGCTATTCACTATAGGTTGCTTGTTTGCAAAGGATGATAATATTGGGTTTTCATTTGAGCCTTGATATTGTTAAATTAGTTGTAAATACATGCAATGGTAGGAATGATGTGTAGTTGATGATATGCATGTGTAAATTTGATGATGATTGAAGGTGATTATGCGTTTTGATGGAATGCGTGTATTAGGAGCTTGTACATTGAGCTTAGAATGTTGTACGCACACCATGTGTTTGATGAAATGTCTAGATAAGTATGATGTATGATTGTGTATGCAAGACTTGACAAATATGAAAGTAATGTGATAATAGATATAATTGATAATAGGTAAACATGAGGATTGTATTAGGAAGTATCTTATGTGGGGACTTAGTTGATTGTATGATGTGGTAAGAAGAATGCATTAGTAGTGTGTACACTATGTTTAAATATAATTATGCACGACATGGTGATGGATTTATTTGGTAAGACGAATGATCTTGTATGTTAATGAGGTATAAACATGATGTTATGGTGAATCTCATACAACCTAGTATGCTAATATGGATATATATTTCTAACTAGAAAGTTGAATGGTTGAAAGATGGCTTCCCGCCAAGTCAATAATGTAGAATAACATGGTTAGGCTCCCAAACATGATGATATGATTAGAAATACTATGTGATCCATTACATGTTAGACAATGAGGCATATATGATAATACGTTGTATTACATGATGTGAGAATAAACGTGGTTACGAATATATGTTCTAAGAAGGATAGAAATTGACTAGTGAAAGTCAATGTGATATTTGGGTTGGGAATGGTTGTTAGTATGAATGATCGTGTATACTAATGATGTTGTAAACATGACGACATAAAAGGATGTGGACCTTGGCAAGATAGGCTCAAGCATGGAGGGTTAATGGACTAATAAGAGTCAAGTAAACGAGCATGAATTTGGAAGACTCGAGGTAAGTGATTCCCAAACTTAACTCGCATATATGATATTGAATTATGTTCATATAGAATGGGAATGATGTAGTCGTAGTATATGCGTATGAAAACCACCCTTGTGAAGTGTGGGCGTTAAATTGGTAGTTATTTGCAAAACTATGTCCAGTGCGCCCTAATGCGCCAAAGAATGACCAATAGTAATGTAATATTGAAATGATAGAAAACTAAGTCCATGAGGGCTTAGAGATTTCCAAATAAGTTAAGCGGTTAAAAACAATGGAATTAAACCAAGTAGTGTCACCCACGGGTGACTAGTTTGTAAAATAAGCCGAGGAGGGTGTTTTGGGAACTCCAAGGAATTACCAAAGGATAAACCTATAAACTGGGTCATAATTAAATAATTGGATGATGATTTTTAGTTTAACAAGAGTTAGATTGGTTAACAAAATGATGGTTATGCCCTTTGGATGATCAAATAAGGTTTTGGTATAACTAAGACCTTAACGGGTCGATTTGGGTAAGAATCGGATGGATTGTAGTTAAACCGAAAGGGGTTATAAACCACCATAAACGGACATCTTTAAAGCATGATTAAATGGTGTTAAACAAGTCCCCAAGTGCCCTTTAGGAATGGCCTTGAATATGAGTTTAAAGGCGTTCAAAGATTGGGGGAAAGCGGATAAGGAAATGAAGAAAATAAGCCAAATGTGCAGAGGCTACCGTACCTTACGGTGGCCAGAGTAAGGTACGGTGGACATCTACCGTACCTTACGGTGGACATCAGAAAGTTGACGGTGGACCTCTACTGCCTTACGGTAGAAACTGAAACAAGGGCTACCGTACCTTACGGTGGCCAGAGTAAGGTACGGTGGACCCCTGAAACTTTTGTTTTTTTTCCTCTTTCTAACATGGTTTATCATGTGTCATTATGTGGGAATGTAAGGATTCTTAAGGTTATTCTAAGCTCCATGATTGACCTTAGTAAGAATGTTTAAGATCATAGGATGGTGGGACATTGAAATGAAATCATGGAACTCTTGTATATGTATGTATTGTTATTGGGTACTAACCACATTGTTGTGTGAACAGTAATGAAGATGCAAGTTAGATGGGGATGAATGCATGAAATGTCAAGGCTAGATCCAAAGATTGGGCTCGAGCTCGTAACTTTGAACTAGTTCGAGCTTGGGAGAGACAAGTCGAAGAGATTATCTAGCTTCCTTGGGATGTTGTCACTAAGTTGTAAAACATTAACTAAAGTCACTTACCGAACTAATGATATGGTTATGTGGTGATTGTAGGTTGTTTTGTTACCTCTCAAGGCAAGGGAAGGAAGGCGATCGAGCGAGGATGCGGATTGTACGCGGTCACGGTCATTAACCAAATAAAGATGAGTTTTGTTGAATGCAATAAAAAACAATAGAAGATGTAACACCTAAAATACTTAGTAGATTTGGTTTCTAAACATTCAAGGTTGTTATTAAAGAAATGAATTTTTCGGTTGGTATTTTCCGCTGCGTATTTTTCTGTATTACGGTTTTAGGGTGTTACATGCAAACTTTTTGGTGTTAATGTTGATGTTGATGAAATTAGTGCTATGGCTCGTCAGCTATCTTGTGAGTCGGGGTCTCTCCCGTTCCCCCATCTTGGCATACCGATCAGTGCCAATATGAAGCGTGCTAAGAATTGGGATCCGGTGCTAAACAAAATGCGGAAGAAGTTATCCTCGTGGAAATCTAACACTTTATCTTTTGCAGGAAAAATGACCTTAGCCAAAGCGGTCCTCGGAAGTTTCCCGTCATATTATCTCTCCTTATTTGCAGCCCCAAAATGTACTATCAAACAGACTGAAAGGATTAGACGCGATTTCGTGTGGGGAAAAATGACAAGAGGCCAAAAGATCTGGTGGATTAAATGGGAAAAGATGGTTAGACCCAAGTGCTTCGGCGGGTTTGGGTTGGGCGGTGTGGAAGATTTCAACGCGGCCATGCTCACTAAATGGTGGTGGAGATTTAGGGACGGTCCTAATCAACTTTGGGTAAGAGTGATTCAATCTATTCATAAGTCGAGGATTGATAACCTACTTGTTCCGGTGAAAAAGTCCATTACGGGTACTTGGAAAGATATAGGTGCCGCCGAAGACATTCTAAACAGGCCTGGGATTTCCCTTCGCTCGAATCTCAGGGTTAATGTTGGCGATGGGTTAAAAACTAGATTTTGGAAAGATGCTTGGGCTATTGATACTCCCCTTCGTGATAGATTCCCAGATTTATTTTGGCTTGCTGCTGATAAAGATGGCAAAGTTGCAGACCATTTAACCGCTTCGAACAACCATCAAGTTTGGAACATACCTTGGCTTTCGGGTTCTTTCTTTGTTTCTGAAGTTGCGGATCGTGATTGTCTTTTGTTGTTGCTGAACATTTTTGTCAGGAATGTGGGAAATGGTGTGTGGGCCTGGCCGAACACCGATGGTGATAAATTTGCAGTGAAACAGATCCGTTACGAGTGGCACCAAAAGAGCATGGGTGGACAGGTTTTCTTCGTCTATAAGTGGAATTTTTGGGCTCCGGCAAAAGGCAACTGCTTGTTATGGAGGGTTCTTCTTGGAAGAGTGGCTACCAAAGTTGATCTCGGTAACCGGGGAGTTCATCTTCCTTCCTTTATATGCTACAGGTGTTGTATTTCGGATGAGGATACGGATTGTCTTTTTCTTAATTGTTTATGGGCTAAAAGCATTTTGTGGCAAATCATGGTTTGGATGCGGATTCCGTTCAATCCCGATGTGTCGTCTATCTCGGATGTTATTGATTTGGCTCGGTCTAGCCCAGAATCTAAAAAATGGAAAAAGACAGTGTACACGATTATGATTGCAACCATACGGAGAATTTGGCAAGTTAGAAACGAGAAAGTGTTCGAAAGCTCTTTTATCCCGACTACGAAGACGGTCGAATTCATCAAGGAGGACTCTTATGCTTGGATTTCAAATCGCTCAAAGGCCTATATGCCTAGCTGGGAAGATTGGCTTAACTTTAATCTATTTGTTATGTTGTAACTTTGTTCATTTTCGCTTGTTTTCGGGTGTCGCTTTTGCGTGTATTGGTGTTTGTCGTGTCAGCTCCTTGCTGAGCCTTTATATATATATATATATATATATATATATAAAGTCGTTTGTTGTTAAAAAAAGGTGTTTGGATTTGTCAAAAACACTTTTTGTTTTGGATTTTGATTTTTAAAATACAAATTACTAGTCTACTCACCCTTTTAAGTTTTGCAATTTCATTTTCATTAACACGGGATCTTCACCAGATGTTTTACGGTTGTCAACTGCTTTTCTTAAACTTATGTTGTTAGTAATACGTCGGTCACTCTAAATTTTAAAAAACGTGCTTAAGGCGCATGCCTTTGCACAGATTTTTAGGGTAAATACCAAGTATCGTATTCCAGATAACACACTTTCCCATACTCCACCTTCCCTCACTTTTGTTAATCGGGTTTAAAAAAAAGGAAATAAAACAGAGGGGTTCGAAAAAATTGTTTAAAAAAAGTTTTTGTTTTATAAGCAAGATTAAATAGTAGGGATAGAAAACGTGCTAGCCGTGGGATCCCTCCGAATAAGTAGATTAATTATATTAATAATAGTAATAGTAATAGTTTTAATTGTGATGTGGAAAACGGGTTTTGAACGGTCCATTCAGAGTTAGGAGATGGGAAAAGAACTAAACAAGAGATGAAGTTCTTGCAACTAAATGGGACACGTGTAGAGGAAGTGCACGAGTCCCATAAATGTGTCTTCGGACTGCAGGCCCGTAAGTCGGTCTTCTCCTGGTTGACAAGTGTCGTCGAGCCTAACGTACACAGGTCATGTAGCTTATTGGAAAGTTTGAGTCCTGCTTTTTAGGCACTTCTCAAACCACCGCAAAACCACTCGTTTAAGCACTGGGTTTTCTAATCTATCCTCTTAAATTAATGTAGATCTGACTAGGATACCTTCAACCTCTCTTAACTCTCACTTTCCGTACCGAATGATTTCACATGCCATTATTGTATTGTGATGGGGAACCCTCTAAAAAGTAAAGGGTTTTGTACTAATGAGAGCTAGATAAAATATCCTTGTTTTGATTATCTGTACAAGTGACAACTTTAATATTTATTGTGTCCAATAAATATAAGTTTGGTTTACTGATTAAATGACTTAACAAATTCAACCTTAACCACCAAGACTTGTGAATGATAACCTTAACAAAAGTGGAACATAATCCTAAAGGTGTGCAATCCGAAGATCACTGATGCACCCGTAGGGAATCCGCTCTTTGCCAAGAAAACCACTGACACATCTAGTGCAATACTAGAAACTTATCATCCGGATCTGGTCCACTTCAGAAGCCATTGCTTAGAATTCGATTTGGATATCAGAAGCCCGAAGGATCTGTCTCACTACTGGATTCATTGCCTTGGATCTAGCCCGGGACTACCAGAAGTTGTACGAACCCCATGATAGTTTTTAGATTAGTTGAGTTTTGGTTGATTTTAAGGTTGTTAAGTTAACCACTAATTGGGACTACCAAAAGTTATACGAACCACATGATAGTTTTTAGATAAGTTAAGCTTGGGACTATCAGAAGCTGTACGAACCCCATGATAGTTTTTAGAGTTAATAGCCAGTTTCGTCCCTGGTGTTTGGTCTAGTTTGCCACTCCAGTACAAAAGTTTTTTTTTTTTTTTTTTGCAATTCCTTACCTGAGGTTTGGAATTTTTTGCCAAATTCGTCATTTTCACTAACCCAGTTAAAAAATCTCGTTAATGTCAGGGGTAGGGTTGTCTTTTTACCTCAGGGGCGAATTTGGCATTTAAAATTCAACCTTACCCCACATCCACCCCACCCCTATATCTCTCTCTCTTTCTCTCTCTCTCTCTCTCTCTCTCTCTCCAACTTCATTCAACATTCATCTTTAAATTTATATGAACTTGAACAAGTTTAAATCCATCCATCTAACCGTTTTTTGCAGAGATCAGTCGATACACAAGTCGAAGACGCAGCCGATAGCAGCTCCAGTCCGATAACATCACTAAACCAGACAAAATGCTGTACTGATTGTCAAACCACTACAACTCCTCTTTGGAGAGTCGGTCCTGCTGGTCCCAAGGTATATCAATGTTTATTTATATGCTTATTATTTGATCCAGATTTTTTTTGAAATGTATGCCTAATTAATTGATTGTAATTTTTTTTTTTTAAGTCGCTTTGCAATGCTTGTGGTATCAAATACACCAAAAAAAAGAAGAGCACAAATCAGTGGATTAAATAATAATAAAACCATGACAAAAACATCAAAAAATGGCAAACGAAGTGAAGATTTGTTGAAGGTGAGATTAATTGCAATCGATCAAAAACAAAAACAAAAACAGAGAAAGAGATCATCATCATATGAAAGAGGGAAGCCATGGTGGAACAAGCTACGTGAAGAAGAACAGGCTGCAATACAATCACAACCAAAATTTTGGGAAAAAAAATTCTTTGATATATGAAAATGGCTTGTCAAACATGAGAGAGAGACACGGGGGGGGGGGGGGGGGGGGGGGTAAAGTTGAATTTTAATTGTCAAATTCGTCCCTGAGGTAAAAAGACAACCCTACCCATGACACTAACGAGATTTTTTAACTGAATTAGTGAAAATGACGAATTTGGCAAAAAATTCCAAACCTCAGGTAAGGAATTGCAAAAAAAAAACTTTTGTACTGGAGTGGCAAACTGGACCAAACCTCAGGGACGAAACTGGCTATTAACTCTAGTTTTTATATAAGTTAAGTTTTGGTTGATTTTAAGGTTGTTAAGTTAACCACTAATTAAACATGTTACAAAAGATAAATAAATAAGAATTAGTTAAAAAGATAAACACATCAAGTAATTAAAAATAAACTACTAATAATATAAAAAGTCTAACGAATCGAATAAGTTTGAAGAATACTCGATGGACATCGGTATAAACAAGTAAATTAATCCTTTGTAATCGAATACCATGCCCCACATAAATACACTAGACCACAATAAATTAATCGAATACCATGCGTTTCAACTAAGAACTTTATACCTTGTAACACGGTTGTTCATCGAATCAACTTTGAGTTCCTACCTCTGGTCAATCAATTTGTTTCCGTAAAATTGGACCTTTTGAGCATGAAACTAAATTCAAGCCGAAAGAAAAACAATGTTCTTTCTAACACAGGAAATCAACACTTTTTTTCGATAAGAATTTAAGTTTCAACATTATTCTATTTCTGTGATTTTTTTCATAATTGATTAGGACCTAACTGACCAGAATAAATACTTATAAAACGTTTTCAATATTTTTTGCTTCACGTACACCTCAAAAATCACATGAAACCTAGCAACCAAAAATCGTTTAAATTTAGAAATTGTAAATAATTATATATAGTATTAATTTACAACTGGTTTATACTTTACGGTCTTGTACATCATGTTTACCAAATGTTTTGTGCATTAAAGCGTTGTACATCAGCTTTATGGGTTGTACCCTACTTTATTTTTTATTTTCCTTTTTTTTAATTTTAACCCTAATACTTTTCATTTTTTACATTTAACCCTTACATTTTGTTTTATTTTGAACTTTATATCATGTATCTTAAAACAAGATTTTTAGTTTTACGTTTCAATCAGAAAAACTTCAAGTTGACACGCCCCAATGTGCGTATTTAGTTCAACATTTTTACCTCTATTTTCCCCATTGAACGATGACGATGTGTTTTAACTTTCAGTCTAATTTTTGCGCATTATCGTGCCGTAACGGTTGTGCATGATTCATCGTTATTATGTCTATATTTCACTTATTTTTATTTTTTTCATTTTTTTATTTATGTTTTATCGGTTTTTTCGATGTTGTTGGCCGCTAAAGGCCTTTGGGTGTGGAGGAGGCCCATTATCCATGATGGTCCTCCACCTCAGCTGCCACGTCAGCGTGGGGTAGGAGCATCATGAAGATGATAGTCCAAGGGTGTGGTAGGAGACCCATCATCATTTAATATTTTTTTTAATTAATTAAAAAAACCTTTAAAGTTGATTCTTGGCCCGGCACCAAAGTCATATCCTTGCCGTCCATGCCGTACCGGGCATAGGGGCGGTGTTTGCCGGGGCGGCTCCACACCGAAGGGCCTAATAATAGTGTGACATTAATGCTACTTGATACGGTTTTGTGCCATCCGGGGCTTAATACTAGTTCAAGAGGATGTGTGAGCATGTAAAAAGTAATGGGTTGGCTAAATATACCTCATCTTTCTACTTTTCATACCCCCTTAAAAAAATCATTTTAAAACTTTTCATATTTCACCCTTTAAAAATCTTTTGTTTATAAAGACCAAAAATACTTTTGGTAAAAAAAATTAAAACGTTTTTAAATAAATTAGTAGAAACATATTATAGAAAAACAAGAAATTAACCTTTTTCTGGATAAAATATACATTTTAATGAAGAAAAAACCGTATGATATACATATAATTAAAAATAAAAAAAATCTGTACAAATAGATGAAACAACTTACCCAAATGCAAGATTCAATTTGAAATTGTCATTTAACCCTGTATAAAAAGACCAAACTATGCCGCTTTCTTATGGTTTGGTTCCGGTTTATCCAATCAACTTTGAGTATAAACTATAAACCAAATCGTTTGTTATGCTTTGAAAGTTTTACAACCAACTTATTCGATAATAAAAGTAAAACCAACCTTGAAACAAAACCGATAACTGGTTTAGCCATGGTTCTAAAGCAAACTGTTTGTTTAATAAACAAACGAACATGAGCACACGTTTCGTTCATTTAGTTAAATGAACGAACTTGAAAACATGTTTCTTTCACTCAGTTAAGTATGTTTATGTATATCTATGTATGTTCGCTAATATTCATTTGGGTAAGTTTGTTTATGATTGTCAATAGTTTGTTTAGAATGTTAATTAGCGAACACGTTAATTAATCTTTTTTTGTTTATTAACAGAAAATATGAAGAATGTTTAGAAAATGCTAGAAATTGTCTAATTATTATTAAAAAAACACCTTTTTAAAAATAATTAAAACAATTTTTAGAAAAAAAATATTAAAAAGACATTTTAGAAAAATTAAAAAATCACTAAAAGGTTCAAACATTTCAACACATATTACAAAAGGAAAAAAAACAAAGCACGTAGGTTTGAATTGTATTAATGTGAAACTTAGACTACTAGGTGTGGAGGAGGCCCATCATCCATGATGGTCCTCCACCTCAGCTGCCACGTCAGCATGGGGTAGGAGCATCCATGAGATGATGGTCCTAAGGGTGTGGAGAGACCCATCATCATTTAATGCTATTTTTTTTGTTTTTTTTATTAAATAATATTATCATATTAATATAAAAAGTAAAGATGTATTTAAATAAAAAACAAACACTTAAATAAAAAAAAGTACACCTAAAGCATTGACCCGCTCCCACTCACTGACGCGGTCTGCTTAGGGGTATTCGTTGATGTCTGCTGTCATTATTCGCCATTCTTCTATTTGCATATCTTCATTCTTTTGGCGAACGCTTTCCTCCACCCTTTTTTGCTTTAAGCGAAGCTTTTCTTCGACTTCGCGTTCCTTCAATTTCTTCTTCTCTGCTTGAGTTTCGCTAAGGTATTTTTGAAGGATGCCAATTCAGCGACCAAACCTTCAAGCATTGACCCGCTCCCACTCACTGACGCGGCTTGTTTTTTTGCAGCCGCTTGCTTTTTAGCTCTGTCCCTCCCTGTGGGTCGTTGCTCCTCTTGAACTTGAACGGTATTATCCTCCAACTCTGGGTCGTCGTTTATATTTATTTGACAACGACCGGTCGACCCGCCTCCCATGCTATAATTGCCCGACTCCGAAGTTTTGGTTCGCTTGGCGCTTGCAACCTCGTTTGGAACCGGTGCCCATTTGGCACTTGTCTTCAAAACCGTCCATGCACGAACATGGGGAAAAACATGGCGATGCTTGTCTGCATATTACGCATCGCCTCGTTGAAAATCATTTCCTCGTTAAACCCACTTGGAGGATTCACATACAACGGATTATAAAACTTGATGAACTTCCCGATTGTAGTATTCATTTTCCTCCACTTACAACTTATGGCTTCTTGGTTGCGATAAACTCCATGCTCCATCAGTTGGTGAAATTTCTTTCCTACTTCAAGGTATAAACTATCTCCCGTTTTATTAGTACCTACATTTTTAAATAAAACGTATATTAGAGAACAAAAAAAAAATGTAACAAGTATTGTATAGTAATAAAAAAATTAAATGTAACAAGTATTGTATAGTAATAAAAAAATTAAATGTAACAAGTATCGTAAAATTTTTTTTTACCAATTATGAGATCTTTCGAAGTAGCCAAATACGCGCTTCGCTAAAGCTTCTTCTTCTATTTTCGTCCATGGGAGTTTTTTGGACGACCCTTCTTCTTTATCTTGACCTTGCTTTTTTTCCCCTTCTCCTTCCCCTTCGAACGTTCGACTTGTGTTTCGGGCACAACCTCCTCCACCTCATCTTCTTCTTCATCTTCGGGTTCAAAAATGGGTTGTCGTTGTGGTTGTTGTGACGTTTGTGTGACACCCCGCATTTTCAGGATATTACTTTTACTGAACTCTAGTTAACCTTCATGTACATTCGTGACTAAACACTTAACTAGGGTTAGTTAAGAAGGTCTTTCGATATGTTATGGGATAATAACATATGTTAGATGATATTAACGCACGTTATAACTAGGAAGGTTTTGTCTTGACACACACACGAGTCCTGTATCCCGAACGTTGGTGATTTGTTAGGCATGCATGATCATATGAACAATTGAGTGTTGATGAATGTGGAGTAACACGTGTATGTGAATTGCATGCTTATGTGAACTACTGCGTATTAGTTAACTTGTACGTAAACATTATGAGATATGTGCACTTATGATAAACATAATATGAATTGATAAAACAGTAGTTTTATATGAGTTAGTGCGACTATTATTGTCCGAATTAATCTCAAGTGTTAGATAGGGCTAATGGGCTCACTTATCAGATAAAAATCACTAGAGCCCGAAACCTTGGCCCATGATCTTAACCCTAGCATATTATTTATAAAAAAAAATATAAACATACACCCTAAAACCCTAGGGCCGCCGTGAACAAAGAACCCACCCACACCCACCTTTCAATCTCAATCTTCATCAATTCCTCACTAGTTCAAGCTATTTCGGGTGCTATCTTGAGATTTTAGGGACTCTAGCAATTCAAGGTATGTGTTTTATGTGTTGTATGATGATATTCTAGGCTGGAAAAGTTGTAAAATCTCTAAGAAACACGCATGTTAAAATCGCAAATCACTATATGTTGGATATCTTGGATGTTTGTTGAGATTGTTGATGAATATTGTTGATAGAAATCATATCTAGGGTATGTGATACGTAAATACATGAGTTTAAACATGATAATATGGATGAGAATGATTAGGGTTTATGTTAATATGAGTTTATTGTATGATTATGGGTTAATAAGAATGATTAGGGTTCATAAGAAGCATGTTATTAAAATTCTGATTTCTGGCAGATTAATTGTAACGACTTGTATGGCTGTTATATGGTTATTAACATGGTTAATCTGGTTGTTTTCTGATGCTAAAACATAACTTATGATGTTAGCTTTTCAAAAAGTCCAAAATCATGCGTTTTGGACTTGTTTTGATATGTATTCATGATTTTATAAGTTTAAAGGTCATATCAGATTTTCGGAATTATAAATCGGGTCAACTTTACACGGTCATAACTCGAGATTTACAAAGGGTTAAGTTATGAAATTTGGACAGTAGGTCAACATTGGAAAAACTTGGCTTTTCCAATTGGATTCACCTCGTTTGGGTGAATACACAATTTTTGGGAATTTTTCTACTAAACTGACCTGCTGTGGAAATTTTCTGGACATAGCTGTGTTGTACGAATTTTAATAATTTTTGTGTTTGGTTGTGAGATAAAACAAAAATATGGGTTATCAAATGAATCCCAATGAATATTCAGTAAAAATTTAGGAGTTTAATTCGTTTGTTAAGTATTTTAAATAATTCGTTTTTCACAGCGTACAATCTGCCCTGAAAACGCAGATTGTGTAAGGGATGTTTACGTGACTATTTGGAGTCTTATATGGTATGTAATTGACATGAACTTGCATGAATACTTATATGAGATGTGTATGAGGTATTAAACTGATAATAATCAATATGATCACCAACGGGATACGTAGGACTTACTTGTGCATGTAGAGTCATTAGGTGTCACTACACGGTTTGAACTTTAGAAGTTTTGGACAAACAAATTGCATGATGTGTTGGTATGCACGTATACTCACCTAGTGACACTTGTAATAGGGAGTTTGTAGCTCGTTACTGTTTGAGGGATTTGGATCATTCACGTGCAACCTAAGGTGAGTTTCACTACTCTTTTCTCAAAAGCATGCGTCTCGGGTTGAGACAACGTAATTAACTTTTTCTAGTCCGGCTTGGGACTACTACTTTCTAGTCCGGTTTGGGACTACTTACACATCCCGGGTTGGGATGCTATGGATCCTTGTGTGGGTCGGTTTTTGCTAGTTCGCAAACTGTGTCCTTGATGAACTAAACCAACTCTATCATCTGTAAGTCCTTCACATACCGAATGAGTTGCCGGGTTATGGCAAGCGGGTTATTAGTTGATAGCGCTATTAGGTCTGACAAACCTCACACCGGCCCAGGGAGTGCGGGAGTGAACTATAACTTAACAGATTTTATCATTGTTGATAGGCAATGATGTAAGGCATGCGGCTTACATTTGTGGCTACACGTACATCAGCAGTTCGGTATATCGGTGTTAGTTATCATGAATGGGTTAGCTACCCTTGACATGCGATGAACTAGTGTTTACACGGTTCTTGGAACCAACTCAATTACTTGTTTACATGGTTTTGGAAACCAGCGCAATTACATACTCATTTACTTTACTTAGTGAACTCACCAGCATTGTTTGTTGACCCACGATTTACATGTTTTTGCAGGTAGTTAGCTTCCGGTGCCAGGATTAGAAAGCACTGCACACTTCACTGCATTTGGGGTCTTGGGCATACATCTAAATTACATATTATGCTTTTACATTTTCTTTCATATGGTTTTAATCTGGGCGCGTTGTTTTGCGCATGGTTTCTAAAAGGTTTAAATTTGGTTTACGCTTCCACAGCTTAACTAAACTTGATTTTTGAAAACGAACTAAATGGTTTGGGCATTTAGAGTTCGTTCATATGACTTATGGCTATGGGATCCTGGTATGTCATGCGCCTCGCGGTATAAACCCCGCAGTGGAAATTTGAGGGTGTGACATTTGTGTTTGGAGAGATGGATGGAATGACGGAGTTTGCAAAACTTGGGTAAAAGATTGAGGGTTATGGTGCATTTGCATATGACTAAATTGGTTAAAAGTAGTGGGGCTTTGGTGCATTTGGGAATATTGGGTGAAAGGGTTGGGACTTTGTTGGAACCCAAAAATGTAGCCCAAGTTGGATCCATTGGCATCGTGTAACCCGGTGTCGTGAACGGGTTTGGATTCGGGTTGTTTTTATTACGTTGTGGTGTTTGATTCGGGTTTGGGTTGTATGGTTTATATAGGATTTTAAAAAGTTTTTTTTTTATTAAACGGTAAAAAAATGCCAATGTCCATATTTCCAACGGTCCAGTCTCGCATCTCAAGAAGAAAAAAGGCCCGGCAACAACGGCAACCAAATGCCCCCTATGCCGCTGCCGCCCCAGGGGGCGGTGTAGTGAGGCCCGGCATTCCATTGCCTCCCCTATGCCGGCCCCACACCTAGTAGTCTTAGAGGAAAGGGTATGTTTAGTATAAATAAATAGGAAGAGGTACGTTTAGCAACTTCAAAAGTAAATAAAAAAATATATCAAAATTCCTCACAAGTGACAGTTATATATATATTCTCCGGCCAAAATATCCGCCGAAAATAACCGCGAGTGACGTCAGGCAGACGGCGGTTGACTGGAAGGTCAATAAAATACGACGAGATTTCATTTCATATTCAACTAATGAATAGTTAGGTGGTTGGTGAAACTATTATTATATTATTATATCTTCTATAGTAACTATTCGATTCCAATTATCATCATTATTTATAAAACCACAATAATCTTGCTCATTCTGCTCTTATTATTCTAACTTCTGGTTTTTGTTTGATCGGTGATCAGGTACGTTCGTTGATTCAGATTAATTAATGGTTGTTTAGTTATCTGTTAGGGTTTCATACATCTATTTGTTGTTGAAGTTACATGTGTGAAGATTATTTGAGGCATATATGTTAATTTTTAGTAATTGAAACTTAATCTGTATTTTCAGATCATTTGAGGTAAGTGTTGAGAGTCCATTTGTTGGTGAAGTTATGTTTGATACTTTGATTAAGAATTTTTGGAGATCATTTGACGCAAATCTGTTTACTGTTAGCAATTGAAACAGGTTAGGGACTTAGGGTTTGCTTAATCTGTATCCGATTGTGTTTATTTAGGAATTGAAAATTGATCTACTGTATTGTATCCGATTGTGTTTGGTAATCTGTATTTTGAGATCATTTAGTAAGTGGTGAGAGTCCATTCTTTTGATGAAATTATGTGTGGTTAAGAGTTTGTGGAGATCATTTGATGCAAATATGTTAACTGTTAGGGTTTGGTAAATCTGTTAATTGTTAGTAATTGAATATTGATCTGTATTTTCAGATCATTTGAGCCAAATTCATAAAGTGCTGATTATCATTTTTTTGAAATTTGTTTGTGAAATTGTATTTGATTTGCAATATGCGTACATCATTTGAGCCAAATCTGTTAATTGTTAGCATTTGAAATTGATCTATTGTACTCGTTTCCGATTGTGTAATCTGTATTTTAATATCATTTGAGCGAAATCCAGAAAGTGTTCAAATTTTTTGACAAATTTTGGTGAAATTGAGGTTGATTTGGAATTTGTAAGGACTATTTGAGCGAATTCTGTTAATTGTTGGTATTTGAAACAGTTTAGGTTTGCTAAATCTGTTAATTGTTAGTAATTGAAACTTGATCTGTATTTTCAGATCATTTGATTCTCTTTTTTTTTTCCTTGAAATTTGTATGTGCAGAGTAGAGGTGGATTTCGCTAGTTAAATTTGATTTATAGTGTGTGAAGATGGGATCGGGTCAATGGTCTGTTGAAGAAAGAGCTCCGATTAAGAGTGAGTCAGTGAGTGAGTTTGTGCCAGAAACCGGATGTCTTTCAATTATAGTGCTTGGGGCTTCTGGTGATCTTGCAAAGAAGAAGACTTTCCCTGCACTGTTTCATCTCTACCGTCAGGGATTTATTCAATCACAGGACGTTCATATATTTGGTTATGCCAGGACCAAGATTTCAGACGACGATTTGAGAGAACGCATTCGCGGGTGAGATTTTCTTGCATTTGTTCATTTGTTTAATGGGATTTAGAAAACCAGATCTTCACTACCATCAGATGTAGGCTGGTGAGTTGGTGAGACTGTGACAGGGACGGCTCAAGCAAATAGGCTGTAACTTGGGGCCTCACATACAAAGTGTCCCCAATTTCATTATTATTTTTCGAGTATATGTCTGCGGTTCTGCAATTCTTGGTGATGTCAACATATTTTAAACTGTTGGGATAAGGACTTTCTGCCAATTATCTTTGTTTTTTTTTTTTTTTTTTTGCATTTTCACAAATTGGATTTAAATAGGTGATTTAGGGTTTAAATTTGTTTAATGTGCGTCAGTTATCACAAGGAGAGCAAAGAATCAGTATATGTGTGATTGATGATTGTGTCATTGTGTGCCTTTTAGAAATCCTATATGGCTATATAAAAATGTGCGTCAGCATTTGTCCACGTAATAGGATCCTAAGCAAGAAAATAGTTTTCTTCTAATGAAAAAGGGCATAAATTTTTTAATCCACTTTGGGCCTCCAAAAGGTTGAGCTGGTCCTGGTCTGTGCATTACAATTGATGCATGCATTGCTTTATATTCTTCTAGTAGTTTCTTGTCATTTGTTCTAGTGAATGAACCATACATGATGCATGATCTAGTAAATTGGTTCCAGACTTTTTTGTAGAAGTTCAGAGATAAAATCTCAAAGCACTTACTGGTCTTTTTAAACTGTTACCACAGATATCTTACACCATGCAAAGGTTGTGAGCAGACACATGAGGAAGATGTAACCCAATTTCTGCAATTGGTAAGTACTGGCCTAGAACATAGCCTTAATTCAATCTTTTGATCACCACAAGTCAATATATTATATTTTTGGTAAATTGGTAATTGCAATGGAAAGGTTTTCACTTATCAGCTTAAAAGGTTGACTTTTGATACATTTCAATGAAAAGTAGACTTATCGTGTGTTAAACTAGATGAAAAGCAATAAACTACAATTTAATCACCCAAACTTGATAATCACGAGAAGAAATTACCAAATGTGTTTAAAAAAATTACAAAGTGGATACAGATGGTGCTTCAAGTTTGGAATATCAGAAACTAAGAGGATCACTTCACTTAATTTGGTTCAGGTCCATTACTAGTTTTACACCACATTTTCACTTGTGATTGCTTGTATAGATCAAATACGTAGCTGGTGCTTATGATACTGAGGAAGGATTTCAATTGTTGGACAAGGCAATATCCGAGTATGAGCTATCAAAAAACACTACAGAAGGATCGTCGAGAAGACTCTTCTACCTCGCTCTCCCTCCATCTGTATATCCACCTGTCTGCAAGATGATAAAAAGTTATTGCATGAATAAATGTATGCATTCCGAATCCTAATTTCATATTTTTTGTGCATCATGGGCAGTATATATTGGTAACTTATATTATATAGACCCTTTGCATTTTAATCGGCCTCTGTCTGGGTCCTGTATGAGAAAATATATGTTATGTGCCAATTTTTAATGAAAGTTTAGCTTCTGTTGTATGTTATATATAAGTGTCAACTGGATTTATGTTAGCTGTTATTTCTGCAGCGGACCTTGGTGGTTGGACTCGAATTGTTGTTGAGAAGCCGTTTGGTAAGGATTTGGCTTCTGCTGAAGAACTCAGTTCTCAGATCGGAGAACTGTTTGATGAACCACAAATTTACCGTATTGATCATTATTTGGGAAAAGAGTTGGTGCAGAACTTGGTAACAACACTGAAACTACTCAAGCTTATTTTTAGAATCTCTTCAAATAAATTTTCTCTGATATTTTTTTTAATTAATGAGCAGATGGTACTTCGTTTTGCAAATCGTTTGTTCCTGCCACTATGGAACCGTGACAACATTTCTAATATACAGGTGAGAATTCTTCATGAAATTTATTACTTAATTAGCTTAATATTTGATTTTGAATAACCACTCGTTACAAGTACAAAGTTCCCATACTATTCAATTTGAATTTTTATTTTATATGGTTTTATTTTCTTTCAGATTGTGTTTAGAGAGGATTTTGGAACTGATGGCCGTGGAGGATATTTCGATCAATATGGGTAATTTCTGTTATTATTCATATCTTATTATGTTATAATCAGAAGTTATCTGTGGCATCCTTTTGTCTTTTCTGGACAGTGTAGTCACTTTGTTGCCATTAAAACCGTCCATTTTGCTTCTCATGACACTAATTATTGACTTCTATGAGTTTTTTTATTGAAACAGAATCATCAGGGACATCATTCAAAATCATCTATTACAGGTAAGAGAATATTAATTGATTTTGTGAAGATTAATCTATTACCATAGTATAATATTTCTATATCCTATGTGAATGTCTAAAATGCTCTTCACATTGCAGGTCCTTTGCCTAGTTGCTATGGAGAAGCCTGTTTCTTTAAAGCCGGAGCATGTTCGCGATGAGAAAGTGAAGGTGTATATTTCGACTTTTCTTGTTAATTATTTAACTTTCTTGTTAGACTTATGCTATGGTTCATTTTCACATAACAAATTGACCAATTAAAGATTCAACTCACTCACTGATGCTTATATGATTTAGGTTCTCCAATCTGTTCTTCCAATTGAAGACAGTGAAGTTGTGCTGGGACAATATGATGGCTATACAGATGATCCAACGGTTCCCGATAACTCAAACACTCCAACCTTTGCAACCATGGTTCTGAGAATTCATAACGAAAGATGGGAAGGTATGAAAGCTTATAAATGTTATCCATCTATACGTAGATTTTGATAAATAAGCATCCAGTAATACTGATAGGTAGCGCAGTTGACCACTTGACCTTCGTACTAGTGGGGGCAACATAGGCAGAAACTGGTCATTTACCGAGAAAACAAGCTGGGTCGGTTGGGTTGACCTGCAAAAACCTTTTTTCTTTCTTTTTTAAGAATAACTAATGTGTTAATTGCCAATACCAAAACAATAAATTTATTACAACAATAGTTTAAATTCTGAATAAACTATCTAGGAGGTTGTAAGCATTAAACATGACTTTAGGTAAATTTTAACCCGTTTGACCTGTACCAGCTTTTGAGCTGAGTTTTTCTAGCTTGAACCGCTTGACATATAACACAACTTTGGATCATATAAGTGTAAGCTTAAATGAAATGTCACTAATGGATTGTATTTGGCATGTTGTAGGTGTTCCGTTTATTATAAAGGCAGGGAAAGCTTTAAATTCAAGAAAGGCAGAAATCCGGGTGCAGTTTAAGGATGTTCCTGGTGACATATATAAATGTATGTTATCGGGTTTTTTTTTTTTTTTAATTTTAGAAACACTTCTATCTTTAGCTTTTGATATTATCAACCTGAGATTAAAGAATTAAACGATACTTGTATATCCCTTCAGGTAAAAAACAAGGCAGAAACGAGTTTGTCATTAGACTGCAACCTTCAGAGGCCATGTACATGAAGCTAACCGTAAGTATTCCCTTGTAATCATTGCAAAGGATGATGTATTCAATTTGCATCCATACTTGAAGAGCATTTTAGACATTTCATAAAGTGTCTTAACATAATCTCCTATTTAGGTCAAGCAACCTGGGCTTGAAATGAAGACTGTTCAGAGTGAATTAGATTTGTCGTATGGGCAGAGGTATCAAGAAACCATAATTCCAGAGGCTTATGAGCGTTTGATTCTTGACACGTAAGTATATCTTTGCATCTATTTCATATTAAGTATAAAAAAAACTAGTTCCTTTATGCATCTTAAATAGTACAAGAGAATATATGCATGTATAAATGCAGTAACTACATACATTGCTTGTTCCTGTAAGTTTAACAAATGTGGTGTTTGAATTCACAGGATAAGAGGTGACCAACAACATTTCGTTCGCAGAGATGAGTTGAAGGTATGCATAAACTAACTCTTTCCTTGGACCTTGAGTATCTAATTTTGACCCGTTTATTTCTGAATGCATCGACTTGGGTCATGCACATTAGATGGATAACATAAAAAAACATAGGCTAATATTGGAAACAAGTCTAGTTGAAGGTTGACCAAAGCGTATAGTAATTCATATATACACCCTTGCAAAACACTAAAAATATCATATTTACCCATTCTATAGTAAATAACATAAAATCTTTGCTTTAGTATATAAACGAATAGTAATTTCAACATGTAATTTCTCGTTAGTTCAATCAACGAAACACTGTTACAAGTAATTGGTTGTCTTATCTGTTACAAAATGAGCAAATATGACATGTTTATCGTTTTAAAAGGGTAAATATGACATTATTCAAAACATGTTTGAAATTTTAAACTTTAGCAGAGCATGCATGAAATCGCCCCGTTTTAGGACATAAGTTTTTCGGGTCAGCCATAAAACACCATTTTGACCCACCAAGGTACCCTATTGACATCTCTGCTAAGCTATAAATCTAAAAGTAATGTTAACTGAATGAGCAGGCGGCTTGGGAGATTTTTACACCTCTTCTGCACAGAATCGATAGAGGCGAAATGAAACCGCTTCCATACAAGCCTGGAAGCAGAGGCCCGGAGGAAGCGGATAAGCTGGCTGAAAACGTGGGTTATGTTCAAACTCATGGATACATATGGATACCTCCAACTTTGTAGAGTATCAATAAATTCACCTGGTGCCTATATGTGTCAAGATGTTCGATATATTATGTGAGTGGCATTTACCAGTTTTTGTTTCTGGTGGCCTGGTTTTCCGGACATTCATACCCAATGGTTTTGTGCCCATCAACTTTAGGGTGTGATAACCTCGTATTTTGATGCCAATAATGTAATGTAATATTGCATCAATAATGTAATGTTTAAATAATAATTTTGTTTTGTGAGCAAAAAAGAATGTTGGGTTGGCTCACATACTCATTTCTCCTTTTATGTTTCTACTAAATATTTAGAGATAAATTTGATTTCTTATGGTTATACCTAATATAGTAATATGTGAGCATTCACATTTAGAGAACCAAATTTATGTGAGTGTATCCATCAAATTATATAGGGTGGGTGTAAGTGGTTGTGAGTGAAGGAGAAAAAAAATTTGGTGCAAGTATTGTTCACCCTATATTTGAAAAACTACTGTTCACCTCTAAAAATATTTTAATATTTTTGAAAGTGGTTGTGAGTGATGAGAAAGAAAATATAATGATAAAAGTATGAAAAAGTATTATTATTTTAAAAAGGATAGAGAAAATTTTAGGGTGAAATAGTGATTTTTAGTGCAATATAATGGAGGAAATTTAGTGGAGGAGATGTGAATGCTCTAATTCTCAATTTAGGTACCTTGAGACTCCCAGGTTTATGAAACTAATTAATCTAGTCCCTCCTTCTAACATTGCTACTTTATCTTGTCAAAAAAATTTTCTTGGAAGGTGACTTTCGTTATGAGTGATCCATTGTCACTCTGTCGATCCGTTTTAAACCGACAGCCTGCCAAGCTGGCCTGACGATGTTCTATCGGGCCCCATGCAGGATTATTGGCCTTGGTGACTTCCCCCCGGAAACCGTACTGTCTTCACACGAGTTGCCTCGCTGAATTAACAACCGAAATAAAACTGGGGTGACGCTCGGGATCGAACCCCCCTCGATGGGTTTGTCACAATCATTGCGCACTAAATGCCTCACTATTTGATGCAGGTGGGGATTGAACTTGAGTCTCCTAGAGAGAATACAAGTGTTTCCACCACTTGATCTATAGATCATTGACACTTTATCTTGTCAACTAACATACGGTCAACAACGACCTTGAGTGCAAAGTCATAAAAATTTAACCTATAAGCATTAACGAAATTGCCAACAACCACCGATACGGATACCCGACTTGAGGAAGCAAGCACCGGCCGGAGCGTTCTCGAAACTTATTTATCAGTATCTTTTTTAATAAATTAAAAGTAAAAAATAAAACTTATATAATATTTTTAGTTATGAATTGAAAGTATCCAATGAGATTAGGAGAGAGAAAGTAGAAAATAAGATTTTGCATGTATTTAATAACCAAAATACCCATTTTGGTAAATATTTTTAAAACTACAGTAAATAAGTATGACATGTCAACATGGTTGAGGTGAGAGGGTTTAACACAATAGGTGGGTTCCCGCCCGGGTGAGGTCAAGGGTTCGACTCCCACTAAAGCAGGCCCGGTTAAAACAATGCATGAGATGAGGAAGTCACGGGTGAGCTACTTTACCGTCCAAAAAAAAATGTAAGTTTTCCTATCCCTTCGAAACTTGGACAAGAAGGCAAGAAAGAAGCTATATTACTTTATGGGCCAACGTAAACATCACCTTTTCCTTGGGCCTTCCTTTCACCAAAGCCCATTAACCAAAACTTGCACAATAATCCAACCCCCACCTCTAAAACCCTCTCTTCTCTCTCTCTCTCTCTCTAAACCCAAACCCCTCTCTCTTTCTCTCTCTAACCAAATCAATGGCAAACAACCAAGCAGCAGTCTCCTTCTTAACAACCCTAGCACGCGCCGCCGTCGGAATCGGCGCCACCGCCGGCCTAGCCTCCTCCGCCCTCTACACCGTCGACGGCGGTCAACGCGCCGTCCTCTTTGACCGTTTTCGCGGCGTCCTTGACGACACTGTAGGCGAAGGCACCCATTTCCTTATCCCTTGGCTCCAAACCCCTTACATATTCGATATCCGTACCCGTCCCCACACCTTTTCCTCAATCTCTGGTACTAAAGACCTTCAAATGGTTAACCTAACCCTCCGTGTGTTATCCCGTCCTCATATTGATAACCTGCCATCGATTTTTAAAACGTTAGGGTTAGAATATGATGAGAAGGTTCTTCCTTCGATTGGTAATGAGGTTTTGAAAGCTGTTGTTGCTCAGTTTAATGCTGATCAGTTGTTGACGGAACGGCCTCAGGTGTCGGCTTTGGTTAGGGAGAGTTTGATTAAACGTGCTAAGGATTTTAATATTGTGTTGGATGATGTGGCGATTACGCATTTGTCGTATGGAGCGGAGTTTTCTAAGGCGGTTGAGCAGAAGCAGGTGGCGCAGCAGGAGGCGGAGAGGTCGAAGTTTGTTGTGGCCAAGGCGGAGCAGGAACGGAGAGCGGCGATTATTCGAGCGGAAGGGGAGAGTGAGAGTGCGAAGCTGATTTCGGATGCGACTGCGGCTGCTGGAATGGGGTTGATTGAGTTGAGGAGGATTGAAGCGTCGAGAGAGATTTCGGCTACGTTGTCGAGGAGTGGGAATGTTACTTATTTGCCAGGGAGTGGGAGTCAGATGCTGCTTGGACTTAATTCGGCTCGTTGAGGTGGTATATTGTTTTTGGTTAATAAGTTATGTGTTGGTTCTATTATTAGCTGTTTGTTTGGTAGTTTGTTATGGTTATGTTCTAAAACTGTATTGTGAGCCTGATCACTTGTTTAAAATGTTTGGAGATCTAAATGACTGCAATCAATCATGTTATCATTTGAATGTGCTTCATTTAGGTTTTTAATAGTTATCAGCATTTATTTCAGAACCAATACTATGTTGAGCTACTAGAATAGCATAATGCATTGTACCTATTGCTTTGAGTGTGATACGCACACGTTTGTTAGTTTGTTATGGTCATATTCTAAAATTGTATCGCGAGCTAGATCAGTTATTCTGTTATTTGCTTGTTCGAGCGACGAGCATCAATCATGTTTTCATTTGAACGTACCTCATTTAGGTTTGTTAATTGTTGCAAGCAACAGACACAATTATAAGACTTGTTCGTCTTATAACCAATAACATGTTGAGTTGCGATAACAACTTAATGCATTGTACCTGTTGCTTTGAATGTGATACTGAAGTTTATTATTATGTTGTGGTTATAGTCTAAACTTGTACTGTGAGCCTGATCACTTGTTCAATTGTTAGTGCTACATGACTACATCAATCATGTTATCATTTGAATGTGCCTCATTTAGGTTTTGTAATAGTTGTAAGCAGCATATGCAACTATAAGATATTAAGATTTGAATAATTGGTTTTCTGTTATAGAATTGAATATTTTGTTTTAAGTTGGTTCAAATCTTTGTTATGGTTATGTTCTAAATTGTGCTGTTAGCCTGATCACCTGTTTAAAATGTTGGAGTGCTAAATTGCTGCATCAATCATGTTTTCATTTGAATGTGCTTGGTCTATGTTGCTTAATAGTTGTAGGGAATGGATACACCTATAAGGCATGTTTGATTTAGAACCAATAATATGTTGGGTCGTCAGAACAGCATAGTGCATTGTACCTATTGCTCTGAATGTGATACACTAGTTTGTTATGGTTACAAAGTTCGAGTGCTAAATAGCTGCATCAATCTTGTTTTCATTTGAATGTGCTTAATCTACGTTGCTTGATGGTTGTAGGCAATAGATAAAACTATAAGAAATGTTTATTTTAGGACCAATAATGCATTGTACATTTGGTACCTATTGCTTTGAATTTGATTAGGTTGTTATGCTTACATTTTAAAGTTGTTTTCTGAGCCTGATCACTTGTTCAAATGTTCGAGTGCTAAATGACTCATTAGTTATATTTTCATTTGATTGTGCTTAATCTAGGTTTTTTAATAGTTGCAGGCAACATATAGAACCATAAGATATGTTTATTTTAGAGCTAGTAATATGTTAGAGCTGTGAGAACAGCATAATGCATTGTATGTAGGGGTGTTCTTTGGGCTATTTTTTTGAGTTTCAGTCTGTTCGGTCGGGTTGTTCGGGTTTTTGGCAAAGAAGAAGTGACCCGATAACCGAACCATTTAAAGTTTGGGTTGGTCGGGTTGGGGTTATTTGGGTCCGGGTTACTTCGGTTTTCGGATTTACATGTAATATGAAAAGTGTTTTTTTTCCTTGCAAAAATATCATCACAATTCATCGTGTTACTTAGAAAAATATTATCAAAATTCAATCATTTTTTGACATGATATAATATTGTTTAAAAGTCCTAAAACTTGATGTTTAAGAAGTCAAAGAATCTAAACTTAAACGCATCTATAAAAAAGACATTATATGTTCGGGTTTTTTATTCGGATATCGGTTTTTTCAAGTCGGTTGTTTGAGTTTTTTTGTTGGGAAAAAATGACCCAATAACCGATCCATTGAAGGTTCAGGTTGGTCGGGTTTTTTGTTGCTTTGAGTCTTAGTTTGTTATAGTTACATTCTAAACTTGTATGTGAGCCTGATCTCTTGTTTAAATGTTCGAGTGCTAAATGACTGCATTAGTTATGTTTTCATTTGATTGTGCTCAATCTAGGGTTTTCAATAGTTGCAGGCAACATATACTACCATAAGACATGTTCAATTTAGAACCAATAATATGTTGAGCTGTGAGAACAGCATAATGCACTGTACCTATTGCTTTGAATGTGATATGCAACGCAAGTTTGTTAGTTTGTTATGGTTATATGTCAAAATTGTATTGTTTGCCTTTTCGCTTATTCACTTGTTCGAGTGCTAATTGCTAAAGATTGCATCAATTATGTTTTCATTTGAATGTTCTTTGTCTAGGTTTCTTAATAGTTGTATGGAACAAATACAACTATAAAACATGTTCAATTTAGAATTGAACGGCTAAAATCTTCACCAAACGTGCCCTTTGCATGATTTGAACCCACAACCACTTGGTTGGGGAATACAACACTTTACCACCAGGCTATTCCCTTGGGGACAATTTAGATTTTAGAACCAATATTATGTTGAGCTGTGAGAACAGCATAATGCGTTGTATCTGCTGCTTAGAATGTGCTACACGTTATACGCAGCTTTGTTAGTGCTAAATGACTGCATCAATCATGTTTTCATTTGAATGTGCTTCATTTAGGTTTGTTAATAGTTGTAAGCAATAGATACAATTATAAGACGTGTGCATCTCAGAACCAGTAATATGTTGAACTGCGAGAACCTCATAATGCATTTTACCCATTGCTCTTGCACGATACGCGAAAGTGTTGGGTAACTGCCTGTGTTTCTTTCTTTCATACCACTAATTATCTTTCATGCACATACACTTATTATTGGTTATGTAATTGTTTGATATGAAACCACTTTTGACTGTTTGAGCGTTTCTTGCTTGATATCACTGTTTGATTCAATTGCATCATTGTTTTGATTTTGATTTTTAAGGGACTTTTGTTTCATCCTATATGTGTGTCAATTGACCAAACCTGTATTTATTATATGTGAATGGTTTCTGTTTATCTGATGCATTTCTCTCATTTGTTGCTGCCTTTTTATGCTCACAGGACTGGTTAGCTTCAAAGGAAATTGCATTGTATCGTTTTCTTACAAAGTTGGAGATATGAAGACACATGCTGGTTAACTTTTGAGAGAATAATTGTAAAAACTTTTCTGACTTGTGCAAAACTTCCTCTCTGAGTTAGTATTACATACCAAGTGATTGGTGAATTATCAACTATTTTGTGTTGCAATTTACTATATGCAATTTTAGTTTTATCATTTCTAAAAATCAGTGGTTGTTGGGGATTGGGATTTGCTTATTCAAAATGTTTTCTGTTTTTACTTGATCTCTGATCACTCATATTTCTAATCTTGAGGAAAATGATAGAAATATCAAGATTCTTGTCCACCTTTAACTTACTGAAATGATATTTCTTTTTACAGAGGACATGGGAAGGCATTTAGATTTGTGATTCACCCATGTTCTCGTCGTTGCCAGATTAACGACAGTGGAAAAGTGAGATTGGGGAACACGATTAGGAGAAACTGGTGAAATTGCCCACGTTAAGCTGGTAATTTAATCGGGTTTTGGTTTGATTCATTACTATGATTGGGGAACACGATTAGGAGAAACTGGTGAAATTGCCCACGTTAAGCTGGTAATTTAATCGGGTTTTGGTTTGATTCATTACTATGATAGGGTAATATCAATAGAAATAGAAAACCCAACTAATAAAACGCTTTTTGTTGCGGAAACAAGGCTCCGTTTAAAATACAATAGTTAAATTGTAATTGGAATTACCATCGGAAATCAGAAAGGTCTCAAATCAGATGAAGACAAAATGCTATAGTCCGCAAAGTTGACTTTGGCAATGCCTACTAGGCACGAGTCACGACCCGTGCCTGGAAGATCCCAAATCAGAGGCAATTACCATAAACGACAAAAAAGTACAAAAAAACATTAGGTCATGCCTGACTTCTAAGCCTTACAAAACGGGGCTCAAGCTCTCATTTGAAGCATCCCTTAACACCCACAACATCATTCTCCATCCTCTTTATCTTTGTTTAGTGTTGTCTTTAGATCCAAGATTGTAAGAGCTTATGACAAATCAGCTTTGTTTGTCTAAAATGTTTTCTCATTTAAATTTGGTGTTATTCATCTTCATAGACATGTGGATAGGTTCTTGCATCAATGGCTTTTTTAATCTCTTTATTTTGGATTTTTCATTTGGTGTGTATTAATGACTTTAAGTAAACTTATCTTTATATTGAAAGTGAATTCTAAAACAACCATTACTTCATGTTTGGTTGATTCAAAACATTCATGTCTTTACTACTTTATGTAAATACGTTAATTGCCTCGAAGGGGCTTAGAGGTGTGGTTTGGGTTAAATTCTTGCCTTGCACGGAGAGATGGTATACTTGATGCGCAAGGACTTGAGTTAGTATAGTTCTACTACCATTAAAGGAATCGTTCATAGTAGCTAGTGGGTTAAATCCCTTATAAGAGATTTTTTACTTAATGCTTTAACCCCAACATTCATATTATGGCTTTGAATTGAAAATTGCGGATCGGTTGCTTGACTGATTCCTTTCAATATTTTTGAGACTTGAGAGTATTGATGCCCTAAAAAATGAGTCATGCTACATTATGGCACTAACACACACATACTTGTATTCATCAAAGCACGACTTTAGGTGGTTGTCGTGTAAATTGGCCGTGACAACTTTCTGAAGATGTGTGTGATTTGGTAACTTGATCCAAAGCTATTTTTATTTCCGTATAATGATCTTATGAAAAATCCATATCTAAAGAATAAATTTCATCATTAAGGGATGGTCAAACCCAAGTGATTCATCTTGTTATTGTTATTGTTATCTTAAATTTATCTTTTTGCTTTCTTCATTTTTATACTTCTAAAAACTTTCAAAAACAATACCCTGCTTTTTGGTTTGACTAGACGTTAACCGCACACCGGTACTAAAAACCCTTGTGTCATTGGACGATCTCGGTATCTTGTCATCACTATCTACACCAACGATAGATGTACTTGCCTTAACGTGCTGTAATGAGTGTTCATATCTTTTTGTGTTTACAAATTTAAGACTTGGTTTCGTGAAAAAATTGACTAATATGTATATACACTCAACATCATGTTAGGGTCACGTTTGTCTGCGCATGTGATCGTAGTCGCTCTGCACAACATCACTAGATTAATGTTGGACAGCTAGGTTGTGGACAATTCATAGTCAGACCGTGGACCGCCTGTGTGGCTCCCAACTGATCATTTTATCTTTCCAATTCATAATATTTTACTTGCTAAATCTTCATCTGATCATAGCAAATGAAGGGCATATTTTATTAATAGTTAGCCACTAAGAGCATCCACAATGTGATGCGTTACTTGTTCATTGCGGTGTGGACTCCACTAGACCGCTATCACTCGCCTGATCATATTATGACACACTTCCAGTTCATCTCGAGTATGGATCTTCTACAGACTTCTTTGGTGGGTCCCTCCCTCCCTCTCTCTCTATATATATATGTGTGTGTGTGTAATATTTTTTAAGGAGTTTGTGAAGGTTGGTACATTGTGAGAAAATATGAGAATTTTTAAGGAAATTTATGAGTTTAATGTGATGTTGAGGAGACAATTTGTAGGATTTATGGGTTTACACATTGTGGATGCTCTAGGAATTAGAATTTAACATGTGTTTAGATTTTAACATTACCAAAATAAATCCAGTATGTGTGCACCAACATATATGTATATGTACATGTATATGTATAATTTTATTTAATATGTACTTAATACAAAATCTCAAGAAAAAGTAAAATAATTAAAGTTTAATCCCACGAGGGTTCTGCCCCGAAGTCCCGAACCCACCAATGTAATAAATCCCAATAGTATAGAACAAATATGTACGACTCACCTCCTAAGCTCTTAACTTTTAGACCTTCTAAGTCCTAACTTTTATTTATGTTCATTAGGATTCTATTTTGCTCTTAAATAAAACCAATTAAACTAAAATGACTTGAAAATGCTTAAATCACTAACAAATCAATCACTTGAAATGGAGCAAAGGAGGTCTTCATTCTTCAACCTTCTTCATTTATGGATAGAGTGTCAATCGCTATCTACACGCAAACCATATCTAGAAACGACGAAGGATAGAACACTTTGAAAATTCCGAATCACATCATATACCGTGAAGGGTCGTATTAGTGTGGAGGCCCTCCTCTAGAACACTCATGACTAGTTTGTTCACCATTGTACTTGTATGCCTTGTACACTATTTTTTATAATGACACCATCATTTATATGGTGGTTGGTTATACAAGTACAAGATTCCATTTGCAGCTCTATATATCTTCTCTTTTTTATTATTATTCCATCATTTTCCAACATTTTCCAACTCATGAGATTTAACATCACAACCTGATCAAAGTCATAGTTCCTTGAATAGTACAAAACAACATAACATTTATACATGTATTCAATTCAAAATATTATATGTATCATGTTTTCCCCCCAATCCATAGGACCCAAAAACTCGTTTCATTGTTATGTTATTAAATTTTATATAAAATAAATTAATATTATATATATAAACAAAAGGTAACTTTCGATGTCTCTTGCGTTTACTGTTACGCTCAATACAAGTCCCTCAATGCTTATGTACAACCCTCTGATGCTTGCTTCCTTCTTCCCACTTGATTTATATCTCTGTAAACCCTCAAGATCTATCATCTCTTCAGCAACTTTGCCGCCGCCTCCTGTCTGTTCGTGCCTTTTCCGTGTGGTTTCAGCCACTTCGCGGGTTTGTTAACCTGGTACCGGCCGTCAGTGTCCGTTGTTATTGCCTGTTGGTTTCAGGCCCTTCTTGGCGGCGGTAAGGCTGGCTGTAAGGCCGAATTACTATAGCAATCTTCGGGCCTGGTGTCGATCTTCCTGCTACCGTCGGATTGCTAATCGGGTATTGTACCAGGAAACCGTTGTCTTCTCTCTTTGATTTTGTATGATGACTTTTGCCTTAATTTTTTGGGTTTATGTTATGTAGGTCGATGTGTATATATTTAGCACAGGCTGTTTGCACTTGCTATTTTGTTGTCCTCTGAATTGGCCGTTGGCTATGATGCTAGCGTATACGACGTGGAAGTCGATCGTGATGGCATGTTGTGCAACCGAACGGCTTCCCGTTAAGCGCCTGAGCCTCTTAACGGTGTTAATTGCCTCATGTTATGGGTATTTTCCTCTTACTGTATCGCTATAATCAGCTGTGATTTCCTATGAATTGGTGGTTGGATATGATGCTAGCGTAAACGATTCGCTGGTCGATTGTGATGGCGCTGCAGCCTCTTGACTTCCCGGTCTGCGCCTGAGCCTCTTTGTTTTGCTAATTGCAGCTTTACGGGTGTTGTGTTGTTTTTTCGGTATGTTAGCATACTGTTTGTTGCCCTGGTATGATGTCATCTGAAGCTTAAATCAATGATGACGAGCGTAAACAGACGCCGACATTACTTTGTTCCGGTCGTCCCTAATGATCTCTATACATAGCTCATCTGAGATTTGCACTAACTTTTGCTTCAAAAAAAAAACTTATTTTTATGAGTATTCTGTTGTCGTACGAGTGTCTTTTCCAGCCATTGTGTTTCGTGAGTTGTGATATTATTATTTCTTATATCTTCTTCCTTTGGTTAATAATATTGTAGGTTGGTGTGTGCTGTGTAGCGTGACATGAACAAAATGTTTACAGGGTCACGATGACTCGCTGTTTCAGACGCGAAGTTTAACCAACGAAAACGTAACAAAAATGAGGTATTTGTTTAAATTCATCCATTACACTTCATCTGATTTATTAGACTAAGTGATTGATTACACAAGTGATATAGGATAAGGAATAATGTGTGATATAATATGTGGTTAGATATAGGTTAGAAACTAATGTGTAATATGGTGTTGTATACAAACCAAATGGAATCATCACACAATATTACCGTTGCTGTTGATTTGTTTGTCTTTTGTTAGTTTTTATCATTGATTTATGCCTGAACAATAGTTGAATAAACGTAAAGAATTGTTGAAACCGGAATTTGTGACATGTATATGTTTAACTGTTATTCATCAAAGAATTTTCGTTGCTTTGTTATATTTGATTGTGATGTTCAGTGTCTAAGTCACAGCAAGAGCTCTTGGGTCCCCATTTCTACCAGGCAAGTTGTCCGGAACTCCGTGTCTGCACTGCTTTGGGCAATCGTTGTAACCGTCTTGCACGCTCTTTTTCTCAGCCCTCGCACTGTGTTTGGTCAGCTTTAAGCGTGCTAGGTGTCATGTACGATGAGTTTCTGTTGGCGCGTAGTGTGTGATGGTAAGCGGTTTGTTCGCTGCAACTGACTTATGCCTACTTTATTCATGTCCATTCAGCTTTGTCTTTATGCCTGTTAAATCTATTACATACTGCAACTTTGGCTAATGATCTAATTATTTCTCAATTTTCTACCATTTGGATTTAAGTAACATTACTTGAACCAATTTTCACATCCCAGTTTGTTGGTATTTATATGCTTTCTAAACTAATAATGGAGCAAGTGAGCAACAGATTCACTTATGTACTTTGCCATGGAGTTATATACATGTATTCCATTTATGATTCAAACTAAAGCCTTTATCAACTCATACCTAATGTGGTTGTCCATAATCTATTTGATTGGGTAAATAATCTTGGAAACAAAGCAAAGAGGGATTGTTTTTACTTCAGGTGCCTAACTCACATCAAGAGCACCACGCAACTGCAATACCGGGTCACCATCATCTCTTTTTTTTATAATTTCGTAGCTATTTGTTGATTAATTATTGAATTGTTTTTTTTAATTGTATTGTTATTTGTGTGTGTAGGAGTTATTGCTGCTACGTTTGTGTCCTTTAGATGTGATCAAGACTAGGTTTCAGGTTCATGATCTTCCTCAGCTTAATGGTGGAACTGCACTTGCTTTGGCTTCATGTAAAGTCAAGAGAGACGAATAAACAAAAGCTGATCGCCACGCTACGTGTACATCACACTGACCGTCCGATCATCAACAATGCAATTAGACGTTATGTTTAAAACAGTTTCTTTGTGTCCCAAATCGAGCTAGGCAATTGTTCGGTTCATTCAAATAGAGAAGCTAAGTCTTATGTTTTGACGCAATAGTCGTACCGCTTAACGAAACGCTTGCCTTAATAAGCGGTCTATATAGTGCGACACGTGTAACCCGATCGCCCCCGCCGCCGCAACGCGCGACGGGTATAAAACTAGTTCAATACACAACTAACAACTTCAATTAATTACCATAACAAGCAACGTGTCAATATCTTTTAAGAAAAAAGCTTTGTTCAGTTTAAATATGTGTCAATCGATTAAATAATTAAATAACACATAAATGAATACCGAGATAAGGGTTACCATACTAGTTAGGATAGGGGGTAGAGAGAAACATGACATGCCTTTCTTTTTGAGTTTAAGACCATGTGAAAGGTAGCTTTACAAGTACTATTTCATAGTGGAGGAAAAAAGATTTGAAGAAACTAATAGGGAATGACATTATGACATGAATTATTGTTGCCAAAAGCAGGATATATATGAAAGCTACATCTTCCAAATCAACCACCCATCACCATAATCTTAAATAATAATATCTAATCTTATCTATACTTTTAATAAAAATAATCTAGTAGAAAGCAGTTTAACTATAATTTGTGTTTATATTTGGAAATATGAAACCTATAAAAGGGATTGTTATTTGGGAAGAGATAACGTATAAAACTTCTTAACGTAAAAAGCGTAAGAAACAATCTCAGTCATTAGATTAACAAGATGGTTGGATGCAGATTAAAAACCCTAATCATACTTGGGTCAAACTAACCAAGGGTAAATTATGAAAAACCGTCTATTTTTTTGCTTTCAAATCGTAACAACAAAATCAATCGAAAACAAAAATTTTCAACAATTGAAATCAATTAAACCAATCTGAATGATTACACAATCAAAATAACAAAAAAACATTCGATTACAAATGAACAAAAACGAAAAAATTAGAAAAACAGAGATTTACACTAGGACGATTTAATCATACGAAAAAACATACAATTATGAATAAACACTCGTAATAGTTGTCAAATACTTTCGATTTTGTTTCAATAAGTATGATTAAACATAAAAATTAGGTTAAAAAAGTTGCAGACGAAGAAGATGAAGTTGGTGAAAACAGAGACTTTTAAATGCACTAACAAAATTTAAACACACTCATTAAAAAGTTTGGAAACACTCAGTGAAAATTTAGAAGCACTCATTAAAAAGTTTGGAAGCACTCATTGAAAATTTGGAAGCACTCATTGAAAATTTAGAAGCACCCATTAAAAAGTTTGGAAGCACTCATTGAAAATTTAGAAGCACTCATTAAAAAGTTTGGAAGTACTCATTGAAAATTTAGAAGCACTCATTAAAAAGTTTGGAAGCACTCATTGAAATTTTAGAAGCACTCATTAAAAAGTTTGGAAGCACTCATTGAAAATTTGCAAAGCACTCATTGAAAATTTGGACGCACTCATTAAAACGTTTGGAAGCACTCATTTAAAATTTGGACGCACTCATTGAAAATTTGGACGCATTCATTAAAAAATTTTAAACGCACCTTTTACAAAATTTAAACGCACATGCCCTAACCACTTCCCTCTTCAACTTATTGATTTTTTCTGCAATGAACTTCTTCCCTTTTTCAGAAACCTTATCCATAACATCAGCAACATCTTGTATCTCTTTCTCGGTAATCGATCTGTCCAAGTCCTTCCCGATATCCTTCATAGCAGCTTTGGTTTCTGGATCATTCTCAGCATTATAAGAATCTATAAAGATCCGCGAGACCATTTCATAGTGTGTTGCCATCGGCGGTAGGTGATGATGATGATGATGATGATGGTGGTGGTGGTGGTCAGATCTCGATCGATGAAGTTAGAATAAACTTCTGCTTCAAAGGAGGATGGGTTAGGTTTATGTTCTGAAAGTTTAGATCAGGGAAGAAGAAAATAGGTTTAATAGTGGTTTAACTGTGGTTAGGTTAAATTGACAGGTGACAAGATCTAGTGTCTTCTTACACTTTTTATGTTAAGGATACTTTGTACCCTATACTTTCTCTTATTATTTTACAATTCTAAAGAATGAATTCGAAAATACCATTTTTTTCTACGATAAATGTGTGTGTATATGTATATTATATATATAATAAAAAAACTATATGAGACACGTGTCATTCATTATAACTATCTATTTTTTAGTTTTTCCGGCCATATCTCTTATTTTTTAATTAAAGATATTATCTTAGATAATTATTTTTTTATTTAAAGATTGTTATTATATTATTAATCAAAACAATTTTAATATGGAATTAATTATTACGGAGTAGTTCTTTAAAATAAATTTGTATTTTTTGGTTAAAGTTTTCACCAAGTTCAAATTTGTTTTAGTAAAAATACTAAAAAACGAATAATGATACTCCTAATAATTGTTTTCATATGTGATTTCTAAACATTTTTAAATATTTAATGTGATTGGATGATAAAGAATGGTAAAAGTACAATAATTTAAATAATAAAAAATAGGTGGTTTATACCCGGTTAGAAGTGGATAAAGGGTGCAAGGTAGCGGATAGATTGAGCGGCCAAGATGGTTTAGACAGGTTTCATTGGAGCTGGAGGCGACATATGGTTGACGGCTCTGAAGTTCAGCAGCTGCGGGAGTTGGTGTGGCTCACTCAGGGTCAGGTTCTGGGAGACGGGGCTGATAATTGGTTCTGGGATTATGGGACGGCTTCGGAGTTTTCGGTTCAGCAGGTTAAAAAATGGCTGGCCAGTGGAACTACTAGCACAAGTAATTCGGTCTTTCGTTGGTGTAAATGGCTTCCGATAAAATGCAATGTGTTTATGTGGAGGATGTTGATGGATAAAATTCCGACTAAACAAGCTTTGATTAGACGGAATATTAATTGTGGAGAAGGCTTGTGCAGTTTTTGCGAAGATCATATAGAGAGCGTGGATCACATTTTTTCGGCTTGCTTGGTGGCTAACGGCGTATGGAATGGGATAGCTAGATGGGTCAAACTCCCTATGTTTTATTTTTTCTCGGTTGGAGATATTTTGCAGGTTCATTCTACCGACTCCTGGTCTGCGGCAAAGAAGTTAGCTTTCCAAGGTATCTTGATTGCTACGTGTTGGCGTATTTGGAAAGCGAGAAACGAAAGGATTTTCAGACAAGAGAGGAGGAACGTGGCAGAGCTTGTTGCGGATATTAAGGCTTTGGGTTTTATTTGGTTTTCAAATAGATGTAAAAAGGGTACGGTGGGTTGGAAGGATTGGCAAAATTTTAACTTTGATGTGATGTAACTTTGGTGTGGGTTCTCCGTCTTGGAGAGCCTTCGCTTGGTTTGGTTGTGTTCTTATAAAGTTAGCCTTTCAAAAAAAACAAACAATTAGTTTTTCATTATTAAAAATGTTTTATTTCCATCCAAATTAAATCAACACCATTTGTTTTTCTTAAATAACTCTTAATGACGGATCACCAAGCCATCGACATTCTATCAGTTGCAAATCCATCATTTACATGTTGGCAAGTAGTCCATCGCTAATCCATTAATGAACTGCCCATGATAATCAATGTGGGTTAATTCACTTGGTAGATGCATATGTCTTTTAGCAGGGAGGTCTCATATTTGAACCTGAGCAATGATGCATAATTTAGATTATTTGTGTAAAAGAGTACCTTTAGCTTAAAAAATGTCAATAATAACACCATAGTGACAAATTGGTAGTAGAAGTATCCATGATGTCTCAACCCATGTCCGTTTCCACGCATACCTTTACCAACGATTGCTCTCTTCATCGTCTTCACTAGTTAATTACCGGCGGTTCGTTCAGCAGGGAACAAAGTGATTTGATCTGATATAAAATTTAATTATTCCTTTAGATTTCTTATTATAGTTTAAGAAATCTTAGTTAAAAAAGAAAGTAATTTTAAATTAAGAGATTTGAAGCGTGCGTGTGTATACAAAGTAGAATAAAAAAGTGGTACTAAAAATATAGCTGTCTATCACATGGTAATACTTAGGAAAGGAGTCAGGTCCCTGTTTGTGGGCGTGGTCCATCATGGTTTCACTTGTCTCTACCATAGACCATGTGTCCGTGACCTCTTTAAACACCCAAGACCAAATATGTATGTGTGTATATATCACACTCACTCTATAATACATATCTAGTTTCAGAATTAATATCTTCATTTATCTATAAGTGTTTTTTTTTCTTTTTTTATCCTCAAAATATCTTTTACTCTACTTTATACGTTTCTCTATTTTTTTTTTGGTCAAAGCACTTACTCTTTTTTTTTTTTTTTTTATAAAAGTAGTAAGTTATGAATCAAACAAATTACATAAAAAAATAAAAGTATTTTGTGTTGTGATACCGCTCTTGCTATGGAGAAAACATTTTTTATGGGACGCCATGATAAGTTACGACGTTTTGTGTAATTAACGATGACCACAGTCTTGTTGGAGGTAATGGGTTAATTCCGACGTGATCACATGGGCCGGATAGGTTGACCCGAGCCAATGGGGAGACTGAAAACGAAGAGAGAATTATCATAATTATTAATTTCAGACTTATCTAAGTTAGAGATAATTATGAATAGTTTAATTGTGTAATTACCAAATTAGATTTTAGAGTTCTAGTAGAATTAGAAAAGCTTAGTTGAGTTATGGTTGTATGCCTGTATATAAACCCATCAGGTTATAGTGTGGTTTATCCATCAAGTTATAGTGTGGTTTATGAGATGTAATTGAGTTCTGAGTTATTTTCTTAGTTATAATAAAATTCGAAAGTTTAGTAGAAAAAGAAGACCGAGAGTCTTGCTTAAGTATCAATGAGGTATACAAATATAGTGTAGGAAATTACTTAAGAGCACAAAATCAGTTAGGGTCTGTTTGGTATGGGGTAATGGAATGAGAGAGGGAATGGAATGGAAGAGGTAATGGAATAGACATGGTAATGGAATGGATCATTACCATTCCATATCTTGTTTGGTTACCTTGTGGGAATGGAATGAATTACTACTTTGTGTTATTTGGTAAGTAAGAAAAAAACGAAAATATAAAATCGATGGTGAGTGGCGGCAATGACGGTGGTGGTGGGTGGCGTCGACGGTGACGGTGGTGGCGGTAGTGGGCGATGGCGGTGATGATGTTGGGTGGGCGACGACGGCAGTGGTGGGTTGCAGTGGTGACGGTGGGTGGTGGTGGCAATGACAGTGGTGGAGGTAGTGGGTGGAAGTGACGATGGTGGTGGTGGGTGCTGACAATGGTGGGTTACGATGATAGTACCAATGGTTGTGGGTGACGGCAGTAGGCGGTGGTGGTTGGGTGATGACAACGATGGTGGGTTGTTATAATAATAATAATAATAATAATAATAATAATAATAATAATAATAATACATTTGTTTCCATTCCTTGAAGGAATGAAAAAAAAACACCACCTTACCAAGGAATGAAAATTCTTAAAATGGAAGGAATTACATTCCTTGTGGAATGATCCATTCCATTACTACATGATAACCAAACATGTTTAATTTCATTCCATGGGAATGATCTATTCCATTCCACCTTTGATTCCTTCATACCAAACACTACCTTAGACTAATAATTTATATGTAATCATAATTAAAACTATTTGTGTGTATTATAATTGTCAGATTCATATATGAGAAAAAAAGTATTTTACTTTTATATTTAACTACAATTTTATAGATTAAAAAACTATTAATATATTTGTCGATTCGGTTTACCTAACCAGTTCCGTACCTTAAATCGTAAACAGAACCATGCAAATCGGTTCAAGCCGTAAACATTTCTAGGGGGTGTTTAGGATTGATTATTCAAAACAGATTATGCGTTTCAGAAAAGCAGGGGTGGAGCTGCTTATAGATTATTGCGTTTTGGTAGCTTAAAAAACTGATCATCTGCGTTTTCAAAACGCAATCCCAAACACTAAAAACTGATTATCTGCGTTATCAAAACACAATAATTTAAAAATCAGATTCAAAACGCAATCCTAAACACCCTTTACTCAAGTGGATGACGGATCACATGTGTTTACAAAGTTAAGATTAATAGGTATGCTTGTAATAATTCGGATGTGGTTAAATGGTTATATTTAAAAACTGATCATCTGCGTTTTCAAAACGCAATCCCAAACACTAAAAACTGATTATCTGCGTTATCAAAACACAATAATTTAAAAATCAGATTCAAAACGCAATCCTAAACACCCTTTACTCAAGTGGATGACGGATCACATGTGTTTACAAAGTTAAGATTAATAGGTATGCTTGTAATAATTCGGATGTGGTTAAATGGTTATATTTAAAAAAAATGTTAAAATTAGGGATGGTAATCAAACTCGAACCCGATGGTAAACCCGAAACCCGACATATTTGGGACGGGTTTGGGTCGGGTAATCGGGTATGGGTTTGGGTATGGGATTAGTTTTTATTTTTTTCGCGGGTTTGGGACGGGTTTGGGATTTGATGATATACCCGTTTACCCGACCCGATTACCCGATAAAGTATACCCGTTTACCTGATTAGATACCTAATCTAATTTCTAATATATCTTTTTAAATATGTATGCATAATATATATACTTGTCCATCTACATTGTCATCTTGTGCTTAAATTATCAAAAAGTTAGTGTATACTATTGGTTATCTATGTCTTTGATTGTTGTTATATGATTCAAGTATTTTATATTTGTACATTGTAATCATTTACATAATAGATGCCAGTCAGGTTTTTGGTCGTATATACTCAATGAGTAAGTTTTAAAAATTAATGGGTTTACCCGAAATCCACGGGTATACCCGATACCCGATGGGTAATTACCCGACACAAACCCGACGGGTTTTGGGTCGGGTTTGGGACAAGCATACCTAATCGGGTATGGGACAAGCATACCTAATCGGGTATGGGGTTGGGATTACCTAAACCCGTCCCAAACCCGACCCATTGCCATCCTAGTTAAAATGATTATTTGTGTAAGACAAACTTGTAACTACGAGTTAAACTCGATGTTTGTTGAAAGCTTCAATGGGTGGTCGATGAAATTGATTGTTTATGAGGCCGGTGATTTGTACTAATATATGTCTTTGGGCAATTGAATATTATTTGGTATTTTAGAGCGTATTTTCCAATCAAAAGGAAACAAGAAGCAAATCTTGGTAATCTTTTAATGGTTAATCGGCAATATATTATTACTAGCTGATTACCCCGGGAAGGTCCCGGGATTGAAAAATTTAATATGATTTAATAAAAAAATGATAAAAAAGAAAACTCAAATCACGAAAATAGTAAATAACTTAAACATAATCAATCTTAGTTAAAAAACATTTATTTAAAAAGTTAAAAAAATAAAAAGCATAAACCATATTAAACATAATATAGTATTAAAAGGATAACCTTCAACACATAATCATCTTCACGTAAATTAAAATATGTTACAATTTGACTTATACTTATATATATGTAGAATTCATGATGGGGGTTGAAAAATATAACCATTCTAATAATACTAATACTAATAGTAATAATTATTACTCTTGTAATTAAATAAATAAAAAAATAACTTTGCTATAAGGTGACACCATGTGTTGCAGTGTTAGGCGATTCTTTCTCCTAGCTTCTCTTAATGAAGTATACTTATCCATCTTTAGAAGAGTAAAATTCCAATGATAACATGGCGATTGGGCTGAATTTCAACATCGTAGATAAGAACCTGGTTTAAAAGAAAAAACATGATTAATGAATAATCTGAACACTTTGTGTTTTTTTCTGTATGAATATAACCCCACAAAAAATAGTCGTTTTTTTTCGTTTTTTATATAGCACTATGGTACTCGTTGGAAAGATTATAAAACGCTCGTTAATTTGGTGTAGTTTTTTTATTTAAAAAAATCTCGAATATAAAAGATATTTATGTTTAAAAATTATGGGAGGAAGATAAGAGAGAAAAATTTAAATTTGTTTTTAAATTCTTTTTTCCTAAAATAACTCAATTTAATTTTAGTAATTGAGAATTGAGGGATAGAGAGATAAATTTAGAAAAATACTCAAAAACACCAAAAACACTCAATTATTAAGCCACGTGGCACTCTCAAGGAGAGGTTGAGGCATCCATTGCACGCCACGTCAGCATATATGCTTTCTTTTATATATATATATAGATTTTTAAAGATATAGATGCAACATTGCAAAGGAGAAAACTACACTTCATGTTTGTTTTCCATTTGAGGTAGCAAACTTTGTGTTTGTAATGATTAACTATGCATATCATTGAATGGTAAATACATATTGAATGGTAAATAAATAGGACTTTTTGTAATTCCCATTCTTTTTAAAACCGGATCGTATTGAAAACAACATATGCAACCGGTGTGGTTTGTTATTATATCAAACAAGTTAAAACTTACTAAAAAAAGACATGTCTTTAACCTTTTTTTTTTCCTAATATCTTATTTAATAATACATTTACTTTTGTTTATTTTAATCTTAATATTATGTTTATATTGTAAATTCCCACTAAAACATAAAGTACTTCAACTTACATATACACTTTCAGTCTTTCAATATTATTTATAGGGAATATTTCACATATTGGTAATCAAGTTTTACTAGTGTTCTAATTAGATCACTCATAAAAATATTTGTTCTAAGTAAGTCATTAAAATATGTTATATATTCTAATCCTATATAGTTTACCTGAATAGCAGGTATAATATCTCTGATCAGTGACTTGATTAGAACATCAAAATAAAGTCGACTTATCTAATTAGAAAATTTTATAAAAAAATGTTTTATAAAAATTATGAATATTTAAAAAAATAAAATTGCGAAAAAATTAAAAATATTTACATTTAAAAAAATTATTATAAAAATTGCAAAATTTTTTAAAAAGCTTTGCCATTTTTAAAAAAAGTTCGCATTTTAAAAAATTTTAGTTAGTTTTTTATAATTTTTCATTTTTTTGTTTATATATTTTCATAATTACTTTAATTTTTTCGTATTTTTTGTAAATTTTCGTAAATGTCTTTTTCCAAATATTTTTCGCAGTTTTAAAAACATATTTTGCAATTCTTTAATCCATGTTGTTATTGATAATTAATGTCAACATTTAAAAAAAATAACTAAATAAAGTCATATGGGATTGATGACCTTCTATTTAGGTACATTGTTTAGGATTAGAAGGGTGTTGCTAAATGCACTCCCCTTTTTTTAGTTTTTACTGGTTACACTCCCCCCTTAAAGTTTTTAAATTAATACAATCAAACCTTTTATTTTAGATTTTTCTTTAGTTGCATCTAATTTAAGATTTTATACCTGTTTAAAAAGATAATTAAATTATATAAGCAAAAGTTATCCAAAATTTTATATACATCGAGCTTGTATCCATTATTTATTTATAGAACTATTTTTATAATTTTGAATTTTTATGTGATAGCTGAAAACTCAAACCTTAGATATAGTTATATAAATTATTAAAATATTCCATGCGAATGAGGTTCCAGTTTTTTAGAGTAATGTAAATAAGTTTTGGGAAATTAGTTACTACACATATTATTAGTTTTGTTCAACGTAATTTCAAAAAAAAAAAAAGTTTCTTAACGTAACATTTAACATTTATAAAGTATATTAAATAGATTTAGATAGTGATAAAGTCTTATGATTGATTTTAATATATAGTAATTGAAAACGAGATTGATAAACAAATAGGCAAGTAAATTAAAAATATTATATTTTTATTGAATAATATAAAGAATTTAAAATTATTTGTTAATAAAGTTTTGAATGTGGGATATATATACGAAAGGAAAAAGTGTAATATTGTTAGAACTAAAAATAAGGAATTTTATAGGGATGAGATTTGACAACTTTAAAACTAATTTTTAGAAAGGGGAGTGTAAAAAGTAAAAAAGGGGGTGCATTTAGCCAACCCGATTAGAACATTAAAATAACTTTAGTTACCTAATTGGAACAAATTTTTTCATGAGTGGTCTGATTGGAACACTCCTGAAACTAGGTTACAATTTAGCAAAGTTACCCCTTATTTATAACGTCATTCGTTTCTCAAACTGACGACCAGTAAACTGATAATGAGTTATTCGTTTCTAAAACCAACGATTAGTGAACTGAAAACGATCAAGGTTATGAAACCATTTTTAATTATCAAAACTATAATTAGCAAGTTTGTTTGTTTGTGCATCTTTGTGTTGTGTTCTTTGCATGGGCGGTTTTTGAAAAAAAACAAAAACTAGATTTTTCCTTTCTAACTCCAAAGTTTTCATCTTTGACATTTTAAACTCTTTAATTTATTTTTTACTTCTAACTCAAAACTTTCCATCTTTTGTAACTTAACCCCCGTTTTTTTACCTTTAACCCGAAGATATTCATCTTTTGCAATACTTTTTTACTTTCAACTTCACTTCCTCATATTCATCTTTTACAAGTTTTTTCGCTTTACATTCCGCTCTAAACTTTGTGTATTAACACGCTGCAACGTACATGCGAGGTTCAATGTTTTTCAAATGATGTTAGTCAAAATTAACTATTTGTTAATATTGCATACGTAACAATAATGTATAATTAACTAAGTTGGTACTTATGTCTACTTGATACGTCACATGCTCAAAGACCAACACCCGCGAACAAAATACTAGTTTGTATTATTTACATTGTTGCATTATCAAATATCATAAAATTCTAAAAACACACCCAATGCAAAGATAACGACAGTCCACAATAACAAATACCAAGTCTCATGATCCAAACAATGGAACCTTTCTAGTTTCTTTAGATACCCAACAAACAAAACTCTTTTCACAGCTTTTGTCTTCCATCCATTTCATCATCTGCAACCATTTCTACCTTTAATCATCCAACAGCTTTTGTCTTCCATCCATTTTATACATGCAGTCACAAGCTTAGGCTTACATCTTTCAAACCTCCATTAATAAAACTTTTCCATCTTTAGGTATGTAAGTCATCTTTTTATTCATTTCCCTTTCTGGGTATTACTTTTACAAACACTCTTGATTATTATTTCCTTTTTTATTTGATTCTCTGTTCATGATTAGCATAATAATAATAATCTTTACCCACTCTTTTATATCTTGGTCATGTGACTCTTCTGTTCATTCTTTAGAGCTTTAATATATACTAGTAAAGTAATTATTATGATATGTGTTACCTTTATTAGTTGTAATTATGATCTGGGTTACCCTCACATCACATGCTGTCTCTTGTAATCTTCTTTCCTGCTTCCTTTCTTCATTAATGTTTATTTATTTCTGTAGGGTCTGTTTTTATTTGTATGTGCGTTATATATATACTTCTTTTAAGTTTTAATTAATTAATTAATTAATTAATGCTCTTATGTATTTCACATGTTCGATACTTTGATTGTTTATTTAAACAAGCAGTTGAGTTGATATTAAAATCATAACTTTTTAGCAAACTGCATGTTTAGCTTGTTCTTATCTTGTTGTTCTTGATATTGCAGAATTTGTATTTAACTATTTAAGTGATTGTTTTATTTGAGTTATTAATAATAATTTGATACATTTTTAGTTGAAGTTGACTGATTATAACAATGCCTCCAACTTATTTCCCTCTCCGTTGGGAGAGTACTGGAGATCAGTGGTGGTACGCGTCCCCGATCGATTGGGCAGCCGCCAACGGGCACTATGATTTAGTCCGTGAGCTTCTGCGGTTAGACAGTAACCACCTGATCAAATTATCATCGCTTAGGCGTATACGCCGCCTTGAGGTTGTTTGGGATGATGAAGAGCAGTTTGATGATGTGGCGAAGAATCGTTCTTCAGTCGTGCGAAAATTGTTACACGAAGGCGATGCGAAAAAAGGGAAGAATTCGCTGATTGGGTCCGGTTATGGAGGGTGGCTGCTGTACACTGCTGCATCGGCTGGTGACTTTTCGTTTGTTCAAGAATTGTTGCATAAGGATCCGCTTTTGGTTTTTGGTGAAGGGGAGTATGGTGTGACGGATATATTATACGCTGCTGCGAGGGGTAAGAATGCTGACGTGTTTAGGTTGATTTATGATCTTGCATTGTCTCCTAGGTTTATGTGTGGTAATGGTGGAGAATTAGAAGAACATGTTGGGGAAATTCCGCCTGCTTATAAGCAGGAAATGAAGAACCGAGCGGTTCATGCATTGGCAAGAGGCGGTAATTTGAATCTTTTGAAGGAGGTTCTTGGTGATTGTTGTGATGATATGGTTTTGGCTTATAGAGATATTCATGGGTCAACCATCTTGCATACAGCAGCGGGACGAGGACAAGTTGAGGTACGCTTTTTTTTTTCTTTTTGTAATATATGGTCAAATTTCGTTTAGTTAGCCGTTTGATGATCTGCGTAATCTTTTCATGGGTATGTTCTTATTTATTATTTTTTAGATCATGTAAAGTATGTGGATTGTTCTTTAAAATTGATTAAAGTTGTTAGCTTTGACCCATTTTCTTATGAATGGGTCGATTTGGGTTATGCTTTATTTCTTATAAGTCAAACGGGTCGAAACTTGGAAGTCACTCAAAAGCGTTTCTTTAACGCATAAAACATTCTAAATCCTTTATATACGGTATACCAAAATTCTGTTCACGCAATATACGATGTAAAAAAAACCTTGAAAATTGGATGAAGGTTGAAATCGAAGATTGTAATGATGAATTTGTTATAAAATGCAGGTGGTTAAATATCTGGTCTCTACATATGAAATCATAAACTCCATAGACAAACAAGGCAATACACCTCTACATGTAGCAGCTTGCAGAGGCCATATATCTGTGGTTGACTTTTTGGTCAAAGCATCACCTTCTTCTGTACATACCAAAAACAATGCAGGCGAGACGTTTTTACACGCAGCCATTACTGGTTTCCAAACACCAACATTCAGAAGACTCGACCGCCAGATCGTCCTCATGAAACAACTAATCTGTTCAAAGTCATTCAACATTGAAGAAATCATAAACACAACGAATAACGAAGGAAGAACGCCTCTTCATCTAGCCATTCATGGCAACATTGACAGTGATCTGGTTGAGTTGATAATGACTGTTCGTTATATCAACGTTAATAAACGTGATAACTACGGTATGACCCCACTTGATCTTCTTAAACAAGGCCCCATTTCGTCTTCGTCAGAGATCCTCATGCGACAACTCGTTTCAGCTGGGGCGATTTTTAGTAATCAAGATTATCATTCTGCTAGAAAAGTTCTTGCTAATCATTTGAGAAAAGGGAGTGCAGGTGGAAGCCCGGGAACGACATTCAGCGTTTCCGATTCCGAAATATTCTTGTACTCCGGAGTCGAGACTTCTCCCGGGACACCAACCTTGACCATGAATGCTGCAGGCCCGGGCCCGAGCACCAGCCCGAGCTTGGAAAGGAAGAGTTCCAACAAGAAGAAACATAAAGGTATAAAACGATTCCTTCGATGGGCGAAAATGAAAACAACAGGAGATTCGGGCTCTGGCCCGACAACGGAGAAGAAGGAAACCCGGGTTTCTTTGAGGCAGAGATACTCTAAACCCGGGTCACCTCCAAACAACAAAAGAACACTTGCTGCAAGAAGTAACAATACTAGTCCAACTGCAAAGAAGAAACTTGCTTCGGGTTTAGTGAATGGAGTTATGCAAGCGATGCCCAACCGTCGCTCACGCTCTAATTCATTCTCGAGATCATCTATATCTTCCCTCAATTCACACACGGGTGTTGATATTGCAAGTGGGTCGGGCTCAAACCCGACGTGTGATGATGGGGTTGCTAGTTATTCAAATAAAGAACAAGGTGTTGTGCACAGTAGGAAATCGATGAATCAGTACTTTTGTTTCGGCGGGTCCAAGCTACCTGTGGAACCCCCAGGTTGTGATGAAATGCAACCACATGAGATATATGATCGTTACGTTCTATCAACGGCTTAAAAAAGGTTTAGCGGTTTGGTTAATCGGTTAATCATGTAGCCTGTAATCTTATTTCCCCTTGATCTATAAGGTTGTTTATTTAGCTTTCATAATGGACTTGAACTTGTTTGAATGCAATGTTTTGTTGCATTTGTAGTTTCATGTATATTGGTTGCCAATTTAGATATAAGGTCAGAACTCAGAAGTAGGGATGAGCTCGGGACGGTATCGGTACCGAACCGATACCGATCCCGACAATACCGATACCGAAAATTCCAAAAAACCAATACCGATACCGATTATACCGGTACGGTATCGGTTCGGTATCGGTACGGTACCGGTGTGGTATCGGTATTTTACCTTAAAATACCGAACCGATACCGATCCCGTACCGATACCGATAATACCGAAACCGAAAACCTCTAGATGTGGGTACCGATACCGATACCGAACACCCTCTGTTCGGTATCGGTTCGGTACGGGATCGGTATTTTTTCGGTTCGGGATCGGTATTCGGGACCGGATGCTCATCCCTACTCAGAAGCCCATAATCAGATGCGAGCCTAGGAACTAGAGGTGAGCAAAAAAAACCGGTTTGGGGACCGGAACCACACGAACCGAACCGGTTCGTCCAAAAACCGGTTCCTACACGAACCGGTCCGGTTTCTACAAGAACCGGCGGTTCTAGGATCGGTTCCCCATCCCCACTAGAAAAACCGAACCGAACCGGTTTTAACTCAAACCGGTTTGGGAACCGGTTTCAAAAAATGAAACCGGTTTGGGAACCGGTTTCAAAAAATGAAACCGGTTTGGAACCGGTACGAAAAATCGGTATTTTTTAATAAAAAAACTGAATTTTATGTTAAAAAAAATTATATATAATAAAATTATACAAAAAAGTTTCCACACATACAAATATATACCCATACACCTTAAAAAAATTATAAAAATCAATAAAAGTTGAACTTTATGTAAAAAAAATAAAATTTTGTGTGGTCTTTAAAAAAAAATGTGCGCGAAAGAACCGAAACCGGTCTTACGAATCGACAAAACGGTCCAAAACCGAAACGGTTTGGAACCGAAACCGGTTCGGCCAGGAACCGGTACTGTACCGAACCGGTTTGGAACCAAAACCGGTTCGGCAAAAAAAACCGATTTGCTCACCTCTACTAGGAACTAGAGGTGCACAAACCGTTTTATTTTTCTTTCCAAAACCGGTTCCTGGTATGATCAAGAGGGTCAAAAACCGGGTATTGAAATAACAAGGTTGGGTATGGAACCGGGTTTTGGAGAGAAAGGGCGCTACAAAAGCGCACCTCTACTCGGAACCGACCAATGGCTGGTCTGATATGGGCTATGATTTGTCTACTTAAAAGGTTTACTAAAATACTTTTTAGGCAGAAGGCCCATTGGTCTATTTGTATTTGGGCCTGGAATTAATTGGGTCCAATAAGGATTACCAATCGGTCAAATCCCAACCCAAAAGACCGCCATACTTGGGTTACAATTTACATCTGTTCATTATTAGGTAATCCAATAACCCCTATGGCCCTATATAATTAACATATGTTCTGTCCAACTTTCGGTTTTAATTTTTTGATTATATTTAGTAAGTTTTGATGTCTAGGAATAGGTGGACTGTCTATAGGACCCGTTTTATTAACAGGATTTATCTGGATCCAAAGAACCAGAAATAGATCGAGTAATCTGTTTCTTTATCCAAGAAAAAGTCCTCCGGTGGAGGGCTCGCACGACGGGCTATTAGCTCAGTGGTAGAGCGCGCCCCTGATTATCAGTTACATCTTGTTCAACTTCTATAAGTTGGTGTGTTGTTGACTTGTCGTAATGAGTTTTAATGCACATGTATACGACAGTGCGTCTGAACGTTCATGCTTGTTTCTTTGTTCTAACAAGTTATGATACGTATATGTGTTGGTGGTAAAACCTATTATAACAATGTTTTGTAGTAACTCAAAAAATGTTCCATATGATTTCGTATATATTGCACACACAAAAAAAATGAAATAAATACATCTCTAATCTCTTTCTGAATAGACACACATTAAATACATTCAATTACTTTGATTACGTACAAAAAGTGAAATTTCATATTATATATATTGTTTGTGATAGACTATACATCCTTCAACGTAATATATACAAAACAACACATAATCTTCTATGACACACACACAAACACACACTAGAATATTCAGACTAAGAAGTGTAAAAATGATTTTTAACGGTGCGTTTGTGTAGGTTTTTTAATAGTATGTCAGCGCGTGTTTTATTGCTCCTAAATTTTGTGGGCACATGGCTTCTCTTGATGGATTTTTACACTTTTTTTATATAACTTCTTTTTTAGCATAAGCTTCCTCTTATATATGTGTATGAATTTTTTTAGAAAGTGTAGTGCCATCTTTTTATATTTTGCTTATAAGACCATTTGGTGTGGTCTCGATGAAACAACTCGGGGAGCTGATTTGGCAGTCGGGGGATAGGGGAACAACTCGGGGAGCTGAAATCGGTGAAATATCACCGTTTGTACCGAGCCTTTCTATTGGTGGAGGGAAGGTGATGGTACAACTGTACAAGGAGATAGAGAGAGACAAAGGAGAAGGGGGAATTGGGGGAAACAATTTCCTTGGTTTGGGGAGAAAAGGGGGAAATGATGTGGCGCTGATGTGACATTTGAGGGAGTTGGGGAAACCTTCACCACACCATATAGCCTAAGTTCAATGTTTCAAACATTCTAGTCAAGATTGATGGCAACAAGTATGATATACTAACGGCTGTACGGCACCAAATTAAGTCCATTGTGTTGAAATAATTGTACAACCACTTTACTTTTTGACATTTATTTGCAACTTGTTGCCATTGAATATTTGTTACACCATTCTGCTAGTGACCTCTAGCGGTTTCGAATTGTTATCAGTTATAGTATTTGGTGTAGGGTCGGGCTAGAGCAAGTTGTGGTTCATATGACTCCAATTTACATGTACACATCAACAACTCGTGAACGTTATTGACTTATTGTTTCTATACATAGGGCGGACCTAGATACAAAGATTCGGGTCAACTTTAGTGTGTCATCTAGCATCGGATGCTTGCTTTTCATGGGTAATATACGCAGTTACGTACAGTGAACCCGATTCAAAACACATTCCAAAGTGACCCTGGTAAATAGAATTTCCCTCGTTACGTGCATAATCTTTTCATGGTTTTGAATTTTATTTTTGGATTTTTTAAAAAGTGTTTGAATAATATATATAAGATAATATAGACACGTATAATCTGTGAATTATTATTTTGTTTTAATATCTAGATTTGTTGGGCAGGTAGTGTACGTGTTATATTATTCTATTAAGTTCAATTAGTTTTTGATTGTTTAGGTTTTTCTCTCTATTTAATCCTTGTAAAACATAGATGACAGTGACACGGATGTTTCAAAATATAAAGCAAATAAGGATATACTTCTTCTATTCACACCAATATTATGTGTGGAAAGGATAATTATTATTGAAAGTATTCTGTAAGTTATATGAAATTGCATTATCACTTTTTGTGTGGCTACTAAAGTAGTAATGTAAAGTTAATGTTCATAGGTTTGATTTGGTAAACTGAGATTTTATTATATGTAGTATATATTAATTAATGTTATAAAAAATCGGACATGTTATTGAACTGTTATATTGGTTTACCAGTCGGACCAGTATTAAAATAAAATCGGATGATATTATGATCAACTTTTATAACTCTAAAACCTAAGATATAGGATAACTTCACATTAATTGTTAGAAATAAATAGGTTGAACTAAAACAAGTTGAAAAGTCAATATGATACTCCAGCGGTATTGGTGGCACGATGATACTCCAAAGGCATTATAGCCCAGCGGTATCTAGGTGGTGAGATAAGACTTAGGGACCATAAGGTCCTGGGTTCGAATCTCAGAAAAGGGTGTTCTCTCATAATTATGAGTTTCATCCTGAATTGGTGACTTGGTGGTGGAATATGATCGCGTGGCAACATTGGTGGCACGATGATACTCCAGTGTTCCGTTAGTGATTCCAATTTGTTGGCCGTTCAAAAATAAAGAAAGCCAATGACCCATAGACCAATTGGTTTGTGGAGAGGTGGGAAGGTTTTCCTTAGGGTTTCCTGCCCGGGTGGTCACAGGTTCGAATCCCACTCCTTATTATGGGGGGCTAAAGGCACATTCGGGTAGCCCGGGGATCGATCCTGCGTGGGGGTGTTGTTCTTAAGGGTGGTGCACCGTTCGACCGTTCAAAAAAAAAAGTCAATATCCAAACACAAATAAATTCTAACATCAACCACTCACTCATATATATAGTAACTTCAACGACATTTCAAGTATAAACTTAGCATGTCATTGCTTACATTGCCTAGTACATCAAATGTAAACAAAACATATAGCATTGTAGCAAAGTAAGCACTAGTCACTACATTCTAATCCTAGTATTCTATAATTACATAGTGCTGAAAACTTCAAAAGTATATGCAATCGGTAGATTTTCTAGTTTGAAAATGAGTGGATAATCACTTTCAAACATGTATGATCACTCTTAGACTAACGTATTTCAATGATAATCTTGAAATCTTAATCGTATTTCATGTTAAAAAAAGTTTGACTTTCATCTTATAGGGGGAAACCATCACAACATTTAGTTATAATGACAATGCGTCACAAAAGATTGTGTCAATTGATTGTTTTTTCGGTTATCTTCATCTTGAACATACCCATGGTTGACTTCTTTAGTAGTCACTTGGTTATCGTTGATCACCCTCATACAAAGTTCTATCAATCATGCAAATCTAAAGCATGTTCTAAAGGCTTTCAACAATGGTAATCAATTTTTTTACTTGCAACTCATTATGAAGGCCCTCACTATGGGCTCAACCCCTTGGGCCTTGTCAAGGGTGCGCTGGCTCTTTGAACCCCTGAGGTTCTTCGATGCTATCAAAATGGTTTTAAACGAGTGTGCATTCCACATTTTCTTTGATGGAACATTGGAAAAATCCTTCGAGTGACCAAGGGAACATAAATCGTCGGGTGGAATGTGGTTTTTTTTTTTAAATTTCTTGATGCTCTTCTAAGGGTTAAGAGTTAAGACTCACTCACATGATCAAAAAAAATCAATCAACCACTTCAAGATTTAAAATAAACAAAATTAGGTCCAACCGAGTAATATTTTTGGCAGTTCAAACAACCGTAGCATGCAAAATAAACCAATGAAGTGGCTGATTCTTTGTTCATCAGGTTCAGTTTTCAAAACCTTAGTTGTCAAAAACCTTTAAATGGATAACGACAAGCAGTTGTTTACATGTAGTTGTTTTGCTTTGTCATAGCATGATTCAAGAATGTCGACAAATAGTATTTAAAAAGGTAACGCAAAAGAATAATCACAGTATTATTAAAAGTCCAAGTCGTCTCTCACAATTTCATACAAATTAGATATAAACACCTGTTTTCTAATCTACTGCTTATCGTGTAAAAAAATCAAAAGATTTTGCTTGATTACATGTGTGGAGTTGTGGAAGTTTGACTATTTGGTTTAAAGATACTTATCCCACTCCTCAACCCAATACAAGAATATTTTATAGTCAATGCCGTTGCTATTAGATATTTATATTATTATTGGAGTATATGTTTTTTAAAAAGCATTATTTATATGTTTTTAAATGTTAAAGTGCTTAAAAATGTTTATAAAAACCTCTTGTGTAACTATTATGTTTTAGTAAGTTACTAAAATGTTTTGAAGCTTGTGTAAATTGATTAGCCAAATGGATCAAATAAGTCTTTTTACAACCTTCATATCAATGGTTAAGATTGAAATGGTAATAATATGCTACTAATTATTTATGTAATTTAATTATCTTATTGGGGGGGGGGGGGGGGGGGTTACACCGTTCATTGCAAAGAGCTTCCCGGTTTCAAATACTGGCACGTTTTATGGGACATATTAAGAAGAGCGGAGATTTCTGCCAAAAGGAGGCTCCTGTGAATTTTCTTACGGACCCTACAGAAGTGAGATCTACTCTGCGACCAGCGGATCTGCTCGTCTTTGGTTGGGCCGCGGGGGGGGGGGGGGGATGCTTGTGTGGAGTGGACCTCACGGGGGTATCTCCTTTGGCTGGTTTAAGAGAAAACGGGTTTATAGCTGGACAAGCATCAAGAAATGCGGAATCGAAGAAAGTAGATAAGCACACTAAAGTTTGTGCAGATAACCAACATGTCTTTGTCCCTTTGGCCTTTGATACCTCAGGCTCCTTAGCACCATAAGTTATTTGTTTCTTGACTAGGGTTCAACGAGTTCATTTCCAGTGGGGCAGGGGTTTGTATTTAGCAAATTAGGGTTCGCGATTTAGAAAGCGTTGGCGGCGCAGCATGTTGCACATCTACCCTCTATTTTGATGTAACTTGTCAATTTTAAGAAATGAAATGGGCAATAATTTAACAGGTAAAAAAATTATCTTATTATAACTTAAGTAAATTTTAGATAATCAATTATCTGATTATTTTTTTAATAAATAGTACCGACTAATTTTAGAAACTCTTTCATAAAATCGATATATTTAAATACTATTTTATTAAAAAAAACCCAAAATAGAAAATTATAAGAGAAGAGAATTTCATAGTCCACTATCCGGTAAAGTTGTAAAAGGAGTGTTGCTTATATAACTCCTATGTAAATGGAACTTATCTGGTTCGTGTGTTGCGTGATTGACCACCTTTTCTGTAACTTTATAGATTTAAAATAAAATAAAAAACGAACAAACTGGTTTTAAATATGTTGAAATGTTTGCTACTTTATTTCTATAAAGTTGTTTTAATAAGTAAAAAAAGAACCCTCTTGAGCTTTAGGTGACGTTTAGTTTGAATACGTAAATTTATTGTGATAAACATAATGTATTTAACTAAATGGCAGTGCTCCGGCGGCATCCAAATCATTTTTTTAGGGAGGTCATCGTTTGGAGTCTTGTTCATGACAAAATGTCATGCATGAGTCACGGATTTTACGACAGTACGCCTTTAGACGGTGGACTTCTATTAGAATTGGTGACGGGCCTAGTAACCCGCGCTGCCTATGATCGTGGGTGTGGTTGTCTTTTGCCTATAAATGTACCCGGGTGGCCAGACATTAAAAAAACATTGTAGCATATTTGGAGACTTATACGTTACATATTATATTATATAATGTATTTTTTTCCTCAAATATTATAATTCATGTGTTATTGTGTATCTTTTCTTATAAATAATATAAAATGTGTTTAATCTCTTGTACTAACTTAATAACATGAATAGTTAAATTGACACTACGTAGTTAAATATATCAAAATTATAGCATACGATGAACTTTAAATGTTTTTTTAGATAATAAATCTAAATATCTATATCTATACTACTATGTAAAGCATTTTAGATTTTCTTAAGCGACTTTTATTAAAAACAGATTACTAGCAAGCTGCTAGCAAGGCTCAACAACAATAAACAACAAAATTAAACATCGAAATCCTTCCACTTGGTCCAATATAAAGACAATGATTTGGCTCATTGCTAGTCCACAAGAACGAACAATACTTGATCTTCCCCAATGTGTTTTCAATCTTTATCGGCTCATTTGAAAATAAACATTTATTCCTTGCTCCCAAAATACTCCAACAAGAGACCAACAAAATAGCTTGGATGAGGCGTCTCTTATGTCCTTGACTCGGAAAAATCTTATGATAATCAAAGATGTCTTTGATGTAGAAGAAAAAAATGAAAAGAGATTGCACCAAGAGCTAACATGTTGCTAAACCATCGTATCTGTATAACAAGACGTGAAAATGTGGTCTATGGATTTTGTCTCGTTCCTGCAAAGACAACAAAGTGAAGAACTTGGGATTTGAAGGGATAGGGCCCCAAATCCTTGCGCAGACGAGATTAGCTCTAACCCACAAAGAGAAACCTTAACTCTCAAACATCTGTGGAGCAATTTATGCGCAAGAACATTACCTACGCAACTTCCCTCGCAGCATAAGAAAATGTCAGCAACCAAGGGAGTTACTGCGCTGGTCACACACGCGAGACAAACAAGCAATCTTGTATAGAAGTACAATTCTGTACGGAAGATCCATACTCAGAAATATCCGGTCAGAGCATCGACGCATGACCAGCCAATCAGGAGACGACACCTGTCAAGGTTGGACCAACCGCTCTGACTAATATAGCGACGTGACAGCTTCCATGCTAGGACCTTGCTGTGTATAGTACTGTCATAGTACTGTACACACACAAACGTCGCCTTGCACACCGTTAGACATCACGTCAGCGCCCCCGATTGTCAAAACCATTCCGCCCGTCAGAAAAGTACAGACGCGAGGCCACCCCTGTCGTGCCACGTGGTTCCAGAAAAGGTGGTACACTCTTCTACCCTCCTGTCAGCATTTATTACCACGTTCCTATAGTACTAACACATGGGTCGAAAGTGGAGGCACCCCTTAACCTGGGCCTAGGCCCATATTGGGTTAAGGGTTAGTGATGTGTTAGACCCATACATATCGTATATATAAAGGGCTACCCCTTTTCCATATGGCATGTTGTGTTACACTAAGTAAGCCAACACCATTGTTGTGTCTGTACGTTGGAGCTATCTTAGCATCCTAGCAGTCGCCTCCCATCGTACGTGCACCGCTCTTTTCTTGTTGGTTTGTTCAAGGCCACGAGTGTTAGCATTGGATTATACCCTGCAGTAATCACGAGTGGCAACCATAAGTACTTCTCTTCAGGTACATACACTCGTTTCTTCAGGATTATATTCCTTTTCGCCAGCTCGTTAGAAATCGAGCCTCTCCAGGAAAGTTCTCGATCTAAACACATTAATCTTTAAAGGGACCCAACCGCTCCATTCTAAAATAGACCTGTTATGGTTGTGATCGCCTGTGATAAGCTGTTAGTAAGAGTTTCTTAACCGTCACAATCGAGAATGAGCTTGATGTATCACCACCCCAAAGCCATTTGTCAGATCCTTCTCCATTACGCATTTTAGACAACTTACTTTTTAAACTATTAAACTAATTTAAGGCATCCCCATGATTTGGTTGTTTCCAATCCCATGAGAGCTCAACTACACCATTCCTCATGTAGTATCAATATGAAATAACATAACCTTTAACATTCAAGACTACGACTTGAATGTCATTATATTATTTAAAAAGGGAAAGTGAATATGGGGCTGTTACGCATCTAAGCTTAGATGTGAAACCAATCAAAACTACGTCATTTTGATTAAATGTTGGCGAACTTAATTTCATTCTTCTTGTTTACAATTTCATTTACTTTAATTTTGCAATTATTGGTTGTCTATTTTCCTGTTTCTAGCTATCTTCATCTTCACCATAAATATTTCATTCTTACCCCATCTCCGATTGATTAATAAGGAAGTTTTCAAGTGGTGACAAACACATGATAATGTATATAAATTTATGAAATGAACATTTTACTAATCAAGAAGTTTTCATTCTTACCCCATGACCTCCCCCTTAGGTGTTCCTAGAAGCTTTGCTTCTACCATTGGGCCACCAACCCCAATGGCCATAGGAAAACATTAGTAATTGAAAGTTTAAAGATGGGGAATATCCATTTTTCTTGTATTTAACTTGTATTTAAAAAAATATATATATGTGAACATTGAATTTTACCGGCACCATTGATGAGGTTACATTTGGGTTTTAACTTAGTGCTTTCAATAATTTGGTTTGTGGTGTTTGTGTTGAAAATGGAAATAACCAAGAAAAGAGAAACAATAATAGCAAAATTAGTGGAGAAGAAATAGGGAAGAAGAATAAAATTAATTTTAGTAATATTCAAGCAAACCGACGTAGTTTTAATTGATTTTGCATCTAAGCTAAGATGCGTAACAGCCTCCTATTCACTTTCCCCTATTTAAAAATCTTAACATTATTTAAAAATCTTATCATTTTGCGCTTTCCACAAAAACCAAAGAGCAGTCAAGAGTATACTTCGTATCTTCATCCTATTCAATGCAGGGCATAAGATTGTCTTTGGCATTTCCATGCTACTGTAACGACTAACTGAGAGACGACAGTCAGTGTGAGGCTGGAGTTTTGTCATTTACACTAGGCGAAGATCCGACCCCAAATACATTTAGTAAATGAACAAGTGATGAGCTGTAAATTAGTCGACTCAACATTCACGCCACATAGAGAGCAGTTACTATAGCCGAAATTTAAACCGCTCTTGTTTAAAGCGTCCGCTGATGCCAGGGCATCCTATATGGCGCAGCCCTCCATCTAAAACAATTGACTTTCAGTGGAACGCACTAGCTTGGTCCAAACCTTAGATGTACCTTGTTGACTAAAGAAATCTGTATCAATCGCTTTGTGAAGAGAATGAATGGAGAATCCATCACCTACCCATAAACATTGAAGTGTTCACAACGAAATGATTACGTGATATATTAGTTAAAAAAATTTAAATAGTATAAAGATAAAGTGTTATTAGCAATCATTTTATACACTAAAATTAATATCTTCTTTGCAATAATTTTGAAGAAAATAAGATAAGCTTCGACATTTTCTTGTGTCATAATAGCACAGCACATTCCAAGAAAATCATAGGAGCACATAGTGGAGAAGCGTGGCGTCTTAAATACTTGGAACTTGGAAGTGCTCTTATTGGAATATGAATTTTAGCACATAATGGTGGAACGTAGCGTCTTAAACTAGTATTAACACATCTAGTTGCGGCGAGAGTGTAAAACCGTACCAAGTAACACGTGCATCACATCAGCGATCAGTAACACCGGAAAAGTTCGTATTAAAAAAATAAAAAGTGAACAAATAAAACTGAACAAAAAGTAGACGAAACAACGTTGACTATGCATTCGAAACGTAAAACATAGAATTCGATAACTAAGGGGTTGTTTGGCAACTTATGAATGGGTAAGTGTTGAACCAGTAAGGGGTCTGAACAATTCAGATTCAGTATAAGGCTTACCCATTCAGAGGCAAATGTCTGACTCATTCAGACATCTGCTCACGAAACAAACAGTCTGAATGAACTATGTCTGACTGATTCAGACATCAGTCTCATTAAGAGCTGAAACAAACAACAAAAGCCCCTAAGTCGATCTAGGCCCACGAGTTGTGATGAGGCTATCAAACAGGAAAAAATAGGTATAAAAACATTGAATCATACATACACGCTAGAACATGTTAACTCGCAAAATTTAGAGCGAAACGTAAAACATAAACTTTGGAAAAAGATGGAAAACACACGTGACCAAAGTGGAAAGTGAAAAAGTAATTAGATTAAATTGTAAAAGACATATAAGTATAAGAGTTAATTTAAAAGAAAAAAAAAAAGAGAGAACCCCAAAAGAGATTACGACCCACCACAATTAAAAATATAACACCTCATGTATATAATACTTGCTATGCATGAGGTATAACACCATTATGCACAAACAATTTACAAATTAGTATTATATAAATAAAGGTAACTTAATAGATTAGTAACTAGGTTTTAAGATTTTTCTAATCAGGTCACTCATAAAAAAAACAATATGTTTGACACCTAATCATGCCACATCACTAAAGAAAGGCCACATCGGCAAGAAAACTAACTGGGTTATGATTTAGTTAGTTGTAAGTGGTAGAGAAAAATAAGTTGGAAGTGAGGGGGGACAAATCTTTAGTTGGGAGTATTGTCGGCCAAAAGGTGAAAGTCTTGGAGTATTCGAATCCATTAAACCCATTACATGTAGCAGAGGTGAGCTATTTCTTATTATATGTATAATTTATCTACTATTAAAGGTTATTGTTCCTAGGAGTCGAGAAGTTACTGTGTGCGAGCTTCTACACTCTTTCCAGGAACCCAATAGCATTAAAAGCCAGAGAGCCAAACGTATCGAAAGCAAAAAAAAAATAATTTTATTCTCATACTAAGAATAAAGAAAAGAAAAGGATATATGATTAAAAAAAACATTATATATTTATAAGGCATGTCTTTGAACAATAAAAGAGCCTTTTCGAAATTACCGGTTTTTTTAGAGGGTCTTTTCATCATTTCATGTTTTTCCCCATTATACATACATACATACATATATATATATATATATATATATATATATATATATATATATATATTAAGAGGGTGTTTGGGATTGAGTTTCAAAACAACTTATTGACTTATTGGCTTTTTCAAAAAGCCAAAAAAGCCAATAAGTCAATAAGCTGTTTGTGTAACTCAAAAGCACTTTCTGTTTTGGCTTTTGGCTTTTAGGGATAGAAAAGTTGTTTTTGAAAAGTTAGAAATCCTGGCTTTTGGCTTTTGACTTTTGGCTTTTGGAAAAAAAAATTACAAAGTTACCACACATACAACCAATATTCACAATAAGTTAAGCAAAACACTTAAAAAAATAACAATCTATTGACTTTTTGACGTTTCACATCCCAAAAGCTAATCCAAACACTTTTTTTAAAACTCATTTTCAAAAAGTCATAAGCCAATAAGCACTTTTGCATTTCCAAACTCAATCCCAAACACCCTCTAAAACAACGACACTTCTACAATGTCGGAGTCTAAAATAGGCCGACCAATATTTTATTTATTTTGTTATGTTTCATGCCGCCGCCTGCGTAATTAAATGTGCAACGAATGTCCACTACTATACTATATATTATAATACTATATTGATGTTATCTCTACTGTCCACGCGAGAATAACAGTCACCTTAATGTTATCTCTACTGTCCACCAAACCCGGAACAAAACAGAAGCTCGCGCAGCGAAGCGCGGGTAACTAAAACACTAGTTTATATTATGTTTACTTTTAAAGCCTTTAATGGCTTCATTTCAAAGGGATACATACGCTAGAGAGAGAAAGAGAAGATGGATAAAGAAGATAGGGAGAGAGATCCTAGTCACCATCGTCACACCACATCCGTAGTCACCATCACTACCATTACACCACCACACCATCATCACTACTATTACACCACCACACCATAATCACTACCATTACACCATCACTATCATAACCATTAGAGGTTGCAAAGAGAGAAAGAGAAGAGAGAAAAAGTGACCGGCTGAATCAGTTATCACCGTCTCATTACCGCCATAGTCACCATCACCACCGTCATACACCTTCACCATCACCACCATCATAGATAGCAAGAGAAGAGAAAGGGGGAGAGAAAGATAAAGAGTGCTCGGTGGAATGGGTTACCACTGTCACACCACCACCATAGTCACTATCACCACTTTCACACACCATTACCATCATAACCGTCACACACCTTCAACATCAGAGGCATCAGAAAGAGAAAGAACGAAGAGAGATAGAGAGAACTAGAAAATGGAGAGATACGAGAGAGAAACAATGACTACGAAAGCCAGTCACCATAGTCATACCACCACCATAATCACCATAACCATTACCACATATATGTTCACCTTCACACAGTGATACATCATTACCACCTTCGACGTCCATTCAACAATGCTTATGGTAGCGGCTAAGTATGTCTTTCAATGTCGTCGTTGAGTTAAGAATTGGTGTTTCTGATACTTAAGTTTCCATATGTAGGTTGTTAGAGTCAACATTTTCATATTTAAAGAAACATCCATATTTCCCCTGTCTGATTGTTATCGTGATTATCATCTCCAAACCTCATACATGGTAATAACATTTCTATTCTTGACCATCACCATCACCACCACCGTCATACACCTTCACCATCACCACTATTAGGACCAACATAGATAGCAAGAGAAGAGAGGGGGGGGGGGGGGAAAGATAAAGAGTTCTCGGTGGAATGGGTTACCACTGTCACACCACCACCATAGTCACTATCACCACTTTCACACACCATTACCATCACACCGTCACACACCGTCACCATCAGAGGCATCAGAAAGAGCAAGAATGAAGAGAGATAGAGAGAACTAGAAAATGGAGATATACAAGAGAGAAAGAGTGACTGCGAAAGCCAGTCACATATTTTTATTCTTTCCCATTTTTTTATGCAATTTAATAGTTCTAACATTTAATAGACGGGTTATGAAACACAAAACGTGTATTAGTATAACTAGTGGATATGAGACCAATGATCTACCAGAGAACCGGAAAAAGAGAGAATATGAGTTGAGATAATTATAATCGAGGAGCTAGAACGACGTCGTATTTTGGAAGCTGGATATTGCAACCGGGTTCTTCGGTCTCGGTATCTTCCAGTGAGAGTGGTTATATTTGACACCCTTTATGTCTATTTTGACACCCTCCATTCTAGACAATCTGCGATTATGTTTCATTTTATTACACCCTTGAACAACACTCTTTTTTCTTAAGACATTGCTTACTTCCTTGATTGGTGTGCTGAACTTTCCACGATCTACCTTTATCATCTCTAAGACTTATTTATCTCGTAACTTCTGGAAACCATATATGGTTTAAGAGTTGAGATAGAGTAATGACTTGGTGGTTGGGATTTCAGGAATGGGAATGATAGTACCGCATAATGAGGTTTGGAGATGATAATCACCATAAAAAACAAACTGATGAAATATGGACGTTTGTTAAATATGATAATGTTAGCTCCAACACCTTAAATATGGAAACTTAAGTATAAGAAACACCAATTCTAGACTTAGTGACAACATTGAACCAATCGGTAAGTAAGCAAAATCAACAGCAGACATAATCCACCATATGAAAGTCAAACACGCTCTATGGCAGATTTATGTCAAACACAATCCACAAGCTTTTTGATTGAAGTGTTAAAGTCAACATTTCCATATTTAAACAAACGTCGACAACCTTTCATGATCACCGATAAGGGTGTAAAAGGAGAAATATAATGGGCTTGAGCAGGCTACCATAAAACCTCTTTTAAACCGTATTGAGATAATAATTGCCCCAATACGATCTGTGTAGACCTATATGAAACGTATAGGGGGTGTCGATTTAAAGGAATGAAGTGTCAAAGTAATACCACCCTTACAAAATTGTCACCGCATTAACTCTAATCATTATATTGACTATAGAAAAAGCCCATATTTCTTCTTATGGTTTTTAAGATAAATGAAATCTATATTTGATCCGCTACATATGTACATGCACTTAACAATAAGGTGATGTCGTACTCATTTCTTTTCTTTTATAAGATGTATTTCATAAAACATAACATGTAATAGGGTTAGGATCAAATATAAAGTCTTGTTTTTCTATGAAAGAGAAAAATAATTTTAGGGCATTGATATTAGTTTTAGAGGGTTAAGGACTAATTTGAAGGAAAAATTAGATGTTAAATTCTCTCATCATTTTAAAACGTTTATAAGTTTTTCATACAACAAGTTTACCATATTAACAAGCGTTTTTTATTTTTAGCATAAGTATGATATTGCTATATAAAATATAAAAAATACGCCTTAACTGGGTTTTTTATTTCATTGTGTCTTCTGCCATTCCATTGTGTTATAAGTATGCACACGTGTATGTCTGCAGATGATTTAACTTGCTAATTGTGTTTTTAGTATGTTTTTTGTTGTGTTTTACGTTGTTCATTGTGTTTTACACAACTAGATTTTGTATTTTTCGCTTTACATTGTGTTTTAGTAAGCAGTTCATTGTGTTTGAGTTTGATACCCATTGTGTTTTTATTTTATTGTTCATTGTGTTTTTAGTTTGTCGTCCGTTGTGTTTTAATCTGCCATTCTTTGTGTTTTATCCCATATTGCCCATTGCATTTTTAGTTTGATACTCATTGTATTTTACATTTTGTTTATTGTGTTTTACGCAACCACGTTTTCGATTTATTTTTCAAAAATATAACAATAATATACTTATATCAAAGATAAAAAGACGCTTGATTTTCTAGTATACTTTTCTCTTTAAAAAGATGGCGTATAAACAGGGCCGGCTTAACCATTTTGGTGGCCTAAAGCGAAAAAAGTAATTGAGGCCCTTTCGCAAATTGGTTCATCTACGTTTATGGGTTTATCTACCCATAACTAGTTTATTATCTTTTATGTTTGTTTCTGTTTTAGTAAAAATCGTTTTTTATAATTCCATTAAGCTTTTTATTTATGTTTTTTTTTTCTTTTGAATGACAGAACTCCATTTCATAATTTCGATTTCTAATAGAATCAAATAATCAATTAATTGCTATTAACAAGAATCAAGGTCATAATCGACTACCTTCAGGGGTGATTATCAACAAAACCATTTGACTGATTTAAAGAATATGAACTATGAGCAGATTGTGAACTTTTAAAACCATTACCTGACATAGGATTTAAACAAAAATAATGAATTGGAATTAATCTTATTAAGAATTTGAATAATTAGCTACACCTACAACACAATTCCTTCAATTCTAAAGCCATAATTTCATGTTGCTTTGTCAATTCATAATCATAGACTCCAATGATACCCAACAAACAGTTGAGATAAAATAAATTAACCAGTTACCTTGACCAAGAACGTAATATTAACATAAAATAGCTCCAAGTGATTCCTGGCCTTTTGTCATTTGGTTGTTTAAGATTTGACTTTTGATCTTCCAGGTTGATTTTAGTTGTTTATTTGTTCAAGACTTCAAGAGTGCATGACCTAATTTTCCACAAAAGGCGCTAATCTTTTAATTTCTTCCGCCCTTTCACTTTTGGAACCATTCGCCCATTAGTATTTTGACTATTTTCTGCCTCTTAGCCCAACAGAAGCCCAATAACATATGAGAAAAATTCAACCAAAAATTAAAACGAGAGGCCCTATCAAGCTGGGGGCCCAAAGCAAGATCTTTACTTGCTTTGGGCTTGAGCCGGCCCTGCGTATAAAAAGTCATGAACGTTTATAAAACTAGGGAAAATAACATATGTCACAGAAAAAACAAGTAGGAATGATAGTTTTATCCCAATAATATGGTAACTTACTACATTTCTTATTTATTTTAGGTTTTTTAGGATAACTTAACACATAAAACAATATTAAAAAAACAATTAATAAGAAAAGAGTAAATTATTACAAGATTCACGTGGCGTAGAGACGTACACTAGAATAAAAAAGAATAGGTGATATTAAGGGGGTGGTTCTTCTAATTCAATTTGCTTTGTGGGTCGGTAGGTTTTCACATGGTTCAAATTCGTTGAATTGTATGTATAAATTATGAATTAAGATACATTATTTTTCTATTATTTGTTATGAAATGAGCGAAGAAAGGGGGATCGTCGTGACAAAAATCATACTGAGTTGACTTTTAATAGTGTGCTAAAAATTGTTCGTAAACTTGAAGTGAATAAAATTATCCTACACGATATAACAAAAATAAGAAGAATAAAAAATATGCAAAAATGAGTCGGAAATATAACACAATGTCAACAAATATAACACAATGCTGAGGAAAATGACACAATGAATCGCAGAAATGACATAGTGACGAAAAAAAGACACAATGCAACATAAAAGACACAATGATGTAACACGAATTTTAAAAACTATAAGCTAAAAGTCCAAAAAATCAAAAACCTAAAAGCTAAGATCGTAAGGTTCGATGAGAGTCTTCCGATTCTACTTGAATGAGTTCAATCGGACTCCGTTTGATACATTCATACGACTTTCTATTTTTTATCATTATGTATTTGATTCTAACCCTATTTGGTAATTACAAAGAAGATAACCTTTTAAATTCAAAGGATATGGCCGTTATTATCCGCCGCACGTACCTTTTTCTATGATACTAAATTAACTATTATTCTTTCAATATTTTCACACTCTTAATTAAATGTTTTATCGTAGACATATATTTATCCTAGAAAATCTATAGACTGTGACTAAAATAAGTACTCAAAGTTCAATAGTATTAAAAGCAAAAAAGGAGTTCAATATGTATAACCAATCTAATTGTTACACTCCATGACATGAGTTGTACTTATATTAAAACTTACTTGGTACATATATCAATATTAACACAACAGAAGTCTTTATAATTCTATTTCTCTCTGGGATAGCTCAGCCGAATAGCCGATGTCATCTACTCAACTTCGTTCCCCTTGCTACTTGTTAGCTATGAGAAATGAAAAGAAGCAGAGAAGAGGTTTCAATCACACATAGCTGCTTTCATTAGTTGTATAAGAGCCTACTTATACACTATTACACGTAACAGACTTTCCCGCCAAAACTAACAGACTTGACTTATGACATTTTGACCCTTATAGTTTGACACATATTACAATATTATCATTTTCTTTGTAACATATCTTCCCCCCTAAACAAAATTCTTCACCTCAAGAATCAAATGCAAGAAAACGAAGATTAAAGTCATCATCAAATTCCCAGGTAGCCTCTGAAACAGGTAAGTCTTGCCAGTGAATCAAAAGTTGCTGAGCCATTGTATTACCTCTTTTCACTACTCGTTTATCAATCACAGCTCTGGGTTGCAGGGTAAAACGAGGACCAATGGGAAGGGAAACAATAGGGGAATGGTTGCCATGAGCTTGTTTCAACAAAGAAACATGGAACACATCATGGTTTTGTGCATCTTCTGGTAAGTCTAATTTGTAGGCTACCTTTCCAATTTTAGAAGTAATCAGAAAGGGACCAAAACATTTTGGCCCTAATTTAGAATACCTTTGTTTCCTCATTGTTGTCTGAACAAATGCCCTTAATTTTGGGTAAACCCAGTCACCCACTTCAAAATTTCGATCACTTCTATTTTTATCAGCATACTATTTCATACGATTTCTTAACTGCATTAGGACATCTTTGAGCTTGACTATCATAGCTTCTCTTTTAGTATGTAATTCCTTCACAGCTGCCACTTGAGTGTCATTAGGAATAAAACGGATGTGGAGAGGAGGAGGGAATCCATTTAATGCTTCAAAAGGTGAGGACTTTATAGAAGAATGGTAGGTGGTGTTATACCACCACTCAGCTAAGCTGGGCCATTTTAACCATTGACCTGGAGAGTGCATACACATGCATCTCAAAATAAGATTCCAGACATCTGTTTAGGACTTCTGTTTGCCCATCACTCTGTGGGTGATAAGCAGTGGAATAGCATAACTGCACCCCTTGTAATCTCATAAATTCTTTCCTAAAAGAGCTCATAAAGTTAGACACAATGTTCACTGGACAACCATGTAGCTTAAAAATGGTGTCCATGAAGACTTGAGCCACCTGTGGTGCAGTAAATGGGTGGGCTAGGGGCATAAAGTGACCATATTTAGTTAGTCTATTAACAACCACTAGGATAGTGTCTTTTCCTTGAATTTTGGGTAATCCAGAATGAAATCCATGGACACATCAGTGAACACATGGATAGGAACAGGAAGGGGTTGTAGCAACCCTGGGTTGGCCACAGGCTCATATTTAGCCTGCTGACATTCATGGCAATCTTGTACATAAGAAAACACTTCCTTGTAACATCCTTTCCAGTAGCAAAAGCTCTTTAACTTCTTAAGAATTAGAACAGAACCAGAATGCCCCCCAATAGGTGAATTATGAAACGACTGAAGAATGTATTTCTTAAGAGCAAGGTCATTTCCCACCCACAATTTACCTTTTCTTTTCAATAACTGCCCATCCCATGTAACATGATTAATAAACTCCCATTGTTGAAGTTTAGTTATCAAATATTGTATGTAAGAATCCCTTTCCCAAGATTTCTTAATTCTTTCTAATAAAAGAAGGTTCATTGAACTCACAACCATTTCAAAAAGAGCCATACCTGGAACTCTAGACAACCCATCAGCAACTAGATTTTCAGCTTCTTGTTTATAAGTAATTTCATATGTGTAGCCCATTAGCTTTGCCAACCAGGTTTGTTAAAGAGGGGTAGTTATCTTTTGATTAAGCAAATATTTTAGACTTCTGTGATCGGTCTTGATGATGAACTTCTTTACAATTAAGTAATGATGCCATTGCTTAACTGCCATCAGTATTGCTAGTAACTCCTTCTCATAGACTGATAATGTTTGTTGTCTTAATTAGAGAGCTCTGCTTATAAAAGCCAAAGGAATTAAGACTGCCCCCATGCCCTTGGCAGAGGCATCAATCTCAACTACAAACACCTTATTAAAGTCAGGCCAAGCCATGACAGGTGTTGTGATTAAAGCCTCTTTGAGTTTCTCAAAAGTCTCCTGAGCTAAATTACTCCATACAAATGCATCTTTCTTTAATAACTCAGTCATTGGCTTAGCAATTATACCAAAACTTTTGATAAACCTTCTATAATACCCAGCCAAACCAAGAAAACCCCTTAATTGTTTTTGATTTTGAGGGATAGGCCAACTTTTTATTGCCACAATCTTTTGAGGGTCTGTTTGAACCCCTTTCCCAGATATAATATGGCCCCAAATACTCAACAGTGCCTCCCCCCCCCCCCCCAATGAACATTTTGATTTCTTTGCAAATAAAGAGTTTTATCTTAGAAGAATTAATACTTGCTCAAGGTCTTTTATATGTTGTTCCATATTAGGGCTGTAGACCAGGATATCATCAAAGAAAACCAGAGTTGTTTTCCTCATTAGGGATGAAAAAGTGTTATTCATAAGTGCTTGAAATGTAGCAGGAGCATTAGTTAATCCAAAGGGCATTACCACAAATTCAAAAAGCCCTTGGTGAGTCCTGAAAGCTGTTTTGTGGACATCTGATTCTTCCATTCTCACTTGATGGTAGCCTGCTTTTAGGTCCAACTTAGAAAACACAGTAGCTCCTCCTAGTTCATCTAGCAATTCCTCAATGAGTGGAATAGGAAACCTGTCTTTAATGGTGGCCTCATTGAGTTTCCTATAACCCACACAAAATCCCTAAGTGCCATCCTTCTTTTTGACTAGCACAACTGGTGATGCAAAAGCACTTTGGCTTGCCCTTACAACACCAGAGTCAATCAATTCTGCTGTCAATTTTTCCAACACATCCTTCTGACCAGCAGGATACTTGTAGGCCCTTTGATTAATTGTGACATTTTCATCTTTAAGTCTGATCTTGTGATGACAACTTCTTTTTGGTGGAAATCCTGTTGGAATATCAAAAACATCACCATACTTACTTAACAACTGCTGCAAAGCAGGATCTTCAAAGGACTGACCCACTTTTGTTTCATGCTGATAAGTGTGACCATAAAAAGATTGTAAGGTGAATAACTGAGCTGATACAATCTCTTCTTGTAACATCCCGAAAATCCATTTCCGCCTAATTACGCTATTAGGTATGAATAAGAAATGACAAAACAAATTTAATAGTAGAATGAGCCTTTTATGGATAATAAATGGCGATGATAAAGAATGTTGGTTATGCTCTAATATGAAAATTTCCTAGTGGAAGTTATTATCTTTATAATGGAGAAATAACACTAGAAAGAAACTTGCATAGTTAAAGTTTTGATAATAAGTGGCATTAGGGTAAACTTGAGGGACTATTAGGGTAACTATTGGTCAAATAAGAAGGATCAAGAAGACCCATATGGGGTCATACGAATTCAGCCCCAAAGGGGCTTCCATGAGCCAAAAACCTAACCTAATAATCCCTCAATTGAAGAAGTTTATGCAAGGGATTGAAGCAATAGATGAAGGGTGTGTTTTAGAAGGTTAATCTTCAAGGATTGAGCTTTGGTAAGAACTCTAATCCCTAAATTTGTGTAGGGTTCGAACTCCATATGTGGGTTTTGAGCAAAACATGTTAAATTCGTGTTATTATGGATCATAAGTAATATTGATCATCCCTAATGGCTTAGGAATGAGTTAGATTGTTGGAAACTTGCTTGTGTGCAAAGATGATGATTTTAGATATCATTAGTAGCTTTGATGTTACTTGATTTGTTGAAATCATATGTTAGTGGCTTAAACTAAGTGAGAAATTCACCCTATGTGTCTTGCATGATGCTTGATTTCTAAATCCAATTGCAAGTAAATTGAATTGATAGTAACCAAATTTAATGGTTGATGAATATATTGATGTGGGTGGTAATAGAATAGGCATGTATGGTTTAATGCATATAAGGTGTTTGATAAAATGCCTACAAGAAACTTGAATTAAATTGAATGGTGTAAGATTTGTATGAAATTCGTCACTTTTGACAGCACTAAATAGTCATTTTGTTAATGGCATATCTCATTCGTTATTAGGAGTTAGAAGACGAGCCTTATATCGTTGAAAAGCTTGTTGCGCATGCTACATTTCATATTTAGTCATGTGAGGCTGGTTATGAGATTTAGTGGGTCAAAACAGCATGATAAGTTAGTAAATTAGTGTTAACAGCATGCTGTTTGGAACCATTTTATGTGCAGACCTGAACTTCAAATATTCATATAAAATCATAGAAAAATCGTTATGAGGTGTTCTTTATATGCTTGGAAACGTCTTTGAATGATGCACACTTTGTATTTGATAGTCAAGATCTGATTTCGAGGTTTAGAAGGGGAAAAATGACCTGGAACAGCAGCTGCGCAGAAAATCGCTGCACAATTTTAATGTAAACTTTAATAAGAAAAGGTGTAAGAATGTACACGCTTGTAGTAGTCTTGGAGTACGGATTTTAGGGAAAGAGTAGCGTATTATGTGGCGTTCAAAAAGTGTCTAAAAACACTTACCAACTAGTTCATGCAAGTATTTTCACTAACGGGTCGAACGGGTAGTATATGCAAAGACTTATTGAATAGAACTAGTTGTTGAATGTATTGATGTCATGTTTGAATGATGTAGAATGAATACTAATGTTTGAATAGGTAAGTTCCAAATTAGTATTCTAACATGGCATGTTGATTTGAAAGTAAGCTAGGTACAAGAAGCTTAAAAGTCAACGGGTCAAGTGGAGGCAAGTAGCAAGCATCAACTTGGAGGACATAAGGTAAGTGGTTCTTATTCCACTTAGGATAATGAATCTTAACATGTTTATGTGTTTGATAGTAGTACGGGGACCGTGAGATGATGGTACCTAAATAACGAGGTTAAGGCTTGAATTGGAGTTTATATTGGAATAAACGTGGCTTCGAATGGATCGGCTCGGATGGGTCAAGGAGGGATGGAAAGGAGAAACAAATTGGGAAATGTGCAGAGCCCACCGTAAGGTACGGTGGCACCGTATCTTACGGTGGCCCCTGCAAAGATTTCCCCACCGTAAGGCAGGCTTGAAACCACCGTTGGGTTTTTGAGGCCCACCGTAAGGTACGGTGGCCACCGTACCTTACGGTGGCCCCTGGGAAGAATTGTTAATTTCTATCAATTTTTGATGTTTTGCCTATGTGCGCGACCCGTAATTGCGTTTAACGCACCAATTAACATTGTTGTACCTTGTGTGGGACTTTGTAAGTGTGTAGCATGTAATAGTAACGTTGGTTTTATAGACATGATCATAGTACGAAATGGTACGAGTGCGTGTAGTTTAGTTGATGCATTATTCGACGGCATCAAATACGGTAAGTAGATTACCATGATTATGTAGATTGTAGATGTGATGTACATATGGGTTCTCATGCTCGGGTTAGAGGGAGAGAGTTTTCTTGTATGTATGGTGATATCATAAGCGGGAATTGTATACTTGTATGAATGGTGGTATTATAGGTGGAAGTTGTACGCTCGTATGTATTGTAGGATTATGCGAATAAATTGTATGCTTGTATGCATTGTAGTATTTCATGTGGGAGATTATACTTGAATGAATTGTGGTATTACATGTAGGAGTTATGCTAGTATGTATTATGGTGTTATATGTGGAGGTATAAGCTTGTATGTATTGTAGTGTTACATATGGGAGTTTATACTTGTGTGCATTGTGGTATTACATGTGGGAGTATATACTTGTATGTATTGTGGTATTACACGTGGGAGTTTATGCTCGTATGTAATGTGGAATTGTATGTAGGGGATTATATGCTCGGATATATTGCGAGGTTATTAACCCTTGTTATGAGAATGATAAGAAAGGTAGGTATGTAAGCATGAATGCAGGAGACATGAAGGTTCGGATCGGGGTAACCCACCCGAACTTGAAGGAAGGATCTTAGACAGGATCACAGAGTATTGTGGGATGCTACTTCCGCATCATAAGTAGATTTTATAAAGTTACCTATTGAACTAACGGATTGGTTATGTGGTGATTGCAGGATGACTGGTTTACCTAGTAGAGCAAGGGATGGAGATCGAGCGAGGAGGCGGATTGTACGTGGTCATGATTGTCTAATCTAGTAGAAAGGAGTTACGTTGATTGTATTACTAAATATTTTAAGATGTAACACCAAAACACTTAGAAGATTCGGTTACAAACGTTTAAGTTTGTTTTTAAGAAATGAATTTTTAAGTTGGTATTTTTCCGCTGCGACTTTTCTGTAAAATCAGTTTTAGGGTGTTACACTTCTATGGAATGGAGTAAACTGTCCATCTTTTCAGCAGAACAAAGAGACACTTTGTTATTTTCTTACCCATTCAACTCTACCCATCTATCATTGATTTTTGAACTTCATTGTTAGCTTCTTGAAGTTCCATACAATATCATCTAATGTCTGCAACCACTGTACACCTAGGACCATGTCATAGTTGGTTAAGGGCACTAAAATCACATCTGCCTTGAACCATATGCCCTGCATCATCCATTGGAAATCCTTACACATTTTTGTACACTTTAATTTTTTGCCATCAGCCACAGACACAGACATTTCAGCAATGTTTTCTATTGGACACCTTATTTTCTAGGCTAAACTTTCATTAAGAAAGTTGTGTGTTGACCTAGAGTCTTTGAGGATATGTAAAGTCTTTGTATCAGTGGATCCCTGAACCCTCATAGTGGAGTATGATGGTACTCCCATCATGGCATTAAGAGATATCTTTGGCTCCATTTCTTGTACATTTTGATTCATCAATTCACTCATATCCACCTCTTCCTCAAAATCATCAGCCCCACATAATTCTATAGAAAACAGTTGTTTATTTTTACATATATGCCCCTAAGTGTATTTTTCTGTACACCCAAAGCATTCACCCTTAGCTCTCTTTTCTTCTATTTCTTTGTGAGACAGGGTCCATTTTCTTGAACTAAGAGGTTTTGGTTTAGGTAATAAGGCCAAGGTGTTGGTATTAGGTGTAGAAGATGATGGTTTAGAATTGTAATAGGTGGTTTTGGTAGGTTTAGGAACAGAAACAGCACTTAAGGACTCATTTTGCATTCTTGCCAAGAGATAAGCCTCAGGAAGGTTTCTTGGTCTCAACATTCTAACTGGATAACCAATTTCTGGTTTAACTGCCCTTAAAAACAAACTGACAACATATTCATCACATATATTGACCTTTGTTAAAGCTTTATCAAATTCTTGACATAAATCTTTCAAAGAACCAGTTTGTCTTAAGGATTCTAAAGCACCCATAGCATCTTGGTTCAAAACTAAACCAAATATTGCTGCGATAAAACTTTTGTACTCAAACCATGACATACCTTCTATACTTCCTCCTCTGGATTGCACAAAGGACTGATGCCACAGTAAAGCTACATCATCCATATGAATAATAACAAGTTTAACCTTCAAATGATCTGGGGTAGAATCAATGGAGAAGAAGTGCTCCACTTTGCAAAGCCACCCTTCCACATTTTCCCCATTAAATTTCGGAAAGTCAATTTTAGTCAATCTGTTAGAGTGATTTTGATGGTAGTTGGTTGATCCTCCATTATTGAATTGAAGACCACCATTATTATTATTATCATTATGGATATTATTATTATTATTGATTGACTGAAAATGACCCATCGACATTGTTTGAATAGTTTTTAAGACTTCATTGATCTGGGCTTCTAACTGAGTTTTCATTGAAGAAATGTTTTCTGCATTTTTAACAGCAAGAATCTTCAAACCTTCCATTTCTGACAGATTCTTTTCATGGTTTGCTTCTAATTTAACAGTGTATTTTCATGTTCTTGTAATTTTGTTCTAAGGTTTGATTACGAGTAGACGTCATCTTGATCTAGTAACAAATCAAGATTAGAAGAGGAATTGATAGAAATCGGTCGAATGAATTGAATTGGAGTGGACAGATCTCAAATAGATTGATCCACATAATTGATCGACCACGAATTGATCAAACAATTAGAATGGTTTGATCACTATTGATCAAACCTGGGTTTGTCAAAGAAACAGAGTATGAATTAAAAGAATTGAAGAACAGAGACAAAAGAATCGAATGAAATGAAGAATGAAGGAATGGAAGATGTTTTAATGGTGGTGTTCGATAGTGAATTAGGGTGGTAGTTGGTAGTTAGTTAGGACGGTGTTAGTTAGTTAGGATAGTTAGTTGAAATTGCGACGGTGGATAGTGGTGGTGGTGATCGGAGGTCGAGAGAATCGAAAGCTCTGATACCAATTGTTAGCTATGAGAAATGAAAAGAAGCAGAGAAAAGGTTTCAATCACACATAGTTGCTTTCATTAGTTGTATAATAGCCTACTTATACAATATTACACATAACATACTTTCCTGCCAAAACTAACAAACTTGACTTATGACTTATGACTTATGACACTTTTGACCCTTATAGTTTGACACATATTACAATATTATCCTTTTAACACAATTAGAGGCTATATTCTTTCATAGAATATTGCTTGCTAAAACGAGTCAAATTTTTTTTTACAAAAACCCAAACCGGTATAACCGGTTGGGATCGGTTTTAAAACCACGGTTTTTTCTTTAAAAACCGTTTTTTAATAAAAAAAATAAGGGGAAATGGAATTTAATAGTCCCAACTTTGGGGGGTTGGAAGGGAGCAGTCCCAACTTGAAAGTTGTAATATAATGGTCCTAACTTGTCAATGTTTTTATTCTAATGGTCCCAAACTAACCCCAGTTAAGTTTTTCTGTTAAGTGCCACGTGGCATCACACGTGGCAGTCCTACGTGGCACAGTATATGTCCAGCTGGCAAAAAACGTGGGCCCCACTTGTTAAGTGCCACACCACCCCACCTACACCACCACCAACCACCACCAACACCACCAACCACCACCACCACCAACCATCTGCCACCACCACCAACCACGAAGAACCCTAATTCTATACTCGATCAATTGACCAACGATTTGAACCTGTTAATCAAATTAATGTTAGGGCTATTATAGAAAAACGAATTCCGAACAAAACCATACTAAATAATCACACTAACCTGTTCGTTTTCGAGGTGTAATCGATTAAAAAGGGTGTTCGGCCACTAAGCATAAAACCAACGAATTGGAGCTTGATTTGTATGTTTTTGATGGGGGGGTTTTGCCCAGAATGGATCGACTAAGATGCAGGAATGATTATATGGCTTTAATTCGTGGTATTTATATACGATTCGTGGTATTTATAAGTGGGTTTGGTGAAGATGGTGGTGGTGGTGGTGGTGAAGATGACGGTGGTGGCAGGTGGTTGTGGTGAGTAGGAGGGAAATAAAATTTTTAAGGTGGTGGTGGGTGTCGTCGGAGATGGTGGTGGTTGACGGTGGTGGCAGGTGGTTGTGGTGGTGGTGGTGGTGGTGAAGATGACGGTGGTGGCAGGTGGTTGTGGTGGTGGTGGTGGTGAAGATGACGGTGGTGGTGGTGGTGGTGTTGAAGATGATGAAGATGATGGAGATGGTGGATAATGGGCCCCCCTTTTTTATAAATAATATTAAAACATTAAAATTAATCTGATGTGGACATAGCCCCACCTTTTTTGACAGATAATCACTTTTTGCCACGTATGAATGCCACGTGGGATGCCCACGTGGCACTTAACAGAGATATTTAACTGAGGTTAGTCTGTGATCATTAAAATAAAAAGATTGACAAGTTGGAACTGCTGCCTTCTAACCCCTCAAAGTTGGGATTATTAAATTCCATTTCTCAAAAAAATAAACAGTTTTTCTTTCAAGAGGGTGCAAACCGGAAAAAAAAACCGGTTTTTTTATTTTTGAAACCAGTTGTTAAAAAAACAAGTTTCAGGTTTTTTTTTTCTTTTCTTTTTTTTTTCAAATCTGGTTTGTTTTACACCTTTACACTGTAGCTTGAGTCTTTGTCAACATTTACTGTACATGGATGGAAAGTAACGTTTTAATCCATTAGGGCCGTACATTTATTCTCATATCCAGACTCATCACCCAACACTTGACATTTGGCATATTAATGTAGAAAGGTTTTGGGGCGGTATTTAGGAATCATACACTCTCTATTTAAGATTCATATGCTCTGAACCACATCACATACCAATAAGAGTCTGCCATTATCCCAGAATGTGATGTCACACCCCCAAAATATAATGTCACGGGATGTATGAAATTCATAACCCTTTTGGTGCCCACATGTTATGACGTCACTTTTAGTTATGTAATTATTAAATAAATAAAAAATCCATGTGCGTGTCTAAAAAAACAAAAAAAAAACATATATTTATTACTTCCTCCGTCTCATTTTAGATGTCATGGGCCCACAAACACACATATTAACAAATCTTTGATTTCATGTTGTAAAATGACAATAATATCCTCAAGTTTTATTTCAAATCTTTGATTGACTTTTGTCTTTTATGAGCAAAACTGAAAATTGTTTAGAAATGGACATATAATTTGGAACAACGGAAAAATATACATTTAAAATGGGACGAAGGGAGTATACGTTTTGTGATACTCCGTATTTTTTAAGTCAAGAAGAAGGTATATGTTTTATAAAATCCTGTACGAGTCTAGAATGATGTGAATATAAGGAAAAAGTAAAAAAAAAAAAGAAGAAGAAGAAGAATGAGTTTATTATAACAAATTCTATTATTCACCGAAGATGTTATTTTCTTTAATAAACACCTTCAAGTCTGATTTTTTTTTTGTAGAGAGATTAATACACATTTTTGTACAGAGGTTACAAAAAATAAGCATTAAAAGATGTATTTGTGTAAAAGATGTATTTGTGTAAGAAGATTGTTAAGGTAGATAAGACTTAATACCAAATAAATAATGGGAGAGGCTAACGTAAAAAGTAAGTTATTGTACAAAGTGTAAGAAACAATATAGAGCGTATGATTAAATTTGATAATCAGTGGCACGATGGTAATTTCTTAGCGTCATTAAAGTTCCACCCCCCCCCCCCCCCATTTTTAAAACGACCATAACTTTTTCATACGACATTATTTAAAAAAAAATTACACCATAAAAACAAGCTTTTCATCCTCTTTCATTTCCATACCATATTGCTATACTTTTTTTCAATTTTTTTTTTGCTGGGTTGATAGTACTTGCGTTTTATTGAGGTATACTTGCGTTTTAGAAACATAAGTTATACCTGATAAGACGACCTGGTAAAACGACCTGATCAAGCGCAAGATATAAATGATAAAACGCAAGTTATACATGCTAAAACGTAAGTAAGTAATATGAAGTTTTTACATTTAGACGCAAGCTATTATTGTTTAAACGCAAGTATGTAATATCAAGTTTTTATATTGTTTTCGATTTCTCCTTGATATTGTCACTTGATGCTCTTTTACGTGTTCGTTTTAATCGTCTTCTTTTTTGTAACAGCGTTACTAACGAGTAACTATCCTGTTAACAATGTTGACCCAAATAGGCCATAAAATGTGAAAGGCGAAGGCGAGGCGCTGGATACATCACTGCTGAAAACAAAAGCTCTGCAAACGGTGGCTGAATATTAACAGTTATGAGTACAGATCCCGTTGACAAAATAGAGGATGAAGCAAGATCAAGCACAAATTTTGATATTTTGAGCGAGGCGTTTTAATGCAATGCGGTCTGCGCTGATTATAAGACCAAATCCTGTTCAAAGGCATGCGGTCTGCGCTGATTATAAGACCAAATCATGTTCAAAGGCATATATTTTTCTAAACAGAAGCATGCACTTGAAAAATGAATGAAAGAAACTCACCATCGTTGGCAAGAACACAAAATTAAAAAAAAAATTATGTCAAAAAAATAAATAAGGGGAAACTACTTTATTTTCTGCTTTTTAACAAAGTTAACAGACTTGTTCCGGTTCAGACATGTTTAAACGCAAGTAATAATATCAAGTGTTTACATTTAGACGCAAGTACTATCAACACAGCAATTTTTTTTAAAAAGTATAGCAATATGGTATGGAAATGAAAGAGGATGAAAAGCTTGTTTTTATGGTGTAATTTTTAAAAAAAAATAATGTCGTATGAAAAAGTTATAGTCGTTTTAAAAATGAGGGTGGAACTCAACCATTGTGGGTTATACCTATTTTGCCATTCTCCTCCTTTTTTAGAAACTCAACGTATACTTTTCCCCTTTCAATCTCATCCATTAATTTATTTTGATCAAACACCCAAAATACTTCTTACACTTTGTACGTTAAACTACTTTTTACACTAAACTTTCTGATAAATAATAAACATTCTAGATTTACAACACTAAACATCTAAACAAATACCAGACTTTGAAATCAGAAACCCAGAGAAATTCAAGACTTATATGACCTTCACTATAAATATTGGTCTTCTTTAATAAACAATAATAAGGCTCAAACAAAATATTTCAAGACTACTCGGAGTCTTTTGATAAGAATACATGTAAAAAACATGAAAGAGAGGGAAAGTTAAATGTATATAATTCTTGGTTACTAGGTTCGATCCATCCAGAGATTGTTGCTCTTTTGTTAACTTGATATTTCAGTTTTTTTTTTTTTTTTTGTTTATATCGTAAAATAAGCATGTAAGGTAGAGGGTTTAAGTTTTGCAAAATACATGTATAGGATGTATTTAAGAATACGTTACTTTGTTGTTAATGAAAATATATATGATTGGATTGTTAAAGTTAAACATAAATAACATTAAATATAAAATATTAACTTTAACTTATTCAATACCAAATCAAAACATTAAATGCCAAACAAAAACATTCAATACCAAATTGAAATATCAAGTATCAAGATAAGTTTCTACTATGAATTACTAACTAGGATTCTATTACCCCGTGCTTCGCGGCGGGAGCTCCTGTTGCATTGAGGGTTTGAAGGACGTTAAAGATCGCGTGTCGTTGTGGGAGCTTCTGTTGCGTGGAGGGTTTCGTGGACATAAAAGATAATATTAAGTGACTGTTATTCTCTCGTGGGTTTCAAAAAATACTCACGGCTAAAAGCTAAAAGTTTGGTGGTTAAAGTTTGAAATCCTAAAAGCTAAAAGTTTGGCAAAAGTGCAATGGAAGTTTAAAAAAGTTGGGTGGTCAAAGTTTGAAATCCTAAAAGCTAAAAGTTTAGTGCTCAAAGTTTTAAATCTTAAAAGCTAAAAGTTTGGTGGTCTAACTTTGGTGATCAAATTGGAAGAAAAAAAAGTTAAGCTAAAAGTTAGTTACCAAAGTTTTAAATCTTAAAAGCTAAAAATTTGGTGATTAAATTGAAAGAAAACAAAGTTAACCTAGTGACCAATAGATATATATAATTGTTAGAGGGAGAGAAGCCTCAAAAAGCTACACCATATTTTTTTTTGAACGGCCAACAAATTGGAATCACTCACGGAACACTAGAGTATCATCGTGCTACCAGTGTTGCCACGCGATCATATTCCACCACCAAGTCACCAATTCAGGAGGAAACTCATAATTATGAGAAAACCCCCTTTGTGAGATTCGAACCCAGGACCTTATGGCCCTTAAGTCTTATCTCACCACCAAGATACCACTAGGCTATAATGCCTTGGGTAAAAAAAGCTACACCATATTGTTTCTGAGTTGTGCAAAGTATGTGCAAAGTAAAAAGAGGTAGGCCAATAGCAATTCACTGTTTAACCGTAGCATCTTCAATATACATCTACCAAAAACAAAGTAAATTTTTATTTAAATTGACTAAAAAATACTTTTAGGCTATAGGGTATGCTTGGTGATGGAATGTCGTAGGGGTGAAGGAGAAAGAGGGTGGAAAAGAGGTTGATGTGACGCTAAGGTGAAGGATGATAATGTGGTGAGATCTGGTGATCATAACCCATCTATAACCTATAATAATAACTTATAATAAAAGAATTGAACTTTGATGATGTGACATTCAATGGAGGCTTTAACCCCTCCTTGAATGTGCCACATGACATCATGTAGGATTTTTTAATTTTTGAGTTTTTTTAATAAATCTATATATATTATAATTATTTTAGGAAAAGATAAGAATTTAAAAACAAAATTAAATTTTTTCTCTAATGTTTCCTCCCATAACTTTTAAACGTTAATATCTTTTATATACGATATTTTTTAAAGAAAAAAATTACACAAAATTAACGAGCGTTTTATTATCTTTCCAACGAGTACCATAGTGCTATATAAAAACGGAGAAAAAAAAAACAACTATTTTTGTGGGGTTTTGTTTTCAAATATATTTTACCATACTAATAAATCACAAACGATAAACATAACTTCATAGGCAGAGATTCTTTTTTTTTATTTGAATATGATAACTTATGGCAGAAATTTGTTTAAAATAAATAATAATAATAATATTATTATTATTTTTCATTAATCATGTATTGGCAAATCATTAATTATGTTGTCATATTAGATACTAGCTTTTATTCCGGGAGTGTCCCGGGGTTGAAAAATATAACCATTCTAATAATACTAATACTAATAGTAATAATTATTACTCTTGTAGTTAAATAAATAAAAAAAATAACCTTGCTATAAGGTGACATCATGTGTTGCAGTGTTGCGCGATTCTTTCTCATAGATTCTCATGATGAAGTATATCTATCCATCTTTAGAAGAGTAAAATTCCAATGATAGCATGGCGATTGGGCTAAATTTCAACATTGTATATAAGAACCTGGTTTAAAAGAAAAAACATGATTAATGAATAACCTGAACACTTTGTGTTTTTTTCCTGTATGAACGAAACCCAATAAAAAATAGTCGTTTTTTTCTCCGTTTTTTATATAGCACTATGGTACTCGTTGGAAATATAATAAAACGCTCGTTAATTTGGTGTAATTTTTTTCTTTAAAAAATCTCGTATATAAAAGATATTAACGTTTAAAAATGATGGGAGGAAACATTAGAGAGAAAAATCTAAATTTGTTTTTGAATTCTTAAAGAGATTAGGGTTAGATAAGTGTAGGAGAATTGATGAAAACAAAATAAAAAAATAAATTATAAACTATCACCTCAACGTGCCACGTGGCACATTCAAAAGAGGGTTGATGCCTCTACTGAATGCCACCTCATCAATATTCAATTCTTTTATTATAAGTTATAGATTATAGATATAGATTTTATTATGTTATATTAGATATTTCAACCCCGGGACACTCCCGGGATAAAAGCTAGTAGCCTAATAAACATATACATATTAAAACACTAGCTGATTACCCCGGGAAGGTCCCGGGGTTGAAAAATTTAATATGATTTAATAAAAATGATAAAAAAAGAAAACTCAAATCACGAAAAGAGTAAAATTCGAATGATAACATGACGATTGGGCTGAATTTCAACATCGTAGATAAGAACCTGGTTTAAAAGAAAAAACATGATTAATGAATAACCTGAACACTTTGTGTTTTCTTCTGTATGAATATAACCCCACAAAAAATAGTTGTTTTTTTTTCGTTTTTATATAGCACTATGGTACTCGTTGGAAAGATAATAAAACGCTCGTTAATTTGGTGTAATTTTTTTATTTAAAAAATCTCGAATATAAAAGATATTTATGTTTAAAAATTATGGGAGGAAGATAAGAGAGAAAAATTTAAATTTGTTTTTAAATTCTTTTTTCCTAAAATAACTCAATTTAATTTTAGTAATTGAGAATTGAGAGATAGAGAGATAAATTTAGAAAAATACTCAAAAACACCAAAAACACTCAATTATTAAGCCATGTGGCACTCTCAATGGGCATATATGCTTTCTTTTATATATATACTAGATCTTTGCCCGCGTTAACACGCGGTTCACCAACGTACAATTATTTTGAGCGGTAAAACATATAAAAAATATAGTAGAAATATTTTATTAAAATTTAAAAGGAATACATATGTTATTCAAATATCACTAAATATTTCCTTATACGCCACATTTTTTGTTTTAGTCTTGACATTCCCAGAAATCTCATTTGTATAGTTTTACCGTTCAAATCTATGGAGGGTATGATTTAGAAAAGTGTTAACTTTAAGGTAGAAATAAAAAAAATGTAGTCTATTTATTAAACAAACAACAAAGTTTAGGGACGTATCAGCAATTAGAATCGTCTTTGCCAATTAAAAAAGCGCCTAACACCATGGCGCCTCCATTTTAGACAACCAGCGCGTGCTGTACACTCGCCCTCATAATCTTTCCATTTCTCTCTAGTTGGCAGGTTTATGATCCAAACACACATTTCCTACTTTGTTTCTATAATAAGATCACAAAAATAAACTGTCGTAAGGACTTGCGTGCGGATCACGCAAATAGTTCACGCGTTCTGGATGTCTTTCGTGATCCGAATACACTCTGACATGGGACAATTTGTCTTCATTGCATTGTTGGATATATGTGATCTGCTAACATTGTATCCATTCTGTAATTACAGTATGCAAACATCTTATAAGAAGTAAATATAAACAAAAGCTGAATAACAATGTGCATTAGGCAAACGTCTCGCAGCAAGTACCTGTTGGATGGCACTCATTAGCGTCACCATACGAGGAGAATTGACCTTTGCATGACTTGCTATCTGTTATGTATATGAAAAACATTATAGTTAGTAGTTATATAGAACTTAGAAAATAAGATGTTAATGTAACAGTATAAACCTCATCAAGTTGGACCAAGTTTGACCAAGGACACTTCATTTGACCAAGTTTATACCAAGAAATAGCTTGAGAGTGTCCACCAGACTCGCAGTAACCAATAAACCTATAATGCCTGTTGCAGAATACATTTAAAAACACAATTAATTGGCTTTGATGAAACTTTTGTAAAATAGAACAAACTGTTACAAGTAGTACATGCCATGTGGTGCCTTTCCTCTGTTAAGGCGTATTTGACTTTATGTAAGTAAGATTTAGATTTGAAAGTTCTAATGATAACCTAAGTGACAATATACTTAAAATGTTTAGCATATTTATAAAATGTAATCTGTATTTATTTTTAAAACTGAACTTCATTCAAACACGCCGAACCCTCAAAACGGATATTTTAACCAGCCAAAAAACATAGATTTCATGGCTGCAAAATAAAAGCTGCATTTATGTAATTATTTGGTTACCAAAATAAGTTGCAGCAAGTGTTGGAAAAGAAATAATCAAGTAATATTAATCTTAGAAGTATTATCAAACTGTTGACTTCAGAAAAGTCAAACGACACAGAAAAAACCATATTTTTATCAACCACAATCTGAAACAGGTCTGGGAAAACAGAGGTAAGCGATTCGTCACCTAGCCACGAGTCTTTCCAAAACCGAGTAAGCTTCCCGTCCCCAACTTTAACTCTAAGCCGATCATGAATCCGAATCCTGAATTTGTACAAATCCTCTTTGATCCCACTGATGTCTTTCCAAACGCCCGTAATCGTCTTTTTACCTGCCCATAAACTTCATTGAATACCCAACAACTAAAAGCAATAAAAAAACACGTGAAGAGTTAATGGATCTGAACTGTTGCTACTTGCACCAAAAAGACCTGTTTGAACTCGTTACTTGACCCTGCCATCTTGACTCATATATTACAATCTATTTATTTCTAATATTTGTTAATTAATTGTTGGATGGTATTTTTCTAACTTCAGATAAAAACTGATTGTAGAAAGCTTTTCACACCTCCTGAGACTTCTATGCTGGTGTCCAACCTATATTGATACACCTGATGCAATGAAGACTGGTGTATTCATCTGGACATGGTTAGTTTTTATGCACGTCTACACCTCAATTGGGTTTTAAGGCTGGATTGGATGTGGTATTGTATCCTGCTCGGTGTGTTAAACAATCATTCATGAGCAGCTAGCCAGCTAGTTTTCACAAATGTTACCATTGTTGCGCCAAAAAATACAACAGTTGTACTAAGCGTGCCACTGATGCAGTACCTGAAAAACATTTCTGTATATCAAAAAAAGTTGATACTTATTATGGGAGATGTGTATTTGTTGTTTTCTTATAAATCAAGTGTATTCCGATATATATGTGAAAATTATCGACATTCCATTACAATTAATTAGTTTTTAATAGTAGCAGCATTGTTGATGATGCATAAATTTTTAAGAACATAACACCTCATGATGTGCGGTTAATTCTCATAACTAATATTTCTTTGTTGTTGGTGCATAAATTTTTCATCGGCTATATTTTTAAATCATTGGTGATCATGATTGCTGGTAATGTCAAAGGAATGAGAGTCATAAATGGTTAGCATTTAAATAAGTTCAAATGCATATGTTTCATTTATTAGTTTTCAACTATACCAAGAACAAAGCAAATGAAGGTTCAACTCTTGAAAACCAAAAAACAAACCTAATCAACTCATGATCATACGAGCTTTTAGAAATAAACAGTTGAAACTTTGATGTAAATATTAAAGATGTCTAACTCCCATCCCAGCTACACAGTAAAATATATGTTTTAGATTGAAGATTTTCTCAAAAAAATAAGGGCTCTAAATAATTAAACATTGAGGCTGTACATCGATTCCTTTTAACCAGCAGCGGGCTCTAAATAATTAAACATTGAGGTTGTACATGCTTCATGTTCCAACATAGGCTAGCTAAAATTACTCACCAAATGTATCGAAAGCATAATTTCCTAAAACCACAATTGTTTCATAGTAATATTATCAACCAAATCAATTAATATTTATAATATACAACAGTTACACGCGATCATACCTGTTACACGTGTAGTACTCGTCATAAGGTGAACTTTTTGGTAGCCGAAATACGCGCTTCTGCTTGAGTTTGTTTTAAAATAATCCACTGATCATAAGGTCAACTGTTGAAGTTTGTCACAATCCACTGATCAGTCGACTGTTCGGTACTTCAGTCCACTGTTCAGTTCTCCTGAAAAATGTCGGTAATTAGTCCATCATACTATATAAACTAACCACGTTAAACATCTTATTTTATTGGGCTTCATATAAAATTCAAGAATGACATCACATTAAATTGATAACATGTTTACACTACATACCTGTTGTGTTAGAACATCTAGTCATGTAGCTATGTTGGCTATCCTCTCAAGAACAATACAAATATATTGTTTCTTAAAAAGAGCAGTAACAAAATTAGTGATTAGATTTATGAAAGTGATACCATTTAATGGTAGCTTTCTAGATATACATCAATGTCTTTCTAGAGTAGTAACCAGACATCTTTATACATGTATAAGTGATCTAAACATCGGACCCTTATAATTGAAATATATTGTCTTTTCATAAAGGCTATGCAAAAGCGGCTAGTAAAAAACAGGCTAATCCAACCAGTAATGGTATGTCAATCAAATGACTAAGGGTCTGGTTACATGTCCAAGTCCAGTCAAGTTTTAACAGCTTTGCATCTTTATAGAACATTTCATTTATGAAAATATGAAAATTGTATTAAAAGAAAATCACACACACATGGTTCATGGAGCTAAATTTTAAAGTTAAAATAATGTTGGCAAGAGTTACCAGTAGCCAAAGTGTGTCCATTCGATGAGAAGCATAGACCATTGATGGAATCCCCATGACCTTTTAAAGTGTTCAAGTCTAATGGGTGATGGCGCCTGTTCAAATCCTACATCCACAACCATTAGTGATATGAGCTGAGATTAAATTAGTACCAAATCAACAAACAACTCCAAATGACACTATGACAGTTATCTTACAATAACTTTCCGAGTTTTTCTGTGAAACGATAGTGCTTATGTATGTCTACTTATTTCAAGACGAAATAAGATCGAAAGATTTTCAGATTGAAATGGTCTGACCATTGAAGTTAATAACCCCTAAATTGAAACCTAAAAGCATAACAATCCATTCGTAGCTTTATTAAAACATCAATTTAACCATAAATCGTAACCTTAAACATAAAACATAATTCGAAATCTAACACTTAAACCACTATAAATCGATACCTAAACCATAAACCCCTAAACTGAAACCTAAAAGCATAACAATCCATTGGTAGCTTTCTTAAAACATCAATTTAACCATAAATCATAACCTTAAACATAAAAATAATTCGAAATCTAACACTTAAACCACTAATCAGTCTTAATAAATCAAACCTTAAAACAAAAATTGAACAAAAAAATCCCTAAATCGATACCTAAACCATAAACCCTTAAATTGAAACCTAATAGCATAACAATCCATTCGTAGCTTTCTTAAAACATCAATTTAACCATAAACCGTAACCTTAAACATTAAACCTAATTCGAAATCTAACACTTAAACCACTAATCAGTCTTAATAAATCAAACCCTAAAACACAACCCTAAAACTAAAAAAATTACTAAACCTAAACAATAATTACACATAAAATCAAGTATTCAAAGGTAAATCATTAAAATCAGTTAGAACAGAGACACAAAAACGTTAATCAAAAACGAAAGATTAATATAGAATGATAACAGAAAAAAAAACAGAGAAAAGAGAGAGAGATGAAGAACGATTAAGTTGACATAAGAATGGACCTTGGAGAGGAGACGAAGAACACACTTTTGGATGGTCTGATTCGTTTAGGGTTTGCCTCATTTAGGGTTATGTGAGAGACAGTGATTATAAATGAAAGAAGATTTAGGAAACTTAATTTGATGAAACGTATGAAAGAAGATTTAGGTTGACTAATTTAATTCAATGTTTTTTGATTTAAAAAAAATAAGAAAATTTTATTAATTCTCTCAATGTGCCATGTGGCATCACCAATGGAGGAGAGATGATTGCTAGGGGGGTAAATGAATGACATGTGTCAAAAATTGCTTCAAAATATTATATGTATCTATATATTATAATATTCCAAAGGGATATATCCTACATGGCACTCAATGAGGCCATTCTCCCCCTTGAGATGCCATGTAGGATGATATATCCTACATGGCACTCAATGAGGTCATTCTCCCCCTTGAGATGCCATGTAGGATCCATGTGGCATCATGTGTTAAGAGATAATTAGAACGAGTACCATAGTACTATATAAAAAACGGAGAAAAAACGACTATTTTTTGTGGGGTTTCGTTCATACATGAAAGAAACACAAAGTGTTCAGATTATTCATTAATCATGTATTAAAAGTCATTAATTGTGTTATCATATTAGATATTTTATTATGTCATATTAGATATTTCAACCCCGGGACGCTCCCGGGATAAAAACTAGTAGATATATATATATAGATTAAGCATGCCGGCTAATATTAATAATTTTTCTTTTACAACTTTAGTGATTAACTAAAAGACAAAACATAAATACTTTGGATTTTGTTACAATTAAGCTAAAATAATAACTACCATCATCAAATAATTGTTTTTTATTAGTAAAATAAATTAATATTTGTGACGTCGATGATTCTGATTGGATTCTTAGACTTGAGAGAGTTGACCCAGCAAAGCACATGTGAATCTTAACAATGGTTTCCTGGAAACAGCAACCGCTATTGACTTTCATGTGTGAAAGATGGCTTCATCTCTTTGTCTATAAGTACACATCTAGACATCAACCTAAATCTCGTATCACAATCGCTTCGATCAGTTGTCTGTTTGCTAATCGGCGGCTTATCAGATTTTTGTGTCGTAATGGTTAACGATAGCACCATGGACGCGCATAATCAACAATATAATAACAAGGTATCTCCTCCTCATCCTTAGTAGATATCAGTTTTTGTATAATAGTTTAAGTGTAGAGTTTACCATATCGATAACTCGCTATACTCATATGTTAACATGTATACTTTGAAAAACTAATGTATTTTTCATCTTAATTCTTATAACTATATTGGTTTTACTTGGCCTTGTTATCACAATTTACATGTTTTCCTTTTAATTTGAAAATGGGTTGTTCGGTTGGTTTTAAGGGTGATAGATTTGATGAACTAACGTGTTGAAAATGCACAAGACAACTCTTATATATTCAATTCAAAGATATTGTTGGCTTACTTAAAACCTATAACATGAACTTTCCTCATTAAAGCAATTCACCTAAACAAGTCAACCAAGCTAATAGATTGTAAATACGTTGTAATAACCAAGTTTAATGAGTTAACAGGTTATGTTTAATTACGTAGGTTAAACATCTCAGCCCAAACACAATCCATATCTAAATGGATTGAACATGCTAACCAAAGTTACACATGGCACCTACAATTTGATTATTTACTTGAGAATTGTGAATCATAGATGGTCTCAATACACCAATGGTACATAGAGGTGCGCAAAAAGAACCATACCCGAGGGAAAACCCGAAACCAATTATTTTGGTACCCAAATATTTTATACCTATAACCTATCCCGATTCTACCTGTAGGATATCAATAGGGTACACATTTTGAACTCAATACCCATACCCGATTTATACCCGAAAATACTCAAAACTAATTATTCCTTATACATTATATCAATTTTTTAATACCAAATAGAATACCAAAATTTTTAAAGTATATTTTTGTGTTTACTTTAGAATTTTTATATTTAATATCTAAGTTTTTTTTTAAAATACATATTATAAAGCAAATAATTTGTACTTAAGTGAATTTAGTTATTGCAATTTATTTTAATTATTTTTACAAAGTACAAACCAAATTTAATTTTTAAACGAATTTATTTTTGTGTAAAATAATAATAAAAAGACTATCTTTAAAAGCTTGGTATTAATACCCGGTTATACCAAAACCCGATTATGCCCTACTTGAGTACATATGATATGGTTTTTCTCCTTAATACCCGATCTAAAGGCTAAAATCTATCCAGTTTCTCTCAATACCCAATTTTTCATTACCCAATCATACATGAAATCAACTAATATACCCGAATCGGATATTAAGAAAACCCAATTTGTCCACCTCTAATAGTACAAATAGATTCTTATATGGAGACTTGTAGATAAGAGCATTTCCATTAGCTCATCCATAATGGTATGAGTATGATCTCTATATATTATATAGAGTGGGTATAAGTGGTTGTAAATAGAGGAGAGAGAAAATATTTAGAGGAAACACTGTTCACCAGTAAATTTGAAGAAGACACTGTTCGTCCTCCATAGTTTTTTAATATTTTAAATAATGGTTGGGAGTAGAGGAAAGAAAAAATGTAATGATAAAAGTATAGAATAAGTATTATTAAATAGAAAAGGAGAGAAAGTAGTAATTTTAGTGTAATTATAAAGATGAAGATGGAGTAGCTAATATGAATGCTCTAACCCACAAACTATAACAGTGAATGTATTTTCTATAGAAAATAAAGGCATTAGAGCATTCACATCCCCTTCACCAAATCTCATCCATCAAATTACACTAAAAATCACTACTTTAGTTTACCCTTAAATTTTCCCTCTCCTAATTAAAATAATAATACTTTTTTCATACTTTTATCATTATATTTTCTCTCTCATCACTCACAACCACTTACAAAAATATTAAAATATATATAGAGTTGAACAGTCGTTTTTCATATATAGAGTGGAACAGTGCTTCCACCACATATTTTCTCTCTTCTTCACTCACAACCACTTACACTCACCCCATATAATTTGGTGAACAAACTCACATACATTTGATGGACCAAATGTGAATGCTCTTAGACATTAGAAAGATTCGGCCCACCACCAACATCACTATCATAACACATACACAAAACTATATCAAATTAGAAGGCTTCGGCCAACCAAGATTTGGATGAGTATTTGGTACCGAATACCGGTACCGTACCGATATATTCACTACCCAGTTTCCAAAAATTCAGTATCAGTACCAACACCATACAGAGAGAACATTTGTAACAAGTATCAGTACAGTACCGGTACGATACCGAAAGATTCAATACGGTATTTGGTACCCACTTTTCCGAAAATTTGTTATCCGTAATTTCTTAAAGGTATTATTATGGTACCGATCTCATCCCTTGACACACACATCGATTTAGGCGGTTTTTAGTTTAAACAGTAATCAAACCATTAGTAACGGTTTTTATTATCCATAAACCAAAACCAAGTTATCAAGGATCCACACCAAATCTAATCAAATCAAAATGAACAGTAGTTATGTTTGGTTTCGTTGTTAGGTTAGTTCTGGCATAATTTTGGTTGACAGTTGCATTAAGCAAAAAGATAAATAATTACACAATTACTTAGAAAACTTTTAATACCATGTAAAACTGTAATATTTTCTTGTTTTGTTATATAACCAGGATTAAGCGAACAATTGGTCCAGTTTGTTATCAGACAGTTTTTTAAACCAATCCATAAACTAAATCGCTTTGTTGGGTTTAAAATAGAAAACCGCTAGCTCAAAAGGTAAAAGTTTTACCTTTTGAACTAGCAGTTTTCTATTTTAAACTGCTAACTGATGACTGATTCAGCCTGTTTTATTAATTTGAACCATACCGAACACCCCTAAATTGCTGAGAACACTGTTCTCATAACCAGACCGGTCAGACTAGGAACCAGGTACATAACCGATTTTCTGACGGTGATATATATGAACAGGTTGACAACAGAACTGAGAAGGAGAAAGCCATCGACGCCTGGCTTCCAATTACCTCATCCAGAAATGCAAAATGGTGGTACTCCGCCTTCCACAACGTTACTGCCATGGTTGGAGCCGGAGTTCTTAGTCTCCCTTATGCAATGTCGGAGCTTGGGTGGTCAGTTTTCCTCTTTTTAGCATCCCTTGTTCATTCATTATAATGTTTAAAACACTAAACCAAACCGTACCATATTTCAGGGGTCCCGGTGTTGCAGTTCTAGTAATATCATGGATTATAACTCTATACACATTGTGGCAAATGGTCGAGATGCACGAAATGGTACCTGGGAAACGATTTGACAGGTACCATGAGCTCGGGCAGCATGCTTTTGGGGAAAAACTCGGTCTCTACATTGTTGTTCCACAACAGTTGATTGTAGAAGTTAGTGTAAACATTGTTTACATGGTCACTGGAGGAAAATCATTGCATAAATTTCATGAGTTAGTTTGCAATGAAAATTGCAAAGACATCAAACTTACATACTTTATTATGATCTTTGCTTCGGTGCATTTTGTTCTGTCGCATCTCCCGAATTTCAATTCCATATCCGGAGTCTCGTTGGCTGCAGCCGTCATGTCTCTCAGGTAATCCCAAACGCCACCTAATCAAGTGACCTATTTAACAAAAACTTATCTAAAAACCCCCTAATACCTAACATTATTATCACAATGCAGTTACTCTACTATTGCATGGTCAGCGGCCGTGAAAAAGGGTGTACAACCAAACGTACAATACGGGTACAAACCTAAGAGCACAATTGGCACCGTGTTCAACTTCTTTAGTGCACTGGGTGATGTGGCATTTGCATACGCGGGTCACAACGTGGTGTTGGAAATCCAAGCCACCATACCATCAACCCCAGAAAAGCCATCAAAGGGTCCTATGTGGAAAGGAGTGATTGTTGCCTATATAGTTGTTGCCTTATGCTATTTCCCGGTTGCTCTTATTGGTTACTGGGTGTATGGAAACGAGGTTTCAGATAATATTCTTATTAGTTTAAATAAGCCAACATGGCTAATTGCCATGGCTAATATGTTCGTTGTGGTTCACGTTATCGGTAGTTACCAGGTGAGATATTGTTTACTTTACCGGTGAAGTTTATACGGATATTTAATTATTTAATATTATCTGAAATATTAATCCTTTCTATGTAGATCTATGCAATGCCTGTCTTTGACATGATTGAAACAGTGTTGGTAAAGAAGTTGAACTTTACCCCTAGTTTCATGTTGCGGTTTATCACAAGAAATCTATATGTTGGTAAGCAAACTAGATTATATAGACTGATAATTGGTTGATTTGTGTGAGGTGGCGAGATGGGTGAGTTGGATAACGGGTCAAAACAAGCGTGCCTTGAAACGGGTCATTTTTTTGGTTTTGGGCCGGGCTTTGTTACTATGGTCGGCCCACAAACATTCTTTTGTCCACGTATATATATCTTCAGATAAAATGATTTAGGAGGTCTATGCATAAAAAGCACATTGTCTATTAAATCATTTGACTTGTTCCCATTTGACCCGTGTGAGATAAAACACAATCCTAATTGACCCATTTGTTAACCAACCTATTAACTATCTTCATTTGGTTGCAGCATTAACAATGTTCATAGGCATTTGCTTCCCGTTCTTCGGGGGACTACTTGGATTCTTTGGAGGTTTTGCATTCGCCCCAACAACATACTTCGTAAGCAACTTCATATTTTTCCTAATATTCTTTATATATACACCTGATTTACGGTTCTAACTTCGTTCTTTTTCGTTCAGTTGCCTTGCATAATGTGGCTGTCCATAGTCAAACCCAAAAAGTGGAGCTTGTCTTGGTTTACTAACTGGGTATGTAACTATTTATCATCTAATATCCAACAGAAACATTTTGGTACATTTTGATCCAATATTAACATCATTTAATGAATTTCAGATATGTATTATACTTGGAGTTGCTTTGATGGTTGTATCACCTATTGGCGGGTTAAGATCGATCATTGTTCAAGCCAAAGACTATGAGTTTTTCTCATAAGCATCAAGGTGTATACATGGTCGTGTGTAGGATTTAGCCTGAATATAAGTGAAAAAGATTCATGATGATACTAAATGCTATTCGGGACAGTTATGGTTGGAAAGAGTGTTCATAAGGAAGAAAGTGGCGGCAAAGGAAATATCAACAGAAATTTCAGTCTTTTTATCTGTACTTTTTTATATCTGAAGTTGTGTGTGCATAAATTTATAAATATTTCTACTTGTATTTGTAGAAGTGAGTTGTACCCCAAAGATTATATCTGTTACTTGTATACTATAAAAGTTTAAAGCTAGTGTCTTGATCAGCTTCTTGTCTAAATATCTTAAAAACAGTTATTATTTATATTGTAAAATGTTCTACTTATGTTTCCATTTCCCTTTAGAAGACACAAAGACCTATTTTTCTCCAATTCCCATATCACGCAATTCATTTGGCGTTTGGTTTGCGATTATGAATCATTATGGGTATAGGCTTAATGACATAATGAGGATCGACATTGGTTTTCTAAAGGTATGGAGGATTCCCAACTTTACGGGTAACATGGTTTAGAAAAATCGCGAGGTCTGCAAATCATGTAAGTGAGGCGTTGCTCTATGTAGTATGTACAACCAAATAAGCTTTATCTACAACCAGAAGCTTCGTCTATCAATTTGTTTTACATATCAACCTTTTTATCAATAAATCATTCAGACGTTTTTCATCTCTTTGTTTTCGTATCATCCTCCTACATACCCTAATTTTGACCGAAAAGTAGGTTAGGCGTTTTTCAAGTGGCTCATCGTTTAAAAAGATAGTAATAACCAAATTTCCTCAACCCGTACTCTTAAACCAAATAACCCTCAACTTAGCAACATACTTATGAGTTCTGTTATTTCCACTTCAGGAAACTAATACAACATACTTGGGGGGCATTTGGTTCACAAAATTGCCTAAATGAAAGTTAAAAGTTTCCATTTTAGATAAATAATGTAAATTTGGCCAGGTTAAGAATTGGCTGGATATAATATTAAACATAAGAAACATCTGCAACAGAGTTTATGACCTGGAATATAAAACAACTAAAATAATATAATAACTATCATGATCATATAACTGTTTTTTATTAATAAAATAAGTTATATATTTGTGACAGGGATAATTGTGATTGGATTCTTAAACCTGAGAGAGTTGATCAAGCAACCACTATTGACTTTAATGTTTGAGAGATAACCTGATCTCTGTCTATAAATATACATCCAGGCACCAACCCAAATCTCATATCACAATCCCTTCTATCAGTCATCTGTTGCTAATCGTCGGTTTATCATAATGGCTAACGATGGCACCATGGACACACAAAATCAACAATATAACGACAAGGTATCTCCTCCTCCGTAACCATCTATTTTTGTATAAAAATTGGTGTCGAGTTTCTTTTTCTTGATGTGGTGTTTATATGTTTTGAGTTGCCATCTTAATTCTTATAGCTATTATGGTTTTATTTGGCCTTTTTAACGGGTTGAATGATGTACAAGACGATTTATATATTTATTCATGTAAAAGACATCAACTCTAACTTGGTACAAGACAATAGTAGAGGGACAGATGTAGGCAAGTGGATCAAGGCGGTGGTTGTGAATCCACCATGCACACGGGTTCAATTCCCGTCGTTCACCAAAATTATTATTCTTTTTGTCCTAAGGTTACCTACTTTTTAATAAACTATTTGCTACAAAATGATTTTTTTAGTGAACAAGTCAGCTTCCTCCTATTTTTTTTCTTTTGTAAGATGAAGAAAGTAATTCTATTTTCTCTCCTGTTTACTACAACGACAAAGAATCAAATTTCCCTTTTTCTACTTGTTCTACTGTAGAATAAATGGGTTTTTCTTCTATACAAGTCAAACATGTTGATAGGTCGTAACTAGGCTGTAATAAACAAGTTAAACGAGTTAACTGGTTGTCCTGTTTACATAAGCAAGTCAACCCAAACACAACCTGATATTAATAGGATATGTTGCAAGTGTTAGACACGGCTGACGGCACCTAAAATCTGATTATTTACTTATCCTGTTTGTGTCATGTTAAGAATTGTGAATCCTGAATGGTTCCAATATTAGATAACCTCAATAGGATGTTTACTATTGTTTTGATTGTTTTGCTTAAACCGTAAATCAAACCATTAGTAACAGTTTTTAATCTCTTAACGGTTTTTAATCTCCGCAACCTAAAAAGAAGTTATTGAGAATTGAAAGTGAATCAACCAAACAGTTGTTACGGTTTGATTTCATGAGTGGGTTACCTTTGGTACTGGTTTGGTTACCTGCTCACCTGCAACTTCTAGGACCATGTAACATTATAACATATTAACTGACATGCATATTTTTTTAAAGAAAAATAACAAGTATGCAAAAGGAAAAATATTTTATGCAACTATACAAGTAAAGAGAAAACTTTAAGTTCTATGTAATATTGTAACGATTCCTTGGTATTGTTATTGGTTTTGTTATATAGCTAGGGTTAAGCAATCACTTGCTCCAGTTTGATACCAGACAGTTTTCTAAACGGATCCGCAAACTAAATTGTCCGGTTTGGTTTGAAGGAAAAAGCCGTCAGAATGTCTGCAAAACCATCCGATGACCGAATCCACTCGTTTATTAACTTGATGAGTACTGAAGACCCCTAATGTTAAGAACACTGTTCTCAGGACTAGATCAGACCGGGCGGTCAGACCTGAAACCAGGTATAACTGAATTTCTAATGGTGATATAAACAGGTTGAGGACAGAACTGAAAAGGAGAAAGCCATCGACGCCTGGCTTCCGATTACCTCATCAAGAAACGCAAAATGGTGGTATTCCGCCTTCCACAACGTTACTGCCATGGTCGGAGCTGGTGTTCTCAGCCTCCCATATGCAATGTCGGAACTTGGATGGTTGGTTTCACTCTTTTTAGCATCACTTTCTCATAATAATGTATAAAACCATAAACCAAACTGTATAAAATTTCAGGGGTCCCGGTGTTACTGTTTTAATAATATCATGGGTCATAACCCTATACACATTATGGCAAATGGTCGAGATGCACGAAATTGTACCCGGGAAACGATTTGACAGGTACCACGAGCTCGGGCAGGAAGCTTTTGGGGAAAAACTCGGTCTTTATATCGTTGTTCCACAACAGTTGATTGTAGAAGTTAGTCTAAACATTGTTTATATGGTCACTGGAGGAACATCATTGCAGAAATTTCATGATCTAGTTTGCAACGACAACTGCAAAGACATCAAACTTACATACTTTATTATGATCTTTGCTTCTGTGCATTTTGTTCTATCACATCTTCCTAATTTCAATTCGATCTCTGGAATCTCGCTGGCTGCAGCCGTCATGTCTCTCAGGTACTTCCAAACGCCCTCTAACTGAATGACATTTCTTAAAACGCGTATTAAAACACCCTAGGCCATACAGATGTAAAGAGCCTAGTCGCTTTTGGCAACTCGAGATTGACTCGTAAATGCTTGAACCTAGCCAAGCTTAAACGAGCTCGAGCCCGGGCGGGGCCTAAAAGTAAGCCCGTTAAACAAACAAGCCCAGACCTGAGCCTAAGCTCCATGCATTGAGCTTGGCTAGGCTTGAGAAGCTAAATAAACCTATCATAAATATAATAATTTTGATGCAATATAAAAGATATATATTACATAATAACTAATTAATTTATATTATTATTATATATATATATACACACATATTATATATAATCATAATGCATATAAGAATAATTATACATGTAAACAAATAAAATAATTAATAAATAATAAACGAGTACGAGCCGAGTGGAGCTTGAAATTTTTTCACAAGCCGAGCCCGGGATATTGAGCTCCAAGTTTCACGAGCTCGAGCCGGCTCGTTTACACCCATGTGTAGATACTAACACTATTCTCAAAATGCAGTTACTCCACTATTGCATGGTCGGCCTCCATAAAAAAGGGTGTACAACAAGACGTACAATACGGGTACAAAGCTAAGAGCACAGTTGGCACCGTGTTCAACTTCTTTAGTGCACTGGGTGATGTGGCTTTTGCGTACGCGGGTCACAACGTGGTGTTGGAAATCCAAGCCACCATACCGTCAACCCCGGAAAAGCCATCAAAGGGTCCTATGTGGAAAGGAGTGGTCGTTGCCTATATAGTCGTTGCCATATGCTATTTCCCGGTTGCTCTTATTGGCTACTGGATGTATGGAAACGCGGTTTCAGATAATATTCTTATTAGTTTGAATAAGCCCACATGGCTCATCGCCATGGCTAATCTGTTCGTTGTGGTTCACGTTATCGGTAGTTACCAGGTGAGTAATTAACTCTACAGGTGAAGTTTATACCGCCATTATTAATATTATATGAAATATTATTCTTTGCCATGTAGGTCTATGCAATGCCGGTCTTTGATATGATTGAAACACTGTTGGTGAAGAAGTTAAAGTTCACCCCTAGTTTCATGCTTCGGTTTATCACGAGGAATGTATATGTTGGTAAGCAAGCTAGATGATACAGAATTACAGGTTGATAATTAGTTATGATTTGGGTAGAGGTAGCAAGATGAGGAAGTTAGGTAAAGGGTCAAAACTGGTATGCATTGAAATGGATCATCATTTTAGTTTCGGTCGGGGTTGGTATGGTCAGCCAACAAATGTAGTTTTTGTCGATTCTTAGAAAGTATTAATTATGAGATAGTATAGGCATAAAAAACAGACTTTGTGTGCGACTTTTAATTCATTTGACCCGTTTAAGATAAAACAAAGTCCTAATCGACCCGTTCGCTAATAAACGGATCAAAATTGCCATATCCAGATTTGCAAGGATTAGGCAACCTATTAATTTCTACGTTTGGCTGCAGCATTAACAATGTTCGTAGGCATTTGCTTCCCATTCTTCAGTGGACTACTTGCATTTTTTGGAGGTTTTGCATTCGCCCCGACAACATACTTTGTAAGCAACTTCATCTTTTCCTAATATTCCCTACATAAACACCTGATTTGCATTTCTAACGTTGTTCTTTCTTGTTCAGTTGCCTTGCATAATGTGGCTGTCCATAGTTAAACCTAAAAAGTGGGGCTTGTCTTGGTTTACTAATTGGGTATATAACTATTCTATCATCTAACGTTCAAAAGATATATTTTTTGGTTCATTCTGGACACTTGTTAACATCACTTTGTGAATTTCAGATCTGTATTATACTTGGAGTTGCTTTGATGATTGTCTCACCTATTGGCGGGTTAAGATCGATCATTGTTCAAGCCAAAAACTATAAGTTTTTCTCATAAGCATCGAGCCGTGCATTCGTATGTAGGATTTAGCCTGAATATTAATGAAATGGTTCCTTGTTTGTGCGTCTATATGGTGTGTTATTTGTCCCTACTATACGTTTTCACCAATTAGTTGTTTGGTAGCTTACTAAGAATATTTTAGTACACTATGATTTTCTGTTGTTTTGTAGTAGCCATATGTCTCTATATATGTTTTATTTGCCTCTTATGTCTGCATATGGCTTTGGAGATGGGGTCTCACTGGATGCAGTCTCTTTATCCCCGGACATAGAGGTAAGACTTGCCTACAACCCAACCTCCACAGTTCCCAACAATAGCATATGGCTATGTGTAGGATTCCGCTGAGTATGGTTGTTGTGTTGTATAAGTGAAAAGGCTCATGATGATACTAAAAGCCATTCGGGAATGGTTACGGTCGAAAAGAGCGTTCATAAGGAAGTAAGGTGGTGCCAAAGAAAATAAAAACAGAAATTTCAGCCTTTGTATCTATATAAAATTTTTTATATTTAAAGATACTGTGTGTGCATATATTTATAAATATATCTACTTGTATTTATAGATGTGAATTGTACCCCAAAGTTGATAAATTTACATAAAAACTAAAAGTAAAGCTAGTGTCTTGATCAGCTTCTGGTCTAAATATTTTAAGTATAACTATTATTATTTATATACTAAAATGTTCAACTTATGTTTCCATTTGTCTTCAAAAGAGACACCAAGAACCTATTTTTCTCCGATTCCATATTGTGCAATTTACGTGGCGTTCGGTTTGCAGTTAGGAATCACTATGGGTATAGGCCTAATAACAGATCGACGGAGGACCGACACAGGTTTCTAACAGTATGGAGGATTCCCAACTCTATAGGTAATAACCGCATTTCCTCAAACCCATATCCTTAAACCAAATATACCCTCAACTTAGCTACAAACTTCTGATTTCTTCAAATTTAGGAAACTAACTGATTACTTATACTTATTGGGCGTATGGTTCACGCAATTGCCTACGTTATAAATTATAAGCTGCTACACATAAAAAAAATCTGCACCTGAATTTATTTCAGCTATACCTATGTTTTGCTTTGTATGAATCTATCACTAATTTAAATGTTTCTAAAATAGAACATCATATTCATCTTTCCCTTTCGTGTCCAGAAAATACGTATGAAACATTTGGCGTTTACAAAAACGACATCAAATATAATTCCTAAAGACATGTTTGATTAAGATCCTTAAGACTTTATGACAGATTGACAGACATCCTGCTAAATAAAGAATAAACGGCCAGCAAAATTGTCTTATATGCACAGATTTTCTCAAGCAACCTACTAACCTAGTACTTAAATAACCGCATCTACCCCTCCAATTTTCTGTTTCATCGTTCCTGGATATCATCTTCATTGCAAAAAGCATGGGAACTCAATAATATACAAACGATGTGAAGTCAAGATGTTTTGATGTATTTATAATTAGATCCAGAATAACCCTAATTTAATAAGAAAAATGTCGTTAATATAATAATATGTATCTTTATTGCCTCCATATTCATCTGATAACAGGATGAAAAGATGACAGAGCAAAAAGCAATAGATTTGAAACATTACCATCAGTCACTAACAATAAGATTGATAATAGCACTACAAAATGAACATAGCCCTCCATGAATTCAAATTGCAATCAAGTAATGTGACAAGAAATAGTTCAAATATTCAAGAATCAAAAGGAACACCAAATGCATATGAACAGAATATACATTTGTTTATAACCCCACTCTTCTTTCAAATTCTTCAATTCGGAGTGTGTGTGTACACACCTAATAAGTAACTAGTTGCGCCACGTGTCACAATTTTGTAAGCCCAAAAATTCTTTTCACCGCTTTTCTTATTTCACTCATTCATATTCTATCTCTTATTTTTGTAAATATATGTTTATCTCAAAATATTTTTTTCTACTAATATTCTGGTTAATTTCATTCGATAATTGTGAAAATTACATCAAGATAGCGGGCAACAAGTTGCGCCGCCACCCCTTTCTGAATGGTGAACCCTAACCTACTGAAAACAAAACGTCCCCACCCCCCCCTTCCCTGAAGTCGAGACACTACTATGAATAACCCGTTGGACCCTGGTCAGGTAAAAGGTAGCTTCCAATGCCAGGGAGCCAAAGGTGTCAAAATATCATTTCAGAATTCTAAATCTTCATTCTTAACTATTTATAATATTGTCTTTCTGTTTTCTTGTTCAACCTTGGTAATACTAGGGTTTAGCCTAATGTTGTAATCAAATAGTTTAAACATTAAAAACAGATTAATCAAACAACATACAAACAATACAGCATATAATTGACTTTAATTTAATGCTGAAATTGTCTCTTACCTCTTATAAAGTAATAATCTCAAGATAAACCCTAAAAGTTGCATGAACAGTAGACTCTCATCGTCTTCATATCACATCTTGCATCAGCATCCCTAAATTCACTGAAATTCTACACAGTAGACACTCGTTATTGATTTAATTTGATGAGAATTCTAAACATAAGCAAAAGTAGTAAAAATAAAGAATTATACCTTCGACTTGTGTGATTCACACGGTTTCAATCGAGCAATTGCATTTCAACCTAGAATTGTTCAGGATTTTTGAACCTACCTGAACAGGAATACATAAGTGTCTGTTCGGTTTTTGTTCGGTTTTGATTATTGCGGTTATGGAAAATGGGAAAACGAAACTGTAACTGAATAGTTAGGTATTGGCCATATCTTAACTGTAACTGATTGGTTAAATCCGTTTTGGTTATTTTCGGTTCGCCTGTGAGTTTTTTTCGGTTGTCGTTTATGCTCACTTGATACTTGATTTTTGTGTATGTGTTTTTGTCTAAAAACCTGTTAAACAATTTCCAATACGTTTTTAACGGGTTAAAGTTTTAGATCAAATACAAGTGGATTTAGCATGCTAAATGTACAAATAATTAGTGTAATTTTGCTAACAATAACATATATATTAGAGTAATTATCGTTACTAAAATTCATTTAATGTAGTGTAATTACTCTAGTTATTTGTACTCAGAAAAAAAAAAACCGTATTTGTACCAAATCTCGTCCGAGGTTTTGCTTTAAAACCGGTTTCTCATGTACTTGTTATGAACCGGTTTTAGTTTCGGTTAATAACAAATTTTGATTATAAAAAACGATTTTCCTTTATGCAACTCGCTTGGACCAAAGGGAAGGTAAGTTAAGAGGGTGTTTGGGTAAACTTTTTGGGGACTACTTATGACTTTTCACAAAAAGTTATAAGTAGTCTTGAAAAGTTATACCTCCCTTACTTTTCAAAAACTCATTTTGCTAGTTATAAAAACTTTTAAGTAGAAGTTTTTTTTTTTTTTTGAATGGCAAATTTCTCTCTCCCCTATTAATTATTCACCCTTTTTTTTTCCTGTGAGGGGGATCGAACCTTACTCCTCTTTTATACACTTCATTTAACTTATCAATTTTTTGAAAAAGTAATAAGTTATAAGTAGGTGAAAATAAGGAGAGCCTAAATGAGTATGGAAATTTGAATTGGGCTGGGAAAATGGGCTCATTTAAGAGGCCTGGCATTAAATTTTAAGTAGCCTAATTTTATAGAGTCTGTTGTTTCTAATAATGTACTAAATTCTCGCCCATACTTTCTTCTCCAATTAATTCAATGGATAAGATCATAAGAATATATTTTCCAAGTCATCTAGTGATATTAGGACTTGTTAGTTTAGTGATATCAAGATGATTAGTAAAATGTGTTTATCTTCAAGTGATTGAGGGTTTTTGTTTCATGATGAACATTAGAGTAGATTTAGAAATAACCTCTTCCCTTTAATTGAAGGAAACGTTTAACGCTTTAACCAATTTTGACACTAAGTCTCATTTCCCACACTAGGGATCGAGTGATTTGGGATTAGAGAGGTGAGACTAGGGGTGGGGGTGGAGACATCTTAACTAGCCCGATTTATTGAGGGTATTGAAAAATGTTTAGTTGAGTCGACCTGAAGACAAATGGGAGTGGGGTTGGATTTTGAAGATGAATTTTCGGTTAAAGGGGTTAAAAATGCATTGATCGTCTTACTCTTCCGAATGGTGTTCATTCTATGAGGCGGAATACATTTGTGCCTAAGAAGGTGAACATTCATGGCGGAATACATTCGATTATGTATTGGTTAGAGCCTAGCTCTCTTATTAAACCAAAAAAGGCCCTCGATGAAGCTATCATTAATACGCATGGTGGAATATTTGGAGAGCTTGCGATGAAGAAATTTATGGTCGCCGTGATGGAAATAAAGATATTTACTTAATTCTATATTTTTTATTATTTCAATTTTTTCTTTTGTGGTGTTCTAGTCTTAATAATAAATCTAAAACTGGGTGGACCGAGTAGTTAAAAAATCGTTTCTTTCATGTAACAGGTTTGTCTTTTTTTTTTTTTTTTTCTTGGGTTAGTGGTTTGCTAACCAGATGTTTGGTTTTATAAAGTTCACCTTTTGATATAGCGAAAAATACTTGGAAGATACAACCAACCAATCAACTTTGTTGGATTAGCTAAAGTTAGAATGGTATTGCTAATTTCTCATCATTATTTACATGATTTTTCTTCCTTATCTATATTGTTTTAAACTTTAGTATTTATGATTAATGTGATAACTTACTATAATATGAGAAAACCTATAAAATTTCTTAAAGTTTTGCATTCTGGTAGCCTGTATGATCAAAGAAAACCAAGTATATAGGTATAATTAATTTGTTCATGCCCACAAAAGGCCCTGGATAGTATAAGACTATAAGTAACCCCTAACGTTAAGAACATTGTTTCTGACCAATTGGACCTTGAACCTGATACAACAACCAATTTTTTATGGTGATACAAACAGGTTGACAATGGAGCTAAGGAGGAGAAATCCATCGATGCCTGGCTTCCGATTACATCGTCCAAAAATGCAAAATGGTGGTACTCCGCCTTGCCCAATGTTACCGCCAGTCTCTCTCATTCTAGCATCTCTTGTTCATTATAACGCGTGTAAAAACACTAAACCAATTCGTAACAAATTTCAGCGGTCCCAGTGTTGCAGTTCTAGTAATATCATATATTACAACTCTATACGCATTATGACAAATCGGTCGAGATGCAGTGATGCGCGAAACTATACCCAGTAAACAATTTGATGGGTACCACGAGCTTAGGCAGCATGCTTTCGGGGAAAAACTAGGTCTTTATATCGTTGTAGAAGTTAGTGTAAACGTTGTTACACCCCGACTATCCCCTTACACTATTCTTTCAATGCAGTTACACAATTATTTAACCTGAATATAAGTGAAAAAGGCTCATGATGGTACTAAAAGCTAAAAAAAATATCAACATATATTTAAGCCTTTTTATCTATACTTTTTTATAATGCTATTTATATACTACAATGCTAGTACCTTGAGCAGTTTCTTCTCTAAATATTTTAAGTATGGTTATTATATACATACTGACATGATCTACTTATGTTTCCATTTGTCTTTAGAAGAGACTAACAACCTAAAAAAGTGCAAGGCGTGCACATCACTTATGTGAGATTGTGAGGCATTGCCCTATGTACAACCTAATAAGCTTTATTTACAACCAAAAGTTGTCTCTCGTATGTTTTACAAATCAACGTATTCATCAAGTAAACCTTTCATAAATTCTTCGTCCCTTTGGTTGTTTTTACATATCAGCAGCCTCCTACGGACCCTTATATTGACCCAGAAATACTGACATGAGGCGCGCCTCAAGCCCCTGGGGCGTTTTCCAGCTCGCCTCGCGCCTCAGGTGGCTTTATAAAATCAAGATGAAAAATAACCGAATTTCTTCAAGACCCGTATTAATCCACTTTAGGAAACTAACCCAACCTACTTAGGGAGCGTTTGGTTCATGGAATTGCATAAACGTTAATTAAAATTTGCTATTTCTAGGTAAACATGTAAATTTGGGCAGGTTAAGAATTGGCTGGATACATTGCTACACATAAGAAACATCTGCAACCGAACTTATTTCAGCTATACCAATGTTACCCAATGCAGTCTTCTGTGGTATATGACAAGATTTGCTTTGTATGCATCTAATACAAACTCAAATGTTTTAAAAATCGAACATCGTATTCATCTTTCCCTTTCATGTCCAGAAAATATGTATGCGACATTTGGCGCTTACAAAAAAGACATCTAATGTAGTTTCCAACGACAAGTTTGATTAAGATCCTATAGAATTTTTAACAACCAGCCTGCTAAATACAGAATCAACAGCCGGCCGAAATTGTCTTATATGAACAGATTTTTTCAAGCAACCTTGTACTTAAACAACCGCATTTAACCCTCCTATTTTCTGTTTCATCTCTCCGGGATACCATCTTCATTTCAAAGAGAATGGGAACTCAATATACAGACGACATGAAGTCAAGCTTTGACCCAAAAAGTCAAACCGACGATACACCTGATTTTGTAAGGCTCTTAAGAGGCTATTCTCCCATATTGTTTTGAGTATCTTATTAAATGTCAAGCTAAAGTAGCTTGTTATATAATAAATCAGATGCACAAAAAGATTATCAAAGATGTGTACTTGATGTGTCAATAATTAGATCCAGTATACGCGTAATTTTTGAATAACAGAATATAAAAAAGGTCATTAAAATAATAACATGTACCTTTTATTATGTCATAACAGGATGCAAAGACAGCAGAGCAAAAGGCGCTAGACAATTGGCTTCCAATTACTTCATCAAGAAATGCAAAATGGTATTATGCAGCTTTCCACAATGTAACTGCCATGGTTGGAGCTGGAGTTTTAAGTCTGCCGTATGCCATGTCGAATCTTGGATGGTAATACTTTTACAATAATAAATACAAGCCAAATAATAATTTCAAGTAAAGCACACAAGATTTTCGATCACGCCATGTATTTTCATAACAAACTTCTTTTTGGTAACCGTGAGAACTCGTTACCAGAAAACTCCCAGGACCCATCAATACCTTGCTTACTGATATTATTTGGTAAAATGTGGCTTGCGCTTGGCAGGTGGCCTTCAATAGGGTTAAAGGCAAAAAAAAAAAAACCATTAAAAGGGATGCAGTAAAAAAAAAACAGGGTCCAGCAGGTTATTCATAGTAGTTTCTCGGCCCCGGGTGGGCAGGGTTACGTTTTTAGTAGATTAGGATTTGCTATTCAAAAAGGGGTGGCGGCGCAGCTTGTTGCCCGTCTGCCCGTTAACTTGATGTAATTTTCCTTGTTCTGGAATGAAAGCAAAGTTAAAAATATAAAAGTAAATCTTCATTTAAAAGAAAAATACTAACTGGAGACATTGATCTTATAAACAGGGGACCTGGTGTGGTAATACTTATTCTGTCATGGGTAATAACCTTGTACACACTATGGCAGATGGTAGAAATGCATGAAATGGTACCTGGAAAACGGTTTGATCGGTACCATGAACTCGGGCAAGAAGCATTTGGTGAAAAGCTCGGGTTATATATCGTGGTTCCCCAACAATTGATCTGTGAAGTTGGTGTGAACATAGTTTATATGGTCACAGGAGGGGCATCATTAAGAAAAGTCCACAATACCGTTTGCGACACTTGTCCAAAGATCAAATTAACATATTTCATTATGATCTTTGCTTCTGTTCATTTTGTACTGTCTCACCTTCCGAACTTTAACTCTATATCCGGTGTTTCATTGGCTGCTGCAGTGATGTCTTTAACGTAAGCGTTTACATCCCTCTCATTGTGATTAACGATTACTTAAAGTTATACTTGTTTTATTATCCAACTAATGGAAGTGAGTATGCTAAACAGTTACTCAACAATCGCCTGGACGGCTTCTATTAGCAAGGGGATGCAAGAAAATGTGCAATATGGGTATAAAGGGAAGAACCCAAGTGAAACCACCTTTAATTTCCTCAACGCTTTAGGTGACGTGGCATTTGCATACGCAGGCCATAACGTTGTGCTGGAGATCCAGGCAACAATCCCTTCAACACCCGAGAAGCCTTCCAAGAAACCCATGTGGAGGGGGGTGGTTTTGGCTTATGTTGTAGTTGCTTTGTGCTATTTTCCGGTTGCTCTAATCGGATACTATATGTTTGGAAATGAAGTGGCGGATAATGTTCTTATTTCGCTAGAGAAGCCTAAATGGCTTATTGTAGCTGCTAACATGTTTGTGGTCATTCATGTCATTGGCAGCTATCAGGTATCATCTACCAATATTCTCACTTTAATGATTTACATTCTTCTAATAGTTATTCACTAGTGATCCCCACGGCTTGGTTTGGCCAATCTAATGGACTTGGTTTGACGGCTCAGGGTCAAACCAACGAAAACCAGTTTGCTGGTTTCGTTTGAATGTTTCATTTTTCATGTAAAAGCACATCTAACCATTCATGTCTGGGTTTTAAAAAGCGCGCCTAGGTGCAGCCTAGGGCGCCTCAGGGCTTTGCGCCTACCCAACTTCCTAAAGGCGCGCGCCTCAGGCGCTTTTTGGTTAAATTTCAGTCGCTTTTCACCCTGATGCGCGCGCCTCACGTACATAGGGTATTTTTTATGCATAAAAATGTTGTACCTTGTTGTTTTTGGCTTGTACATATAGGTAAAATCACATAAAACCTTATTTACAGCTATATTTTGGGTAAATGAAGCTAAAAACTCATGGGATATATTAAAAAAATTATATAATTAGTGTTCACTTCGGGTACAAAATCCCACGCTTTTTGCGCTTCGCGCAATGCGCTTGGACCTCGTTGCTTTTGTGCGAGGCGCGCTTTTTTAAACCAAGATTCATGTTGAAATGAAATAACATAACAATTAAAAACAAACCATACTACGAACCGAGTATTATTGTAAGAAACTTCTATAAAAAAGATTGATCAAGAAGCCTCATGGTTAATAAAAAATCAGCATTATTTCGTAAGCTTTCGCATATGGTGCTTATTAATTTATTTTTTCTTTTTACAGATTTATGCAATGCCAGTTTTCGATATGATTGAAACCCTGTTGGTGAAGCAATTGAACTTCAAACCAAGCATGATCCTGCGTTTGTTCACGCGTACTATTTATGTAGGTTAGTAACAACCTCAAACAAGTATAACGCTATATGCAAACACATTTTTTGAACTTATATCTTTAAATAAAGATCATTGACCTTTTTTTTTTAAATTTGTGTTCAGCATTCACAATGTTTGTTGCAATAGTCTTCCCTTTCTTTGGAGGACTCCTTGGATTCTTTGGAGGCTTTGCATTTGCCCCAACCACTTATTTTGTAAGAATATCTTTAACATCAAACACTTTACTAATTATAACTTATACGCGTTTTTTGGGATTTCTTAGACGCTTAACGTTATCTTATGTTATTATCTTTGTTCTTACTAGCTGCCATGTATAATGTGGCTTGCCATTTACAAACCAAAGAGGTTCAGCTTGTCTTGGTGCACTAATTGGGTAGGTTTGAGACCATAATGTCTACTTATAATCTATAATTTCATAATATTGAAGCTACTAAAACTTATATTTTTCGATTTCAGATTTGCATATTTCTCGGTCTGTGTTTGATGATTCTATCTCCAATTGGAGGGATGCAAAATATCATAAAGAATTCCAAGAATTATAAGTTCTTCAGCTAATCATATCTCTGCAAAGTAAACATATAAATAACAGCAAAGAGGACCCATGATGGGGTTTGGCTTCTTTGAACCATCATTTGATTAATACTATCTTTTATTCCCTATTTCTTTGTATAATACAGTTAGTACCCTGTTTCTTTGTGCGGTTTCTTTTTCTTATTTGATATTTTTTGGGTTCTCTTAGTTATCCATTTCATTTATGTTGCATCATATGTTCAATATATTACATGTGATATCCGGCCCCTGATAGCAATATATATTGCCTGCTTTGCCTACAAGGAGCTTAAGCCTATGTTTTTTGTTGGCCGAGTGGGGACTTCCTAGCTCACCATCATGGAAGTGCCTACTACACCACACTACACTTGGATCTACACATTTACAAAGCTAATCCCTCTGGTACCTGACAGAGCTAAGGGGGCTTCAATCCTCACTCTTTATCCTCATCTTCGTCAAGGCTAACGGGGCCTTATTTAGAAGGGAGTTGCCTAGTGCGTTAAGCTATGGTATCTTTTATTGTATCTGATGGAAAAATATCACTAGAGAAATTCGATAGAACATAATATAAAGTATACTCACTAGCTCAACAACCAAATTCAATAAAACAAAGTAATCCAAACATCATGATACAAAGAACCAAGATCATCAATCACATTTTCATTTCATCAACAAGTAACAATTTATATATAATCATCTCTAATATATTACACCAACCACGTTAACCACCCTACCTAACTTTCTTCCCTTTCTCAACCCTAACCCCTCTTTCCCTATACAACTCAACCCAATTATTCAAAACCCAAACAACACTAACCGAAATCGCCAACACAACCACACAAACCCAAGAAACCCAAAGCCACTTAGGCACAACACCATCCGCAACACCACTAGCATAAAAAACAACCATTCTATAAACAAAAAAAGGCGCCGCAAACCCCCTAACAACAAAATAAACCCCATAAAACAACGGAGACATTTTATCAAACACTTGGTGTGCAACTTCCGACTCCCCTCGTTTCGCCCCCGCCAACGTCCAAACATTTTGCAACAAACTAGTAACCTCCGCCAACACCAACAAAACCAACACCGAATACGCACCATGACACGTGAGATACCTACAAGTTAGAAACACAAACAGGGTAGCTAAATGATGACTAATAAACATAACATCTGTTGGGTAGAATAATAAGTAGTGAATAAGGTCCATGATAAAATACGCAATGCTGTATTCTAGAACGTGGTTTTGGAATTGGGTGTTGGGTGATGCGTAATTATGTGTTGGGTCTAAGAAAATAGCGATTATTGCGAGTATGGTTGCTGGGGTTCCGTGGGTTATGGAGATTAAGCAGCTGGCAGCTTCGGGTCGGGTTTTGGAGGTCCAGGAACGGAAGATGAGGAAGTGGGCGAGTAAATAGATTGTTAGGAACATTGTGAAGAATATAGGGAGAGGTGATGGTGGAGAAATTATTAAGGTTTTGATGTCCATTGTTATTATTATTATTATTGTTTTTTTGGGTCACAATTGGACCTAATATTATGGTGTGAAGTGAAGAAGATGATCATGGATTGAATGATGAGTGTAAAAGGATTTATAGAAGTGTTTGATGGGGATGATCGGTCAACAGCCGCCAAATGAAGGGTATTGGTCAAACTTGAAAGCTGTTGGGTGATAATTATTTAAGAAGATATGACTGCCACGGGTTTATTCGTCGACGCAGGTGAAAGCGATACCGAATTACTATCTCCATCTCTATAATCTCTCTGTAATTATAATAAGACCATGTGTAATGACAACTGATTTAGGCGTGAAAGAGAAAAAAATGCTCAGAAAACGCCCCACACCGTCCCCCGAGCAACCCTATCCATTTTGAGCTATGTGGGAGCTAGCAAGTTATCACTGACTCGTCATGGTTAGATTCGGGCAACCCTACGTGATTAGTTCATGTCAAGACCAGGGTCAAAGCTACTCATTCTTGTTGTCTACTTTGTCAAGACCAGTTTAAAATGTTAAAACTAAGCACCTAAACCAACCAGCTTGAACGATCCATCCAACCCATTAGAAGATCGGTGCCAAATCGTTGGATTATGGAAACCGCTGTAAAAATGTAAGGAGTATGAAACGGTTTTCTAGTTTATGCTTGTAAATTACAATCAGAAAATACAAAAATCGAAATATATGAGAAGATTGACTGGGTTAAGTTTAAAATCGCATATGTAGTAGCAATGTAAACATGGAAACATAATGACAGACGGGTAACAAACTGCGTCGATAACCCTTTTTAAAAAATGGCTAAATTAAGTCTTTTAAAAACTACATTCATGGTTACATTTTACTTATGTCATTTGAGGACATAATAATTTGATAAATAGTTTTTTAAGTATCTTTAATTATGTTTAACGGTAAAATGACTAACAATGTTCATTATTCAAAATATATACGAAAAAATCAAAATCCAAATCACATCGAATATGAATTACAAATCCGTTTCTGTTTTCGAATTTGTGACTCTTGAACTGATCCAAATATTCGAATTTGAATTAAGAATATATATATTTTGTTTTGTATAAACTCGGGTTTATTCAAATCAACCAAATTTCGAATTCTCTAGAAAATAGATGCATTGAATATGCTTACATGCCTAAAAATAAAGTTAGTATATACTTTAACTCCATATAGACGTCACATTCTCCACTTTTTTCTCTTCTATTTACGTCACTTTAAGGTAATCGTTTCTCACCCACTAACGGCCCCTTCAAAGTCCACATAGGCTTTAATGCCTGTTAGACCATGATAGTGGTTCAAGTGGGCACGTGGATTCATATCTCATATTGCGTCATCTCATGCTAACTGGACGTTGATTGGACAATAGACAAAGTTCTCGCTGAAGTCACTTGACCCTGTTGTGGTCCAAGTGAGCTCCCCCCCCCCCCCCTCAAAATCCAAGACAAAATCCTAGATAAAGCCCCGTAAGTATGTTCACCTTGGTTCGCTCGTGCCCCCGCTCACTCCACATCGTTGTGGTATACTGGTATTCGCGAGCCATGTTGATATTTAGGTGGCTCGCCCCCGCGCATCCGATCACAACACACTGTGTTATCCCATAACGCATCCCAGGCGTCAACCCCCAATTCACCTTCTTCATTAATGCCTTCTTTTTTATTCTTCAAACTTTGACACTGTTGTCTTTTTGGTTATTTTGCCATTATAAGTTGATAAATTGCTTCAAACACTATTTTGGGATGTTTTATATCCCTAAATTAAATTTAATAAAGCAAAATGACTTTATTTTTATATCAATTATGTGATAATCTTAAAAGTTAAACAAACTCCAATTTCTATCACTTATATTATTAAAAGTAATTGCTTATTGAGAATTGTTTATAAGCATTTTTCTAACACAGTTTGAAAAGCCTGTCCTAGAAATAGAAATACCTAATTTTAAGCAACCTCCTAAAACTAATTATTTGCATATTGTATTTCAATATAGCAGCCAACCACTTTTTGAGACGATTGAAAAGTTTGTTCAAACTGTTTGTCATATCATTTGGTAGTGAAAACAAGTCGTTTTCCAATAAGTTATCGATTTTAAAAGGATAAATTTCGTATAAACAATATTAATAAGATGCCTACAACCCCAAACACCCCCGAATATATTATATAAGTCAATGTATACACCTAATTCTAGTTAAATGAGTATTCTATGAAAAACCAAAGATAAGATTAATAAAGGGAAATTAGATTTTAAAACCCTGAACTATTGATAATTGATCGTTGACGCACTGAACTACAAAATTGAATAACACCGCACTATACTTTCAACTTATTGGCCTATATCACCCTCAGACTAACCATGGTTAATTTTTGCTGACGTGACATGCTGACGTGACCATTTTTGCTGATGTGGCATGGTGACGTGTCCATTTTTCCCTTTTGCTTCACATCTTCATCACGGGTCAAAGTTCAAGGGGAGCAACTACAAAATTTTACAGGGAGCGCTTGGAATTTTAACGGGTATACAACACTATTTCTTTTTGTTTTTAAGGTGGGTGTCGCCCCCTTGGCTAGACACTATGTCCGCCAACGTTTTAGGGTTATTATTACTCGAGTTCGATAAATATTTTTCCGAGTAACGTAATGTGGTAACGTATAATCTCTTTTAGTAGTAACATAAATTAAATTTTAGTAGTAACGTAAATTTTGTTTTAGTAGTAACGTTTTCGAAAAATCGTAAACAAAAAAAATTCCACTACGCTCGAAAACCTGAGGGACAGCGGACGTGGCCCCTAGCCAAAGGCTAGGTCCGCCACTGTAATTCACTCTTTAATAACCATAAGGACCATTTCTGTCATAAACTATATTTTAAGTATAGGGGTCATTTATGTAAATATTAATAAATTCAGGTGCCGGTTACTCGGTTAGCGTCGCCATTCCGTTGACCACCTGCAATGTCTCTAGTGAACTTCCGATCAAATCTCACACCCCCATCTTGACCAAATCAACAAAGTCAGCCACCACTCCATCATTTCGGTGCACCGCCTAGAACCGCACGCGCCACCCCTCGGGTTAATCTCTACCAAACTGCCTACGACCAAACCGGTCAACATCATTATTCCGTTGACCACTAGAATTGTCTCCGGTTAACACCACCATTGCTCTAATTAGACCACCAGCACTCTCTCTCAACTCTCGGTTACAGGTTCGGTGTTGGGTGACAGTCTTAGGTCAAGAACAGGGAAGTGGGTTGGGTTACTATCTCGATGGATTATCAAGGAGCAGTGACGAGGAGGGAGGTGGGTAATAGATTATCAATGTGAGGGGGATGGAAGGGTGTTTATTGTATGTCGGAGGAAAAAGGTGCACCAGCGACAATCACCGGATCAGAAGAGAAGGAGGAGGAGGGCTCAATGGTTACGTTTAAGAAGAAAGGAAGATGTGGTCGCCAGAGAGGAATGCACAGGCACCAGACTCCGGTCACGATCACTGGATGAGAAGACCGCTGAGGGTTGCTCTCAACACACACAGTAACTGTACAGTAACTGTGTGTGTTTGTTTTTGTCTATAGAAACAAGAAGGGGACAAGGAGGTTTATATAAGTGGGACTAAGTGAGGGGTGTTTGGCAACATGTGCAAGAGCAGGTAAAGGGGGTGTTTGGCCCCTATACTTAAAATATAGTTTATGACATAAATGGTCCTTATGGTTATTAAAGGATGAATTATTAATTTTAGCTTAATCTGACTGGAAAACTTAACGAGTGTTAGTCTTAGAACTTCACATTGTTACAAATTAGAAGGTTAATACCTGAAGATATTATAAAAAAAGTCTTAATGCGTGACATTAAAATTTCACTAAAACCATATGTTGGGACAAAGAGGATTGACGAAACCACCTTTTGATAACCTTGGTCTAATTCATATCTGCCTAAGTATAGAACTGCTGAAGAACAAAAGAAGAAGTGCTGAAAAACAAACACCAAAGTACTGAAGAGTAAAATCATCAGAAGTTCTGAAGTCTAACCAGACATTTCACTGAAGAAATGCTGAAGACAAACTGCTCATCAGCAGTTTGTCACTCATCAGCACTTTGCATCAGAAGCTTCTAACCGACTGAAAGATCAGCAGTTTGTTTATTATATTGTTTTGTTAAAGTCTTGATTTCAAGTTTCGATGTACAGACTGTTGTAACCTTATCTTAGCATAATATCTTTGTTAAATATCTTAGATTACTTCAGACAACAGTTTAGTACATTAGTCTATAAATAGATGAGTTTGTTCATCTATTTTCATATGTGATTTTGTGTAATATCTTTGATCTTAAATTGAAATCCTTCGGGCTTTAAACTTATAATTCCATTTCACATCTGAGAAACATAAATTGCTCTTACTGCTTTATACTTAAACTGTTTATTGTTTCTCATTTATTATTCAGTCAAGGGGGAGTAATAACTCCTCATCAAAGTGATCTTTTAGACCTTTGAACACTTGTATTTCCGCTGCTTAATAACTCATATATAAATCTGATAACACATAAGTGTTCATAAAACTAAGCCACTGATCCAACAATTGGTATCAGAGCATCTGGTTAATCTGATCAAAATCAATCTAACAAATTGAGATTCAGACACAGGCTCAATATTGATATTCAATAAAGGATAAAAGGCTCACTTTTTAATCCATCACTTTAAAGAAGTATTGACAAATCCAAACTTCTTAAAAATGGACCCCTACAATACTGGATCTGCCAACAAACCTCCTATGTTAGTCAGAAATGAATATAACATATGGTCTAAGAGGTTGGCACATACTATTTCCCAAACAAACACTGGATGTTGGAGGTCTGTAGTTTTTGGACCTCACAAACCAGTTGTTAGTGATCCAGAGGGAAAGACTGAAAGACCAAAAGATCCAAGAGAATACACGGAGGAAGATTTCCAAAAGTTTGAGCTTGATGCAAAAGCTTTCTCCATGTTGGCTATGGCTCTCCCAAACGAAATTTATGCTGGCCTTTTACACTGTGAAAGTGCCAAAGAGCTGTGGGACTGCCTAAAAGAGCAGTTTGCAGGAACTGCTGAGGTGATAGCCAACATCAGAGAAATATTGGCTCAACAATATGAAACTTTTACTCACATAGAGGGTGAATCTTTAACACAACAATTTGAAAGATTTTCTTCACTCATCTCTGAGTTAAAAATAAACAATCAGACCTATTCAAATGAGTCTATGTTGCATAGATTTTTAAGGTCTTTACCTTCAAAATGGGAAACTTACTCTATAGTCCTCAGAACAAGTTCAGATTTTAATACCTTGAACCTAACTAGGTTACATGGTAAATTACTAACTTTTGAGAGAGAAATCAATCAAAAGAAAAAGTTGCAGGAATTTGGTAAAACTGCTGATGACTATACTCCGGGTAGCACAGCCTTATTAGGACATGACTCACCATCCTGTTCTAATAATTTTGGTTCTTTTGACCACATTGACATAACAGCTGGGATCTCATCAGATGGATCCTTCCCAGCTTATGACAATGAAGAACTAAGTCAAACTGCTGACAACATGTGTTTCATCATGGATGATTTAAAATATTTTAGCAGTGATGACTTAGAAGAAATGGAAATATTGCACCAACTGGCCTTGTTAAGCTTAAAAACTAACAAATTTTATAAAAGGTCAGGAAGGAAATTTCCAGGACTAAACAACTCAACAAAAGTTGGTTTTGACAAATCTAAACTTAGATGTCATAAGTGTCAAAAGTTGGGACACTTTGCTAGAGAATGTAGAAGCTCTAGCTATAACCAACCAATGTCCTCTGGAAATCAATTTAATCCCTCATATAATAGGAATAATGGAACTCAAGGGAGTGCTCATTTTGTACAGGCACAAGCTCCACATGTTCAATATGTGCCACAAGTACAATATGTTCAGATGCCTGCTCAGCAACAACAGCAGCTGATGCCTCCTTTTCCAACTGCTCAACAACCTGCACAAACTCAACAACCCCCTCAGCAACAAAGCCTATTTACCTCAGGGTATGTTGACTGGAGCAGTCTTCCTTATGACACATCAGAATGCAGTCAGGATGCAGACAATAAGGTCTATGATGTCAACTGGGGAGAACCTGATAATGGCAGAAAGAACTTTGCCTTAATGGCTTTTGAAGGATACTCTTCAAATTCTGCTCTCACACAGGTATCACAACAATCTCTGTTAAAGCTTTGCACTAAATCATGCAAAGAATCTTTTGCTTTAATTAGAGAAACTAATGTGCATTTACAAGGCAAATCCAATGACATGGAAAGAAAATTCACACAAATGAAGTGTGATTTGGAAAGAAAAATTGTTTTGAAAAACAAAGAAATTTCCAAACTAAATGATAAATCCATTGAAACAGAAGCACAAATTAAAACAATGATAGACAGCCTAGGAAATGTCAGACAAGAGCTTGCTGACACCAAGGTTGATTGTGAAAAATGGGTTGAGTCTTGTAAAGGGTATCAAATGTTGCTTAACAAACAAACTGCAGCCAATGTTAAGTTTGGCATTGGATATACCCACACTGAATCACCAACAGATTTCACCCACAAAACTGATAATGATGGGAAGAAATTGATTCAAACTTCTGATATGGAGGAATGCACATCCTACCATCAGAACTTCCTCAAAAAGGGAAGTACTGCAGAAGTTAAAACTACTGACAATAAGCCATCAGCAGTTTCAACTACATCAGGAGTTGAGATCCTGAAAACTGCTGATGACCTATTTCAAAAATCTGATTTTGTCAGTAAATTGCCTTCCAACTCTCTTGATTTATCTAAAAAGAAAGAGAAGGCAAAAGCATGTGAAATATGTGGTCTGTTTAACCACATAACTGAACTTTGCAGATATAGAAAGGTAAATCAGTTAAATAAACATAGACAACAACTGATTGTGGGAAAACAGATTAAACAAGATTTTAAAAATACCTTTTTTCCCAACAAACAACAATCAAACAAAACCCTTTCTAAGAAGAGGCCTTTATCTCAACAAAGGTCATCTTCTCAAAGTTCAATTTCAGAAGTTTCACCTAACTCATCAGCAGTTTCACAAACTACTGAAGTTAAAGATTTGATAAACCTGGTTAAACTTCTGATGACCAAAGTTGATGGTGGAAACCAAAAAGAACCCACCATTGTTCTTAATGACAAATCCATTGCCAAAAAGACATGGATTTCTAAAAATGGTCCACAACAAGCTGCACCTGTTCTCAAGAGCAAACCCAAAGCCAAACTGGCTTGGGTTGCCAAAACTAACTAATTTGCTATCTTGTGCAGAGAGTCTCCAGAGGTTTGAATAGCATATGGTATGTGGATAGTGGAGGCTCAATGCACATGACTGGATGCAGATACCTGATAAACAATTTTATCAGCCAAAGAGAAGGATCTGTGTCCTTTGGGAACAATGCCAAGGGATATGTGCTAGGATATGGCAATGTATCCTCAGGCAAAATGCAGTTTGACAAGGTCAATCTGGTTGAAAACCTTGAGTACAACTTGCTGAGTGTCTCACAAATGTGTGACAAAGGATATTCTTCCTTTTTCACAAAGACAGCATGCAAAATCATATCACCAGAAGGCCAGAAGTTGATAGAGAAGATTATTGAAGATCATACTTTGCTGATTGCCAAAAGGTGTGGTAATGTCTATGCAGTGGACATTGAAAAAGACAAAGTATTGAACAAGACTGCCTGTTTCTTCTCAAAGGCATCAACTTCAGAAAATGATCTCTGGCACAGGAGACTTGGCCATGTGAACTTTAAAACCATCAATAAAGTCACAAAAATGGGCTTGGTCAGAGGTCTACCTTTGAAGGAATATCAGTGCAAAGAACACTGTGTTTCCTGTCTTAAAGGTAAACAACATAAGTCCTCCTATAAGTCTATTGAAGAATAAAAAACAACTGCATGTCTTCAACTACTCCATATGGACTTATTTGGACCAGTCAAGATTATGAGCCTTGGTAAGAAGAAGTACTGCTTGGTCATCATTGATGACTATTCAAGATTCACATGGGTCTTCTTCTTATATTCCAAGGATGAGGCAGCTGAAATCATCAAGTTCTTTATTCTACAAGTAGAGAAGCAATACTCTCTATCTGTCAAAGTCATCAGGAGTGACAATGGGACAGAGTTCAGGAACAAAACTCTGGATGAATTCTGTCTGTCTAAAGGGATTGTTAGACAATTCAGCATTCCCAGAACTCCTGAACAAAATGGTGTGGTAGAAAGAAAGAACAGAACATTAATTGAAGCAGCCAGAACAATGTTAGCTGATTCAGGCCTACCTTTGTATTTTTGGGCTGAAGCAGTCAACACTGCATGTTATGTTCAGAATAGAGTTCTTATCAACAAGAGACATACCAAGACTGCCTATGAAATTCTTCATGGCATAAAGCCCCTTATCTCCTTCTTCAGGGCTTTTGGATGTCAATGTTTTATCCTCAACATCAAAGACTCTATATCTAAGTTTGCTGCAAAAGTTGATACAGGTTATTTTCTTGGTTATTCTCCTTTGAGAAAAGCTTACAAAGTTTTCAATTCAAGAACCAAGATAGTAGAAGAAACACTGAATGTCAAGTTCAATGAATCAAAACACACTCTTATTCTAGCAAACCCTGCTGAATTATTTGATCTTGACAACTTTCATTTCGGACCTGAAAAGACTGTTGAATCATCCAAACCTCCTCAAAATGGTTTTCAAGGATTTGAAGATGATAGTCCTGCACCATGGACTCCAAACACAGTCAGAAAATCAACTATTAAACCTTCAGAAGTTTCAATAGCTTCAACTTCAGGAACTACTGATGAACATTTTGAAACTACTGATTCAGCTGAACCTAAAACTCCTGAAGTTCAAATAACAGCTGAACCAGATATTATCAATCTCAGTGGTTTATTTGAAGAACATGTAGAGCCATCATCCAGTACAGGTTTACAACAACTGATTGAACACAAGGATCATCCATTGGATCAAATCATGGGTGATATTGCATCAGGGGTACTCACAAGAAACCAGCTTTCCAACTTTTGCTTATTCTCAGCATTCATCTCTCAGTTGGAACCAAAGAAGTATCAAGAAGCCCTCAAAGACAACAATTGGGTGCAAGCAATGCAAGAAGAGTTGCTTCAATTCAAGAAACAACAGGTTTGGGAAATCTGTCCCTTACCTGAAACCAAGCAACCAATTGGAACAAGATGGGTCTTCAGAAACAAATCAGATGAGGCTGGTATGATCATCAAGAACAAAGCAAGACTAGTGATACAAGGTTATTCCCAAGAGGAAGGAATTGATTATGATGAAACCTTTGCACCAGTTGCAAGACTTGAAGCTATCAGGTTATTTTTAGCTTATGCAATTTCCAACAACATTAAAGTTTATCAAATGGATGTCAAAAGTGCTTTTTTGTATGGAAAAATAAAAGAGGAAGTGTATGTCTGTCAACCTCCAGGGTTTGAGGATCCTTCTCATCCTGATTGGGTTTACAGACTTGACAAAGCTCTTTATGGGCTAAAACAGGCTCCAAGAGCCTGGTATGAAACACTTTCAAACTTTTTACTTAAGAATCACTTCTCAAGGGGATCCATTGATAAAACTCTTTTCATAAAACATGTTGGAAATCATGTCTTACTTGTTCAAATCTATGTTGATGATATCATTTTTGGTTCAACAAATTCAAAACTGTGTGAAGAATTTAAGAAACTCATGCAATCAAAATTTGAAATGAGTACAATGGGAGAATTGCAGTACTTTTTGGGACTGCAAATCAAGCAACAGTCAAATGGAACATTTATACATCAATCAAAATATGTTAAAGAATTATTGAACAAATTTTCTTTACAAGACTGTAAAACATGTTCCACTCCCATGACACCAATCACACAAGTTGAACCAGATGATCAAGGGAAACACATTGATCAAACCATGTATAGATGTATGATAGGTTCTCTTTTATATCTAACTGCTTCTAGACCAGATATCATGTTTTCAACTTGTGTCTGTGCTAGATACCAATCTGCACCAAGAGAATCACATCTAATTGCAGTCAAAAGAATCTTCAGATATCTGAAAGGAACTCCTACTTTAGGAATTTGGTATCCTGCTTCAAGCAATACCAAGTTAACTGCTTTTTCAGATAGTGACTATGCAGGCTGCAAGATGTCAAGAAGATCAACATCTGGTGGTTGTCAATTCTTAGGAAACTGTCTGGTGTCCTGGCAATCAAAGAAACAAACATCTGTGGCAACTTCAACAACTGAAGCTGAATACATTGCTGCTGCAAGCTGTACTTCACAGATACAATGGCTCCAATATCAACTGCTTGATTATGGAATCAAAGAGACCAAGACCCCACTTTTAATAGACAGCAAATCTGCCATTAGCATCATTCAAAATCCTGTTCAGTTTTCAAAGACTAAACACATTGAAATCAGGTATCATTTCATAAGAGATTGCTATGAAAAAGGCAAGATTGAGGTGAAGCATGTCACAACAGCTAATCAAATAGCTGACATTTTCACCAAACCCCATGATTCAACAACTTTTCAGAGGTTAGTATCCATGCTTGGGATGTTAAACTTAGAAGAAAGTCTGTAAGTGTTTCACTTTTTAGTTCTGCACATATTTTATTTTCACTTACATACTTATCTATCACAAACCTCTGAAGACCAAAAATTTGAGAAAGAGAAAGTACTGATGAACAAATTTTGAAAAGTACTGATGAACAAATTTTGAAAAATACTGATGAACATCAAAAATGGGATATTTTCAAAATGGATATAACTACTGATGAAAATCAGAAGTTAGTAAAGTGTTTTAAAAGTCATTTGCATCAGCAGTTGAAACTGCTGAAGAGATGACTAAAACCACTGATGAAGAAACCTTCTTCTTCAGCAGTTTGACTAAAAAGGGTAAAACAGACTTTTCACTCATCAGAAGTTTGACCTAGTCGGTTAAAAACTTCTGATAAATACCCTTTTCAAACACTTATCCATTCAAAAAGCAAAATTCCCTCTCTCTCTCTCAAATCCAAAGCAAAACCCCTTCTCTAACCTAAAAATTACTGTTCGATCAAAAACAACCATGGCTCTCGTGTTAAAACAGGGACACAACCAAAGAGGCTACTTTGTTAAAGATGAAGCCTGGTCCCAGTATGATGAGATGATTGATCTCATCATGAAATCCCAATACTATGATGCTTTCACCATCGATCCACCCATTCATGAAGAAACTCTTAATGAGTTCTGGGGTAATTCAGAAACGGTGAAGGTGAACAATGAAGTGATTTCCCTCAAATCTTCCATAAAAGGGAAACTGATGGCCATCTCACCAGAAACACTAAGCATCAGGCTTGGTTTGAAGGATTCTGAGGCACCTAAACATATTCCAAACTCAGACATCCATCTAACCATGACAGAGTGTGGTTATCAAGGTACTTTGGCACAAGCAACAGTTTATAAGAAATATTTTGACCCTCAATATAAACTGTTATTTCATTATATTATTATGTGTCTTAGTCCAAAAATTGGGTCAATAGATCAGATGCCTTCTACTTTTCAACCTATTTTTCATTCCATCATAAATGAAACTCCTTTCAAGGCATCAAAATTATTTTTCAATGAACTGGTTTTACATCATGAAAATGATAAAAAGAAATTTTTGTTGTATCCAAGATTTGTTATGCAATGCATAATAAAAGAGCTTGGAGAGGGAGTACTTGAGGGAGAAGCAACAACTTTAAACCCTTTAACTGCTCAAGTATTCTCTAGGCACAACAAACCAGCACTTGTGCTAGAAGATGACCAAGGGGAAGAACAACCCATCCCCAAGGAACCCACATCTTCCAAACCCAAAAAGAAAACTCAAAAGCCTAAACAACAAAAACCAAAACAAACCAAGTCACTGAAAAAGAAAGTTCAGGAAGTGGAGAAACCTGAAACTACTGATGTGCAATCTGCACTTGATAAGGAAGTGGCTGAAACATCCTCTCAGCACACTCCTTCTCCACCAACCAAAAGAAAACCTGTCACAGTAATTTTTCAAAGAAAAAGATTTAAGAAACCAACAACTGTTGACCCTGCTTTTGAAACTGCTGAAACTAACCCTGAACCCATCAAAACTCCTGAACACCAACCCCTCACAACTACTGAACCTGAACCCTCACACACAACAATAGAAATTGCCCAACTTCTCTCAGGACTAAAAGGAACCCATTCACCACATGTCACTCCCCTAGCAACACATCAAATTGGGGAAATGCCTTCAGAAGTTGACATGAATGTGGATCCTGTTAGCCCAACCCAGAGAGATGAGGATGAACAAGAGTTTATAAGCCCAAACTTACAAACTTTTGATACTTTTGAGGCTGCTACTACTCACTTATCACCCAGTGGTGAACCTGAGGACAGTAGTAACATAGCTAAGACCTCAAACTTGGCAACTACTGATGAAGGCCTAAGGCCAGAAGTAGGAAAACCTCAGTACCAAGACAAAGAGGTTCATGAGACTACTAGTTTGGGTCTAGCTCATGATATAACTGATCCTGCCCTCTCTGAGGACACTATCAGGGATTCAGATGATTCCATTAATTTGGTTGATGAATCAAACATTCCACAAACTGAATTGACGGTTGATATTGAAGGTCCTGAATCTAAGGTATCCAAGCTCAAGAAGCTGGTCACCAAGGATTAGGTTAAAGACCACTTAGCCCAAACATCCCCAAAAGTGGCATCTTCAGAGCAATCTGAGGATCACCCAAAAAGCACCCCTTCACCAAAACAACCTACCCAATTCCCTGGGCTCACAAGCATAGACTTGAACCAACTATGCAGCCCAGATGGTCCCCTGTATCAGGCACTCAAACAAATTATTACTGATCAACTCAAACCCTTCACAACTGCTTGGGAGTTAAAAGCTAACAATCAGTTTGGGTTGATCAACTCGAGACTTGCTGAGTTGAACAAGAAAATGGACCAAACACAAGATCAACTAGCAAGGTTGTCTGCTGCAACTTCTCACTCTATTAGGCTTCCAGAAGTGGATGAAGCCAAAAATGGGGAGAAGATTAAGGAACCAACTGAAGTTGCTACTACACAAAGACAAACTCCTGATCCTGAAGCTGATATGCCTAAACAAAGACCAGGAAAAGAAGTAGCACAAGAGTTCAAATTGTCTAAGGCACAAGAGAAAACTACTGAAGAGATTTATCAAACTACTGAAGACAATCCTTCAGAAGTTGTGAAGACTGACAAACCATCAGCAGTTTCATCTCCTAAAACAACATCAGAAGTTTCTAAGGCACCAGAAAGAGAACCTGCTCCCATTCCTTTGCCCACAACAACTTCAACAACTGTTTTAAACCCTACTCCCATCAGCATGTCTAAAGATCTACTGGAAAAGAGTTTGAAAGAGGCTGCAAAGAAGGCAAAAGAAGACAGAGTATGGAACAGCCTAGAGGCTAGAGATGATCTGAACTATCAACAAAAGTTAGTTATGTATCAAGAAAAACTTGATGAGCTTGAGGCTGAAGAGAGAGCACTTGAAGCTGTTGCAGAAGAAAATAAAAGGGCACAGCTTATAACATTCATCACAAAGAACTCCAAATCAAAACAAGTGGCCCTCAAAAGACTCTCAACACAAGAACTTACCAGAAGAGCTCAAATGCTATCTGATAGAATAGCAACAGAAGATGAGAGGAAAGCCAAAAGAGCTGAAGTGATAGAAGAATTAGTGGCAAATGGCTATGGTTCAAAGGCCTCAGTCTCCAAATGGAAAGAACAAACCCTTTATGAGGCTTACAAGAAATTCAAGGCCAAGAAAGTTGCAGAGCCAGAGAGATTTGAAACTCCAGAAGTCCAAACAACTTCTATTGTTAGGAGATCATCTGGTGCACTAAGGAAGCCAGCCACCAAGAGAAAAGCAGAGGGTGAACCCATTGTCAAGACTGACTTCAAAATGATACTCTTAGAAGGAGATCAGTTAGTACATGGTGATTTTGATGTTGAAGAGAAACCCCTCTTAACACAATTCAGAGACAAGGCTACTTATGCTTATCAGTTACAACAATCCATCCAAGAGAAGACACATACAAGGGTTGTAACAGAGCATCACCTGCCCAACATGCCTATCCAAGGTAGTGCTGAACTTCAAGGTAGTCAAGAATCTCACCTGAGAGTCACTGAAATAGAAGACATTCCTCAATCAGGTCAACCTAAGGAAACAAGATTGGTTTCCTATGCCTCTGACTTTGACAGGTCAAAGGTAAATATCATCAAGTGGTCATTTACTGATTCCAACTCAGTACTTGTGACCAGGAGAGACCGTTCAAGTAAGGTCTATAAAAACTCAAAGGAGTTGAGTGTTTTATCGTCCAAAGACCTTCTTACCATTCAACATTTAACACCTGAACTTGGTCCTCTCACTGAGCAACAAAGATGTACTCTTACTACCCGGATGACAGCAGAGATCTGGAGGATACTAGAAGAGAGAAAAGGACAACAATAAAGAATAGATAAGGTTTTGGCTTCATCAATCCAGGGGGAGATTGTTGGGACAAAGAGGATTGACGAAACCACCTTTTGATAACCTTAGTCTAATTCATATCTGCCTAAGTATAGAACTGCTGAAGAACAAAAGAAGAAGTGCTGAAGAACAAACACCAAAGTACTGAAGAGTAAAATCATCAGAAGTTCTGAAGTCTAACCAGACATTTCACTGAAGAACTGCTGAAGACAAACTGCTCATCAGCAGTTTGTCACTCATCAGCACTTTGCATCAGAAGCTTCTAACCGACTGAAAGATCAGCAGTTTGTTTATTATATTGTTTTGTTAAAGTCTTGATTTCAAGTTTCGATGTACAGACTGTTGTAACCTTATCTTAGCATAATATCTTTGTTAAATATCTTAGATTACTTCAGACAAAAGTTTAGTACATTAGTCTATAAATAGATGAGTTTGTTCATCTATTTTCATATGTGATTTTGTGTAATATCTTTGATCTTAAATTGAAATCCTTCGGGCTTTAAACTTATAATTCCATTTCACATCTGAGAAACATAAATTGCTCTTACTGCTTTATACTTAAACTGTTTATTGTTTCTCATTTATTATTCAGTCAAGGGGGAGTAATAACTCCTCATCAAAGTGATCTTTTAGACCTTTGAACACTTGTATTTCCGCTGCTTAATAACTCATATATAAATCTGATAACACATAAGTGTTCATAAAACTAAGCCACTGATCCAACACCATAAGGACTAACAATGTAATTTTTTTTCCAAACGAATTATTTATATGATTTTTAGAATAATCATACTCTTCTCATACATTAATGCTGTTGAAGAAAATTAATTACACCACACAAAGGAACAATTAGTTCTCTTTAATTTGAGTAGTTTACTATGTTTTTGTTGATTTAAGAAAAACATAACATGTTACATAACATGTTTTTTCTTGATTATTAGACTATAAGGTGTGATAGAGACAAGTCTTGGGAGGACTACCTGCCACGTTAGCAAATTCACGGCCCTCCTCTTATGATGACAACATGAAGACTGTGACACCCCGCATTTTCAGGTTAACTCTTTTACCGAACTCTAGTTAATTTTCCATGATTATAGGTGGTTAAACACTTAACTAGGGTTAGCTAGACAAGCGTCTTGAATGTTAGGTAACATTAACATACGTTAAGTGACATTAACGTACGTATATCTAGGATAACGGTTGTCTTGACACACACACGAACCCTATAACCCGAACGTTGGTGATTTGTTGGACATGCATGATTATGTGAGCAATTGAGTATTGATGTATGTGGATTAACACGTGTATGCAAGTTACATGCTTATGTGAATTATTACGAATTAATTAACTTGTACGTAAACGTTATGAAATATGTGCACTCATGATAAACACAACGTGTACTGATAAAATAGTGCTTTTATACATACTAGTATGACTATTATTGTCGGGATGAATCTCGGGAGTTAGTTAGGGCTAACGGGCTCAGTTATCAGACAGAAACCCACCAAAGCCCGAAAGGCTTGGCCCATGAGCCTAACCCTAGCTTATCATTTATAAAAAAAAAAAATAAAGAAAACCCTACTACTACTTGCGCCGTGGGGTTTCATAGCACACACACACACACTTTTGTTCAATCTTCTTCAATTTCTTGCTTGATTCAAGTTGTTTGGGGTGATATCTTGGAGTCCTAAGGAGCCTTGCATTGAAAGGTATAATGTTTAAGAGTTTTATGATTGTTTTTCATGATTGAAAAGTTATAAAAACCCTAAGAACTTGATAGATAAAAATCGCAAATGATGATGGTATGAATATCTTGATTGTTTGTTGAATTGTTGATGATTGTGATTAATAGGAATCATGTCTAGGGTGTATGATATGTAGAAAAATCTGAGATTGAACATGTAAATATGATGGTTATTGTGCTAGTATAAGATTTTTGCATGATTATGGGGTATGGAGGTTGGTTAGGGTTTACATAAGTCATGTTAATGAAGATATTGATTTCTGGCAGATTACTTGTACTGAATTGTGTGGCTGTTATGCGAATGATAACATGGTGATTTTGATTATTTTCTGACTCTCAAACGTAATATATGATGTTAGCTTTCCAAAGAGTCCAAAATCATGCGTTTTGGACCTGTTTTGATATGTAAACATGATTTTTAAAGATTAAAGGTGTAACCTGATTTTCGGAACTGAAAAATGCACCAACTTTAAAGGGCTGTAACTTGAGTTTTACAAGTCCGTTAATTATGAAATTTGGACAGGAGTTGAGTTTTGGAGTATACGAGCTTTTCCAATTGGAATCGCCTCGTTTCGTTGAGTCTAGAATTTTTAATAAATGTTTGAGTGAGCTGCTGTCAACAGCACCGTTTTCTGAAGTGGCTGGAACGAAATGATTTTTAGAAAAATATTGAGGCACTTTTGACGAGAAATAAAAATAGTAGGGTCACGTATGAACATAAAAGGCATCTCTGTAAAATTTTGGGAACTTGTTGAGTTTATTTGATATTTTATAAAAATTGGTTTTTATACTCCAAAATCTGTCCAGAAAACGCAGATTTGCAAATAATCGCTTATGTGACATTTTGAGTGTGTTAATGAGCTATGAGTTATGGAATCCTATATGAATGCATGTGTACATGATATTTACAGAGTATAGATGCCATGATAGGCTAATGGTATGCTACGTGCGATGTGAACTAGTTGTGTTAAAAGCGTTAAATTGATACATCATCTACTAATCACCAACGATTGACGGGTTTGCATGGTTTCATTAAGTCGTGTACGATTACGTGTGATGTCACTTAAAGTCCTTGTGTCAATGCACTCAAACACTTGCAACCTTGTATTTGATAGGTTTTTGGGTAGACGAATAGTCTTCCACACTTATTTCCTGTACGGTTTACTTTAGCACGCAACCTAAGGTGAGTTTCACTACTTTACGCGAAAGCATGTGTCTCAGGTTGAGACAAGGTTAAGTAAAACTTTTCTACAACTTTTCCATCCCAGGTTTTGGGATGCTATGACTCCTTGTGTGGGTCGGGTTTTCGATCTTTACGAGGATCGCACTTTTATCAGTTTTGTAATTTAACTGTCCTTTGTGAACTAAACACTCTATCTTGAAAGTCCTTACTTTTTATTGGGTTAATCGCCGGAGGCGAACGGGGTAGTAGTTAGTAGCGCTATTAGGTTGTGCAGCAACCTCATGCCTGAGGTGCTTGGGTCACGGGCATGAACTTCTGACCACTTTTTCTTACTGGTGTTGATAGACACCAGTGTTAAGGCATTATAACATCTGTATGTTTCCCAATAACCACTGTTTATTTACATCGAGTGGGTTAGCTACCCCTGACAAACTTAAAACTGATGTTACATTTACAACTGTAGAAATTACAACTGTTTCCCTACTGTGAACTCACCAGCTTTATGTTGACACACTTAGTATGTTTTCGCAGGTCGCTAGAAAAGGAGCACATCTAGGTCCATGCATGATGTCTTTTGGGAACTATAACACACTTAATGCTTTCGTACTTATTTCATTTTGGTTTTTGGGCGCGTTGTTTTGCGCAACATATTTTCAATTGTTTAACTGTTTCGCTTCCGCATTTTAATTAAACTTACAGCTGATAAACTTTTCAAAAATAAAAGTGAATTTTATTTTTAAACGAACTAAATGGTTTGGGCATTTAGAGTCGTTCGTATAACTGTGGCTATGAGATTCTGGTGTGTCACGCGCCTCGCGGTAAAACCCCGCAGTGGAAATTTGAGGGTGTGACAGATTGGTATCAGAGCCAATGGTTATAGTGAACTAGGACTTGGAGTCGAGTCTAGTCTATAACTGTCATAGCCTGAGTATTGCATTAGTTACACACATTAGAAGCACATATTTAACTATTGCTCTTGAGATGGTATACTAAACCCTTGTGTTGCAGGAAAAACATGTCTTCCTCTTCTAACACTAACTCTGAACCAAATTCCCCACCTTCGGATAACGAAATGGAGAAAAAGTGGGGATGGTACCCTGCATTACTAAACTACACCGTGGAAAAGTATGAGGTGCCTGATGATGTTCCTGAAGTGAGAGACTCGTGGAAAAAGACGTTTGCAGGTTACGTAAGCTACGTGCAAGACAAGATGAGCGATGTGGTCGAGGCGGGACGCAAACTGGAACTTGTTTGGGGTTTACGAGACAACCTGACTTACAAATACTCTGCTTTGGAAGAACGTGTCAACACTCTAACTAATCGCCTCGCTGAGACCAGGCTTATTGTTGAGGAGCAGCAGGAGCAAATACAGCTCCTGATGGCCAACCAGCAACCTCCTGTGATACCACAGGAGGAACAACCTGAGGAGGAGCCAGAAGAGGAACCTGAAGAAGACCCTGAGGAGGAGGAGATTGAGCCTTTGGAGATTGATGAAAGTGACGGCGATGATTCGTGCACCACTATGGACAGCGACTGATCTTTATTTTGCTTACTATTTTATATGCTACTATGTTTTGACTATTATTAAGTGACTTTGTGATTGAGAACCACTTTGGTATTTCGTTGAGACACTACTATTTATGACATTTTGGTTTGGCGGTTTTGCCCTTTTCTCATGTGTTGCTTGTCATGATTGTGTTCTAGTTTACTTGTACTATGTGAACAATTATATGTTTAGCATATTATAGTTTTCTCATGAGTATATTGTAACTGTAGAATTTCGATGGCGGGAAGAGGATTTGGAAGAGGAAACGTGAACATGTCACAGGCTGAACTTAACGCACTCATCAACGCCAGGGTTGTTGAAGCCCTAGCAGCCTTTCAAGCCGGTAACCTCACCTCGTTCCATCCCTTCCATACTATCTTATTCTAAGCTCTCGTTCTTATTTGTGTTGCCTACTTTTCGTGTTTAGGCCAACCTGCTCATAATCCACCAGTATGCACCCACAAGTCATTTATGGACTGCAAACCTCAGACTTTTGGAGGTTCGGAGGGGGCAGTTGGATTGCTAAGGTGGATTGAGAAAGTGGAGTCTTGCTTTGCCATGTGCAACTGTCCGCAGGCAGATCGGGTTAAGTATGCAACCCACACACTTGAGGATGCGGCCCTGTCTTGGTGGAACTCGCAAGTGCAAATGCTGGGGATCGATGTGGCCAATGCGACACCGTGGGCCGATTTCAAGGAGTTGATCAAAGAAGAGTATTGCCCACGTGATGAAATTCAAAAGCTGGAATCGGAGTACTTCACTCTGAAAATGGTGGGATCGGAGATCGAAAAGTATACCACCAGGTCACATGAGTTGGCTACGATGTGTCCTAACTATTCTAACCCGCCCTATAAGCGGATTGAACTTTACATCAAAGGTTTGGCGCCCCAGATTAAGGGGATGGTTACTGCTGCAAACTTGGATAACATTCAGCAGGTCATCCGCCTGGCTCATAGACTAACTGATCAGAAAGTGGATGAGGGATTGTTACCCCCTCGTGGCGCTTCGTCTTCCAGTACTAGCGACAATAAAAGAAAGTGGGAGAGTTCAGTGGGTAAACACTCAGGTAGTGGTAATCAGCAACAGTCACAGCAGAACAAGAGGCACGACAGCAATGGGGGAAACAACAATCGTAATCAGACTCAGGGTGGTTACCAAGGAAACCATCCCAAGTGCAACAGGTGCAATCTTCATCACTCTGGACCGTGCAACAAAGTTAAGTGTGAACGCTGTAACAAGTTGGGGCATGTGGCAAAGGATTGTCGGGTTAACATTCAGGGAAATCCACCTGCGCAGCAAGGGCAACAGCAGCGGGGTGGTAAGGGGTGTTATCAGTGTGGTAGTGTGGATCACTTTAAGAGGGATTGTCCACAACTGAGGACCAATGGAAACAACAATACTGGGGGAAACAACAACGGTGGTGGCAACAACAACAGGAACAACAATACCCCAACCAACACAGGCAACAACAATGGGGCTCGGGGGAGAGCATTCGTGATCGGCTCGGGGGAAGCCAGAACAGATAACAACGTTGTGACGGGTACGTGCTCTCTAAACGATATTCTTGCTTCCGTTTTGTACGATACTGGTGCGGATTTTAGCTTTGTGTCTATGAAACTTAGCAAACGCCTAGGGACAGCCCCTACTCTTCTAGAAACTCCACACTCTGTAGAGCTGGCCGATGGCAAGCCTGTTGAGGCGACTCATGTCCACCGCAGCTGTAAACTCGACCTGGATGGTCACCTATTCGACATCGACCTTATTCCTATCACCCTAGGAAGCTTTGATATCGTGGTTGGCATGGATTGGTTGTCTAACCATCATGCTGAAATTCTTTGTCTGGAGAAAATTGTTCGTATCCCTCTTCCTAGTGGAGAACTTTTGTCTATTCGTGGGGACCGGGGTGGTCCGATGGTGAATATCATTTCGTTCTTGAAAGCCCAGAAGTGTGTACGGAAGGGCTATCCAGCTATATTGGCAAACATTTCTGACACTCGAATTGACGATGGACCAAACCTTGAGGACATTCCAGTGGTTCGCAACTACCCAGATGTCTTTCCAGAGGAACTACCGGGACTTCCACCTGTCCGGCAGGTAGAGTTTCAAATAGACCTCACCCCAGGGGCGGCCCCAATCGCGCGGGCACCCTACCGCCTAGCACCAGGTGAACTGCAAGAGCTATCTACCCAGCTCCAAGAGTTACTAGACCGGGGTTTTATCAGACCCAGTTCTTCTCCATGGGGAGCTCCAGTTCTATTCGTTAAGAAGAAGGACGGGAGTTTCCGCATGTGCATTGACTACCGGGAACTGAATAAAGTCACAATCAAGAACCGTTACCCGTTGCCTCGAATTGATGATCTGTTTGACCAACTACAGGGGTCAAGTTTTTATTCGAAAATTGATTTGAGGTCGGGTTATCACCAACTGAGGGTCCGGGAGGAGGATGTGGCCAAGACAGCCTTCCGAACTCGTTATGGGCACTATGAATTTTTGGTGATGCCATTTGGGTTGACCAATGCACCCGCGGTCTTTATGGACCTCATGAACCGCGTGTGTAAACCATACTTGGATAAATTCGTCATAGTGTTTATTGATGACATTCTAATTTATTCCAAGAGCAGCGAAGAACACGAGCAACACTTGCAGATGATCTTGGAACTTCTAAGGAGAGAACAGTTATATGCAAAATTTTCCAAATGTGACTTTTGGATTCGGGAGGTTCAATTCTTAGGACATGTAGTGAATGAGGCGGGCATACATGTTGACCCTGCCAAGATTGATGCTATCAAACGTTGGGAGGCCCCTAAGACTCCTACAGAAGTGCGTCAATTCCTTGGTCTCGCGGGGTATTACCGTAGGTTCATTCAGGGATTTTCAAAGATCGCCCAACCCCTCACCGCTTTGACTCAGAAGAGTATTACTTACAAATGGGGGGATGCCCAAGAGTCCGCTTTCCAGTTGTTGAAAACAAAACTCTGTAGTGCGCCAATCCTGTCGTTGCCTGAGGGTACGGATGATTTTGAGGTATATTGTGACGCCTCCATCCAAGGCCTAGGGTGTGTACTGATGCAACGCAAGAAGGTGATCGCGTATGCATCGCGGCAATTGAAAGTTCATGAGAAGAATTACCCCACTCATGACTTGGAGTTGGGAGCGGTGGTCTTCGCTCTCAAAATTTGGAGGCACTACCTCTACGGGACAAAGTGCACAATTTTCACTGATCACAAGAGCCTTGAGCATATATTTGATCAGAAGGTACTAAACATACGACAACGTCGCTGGGTCGAACTTCTGAATGATTATGACTGTGCTATTAAGTATCATCCGGGGAAAGCCAACGTTGTAGCGGATGCCCTTAGTCGCAAGGAGACGAAACCCAAGCGGGTACGAGCCTTGCAACTTACCATACACTCGAACCTTCCAGATAAAATCCGCGACGCTCAAGTTGAAGCCTTAAAGGAGGAAAATATCCGACTCGAAACATTGCACGGTGCTGATAAACACTTGGAATTAAAATCGGATGGACTCCAATATTTTATGAATCGAGTTTGGATCCCACTTTTTGGGGATGTCAGACAACTTGTGCTTGATGAGGCACACACCTCTCGCTATTCGGTACATCCTGGCTCGGATAAAATGTACCAAGACCTTAAAACTCTTTACTGGTGGCCGAATATGAAAGCCGAAATAGCAACTTATGTTAGTAAGTGCTTAACTTGTGCTAAGGTCAAGATCGAGTACCAAAAACCTTCGGGCTTGCTCCAACAACCCGAAATTCCCATGTGGAAATGGGATGGAATTTCCATGGATTTTATCTCCAAACTTCCTAAGGCATCTGGTGGCTATGACAAAATTTGGGTCATTGTTGACCGCCTAACGAAGTCAGCTCATTTCTTGGCCATCAAGGAGACTGATACCTTGGAACGCCTTGCTACTCTTTACATTAAGGAGGTTGTTTCTAGGCACGGGGTGCCTACTTCAATCATATCTGACCGTGATCCCAGATTTACTTCCCGATTCTGGACTACGCTTCATGATGCGTTGGGCACTCGCCTAGACATGAGCACGGCCTATCATCCTCAGACAGATGGCCAAAGTGAGCGTACTATTCAAACGTTAGAGGATTTACTACGAGCATGCGTAGTGGATTTTGGTAAGAATTGGGATAAACATTTACCCTTGATTGAATTTTCGTACAACAACAGTTACCACACTTCTATACAGTGTGCGCCCTTCGAGGCACTTTATGGGCGTAAATGCAGATCACCAATTTGTTGGGCTGAGGTTGGGGACAGCCAGCTGACAGGCCCTGAGCTCGTACATGAAACGTCTGAGAAAATCATCCAAATTAGAAACCGTATGGCTGCTGCCCGTGATAGGCAGAAAAGTTACGCTGATAAACGCCGAAAGCCTCTTGAATTCCAAGTTGGGGACAGGGTACTCCTAAAAGTGTCGCCCTGGAAGGGTGTGATTCGTTTCGGAAAACGAGGAAAGTTAAACCCTCGGTACGTGGGACCATTCGAAATTGTGGAAAGAATTGGCCCGGTGGCGTATAGGTTGAACCTACCTGAAGAACTTAATGGGGTGCATAACGTATTCCACGTATCAAATCTTAAGAAGTGTCTGTCTGACGCAACATTGGTGGTTCCACTAGAAGAAATTCAAGTGGATGAACAGTTAAGGTTCGTAGAAGAACCAGTGGAAATCCTTGAACAAGGCGTCAAGAAACTTCGACAAAGCACTATACCTATTGTTAAGGTACGGTGGAATTCTCGTCTAGGACCAGAATATACGTGGGAACGCAAGGATCAGATGCGACTCAAATACCCACACCTTTTCACAGAACCTGAAATTGTACATAGACCGAACGCTAAACGTAAAGCAACTAATTCAAAGTGATTTCGGGGCGAAATCCCTTTCAACTTGGGGATGATGTGACATCCGGTAACCAAGCACACCAACTTTACTGTTTACTTGCTGAATTTCGAGACGAAATTCTTTTCAACTTGGGGATGATGTGACACCCCGCATTTTCAGGTTAACTCTTTTACCGAACTCTAGTTAATTTTCCATGATTATAGGTGGTTAAACACTTAACTAGGGTTAGCTAGACAAGCGTCTTGAATGTTAGGTAACATTAACATACGTTAAGTGACATTAACGTACGTATATCTAGGATAACGGTTGTCTTGACACACACACGAACCCTATAACCCGAACGTTGGTGATTTGTTGGACATGCATGATTATGTGAGCAATTGAGTATTGATGTATGTGGATTAACACGTGTATGCAAGTTACATGCTTATGTGAATTATTACGAATTAATTAACTTGTACGTAAACGTTATGAAATATGTGCACTCATGATAAACACAACGTGTACTGATAAAATAGTGCTTTTATACATACTAGTATGACTATTATTGTCGGGATGAATCTCGGGAGTTAGTTAGGGCTAACGGGCTCAGTTATCAGACAGAAACCCACCAAAGCCCGAAAGGCTTGGCCCATGAGCCTAACCCTAGCTTATCATTTATAAAAAAAAAAAATAAAGAAAACCCTACTACTACTTGCGCCGTGGGGTTTCATAGCACACACACACACACTTTTGTTCAATCTTCTTCAATTTCTTGCTTGATTCAAGTTGTTTGGGGTGATATCTTGGAGTCCTAAGGAGCCTTGCATTGAAAGGTATAATGTTTAAGAGTTTTATGATTGTTTTTCATGATTGAAAAGTTATAAAAACCCTAAGAACTTGATAGATAAAAATCGCAAATGATGATGGTATGAATATCTTGATTGTTTGTTGAATTGTTGATGATTGTGATTAATAGGAATCATGTCTAGGGTGTATGATATGTAGAAAAATCTGAGATTGAACATGTAAATATGATGGTTATTGTGCTAGTATAAGATTTTTGCATGATTATGGGGTATGGAGGTTGGTTAGGGTTTACATAAGTCATGTTAATGAAGATATTGATTTCTGGCAGATTACTTGTACTGAATTGTGTGGCTGTTATGCGAATGATAACATGGTGATTTTGATTATTTTCTGACTCTCAAACGTAATATATGATGTTAGCTTTCCAAAGAGTCCAAAATCATGCGTTTTGGACCTGTTTTGATATGTAAACATGATTTTTAAAGATTAAAGGTGTAACCTGATTTTCGGAACTGAAAAATGCACCAACTTTAAAGGGCTGTAACTTGAGTTTTACAAGTCCGTTAATTATGAAATTTGGACAGGAGTTGAGTTTTGGAGTATACGAGCTTTTCCAATTGGAATCGCCTCGTTTCGTTGAGTCTAGAATTTTTAATAAATGTTTGAGTGAGCTGCTGTCAACAGCACCGTTTTCTGAAGTGGCTGGAACGAAATGATTTTTAGAAAAATATTGAGGCACTTTTGACGAGAAATAAAAAAAGTAGGGTCACGTATGAACATAAAAGGCATCTCTGTAAAATTTTGGGAACTTGTTGAGTTTATTTGATATTTTATAAAAATTGGTTTTTATACTCCAAAATCTGTCCAGAAAACGCAGATTTGCAAATAATCGCTTATGTGACATTTTGAGTGTGTTAATGAGCTATGAGTTATGGAATCCTATATGAATGCATGTGTACATGATATTTACAGAGTATAGATGCCATGATAGGCTAATGGTATGCTACGTGCGATGTGAACTAGTTGTGTTAAAAGCGTTAAATTGATACATCATCTACTAATCACCAACGATTGACGGGTTTGCATGGTTTCATTAAGTCGTGTACGATTACGTGTGATGTCACTTAAAGTCCTTGTGTCAATGCACTCAAACACTTGCAACCTTGTATTTGATAGGTTTTTGGGTAGACGAATAGTCTTCCACACTTATTTCCTGTACGGTTTACTTTAGCACGCAACCTAAGGTGAGTTTCACTACTTTACGCGAAAGCATGTGTCTCAGGTTGAGACAAGGTTAAGTAAAACTTTTCTACAACTTTTCCATCCCAGGTTTTGGGATGCTATGACTCCTTGTGTGGGTCGGGTTTTCGATCTTTACGAGGATCGCACTTTTATCAGTTTTGTAATTTAACTGTCCTTTGTGAACTAAACACTCTATCTTGAAAGTCCTTACTTTTTATTGGGTTAATCGCCGGAGGCGAACGGGGTAGTAGTTAGTAGCGCTATTAGGTTGTGCAGCAACCTCATGCCTGAGGTGCTTGGGTCACGGGCATGAACTTCTGACCACTTTTTCTTACTGGTGTTGATAGACACCAGTGTTAAGGCATTATAACATCTGTATGTTTCCCAATAACCACTGTTTAGTTACATCGAGTGGGTTAGCTACCCCTGACAAACTTAAAACTGATGTTACATTTACAACTGTAGAAATTACAACTGTTTCCCTACTGTGAACTCACCAGCTTTATGTTGACACACTTAGTATGTTTTCGCAGGTCGCTAGAAAAGGAGCACATCTAGGTCCATGCATGATGTCTTTTGGGAACTATAACACACTTAATGCTTTCGTACTTATTTCATTTTGGTTTTTGGGCGCGTTGTTTTGCGCAACATATTTTCAATTGTTTAACTGTTTCGCTTCCGCATTTTAATTAAACTTACAGCTGATAAACTTTTCAAAAATAAAAGTGAATTTTATTTTTAAACGAACTAAATGGTTTGGGCATTTAGAGTCGTTCGTATAACTGTGGCTATGAGATTCTGGTGTGTCACGCGCCTCGCGGTAAAACCCCGCAGTGGAAATTTGAGGGTGTGACAAAGACTACCCAAGGGTGTGGTGGTACTCTTCCTTAGGTAGTCCTCCAATCCTATTGGTCCAAATTTTTTTTCATTCTAAATTAATAAAACACATAAAATATAAAAATCTCATAAATATTACAATAGAAGTAGACATTAAAATTAAAAAAAAAAAAACAAAAGCTAAAATTAAAAAAAGTTACCGAAATAAAAAAAACACCTAAACATTAATAAAAAACACTAAACATTAAACATTCGACACTAAGCATTAAACACCAGCATTAAAAAAACGCATCAATTGCCATGCCAGAAGATAGGGGATGCTGAATTCGGTGCCGTGAGCAGCCCGATAGTCTTCTTGTGTGCGCTGGACTGCCGTTCATTGGGTAATACCAGGGTGCACCTCCATCGTGGCTTGAAATAGGGTGTTCCATCTCGTACATCTTTTGTATAGCTCCCGACACTTATAAACGAGCTGATCCACGTTGCGGTGATTTGTTTGGCTTAATCGATTGAATTCCTCCAAAACATTGATCCAAAAAGAAGACGTATTTGTATTTTCGGCCATTGTTAGGTTCACATCGATCCATGCCGTCACCAACGTGATCTCCTCATTTGAAGCCCGAGTCATTTTTTAGAGAAGAGGGTGAAGTTTTTTTGGTGGTTTTTATAAAAAAAAGGGGGTGAAGATTATAAAGAAGATATGTGATATAGGTGGTGAATTTAAAGGTGAAAAAGGGTATTTTTTTTATAACGGTAAAAATACTGTTTGAGGGCCCAAGAATTTGAAACAAACCAATCAAATGAGATGTCTTCAACGTACAAAATTGGACGACTTGGACGGGTGTGCAGCATCGGGGGCGGTGTGGGACGGGCTGGAACGCGTTGGACGAAGTAGGGACAACCCCCACAGCCGATAATCTTACGCGAGTACCCCTTAAGCAAATATATAATTAATTATGAAATAAGCTTAAAATTTGCACCCTATGATGACATCGTCGCTTTTTCAAAGGATATATATAAAGTTTAAAGTTTAAACACACTTCGTATTATAATATACTTGAAGAAACATTAGTTAAATACCTATATAGACAAGTAATATAAAGAGATATTGTATTGATGTATGATCAGACGATTACACAGGACTCGTTTTATAAGTGAATACAAATGTTTCGGCTATAATCTTTCCTTCTAAGCTATTACAAAATTCTCTAAGTGTTTGTCAATGAAAAACAGAATGTCCCTCTCCCTTGGGAGATAGGGGTATTTATAGGTTGGAAGGCGTCTTGTGATTGGCTCGTTGAATAATGACAGCTGTCTCGCGTGGGTCCCACGGAGTTGGCAACCATTGGAGCCTTACCGCTGCCCTTCTGTGATTGGCCACATGTTCTTTTCAGTCGTCCTTTCTGACGTTTTTTGTATTTCGTACCTGCCAGGAGATCGTGGAGCAGAGAATGGCGGCCTCTGATTGGTTGCACGTCCCTTTAATTGTTAGGTCATAGTTAGCATGTACTAGGAAACGTGCGCAAGCTTCTAGAAGCTTTGCTTGGCAAATCTGATGACGTGTCTGTAGATGTGAGGTCGTGCGCACACGCGGGTACATATCTCTTCATTATTTTATTAATATGATATATGATAAGTGAGTACCTATATATATAATTAAAAATTTTAGCACTCACAAAATATTATAAAACAACATACGTATGTACACGCATTTTAAAGTAAAACTAGATGGTTGTCATAGGCTGCACGTTGCGGCGGCCACACCTAAGTTGTTTATAGGTGGCAGCACGTTATGTGATGCGTTAACTGTATGAAAATGTACAATAACTTGATTTTATACCATTGAATGAGAACATTTTTATAATTGAGCTGAATCGTTTGTTTCCAAACGCGCTTTACGTCGGAAACGTAGGTAACTCGAATTTTTATTGTCGAATTAAACCGTTTAATATTTTATCAGACTCGTTTCGAAACAAAATTTACGTCAAAATATTCGACGAACTCATATCATACGTGTGATACCCCGTAATTTCAGGTTAACACTTTAACTAGACTCTAGTTACTTGTACATACTTTTCATGCATTCTGATTAACTAGGGTTAGTTAGGATGAGTATACGTTGCACAGTTATAGGTTAATAACTGCATGAAATGGTAATTCGGGGAATTACCGGACTACGTACACAAGTAGGTAACCCGGAACGTTGGTAACTTGGTGAAATGTGATTATTATAAACTTACATGTTGATATTATGTGCCATTATGTGCTTATGTGAACTTATATGATTATACGTTAACGGATTGGTAACCGGGACGGGACGGACCGGGATCCAGATATGTATGACGAACGTTTACGTGCCTTTTTGAATATTAATGTTTGGAATATTGATATTGTAAAGTAGTTAGGGTTATAGAATAAATAAAATAAAAAAAATTGAATTCTTAGCTTCGCCGCGGAGCGCGGAAGGAAAAGAAACTCCTCCGCGGTTCGCGAGGGGTTTAGAATAAAACTGGGATTTTATGGAGTTCGGGCGGACCGCGCCAGGAAATAAAAACTCTCCCGCGGTCCGCGACATGGCAAAATACGTGGAAAACAAGTTTAGGCTCATTTAAAACGATCTTAAACACATGCAACCTCATTATCATAACCCTAATCGCCCAATACACCTGGTTTACGAAAAATACAACCCCTAGTACCTGCTAAGGCTTAAGAACACCATTCGGGAGGCTTGGAGAGCGTTCGGTTGGTAGTCTTGAAGTGCTTTCGGTATACTTCTAATCCTAACATGTTTTAATCCCTTCTAATATGTTTTTAAACATCAAAATCATGTTTGTCCAGGTCTGAAACATGTTTATAAAAGTTAAAACTTGGTTTTTATAAGGATTAAAAAGATCAATCATGATGTATGCATTGGATATTATGTGTTTTGCCTGATTATACATGTTCTTGATGTTGTAGACTCTTAGGGTTGATGAATGATAATATAAACATGTATCTTGCTAGTTTATGATCAGGTTATGTCTTATAAATGTTTTAGGATGTTTATTTGGTGTTGTTGATCGATAATATGCAACTAGGGTTCGATATAGTTGATGTTATTGCATGATTAAAACTTGGACAGAATCTGAATGTTAATTTGTAGGGTCTGTTACGTGGATTAAAAGTCATTGTTTTGATCTACTCTTTGCGTGATTGTAATGTACATGGTCTTATCTTTTCGTAATGGGCAAAATCGTCCAATTTGGACTTCGTTTGAGTAGTTTGTGGAATTTTGTTTGATTAGAGGTCATATCAGATTTTCGGAGTTGTAAATTGGGTCAACTTTAAACGGTCATAACTTGAGTTTTACAAAGAGTTAAGCTTTGAAATTTGGACAGTAGGTCGACATTGTAAAAACTCGGCTTTTCCAAGTGGATTCATCCCGTTTGGGTGAATACACGATTTTTGGAAATTTTTCTACTAAACTGACCTGTTGTGGAAATTTTCTGGACATAGTTGTGTTGTACGAATTTTAATAATTTTTGTGTTTGATTTTAAGACAAAAAAAAAATATGGGTTATCAACTGAATCCCAATGAATACTCAGTAAAAATTAGGGACTTTAATTCATTCGTTAAGTATTTTAAATAATTCATTTTTCTCAGCGCACAATCTGCCCTAAAAACGCAGATTGTGTACGGGGTCTTTATGTGACTATTTGGAGTCTTATATGGTATGTAATTGGCATGAACTTGTATGGACACTTGTATGAGATGTATTTGAGGTACTAAAATTATAATAATCACTATGATCATCAACGGGTTACGTAGGACTTACTTGTGCATGTAGAGTCATTAGGTGTCACTACACGGTTTTGAACATTTAAACGTCTTGGACAAACGGGTTATATGGTGTAATGGTATTACACATATACTCACTTAGTGACACATATATTAGGGTTTGAGACAAAAACATAAGGTATTTTGGCTTGCAACCTAAGGTGAGTTTCATTATTTCCTAACTCCAATCGAATATATACTTATTCTCACGCCGGAGTTCAAACGCATGAGGCCCCCTCCTGCGTTAAGGCTAACGGTGTCTTTGACTTTGTGCAGGTCCTTCCAGGAGCTTGAAAATCCCCTAAACCTAACACACTCTTAACCCTATACATCTTTTAAGCTAATCCCGATCATTTTCCTTATTGTAGTAACATTAACAAAACGACGATTTAAGTATTTAACACTTATTCCAAAATTGCACATTTTATTATAGTATTATACCATGAAACTTTTCGTACGGATATTTAACCTGCTTAAATAAAACTTTTAATATTCTATATATTTTATTGAATTTCTTACCAACCGACAAGAGTTGAATAAGAATCCTTACATATATGTTACTAGCCGATTACCCCGGGAAGGTCCCGGGGTTGAAAAATTTAATATGATTTAATAAAAAATGATAAAAAAAAAAGAAAACTCAAATCACGAAAAGAGTAAATAACTTAAACATAATCAATCTTAGTTAAAAAACATTTATTTAAAAAGTTAAAAAAATAAAAAGCATAAACCATATTAAACATAATAAAGTATTAAAAGGATAACCTTCAACATATAATCATCTTCACGTAAATTAAAATATGTTACAATTTGATTAATTTTTTTCTGTATGAATATAACCCCACAAAAAATAATGGTACTCGTTGGAAAGATAATAAAACGCTCGTTAACTTGGTGTAATTTTTTTATTTAAAATATCTCGAATATAAAAGATATTTATGTTTAAAAATTATGGGAGAAAGATAAGAAAGAAAAATTTAAATTTGTTTTTAAATTCTTTTTTCCTAAAATAACTCAATTTAATTTTAGTAATTGAGAATTAAGAGATAGAGAGATAAATTTAGAAAAATACTCAAAAACACCAAAAACACTCAATTATTAAGCCACGTGGCACTCTCAATGGGCATATATGCTTTCTTTTATATATATATATATAGATATAGATATAGATTTGTCCTTTTGCGTTTACATTTGAATAAATTGGAGAATGAGAAGTGAAAATACAAGTCCATGTTTGTTGAACATATGATTATAAACCCACAAGAAAACACAAAACTATAACATTATAAATGTGTTACTAACGATAGTTATCAAAGGCGTTAGGTGCGCTTAAGGCGCATAGGCCTCGTCTCAGGCCTTGACGCGAGGCGTAAAAAAAGCGAGGACATGAGATAAAAAAGGCGAAGAAAGAAAATAAAGTAAAAATATATTAAAATAATAGTATTTTTCATCTACTTAGTATCAAAAGTTTTAAAATTTTGTTGTATTAGTTTATAGAAGTAGTTTTTCTTAGATAAAAATAGAAATCTAGTTGGAATCTAGCCATAATTTAGTGAATTTGGCTGGAAACTCTCCAGAATTTGGGAATCTAGCCGAAATCTGCGCCTAAACCATCACATAGAGAATTAAAGCACAATTTCTTCGATTCAAAGCGCAAATGCATCGTCTTGCCTAAAAAATAGGCCCGGGCGTAAGAGGCGTTGGCTTTTAACAACTATAGTTATAACAAGTGGCTAATTGTTAGTAATCCAATATAATGTAATTATAAATGTATTGTTATGACATATAATTGTGTTTTACCATATAGATATGTTGCAACAATTACGTGTTTAAATGGACACAAATACCTCTCGCTTGTATTATAGAACAAGTAATGTAGACGTAACACATTTTTATCGCTTCACATGCTTGCTAGGCAAAACCCAGTTTATAATAAAAAAATTCCTCTTATATATTATATGACTTATATTTAAATATGAATGAATAAAAGTATAAGAAGTCCAAGTTGGTTGAACATATGATTCTAGACCCACAAGAAGAGACAAAATTATTATGGCCGAAAAAACAGATATCTATTAATTATTCGGAAATTTAATACTTTTACAAGTATATATTCTGGAAGAAGATATTTAATATTTTGAAAACCAAAGTTGTTAGTTTGTTGTTTCAAAAGATTATACATCTCAGAAAAAAACAAAAAACAAATTACTCTCATTAAGCCAAGTTTTATTAAGCACACCAAGTGAGTTACATTATGCTTGTCGATTTATCTATACTATATTATAATGCATGAGCCAAGGGCTTCTTAAATTTTAAACAATACAAATATAATTGCTCAAAATACAACACTTAATGCACATAACAAAGACTTTTTAGGGGCATATATGTCTTTTATTCTTGTCTAACAACTTAAACTAAAAAGTTGCTTCTAGAAGAAAAGTTTACAAGAGAAGGTTATAGAATTCTGTTATAAAGCCAGAATAATAGGTGAAGGATTTTAAGATACCAAAAAATTAAGAACTTTATTTTCATTAACAACCTTAAAATGGGGGTAAAATAGTCATTCAACCACTTTTACACTTTACTACCTCATTTTAGTTACTTTAATTCCCTCATTTTAGTACACTTTTTCCACTAAATTTTTAATTTTAGCTTTATACTTTTTTTTAGTGGTAAAAAGACTTTTTATACTTTTGAATTTTGAAATAAAGACCGACCATCCTTTTTTTTCTCCTTCATTTACCACTTTATTATAGGAACCATGAATTTAACATAACGTACAAGTATTGAAAGTATAAAACTTTGAACTCCCATCCAACCAAATATTAGGCGGCCTCATTTCCCCGTGAAATATTCTTATTCAATTTCAAAATTCAAACCTCTTTCATTCTTTCATTTATCATGCGTTCCTCAAAACTTCTTTCCCACTCTTCAGATCTTCCAACAAACCCTAGCACTAGCCTTTTCTCTGTCCATCTTCTTTGCTCCCTTCCAGACTATTATTATTGAGAAAAATAGGGATGAACCCGTCTTTGATTCCTACAAGCCTTGAAGGGCCGGACCCTACCAAATAAGTAAGTTTCCTCTTTTTTCTCATATTAAATGCTTCAATTTGTCTTTGCTTTCGCTGATTCTGTTCATTTTTTTTTCATGTAGATGAAATACTTCAACCCGACGATTTCATTAAAGTCTACATGGGTATGTTTTTTTTTCTAATTCTTTAGCCTGATTAATTTGCTTATATTGTGCTGAGTGGTTTCTTTGTGCATTCATATATTTGGTTTCTGCGAAAACCTGTCTTTTAGGGTTTTAACTTACAATTATGCTCAAAATTAGATACTGGATCATGTATTCTGTGTATATTGTTTGGAGTTCATGTTCTTGTAAAGTAATATACCCCTCAATTCCACTCTAAAAAGAAAGTTTTGGATCTGGTAATTAGATACCCCTCAAACATATCGTGACTTAATTTTGCAAGGTTATGTGTCGCTAAAAGATTGGGCATTTTGATGAAAAGGTTGCAGGTTAGATCTATGCTACCTTTACTCATTGGTAAGTGAAATTTCTCTATTTTTTGGTTAGCTTTTCTTGGGTTCTTGGTAATAGTTTAGATGTCATTTGATATGATATTGGTTCTGAATCCAACTGGGTCTGATTTATCAAGTAGATAACTTTTGCTCGATTTTTTTAAGAGAGATTGTTCACTTAATTTACTCATTTGTATTTAGGTTAGGTTGAAATTGTGTAGTTCTAGGTAATAGTGACATGTTGCCTATTCTTTGCATCATTGAATATAATTGGTTTATTTATGTTTGTGGTGCTTGGTTAGCTTATGAATGTAATCAATCTTTAGTGATAAGTTATGTTAACAATTTAATTTGTTTTTCTTTTTGACAGTTGGTACTCAACTTATATAGGTTCAATTTATCATGCTTTGGATATGCATTTATATTACATCACAAGTATGTTTATTGCCGTTGCTAAAGTTACGTTTTTTTGTATATAAATTTGATGATGAAAACTAGGAAATTTTGTTGGAGCATCAGAAGTTGCTCAAAGATAAATCTTCATCAGCAAGTAACACCTGATATATTACAACCAGGTATGTATATGTATATTTATGTCCATTCTTTATCAACAATTCATAGTACAATTTAGCCAATTTTCTTTATCTTATATATTTAGCCAATTTATATTCAACTTTTTTCACTAAATGGTTAAAATTGGTACAAATGTTGCACTGAATGACTACCAGATTATCTATACAATATTATAATGTATGACAAAGACTTCTTAAATTTTAAGTAATATAAATATAATTGCTTAATGTACAACATTTAATGCACACACCAATTATATTTTAGGGGTAAATATGTCTTTTAGTTAATGTCTAACCACTTAAACTATAAAATTGCTTCTAGAATTAAAGGTTAAAAGAGGAGGTTATAAAATCCTATTATAAAGCCTGAATAGGTGGAAGATGAGTACGATCTCAGAAGAGGAAGAGTAAGATCGAGAGCAACTCTTCAAGAAATCAGCGACCGTCAATTTTATCTTCTTCGGAAGCAATTACATATATAGCTAATGTTCAAAATTAAAGTAATAGAATAAAATACAGATGATGGAAATACAAGCTAAGAGAGGAATCATATACGCTATGTTCCCGAGTTCACTAATGAATGGAAAAGAAAAGAAAGGAAGGAAAATCCTTCCCTTTCTTTTCTTTTCTTTTTTTTCCTCTATTTTTTCCTCCTTTCTTTTCCTTCCATTTCCTCCCAATTTGGAAGGATTAGATTTAGTTTAGTTTTCCTCTCATTTCCTTTCCTTTCCTCTCAAAAATAAACTCCGAAACACAAATTTCATACTTTCCTTCCATTTCCCTCATTTAAAAAAAACTCGGGAACACACCTCTCTTTTTTCTTTACTTCTTTTTCCTTTCTTTTCTCCTCTCAAGTTAACTCGGGAACACAGCGATAGAGAGAGAGAGAGAGAAATGATCGGTGAGGAAAGGGGCCATGGCCTCTGGCTTTAGGGTGCACATCTCCGCTCTCATGTTCGAAGAGTTTTTGCATCACTTTCCTTTGATTAATTGATTCATCCATGCTTCCCGTAGAATGTCATGGTATATGGTTTTAATTACAAGCTCCTTCTCTTTTTCAATTACAATTATTTTGCTAATGTTTCTTGTAATTCCATGGAACACCCCCCCCCCCCCCCCCCCCCCCACAAAGTTGTTCAGCCTTTGCTTCTTGTCTTCCCCCGACAAAAAATAGATTGAAAACTCCTTTTTTCTTTATTCATCTCTGACTTTTGGTTATTCAGTTTCTGTACTCAACTGCCAGATAAGCAATGCCAACCATTTTTATTATTTGATTGGTTGCAATGAAGGAAATCCGAAGAATAACCCTTCAGTGAATGTTTTTTAAGTGTTTTAGTAATTTAATTTTTTAAAATATGTTCTTTTTTGTGCTTCATATGTTTGTACATTTGTATTTGGAATGATGTTGAAACTGAGTTTACACAAAGTTTAAAGATGGGCTAATTTGGACTTTTAATAAGTTTTTATTGGCGTGTTTGGGTTTGCTAATATTTTCAATGTGCCAAATTGGGCCGGTTAGAAAGAGGTACTGATGAGTCAATGACATACTAAGGATTAGTCACATGGATAGCGATTGAGGACGCGGGATCTGTTCGCCAGATGATTTCGTATGAAAGGTTTTGTGGTATGATGTTTCCAGAAGCATATATGCTGCTAATCCTGCAAAAATTGACCCGTTTATCGACCTGTTTCTTTTAGCCAACCTATTCCTTTGAACTTGTTAGAAATACAAGTAACTTGGTTGAAATTGTCACTCTAATATTTATTTTAATCTATGATTACGTGAACACTTAAATATTGGTGAAAGATGAGAGAATCGTGGATGATGGTGGAGATCAATCCTAGGAAACTTACTTTTAGTGTGCACTACTTCATGAATACTTATGTAAAATTTGCCCCTTTATAAATGAAAGTTAAAATTTTTAGCTTATGAAAATCACAACCTTTTCTTTTCAATATGTTGGAAAAATCTACAACTTGACTAACTAATTTGACTATGGTTTGCTTTTACATTTTAGAACTGTACTGTAATCTTTTAGCAGCTATCTTACTGAATGTTTTATGTTTCTTGCAATGTTGGTTTCAGGTGGGAGCGCAAACTGAGGAAGCAATTTTCAATCATTTACATGCTATTGCTTTCCAATACACTCCCTTTGGCATGACCATTATTGTTCTTTCTGAGAACATTGAAAATATTACAAAGAAAGATACATGATGCTACATTTCAACTATGTAGCCGATTGAATGGTACTCAACTTGTATATCAATGCAATTCGTTTGAAAATTATTAACCTTCGACTCACTATCTTAGTTACCATTATATAATATTGTAAAATACGTAACTTTTTTATCTATTTATCTGTCACTTGTAGTTTCAGCCTATGGAGCTGTTATGCATGAGGACGTTGTAGAGCAGGTGAAGAAGTTATTCAGAAAATTATCTGGTATGTAATACGATTTCTGATGGAAATATAAATATGGTATAACAATCTCATTAGGCTATGCAAAAATGATTTTTGTATGGTATGCAGAATTGAAATATAGCACCTATTGGTAATGGAAATAAGTAACAGATATTATCAATCAATTATGTACATATGTGTCTATATAATATATCTATTTCTTTTGTAGTATACTTTTTTTTTAATTACTAATGTCATACAAAATTTTATTACATGAGTTGAAGTAACAAAAGTAATGTACAATCTTGGTTATAAAAAGCGCAAAGCACACAAAAGTGATGGGATCAAACACCGAGGGGCAAAGCGTAAAGCGCAAAAAGCGGTGGACTTTTCGTACGCAAGGCGCGAAAGCGACAGGATCTTCATGTAGTTTTGAAGATAGTTTTTCTTGTAATTCAAATATTTGTAGCTAAAGGAAAATTAGTTTTGTTAAGCTGTGATACCCTATGCATTAGGCAGTTGTATATTTTTCAAGATGTGATACTGTTAGCCTATAAAGAAGAAAGGTGTTCTGAATGATAATGGACAAATGATGGTGGGAGCCTACTCATCAATGAACAAGGATGGTATAGGTACAAGAATCATTCCTTATTGCACTTTGTCCTTGAAGGGATATGCATCAAGTTTGAGTTTGACTGGTTGTGGTCTGGACTCAAACTTGGTTTAACCCTCATTGGTTGATTTTGACTTTTGTCTAGCATTATTTGTGGTTTGGTTTGACAGTTTTCATGGAAAACCTTTGGTGGCTGTTTTTGTTTATTCGGTTTTAGTACATGTCTAAATTAAGCCATTAAATATATTAAGAACTGGGGAAAATAACCTTTTGTTTCCTATAACAACAAAGAAACAACCTAACTTATTTCGTAGTTTCTTTTAGAATATATCATACTTCATTATTATACTCAGTTAATCTCACTAGACAACCTTACCTTTACTCATGGAAATAGAGAGGTTAGTTCCACTGAGATCCCTGTCTTGATGGTGGTTTTACATAAAGCCTTGGAGTCTTGGACATAAGACATAAGACATAACACCTAACAGTCTGAACAAACACGATTGGTGCATATACCCTCTTGTCTTTTGGTTATCAACGCCACCACATGTTGCATGATTAACCTTCTGTCATTTTTAACGATGTTTTCATGAAATTAGTAAAATAACGTTAAAATTAGTGCAACTTTACTTTTGTCCCCCGAAGGCCACACATATATACATTATATGCGCACAACTGCAAGCGGAAATCATACAACTCTAAAAGAAAAGGTTTGTTTAAAGCTTTCGCAGCCATGTAGTGAGCAACTTCGATGAAATATTAGTTTTTAATGATGACAGGATGGCTAAATGCTTTGTAGCGTCGACTAAAACAATAAACAAGGAAACTAAAACAATATGGGTTAAAAGATTAAGTTAAGGGGCCACTCTACTAATGTAATATGGGTGAGAACCTATTAAAATCATTAATCACTGTTATTGTTATTATATAATTGCGATTTTTAAGACTCAACAAATACATATATACCACAGCAATACATCACGTGATAGTTGATAAATTAATAGAAAAAAAGTACCGCATAGAAAATGAACCAAACTGAATTATTCATATTTTTAAATATTACTCGCTTTTATACATCCATTAAGGTATTTCATGTTTATACCTCAATTTCATGCCTTTAGGCACCTATTTGTTGTACCTCCATTTCATGTATTTCTAAACATAAAGTTAGCTCAAGCTTGGTTTTAGTTATTAACCGAACAAAACTGAAAACCGACAATCTAACTAATAAACTGAACTGACTAACCAAAATCCTATTGCTTAATGAGATAGATTAATTGTGACTTCATTTGGTGGTAAAATAATGGTTATGGGAGGAGATTTTAGACAGGTATTGCCGGTTATTAAACGCGGAACTAGAGCACAGATTGTAGACTCCAGCCTGAGAATGTCGCCTATTTGGCCTTTGACAAAAAAGATGCGATTGACAATTAACATGAGAGCGTTGAGTGATCCCTGGTATTCTGATTTTCTTTTAAGAGTCGGTGATGGAACTGAAGAATCGATCGAAGGAAGCTATATCCGCATACCAGATGACATGACAATTCCATTCGGTAATAAAAAACACTCTATAACAGAATTGATCAATGCAGTATTTCCTTCAATTCAAAGCAATGTATATTCTTCTGATTATATAATCTCTAGAGCAATATTGTCAACTAAAAATGACAGTGTTGACGAGATCAATGATCAAATGATTGACATGTTTCAAGGGGAGGAAAAGGTTTACTATAGTTTTGAGGAAGTCGAAGACGATCGCCACAACTTCTATCCGGTTGAGTTCTTAAACTCGATTACTGTTAGCGGTTTGCCGCCTCATAAGCTTCGTCTAAAAATCGGATGCCCCATCATATTGTTGCGGAATATCGATCCATCTCATGGGTTATGTAATAGTACAAGATTAATATGTAAGGCCTTTCAGCGCAATGTTATTGATGCAGAGATAGCTGTTGGGCAACATACTGGAAAGAGAGTATTTTTGCCGAGAATCCCACTATATCTATCTGAGGATGACATGTTCCCGTTCAAGCTCAAAAGAAAACAGTTTCCCATTCGACTTAGCTTTTCCATGACAATCAACAAAGCTCAAGGTCAAACAATTCCACATGTTGGTGTTTATCTTCCGGATTCCGTATTTTCGCATGGACAACTTTATGTTGCTCTCTCAAGAGGAATATCACGCGCTAATACAAAGGTATTAGTGCATCCTGCCAAAAATTTCAAACGAGACGGGGTATACACCTCAAATGTTGTTTATCGGGAGGTGTTACGCGATATATAAAACGCTTGTAAGTGAGAACGTTATGATTTTTTTTATGCATTTGGTGGTTTACGCAAATACATTCTAAATATAGTTACATGATGTTATTACTGTATATACTTTGCTCACTTATTCATTTTTCTTTTAAAGAAAGATTAAGAATCTGTCATGGATGAGACAAAGAGAAAAATAGAAGACGTATCAGGTATGTATTATATCTATCTAAATATATATCTATATAACATAAGATTATAAAAAAACACATATTACTAACATACTTAACATTGTTTTTTAGGTCCCAAGCTTGCTTTGGCTACTGATAGGTCACCAAACGAGAGAAGATAGAGAAAACGCAACCTCCAAAAGATGTAACAATAAAAAATGAAGAGATACAAGAAATTTCAGGGATCGCTTCTGATGACAAATGGAGGGATGACAATATAGATGAGATCATGCAGATTTAGAAGACGTATGACTAAGTTGATCTCATGATTCAATTATCTATCACACTTAAGCTTTTAGTTTTCAACTTTTATGTTTATTAAGACTTATTTTCCTTATTCGCATGTTACTTTATTATTTCATCAAATGTTTCTTGAATTACTTTATAATTTCAATGTTAAATCTTTTTAGTTACTAGACACGTGTAACGTTATGACGTATATCCACCTCAATAATGCTACAAAAAAATATAATATGAATGTAAAATAAGTATCGCAGTGCAAAGTCGCTCCCGCCGCATTGCGCGGGTTTCCTACTAGTTAATGGATAATGTGTACACACAGCATTTTAAGGGACAGAATATTACAAAGAAAAAGTGTACTTAGTAAAAAAATAGTAATTAGTTCATGTTTTGTTAAACCTTCTATAAGAACTATATTCTAACATTTCTTGAACAATATCCAACAAGAGTTTTCATTAATGAGTTAATGATAGAACCCGATCCTAAAAACAATAATGCTTTAGAATAAGCATGAGTAATCAAATGAAATAAAAACAATTTTTTACATCTAAATATCACCTAATCTTCCACTTACAAAGATTTAAACTCACATCATATTTGTGAACGCCAACTACCGAACAACTAAACTTCTAGATTTTATTAGCCACACATAGAGGTGTACAAAATACCCGAACCCGAAAAAAATACCCGAACCTGGGTATTTTAAAACCCGGGTATTTTAAAACCCGATTATTTAATACCCGAACCCGACCCTACCCGTAGGGTATTTTAAAACCCGGTTATTTAATACCCGACCCGACCCTACCCGTAGGGTATTTTCGCAAACTAATGTATTAAAATTAAAATTTTACTTTAAAAAACACAAATATATATAAAACATTTATGTTTTATTTATAAAATCTCATACCAATTTCTATTTTAAGTTATAAGTGTAGCATAAAATACCTAACCAATTTAATTTATAACATAAAACATATTGTAAAAAAACAATATATAGTATAACTAACCCGCCCGAGTTGACCCGAACCCGACCCGTTTAGCTAAACGGGTTCGCAGGTTTGACCCGAACCCATTTAGACTAAACCTAAACCCGCTAATTTCGTGTTAGGTTCGGGTCGTGTTTTCGGGTCGTGTCAGAAATTCACACGCTTACTTGAAAAATAGGTATCTAGTACCCGAAAATGGGTATACCCGAAACCGGGTATTGAAAACCCGAACCCGAACCTGACCTGAACCTGGTATATAGGGTATGGCTTTTCACGAAAATACCCGACCCGATTATTTCGTAATACCCGGTTATACCCTACCCGGTCATACCCGAACCCGGGTACATAACCGAACCCGGGTATTCAAAAAACCCGGTTTTGTACACCTCTAGCCACACATCCAATTCTTTAGCCAGCCCGCAATTCCATATTCTTTTTTCCAAGCCCAATTCAAAAGCCCGAACTGAATAAGTAAAGGGCTTAACTCCAAATAACTGAAATCCAACTCGTCGATATTCAAATGGAAGGTATAATTTCCTAACGGATATTATCATATTAATTCGAAGGGTTATCGTGGGGTTTGAAGAAAGGGTCACTGATTAACCGAATTTTGACTTTGGTTTTGACATCAAAATATGTAGACTAGAAGGGAATTATATTAATAAGTTTTATATTAAAAATTAGGTTCTGGTTATGTAATTTCCTAGTCTGCACTACTCGGTGTACCAACTGTCCGCTCTATCCCCAACTATGTTGATTGCTTAGAAGTTAAAGTATTGCGTATAAAGGATTCTTAACCTATAAAGCGTAGGAAGAAACCTTAGATCGCCACGTGTATTTGTTAGTTTTTTTAATCATGTTTCTATTATTGTCAAGGGTAAATCAAACATTTTCTTAATCCCTGTAATCTCGTTCAAATCTCGTAGTGGATTCTAAATTACTTGAATTACGTAATTGATGTGTTGAAAGTAGTTTAACAAAAACACTTAAATTAAACCTAAAAATGTACACCTAATAATACTCTAGACTCTTTAAAACTAAACTACTGACAGGCAAGTGAACCTATCAACTCCGGTAAAGCTAAAGTAAGTCCGGATATCGAACCCACGAGATTCTAATAGAAAACGTAAACTAGACTTGAAAACTTATCTAAAACTGAAATTAAATGATTTGTTATATTAAAGGAGGGGTTTTACTGAAAACTAAAGTGCAATAAAACAAAGATTAACTAAAATAAACTGAACTGAATTGAACTAAAGACATAAACTGAACTGAATTCAAATTATGAGAAAACACTACTAGATTGAACTCCTACTTACTGATAAGCTTCTATGGTTTTGGAACTAACATGGAACCAGGATCTTAAAATACTAAACTCAAGAGATAAACTAGAGACCCTCGACCCTTTTTAAGAAGAAACTCTAAGGATAGCTAACTCGTATGATAAACTAGAGACCCTCGACCCTTCATAATGTAATGTAATGTTTTGGTTTTTTTTCCTTTTATGCTTCTGTTGTTCTGGTGTAGTGTTTTGTGGGATTATGCCCCTTTAGCAGCTTGCTAAGGCTGGGGGTTTTGGTGAATACATAAATGCTCCGTTTTGCTGTCCAAAAAAAAATGATAAACTACCAGCTAGACAATCTACCTCACATCGCGAATGCTTCGATACACTAAAGTGCAAGGGGTAATTATTGAAAACTATACCTGATTCGATATGCAAGAATTGAAAGGTAAACTAGGCAGATCTTCTCATAAAGCCTCTTATCATAACAATTTAACAACCTAGACACACCGACAATCCCTCACCTCACAACTTTTGAGATTGGAAGAACACTTAGAATTTCCTAATCACCAAATTTCACTCCTATGGTAAACTCACAACAATTAACCATAAACTAGCTGCTGACACAAAGTCTGCAACCTAACAAACACTCATACATGAAAGACATCCACAAAAATGTAAGTGGAGTAAATAAACGACAATCAAGTAAAACTAGATACGCACATACACCGGATCTAAAATAATCAAAATCTTTACAATATCATAAATCCAACATCCAAGATCCAAAAACTATAAAAAATCAAATCAAAACATAAGTATTTGTCTTAGCCTAGGTGGCTATAAGAGTTTAGCTACAAATCATCATCAAAACAGAAATCAAAAAGTTTAAAAGATCATTCAACATGGGTTTAGAATGAGAAAGCTAAGAAACAACTAAACTAAATGATGAACACCCGAGGAAGTCGATTCCACAGCTTAAAATCTCGAACCTTGCCGTTTCTTTGCCTTAGAATAACCTCTTCCAGCTCTTTTTTCGTCCAAAAGTGCAGAATGAAGCAAAACTTTTCGAACTAGGGTTTAATAATTAGACTTGGGCTTGAAAACACAACTTTCGGGTCACCTAGGGATTGGTCGCGCGACGCGGCGGGCATAGGAGGGTGCTCTGCATGCCGCCATGCTCTACAAAAGGGCGCGGGGGCAATTTTTGGTTAATAACTCTAAAATGCATGGGTAAAATGGACTTTTCGGCAGCTGGTAATAGCGTCGCGTGGCACGAGCTAATATCTAAACCCCGTTGTGTGGCGTGACGGGGTAGTTTGCTCAGTAACTTGGTTTGTCTTCTTCGTCTTTTCAACTGTAACTCATCCGAATCCTTATAAATGACTAGTTATACACTAATTTGCTCATTTTTCTGTCCAAATTCCTGTAGAACAAAACATACTAAACAGAAAACGAAAACATATATAAACGACACACACAGACTCGATAAAGATGCAAAATATGTACAAATAAATGATGTATTTTACAATACATCAGTAATTACTGCCAAGCTAGACACCACCTTCGACTTGTAATAGGAATTCAACCCGACGACGATCTGAGTCTTCACATTTTCAAACTCTGAAATCTGGCAAGGAACCGTGATATACCTACACCCGTAACCTTCATAATATTCACCGATTTCACCATGTGTTGAAGATTTGACATATATTGCTTCATCTTCCTATTCAGCACCCATGATTTTGATCACTAACGTACTCATTTGTTTTGTCAACACGTGCAAAAACAAAGGGCAATTTATTACATGCGTGATTTTGGCTAGTTCTATTAAGACATGCGTGATTCGTCAGATTCAACTTTTGTTCATACATGATTTTTCGAGGTCCATGTAATACATACGTGATTTGCGTAATTTATGTACCTCTGTTAGCTTTCCGTGATTTGCGTAATTTTGGCTAGTTCTATTGTCAACCCCAAATTAGCAATTACTACACATGTCATGTACCTCTGTTAGCTTTCTGTGTTATGAGCAAAAACCAATTGGTTAGTTGCCATGGTGATTGATCCTTTGTGCTTTAGTGTGTGCATTTACGCAGGGGGGGGGATTTAAAATATGATTAGAAAAAATGAAAACCGGATATCTAAAATTTTGGATACTAGTTCAAATATTGATATTCGTTATCCAAAATTTTCGGATATCCAAAAACCAGATAGTTCGATTTTGAACACCCCTGGATTGAGTATTATTGTTATCTGCACCCGAACCTTAGATGCCGAATCTCTAACCTGCCCCGCAACCTTGTAGACTAAATATCCTACACGCACTGCTAGTGTGGATGCTAACCCTCCTCCACACTCCGCCAGCGTGGAAGTTGACCCTCCAACCCGCTTTGCGAACTTGGAGGCTGAACTTCCTACACGCCCTGCGAGCTTGGATGCTGAACCTGCTACCCTCTTCGCAACCTCGCCCACTTTGGTAGTAAAAATGCATATCTTCAATTCAATTGTAAACTCATGCATTGTTACCCAAACATTTCAAGAACATTAAAAACATTTGTTTTTTTCATAGTGTTGCACGTGTCGCGCACTTAGTAGTTTTGTTAAAACTTTGTTAAACTTATTTTACGTCCGCTGTAAACCGTTCAAATAATTTTTAGACTCATGTTGAATAAGAAATGTTGATTTTTAACTCATATAGTAGTCGTTCAACATAATTAATGACTTGGATTCTGGTATGTCACACTCCTCGCGAGTGGAATTTGAGGGTGTGACATAGGGTAGGTGTACATAATTAGAAAAAACTCTTTTCAATCTAGGGTGAGTAAAACAATAGAATCAACTACCACATTGTAAATTGTTACCGCCATGAAAACGTGCGAGTTTCCTACTAGTACATAATAGTAATAACAGATAAAAAATAATTCTTATAAAGACGTAAACATCTCAAAATAATTTATTGCGATTTAGTGTTTTAAATCACAAAATTTTGTAAATATGTGAACTAAAACTAAAACGTATGTAACTTGAATTCTTGTAATCTAATTTGTATTTTAAAGTCATGATACACCATTGCTAACAAGACTTATCATATATTTCTTAACGACAAGACAATATTTAACGTACATGTAATTCGCTTTTGTGTTTGATATGTAACAAGAACCTAAGAGCGTATGCCTTTAAGTTACATGGTGAAACGGATTTTATACAAAACCAATATACAACTGATGTCACCAACGGATACAACTTGCATCGACTTTTACAAAAGTGGAATTAGGTAATAATATAAATTCTTGTAAGCATAAGGAAGAATTTGAAGCCTTAATAACTTTTTGTGCCACCTGAAATTCCCTTGAAACAGTATCCCTGCATTTCCTTGACTTGTTATATTCCGGAATTCTCTTACTGGTTCTTCTGGTAAACCGGTTATGTTTGTCTCAAACTTCGCTACAAAAGTTGCTCATAATAAAAGAACTTAAATATGCTACTAAAAACCACTGCAAGTCTAAAATCAGGACCCCAAAAGCAATTAGGGAAATATTGGAGGCTAACAAGTTGGGGCGAGGTTAAATCTTCCTACATCCACTTTTTGTATGCCAATTTTTTTTTATACAAAAGTTACTCGAATCTGGTGTACGGCTTGACTTCAATAGCGATATGAAGCCACTAAATGTAAGAAAAAATATTGCTATGCTGGCTATGCAACACCATTTCTTTTCTTACATCCTGCAGGTCCAACTCATACCTCCTCCATTGTACTGGTGAGTATTAGGGGTGTTAAAAAAATCCGGATCCGAAACCAAACCTGAAATATCCAAAAATCCGTATCCAAAGTATAAAAAATTTCGGATATACTAAAATTGGATAAACCGAATTTTTGGATTCAGGAACTGAATTCTAAAAATTTTGGATAATCGGATAATTCGATATCCAAAAAATAAAAATAGTAAATATTCAAATTCGGGTGTGGAGTTCTGGTTGTTTTATTGTTTTCTTGGTTGAAAACTTGGAAAATCCAATACAGGTAATTTTTAATTTTATGAAGAAAAGGATATTTTTAAAAAGTTTTAAAATTCGAATATCTATATAAATATCCGAATCCGTATCCAAAATTTCGGATAACCGAAAACCGGATATCCAAAATTCCAGATACTAGTTCGGATATTAATATTCGCTATCCCAAATTTTTGGATTTCAGAAAACCAGATAATTCGATTTTGAACACCCATAGACTTAGTAAAATTATTGTCTGCACCCCAACCTTAGATGCCAATTCTCTAACCTGTCTTGCAACCTTGGAGGCTGAATCACCTACATGCATTGCCAGCTTGGATGCTAACCCTCCTACATGCTCCGCCAGCGTGGAAGCTTACCCTCATACCCGTTCTGCGAACTTGGAGGCTGAACCTCCTCATGCTCCGCGAGCTTGGATGCTCAACCTGCTACCCTCTTTGCAACCTCTCCCACTTTGGTAGTAAAAGTGGCTATCTTCAATTCAATTGTAAACTCATGCATTGTTACCCAAACATTTCAAGCACGCTATCCTATCGGATATCCAAAATTTTGGATATATGAAATTTCGGATATGGATTCGGATAGTGAAATCAGCTATCCGAAAATTTTCGGATATCCGGTTTTGAACACCCCTACTACCAGCTGGTTACAATCATTAGTATTCAAGCCTCCGGAACCGTCGAACTCCACCACCATCAGTTTTCATTAGTCGCCGAAACCGTTTCCACATCGGCACATCCATAGATGTTATCCAAGGACGTTGAACTTCAAATATTAATAAAACTAAATGGCCCTCAAAATCATGTTATCTACCAGAATGCCACGAAAAAAAATAAAACAGAGCTTACATGACTCGAACCCGGGTACCACATCAAACACAACATCAATCCCACCATCTGTGCCACACCATTTTTCATTAACATAATTGAAACCATAGGTATTCAACATAACAAAAAGAATAAAAAAAATAATAAAATCACTATTCAAATAGACTTGCTTATTAATATAATTCTTGTAAGCATAAGGAAGAATTAGAAGTCTTGATAACTTTTTGTGCCACCTAAAATTCCCTTGAACAGTATCCATGCATTTCCTTGATTCCTTATATTCCAGAATTCTCTTACTGGTTCATTTGGTAAACCTGTTATGTTAGTCTCAAACTTCGCTACAAAAAGTTGCTCATAATAAGAGAACTTAAATATGCTACTAGAAACCATTGCAAGTCTAAAATCAGGACCTCCAAAAGCAGTTAGGGAAATATCGGAGGCTAACAAGTTGGGGCGAGGTAAAATCTTCCCCTCTTTTACCAAAAGTAGCAGTACATTTAAGGTTTTAGGTGAGTGATATTGTATCACTACTTGTATTCAATAATCCTACATCCACGTTTTGTATGCCAAATTGTTTTATATATAAGTGACCCGAATCTGGTGTGCTTCTCGACTTCAGGAGCCGTATGAAGCCACTAAATGTAACAAAAAAAAATATTGCTATAGTGGCTACGCAACACCATTTCTTTTTATACATCTTGCAGGTCCAACCTCATACCCCCTCCATTGTCCTGGTGAGTATTAGGGGTGTTCAAAAAATCCAAAACCAAACACGAAATAATCAAAAATCCGTATGCAAAATATAAAAAAAATTTTGGATATCGTAAAATTGGATAATCCGGTTTTTTGGATTCGGATATTGATTTCTAAACATTTCGGATAATTGAATTATCTGATATCCGAAAAAGAAAAATAATAAATATTCGGATTCGGATGTGGAGTTTTGGTTGTTTTACTGTTTTCTATGCTGAAAACTTGGAAAATCCAATACATGTTGGTTTTTAGTTTATGAAAGAAAAGGATACTTTTAATTTTTTTTTAAATTTGGATACCTGTTTAAATATTCAAATCCGTATCCAAAATTTCGGATACCCGAAAACCGTATATAAAATTTTTTAGATAGTAGTTTGGATTTTAATATTCGCTATCCAAAACTTTCGGAATTCCGAAAACCAGATAATTCGATTTTCAAAACCCCTAGACTGAGTAAAATTGTTGTCTGCACCCCAACCTTATATGCCGACACTCTAACCTGCCTCGCAACCTTGGAGGCCGAATCACCTACATGCACTGCCAGCGTGGATGCTTACCCTCCTATACACTCCACCAGCATGGAAGCTGACCCTTCTACCCACTCTGCGAACTTGGAGGCTAAACCTCCTACACGCTCTGCGAGCTTGGATGTTGAACCTGCTACCCTCTTCTTAACCTTTCCCACTTTGGTATTAAAGGTGGCTATCTTCAATTCAATTGTAAACTCATGCATTGTTACCCAAACATTTCAAGCACATTAGATACATTTAGTTTTTCATAGTGTTCACTTAGTAGTTTTGTAAAAACTTTGTTAATCTTAATTTGCTTCCACTGTAAACAATTCAAATAATTTTTAGACTCAAGTTTAATAAGAAATGTTGATTTTAAACTCATAAACTAGTCGTTCAACATGATTAATGACTTGGATCCTCGTATGTCACACGCTTCGCAGGTGGAATTTGAGGGTGTGACATAGGGTAGGTGTACTGCACTAATTAGCAAAAACACTTTTCAGTCTAGGATGAGTAAAACAATAGAATCAAGTACCACATTGTAAATTGTTACCGCCATGATAACGCGTGGGTTTCCTATAAGTACATTGTAGTAATAATAGATATAGAAATAATTCTTTTAAAGACGTAATCATCTCAAAATCATTTATTGCCATTTAGTGTTTTAAATCACTAAGTTTTGTAAATATGTAACTTAAAACCAAAACGTGTGTAACTTGAATTCTTGTTATCTAATTTGTATTTTAGAGTCATGTTACACCATTACTAACAAGACTTATCATATATTTCTTGACGGCAAGACAAGATTTAACGTACATGTACTTTACTTTACTTTACTTTTGTGTTTGATATGTAACAAGAACCTAAGAGCGTATGCCTTAAAGTTGCATGTTGTAACAAATTTTATACTAAACCAATATACAATTGATATCACCAAATGATACAACTTGCATCGTCTTTTTCAAAAGTGGAATTAGGTATATAAGGAAACTTACAACTATAATATAAATTCCTGTAATCATAAGGAATAATTAGAAGCCTTGATAGCTGTTTGTGCCACCTTAAATTCCCTTAAAATAGTATCCATGCATTTCCTTGGTTTGTTATATTTCGGAATTCTGTTACTGGTTCTTATGGTAAACCGGTTATGTTAGTCTCAAACTTCGGTACAAAAAGTTGCTCATAATAAGAGAACATAAATATGCTACTAGAAACCACTGCAAGTCTAAAATCAGGACCCTAAAAGCAGTTTGGGAAATATTGGAGGCTAACAAGTTAGGGCGAAGTAAAATCTTCCCCTCTTCTACCAAAAGTAGCATTACATTTAAGGTTTTATGTGAGTGATATTGTATCACTATTGTATTCAATAATCCTACATCCACGTTTTGTATGCCAAATTTTTTATATATAAGTGACCCGAATCTAGTGTACGTCTCGACTTCAATAGCCATATGATGCCACTAAATGTAAGAAAAAATATTGCTATGGTGGTTACGCAACACCATTTCTTTTCATACATCTTGCATCCAACCTCATACCCCCTCCATTGTCCTGGTGAGTATTAGGGGTGTTAAAAAAATCCAGATCCAAAAGCAAACCCGAAATATCAAAAAATCGGTATCTAAAATATCAAAAACTTTGGATATCATAAAATTGGATAATCCGAATTTTTGGAAGAACGGCCAAGAAATCAAGAATCGTAACGGGTTGGGGCTTCTTATTTCAACTGTCAATCCTAAGTTTTAAAATTGTCAAAAGTTTTACTCACTCTTAATTTTACTTTTTTCTCAAAAGGCGATGTTTGTCTCTATGCTCGAACCCTTGACCTTCAAGGGAGCTTCACTTGAACTCCATAGGCTTTACCACTGGACCCAAGTCCCCACCCTTTTACTCACTCTTATTGATTAGAGTTTTATGTTCCCCGCATTGTCAAATTTTGGTATCGTTGTTTATTTTTCTTTGCAAGTTTTCTTAAATACGCAAGTGAATTGTGGAATTGTTTCTGGACTTCGTATAAACAAACATTTCTTCTGTTTACTTTGAATATTTTTAGTTAGAATTTTATTATTATAGCAATAAATTTCTATCCTCTGTTATTCTTAGTTAGGCAATTTTTTATATACTTAATTTTCATTGAAACTAACTGTTATATGCTTAAATCTTTTTATCTGCAGTGATTGAAAGTGTACACGTGGTGGAGAACCACGTTTCTGATCAAGTTGTTGAACCATCGGAGGAATCTCAAGGGGAAGTGGTGCTCGATCCTCCAGAGAACGTTACGTTAGGTCCATCACACCTTTAGGTACAACTTCAAACGGGCCTGTTGGGTTGTGTTAATCCGCAAACACCTTTTTCTATATTTTTAACATCTTTATAGTGTGTTGATTATGAAGTATATGAGTCATTATAAAACAACAGAAATGGACCTAACCTAAACCCCATTGGCTTATCTGATGCAAGATAAATGCAACCTTTGTTAACTTATTTCAAGAAAATTTAACAAACAAACATACAGTAGGATGCATTTTGGTTATCTAAGATAATGAAACTAAGTAAAGGCATACAGTAGAAGACAATGAATATCTCCCACCGTTTGTCGCCATCACTAATTTCTTCCACCATTTGTCTCTATGAAAGGTATGTGCTTTATCGTTGTTTAGTCTTTTGTATATATATTTTAATTGTTCTTTTACTACTTAATAAGGCATGTGTTATTTTTTCAGTTCCCTGAGTCGTACCTATCTTAGCTGTGTGCTAACAAATCATAAGGGTTTTTTCATTTTTGTACTAGCATGTGTGGTCCGATTTAAATTGTTTAATTTTGTGTTTTCCACTTTTGTATAGGTTTGTTCTGGAAAAAGTTCACACCTATTTTTTTTAAATAACGATGGTCTTTTTTATTTAGGTGCATATGGTTTCTAATTGCATGAATGCGTACATATACGTTAAAGGGTAATACCTTTTTCATCTACTTAGGTGGCTGCTAGCATTTTTACAATCAGTCTGGAGCGTTATCGCGCAGCGCTGTCACCTTCATTCGCTTTATGTTTTCAGTGTTCGTGATGTTTTGGATCTTTCGCTGCACATGTCTGGATCGGCTAAGAAGAAAAAGGTTGTTTATGCCATCTGCCTCATCATCATTTGGAGCGTCTGGAGGTCCAGGAACGACTTGGTTTTCAATCAGGTGCAGGCCTCAGTTCAGCAGGTAATTAGAGAGATTAAGGCGATGGGTTTTCTTTGGGTCAAGGTGCGATCTAAGCAGTTGGAGTTGGACTGGAACACGTGGAGAAGCTTTAATTTGAATAGGATCGGATGATAGATAGGTTCTGTTTGTAAGTTTGTTTTCTTTTTTCTTTTTTTTTTCCGATTGATGTTTGTAACTTTTTTGGTCGTGTGGCTTCCCGCTACCCGGTTTGGAATGAAGTTTTGTTGGTCGTTCAAAAAAAGGTGGCTGCTAGCATATTCGCATCTCATTAATTATTTTGATTTTTAGAATTTCTTTTTAATTCAAATTTGTGTATTGAATTATTTAGAAAGTAAGCAATTGATTTTGAGATTCAATGTTTGTTAATTTCTTGATTTCGAGGTTAGTAGGTGAATTATGAATTTATTATCATGTTGACGGGTTTTATTTGAATCAAAACAATGGGATTGCTAAATAAGTTTATTAACATCTCAATTATACAGTAAATGGGGCAAAGCATGCATTTTGTTAAGAGAGCCGAGAGCTTATGAGAAGGAAAAGAGTGACCCATTTCAGTGATATATATTTTTTAATATGATTCAGACACATTTCTATATATAAAAAACCAAAAGTCGGAGACAAAATGTATATGTTTAATCTTTATATTTTTTTTATTATCCAATTTTATTTTAGCTGTTAGCCGGAATGTTGATATCACATGGTTAGGGGTGGCAAAATAATGGAACTTACGAGCGTTCATTTAAACACTTAAAGATGTGAATTTTTAATAAATGATGTGTTAAAGATGATTATTGGAACTATATTATAAAGTTATTTTATTTTGTTTGCATCTTCTATCATTTTTCATTTTATATTTTTTAACCGTAAAATTCACGGGCCTGTAACATAGTGTTTTAATAAAAGCCCATGTGCCCATCTTTAATAAGTGCCCAGACTAGCTTTAATTATTTGAATGAGTATTAGGAGGTTTTATGCATTATGAATATAGTTCGACTTTTTGGGTTATAGTTTACTTTTTAGTTAGGGTTGACCAGTATTACAGAAACTTCAAGCAAGGATGTAAGTTGGAAAATGTATTTGACATTTTTTAAACTAGCAATTTTGACCCATTGGTTTATGAATGTGTCTCGACTTATGCCCATTTACTTATGAATGTGTGTAAGCCAGCCTAAAGCCCTGAACTGATTATCTAAAACTATGTGACCACTAAATAATCAAAAACATGATATGTTTATCCAAGGTTTACAAAATGATTATTGAAACAATAAGATGATTAGTTTCAAAACTCAAATGCAAACACTCTCCATTTTGACATGGTTGTTTGTAAAACGGTCTTGGTTGTGTTATTCTAAAAGAATTTGATATGCGAATAAATAGGGGGTGAAGATTTACTAAAACGCCCTTTGTTGTGTTGTTCGTCTAGCAGTGAATTGGAAATTTTCAGGTACAATATATAAGGTTACCATTAACCATGTGATTGTAAATGACGAGCAACTTTAGATGAAAGATTCATTTCTTGGTATTGTTAGAGTGGTTTAAATAATAGAATGACTTTATGTGTTTTGAATATGTGAACTCATGTTCAACAGGCTTGGAAGGGAGCTTTGTATTCCATAAAGAGTTCTCATTAATGGCAGTGGACCTTTAGGTATAGTTCTATTGTTCATTTTATAATTATCCATGCAACGCTTAATGTTTATCTAGGTAGATGTTATTGATTTTAGTTTATGTATGGGACATGACATGAACTTCATGGTTTTATTCTTAATAGAGTTGTCAAGACATGTGGTTGTCTAATGGATCAAAAAGAGTTTGAGTTGAACTTTTTGATAGAGTTGCCAAGATATGGGTCATTACAAAATGATATGTGTAGTTTCTATTGACTGATATGGGTCAAAATGATTTTGCTTTGCTTAACTAATATGGGTCAAACTTATTTGCCATTAAATTGCTTAACTGTTTTGACCATTATTGATTTGTGTAGTTGGTTAACTGATATGGGTCAAAAATTGAATCAGAGGATTTTTTTTTATGGGCTTAATTCAAGATTGTTTAGATTATACTTTGTGCTTCTTTTGGTGACTTCGGGTTGGTTCTGTCCACTTCAGTTGAAATTTGAAGGTCAATATGTAAACTATAAATTGTTGAAAATGACCAGAATTCTATAATTTAAGGTGTAGTATATGTATTGTTATGGATTTATATAATAATACTAATACTAGGAATTAGTTAAATCAATGTTTAAAGTATATAGACAACCTGGAATCTAAGGTTCATACATATGTGTATAGATCAATAGTTTCCTTCTAAACACACACACAAGTTCTAACACCAGCTCTTCCCTGCCATGAAGAAGTCAAAGGGTTGACTTCAAAAGTCAAAACTCTTATTGGTAAATTTCTATAGATATCTTTTTTTTGTTAATCAGGTAATATTTATTTATCTTATTAATATTTTCCTCATTACCACTGTTAATCAGGTAAAAATCAAACTATAAATATTTTTTTTGTTTGAGATCAAATTTTGCGCATTAATGTCCACCTGCGTTGAGCACCATCTACAGCTGATGATATGTATTGGAGTATCTGTAATGTGGCTTCTTGGAACATTCATTCCTTGGCGCACATTAGCTCTAATTGGTAAATTTCTATAGATATCTTTAATCATGAAGAGATATTAATAAGATAAATTGTCGAGTTGGCAAAATGGGCAGGCTATAAATGGTTATTTTGTTAAAATTTTATTACAAAAATCGTATTATATCAGTTTTAAGTTAGTTTTCTAAATAAAATTAACTTTGGAGATTATATGCATTAAATTAATTTTATTACTTGCCATTGATTGATTTATCATACATATGGAATGTAAAAGTTGCGTCCTGGTATTTTTACCCATTTAATGATGAATGTTAGTGAGCGAGAAAGGATAGATGTCAATATCAAATGTATTTGACCCATTTAAACTTTTGATTTAAAGTATTAACTTGGATAATTGGTTTATAATGAAATTAATTAGCTTCACAGCTTAGTAAGTGTAGTAAATAATTAGCTTTCCTAACTTATTTAGAATTGCAGTTGACAAGACCTGTTATTTATCACAGGGATTGGGACGGATCGGTGTTACGCTGTGTGTGGAGCTGCTTTCCAGCAGAACTGACGAGATTTCTGATCTGATGCAGCTGTCTGTTTTGCTGCAGCAGGTCCATTTTACTAAGAAGGTCGATATCTGGCAATGGACTGGAAATGCTTCTGGTCCATATTATGTGACAGATCTGAAGCGTCTAATGGTTAAAGAAAGGGGAGCGCATAGGGAGCAGCATATGAAATAGATATCTTGGGTGCCTTTAAAGGTTAAAATTTTCAATTGCAAGACGGAGATGGACCGCATTCCGACTAAGATGGCGTTTATAAGAAGGAATGTTAATGTTTCGCATACGACATGTGTTTTGTGTGATGTGGACGAAGAGAGTTCTGTGCATATCTTTACAGGTTGTGGTTTCTCTTTTGGGGTATGGGCTTCAATAGGGAGTTGGTGCAAGATTGACCCGATATTCGCTTTTGACGTCAAAGATCTTTTTCAGCTTTGTAATCACAGATCGCAGAAAGATTGGGCCAAGAAGATCACGAATGGGATTATTATGATAACTCTATGGGCGATTTGGAGAACAAGAAATGAGAAGGTGTTTTGGCAAAAAGCCGCAAGTGTGGTCGAGGTAATTGCGAGCATCAAGTCTTTTGCGTTTTTGTGGTTAAGGTCTCGGTCTATATTTAAAAGCATTAGATGGAACTCTATGGGATATCGTATTATTATTAATTCGTAATTCATAATGCATAAAACAAATTGATTTGCAACTTAACCATGTCGTTTGGTGGATGCCCAGTTTGTAAAAGAGTTCCTGTGAACATTCTTTTTGGGATTTTTTTATTGATAACATAAATTTTCAAATGATAATGTGTTCACCAATAATGTCCTGGTCCCTTTGGCCACTAAATAGTAGTCTTTCGGCCAATACCATTGTAGTGTTGTGATATGAGTATTGGTGGATAATGATAGAAGACCCAGGGAATTCTGGGATCAATTCTTGATGGAGACATATTTTATCCGTATTTTCACCGTTGTGCCTACGGGCAAGTGGGTTACCTGGTTTTCCCTGGAATTGGTCTTTGACAACTCGGGTTATTCTCGGAGTACTCGATTTGTCTGGTGAGTGCCTCGAAAATGTTTGGGTTAGATTTGTTGGCAGTTAAAAAATAAATAAATAATAGTCTTTCAATATCCTAGCATGTTTCCTAATTTAATTAAAAAGTAAATAAGGTAAAAGGATACGGACAATGAAACGCCAATTTAAGGATACAACAAATTAGATTTTAAGTTTGTGTAAATTCAAATTTTAAAAAGCTATGGTCAACAATTGACAGTCACTTTTAACTCTTATTTATGTTCATTAATTGTAATTATTTTTTCATAATTAAAAAAAACAATACCGAGTATAATGGAATTTGAAATAATTATAATACAATTATTGCTATTTAAATATCAATTCTTGACTTACATTCTATTTTAAAATTTACAATAACAACACTTTAATCTCATAGATATAATTTTCGTTCCCCATTTAATCATATATTTTCAATATATGAAAATTATATTAAGAATGAGGATTAGAGTTAGCGATTGAAGTCTGGTGCCGGCGAAAAAAAAAAGCGATTGAAGTCTGGTTATCACTATTTACAATAACAACACTTGGATTGCGCATCTAAGAAACTTTCTTTAGAGTAGCTTATTAATTGTTTGATGACTTTTGTGAATCAGCATGTTGCAAGTTGGACAGTGAGATTTTATTTGACAAGGACTTAGACTCAGAAGTTTTTATGTGTTTTTATTTTTCGTTTAGTTTGTATACAAACAAAAATTAGATATCATGTCATCTTTTTCTTGATCTTAGGTTTTAAAGTATACAACCTAATCTTTATAAAAAAATTTCATTTGACTTGGGGATGTACCATGTGTACACACGGGACTCTAACCTAGCTTACATATATTGCAACCGCATTTTTAGATATCCAACATTTTTCGCATCCCAATGTGTAAGCCGCCAAGTCTCAACTTGACCGGTTTGAGAATGATGCGGACAATACCACCAAAGTATTGTGCTGCACAAAAGAATTTATATGAGCACACTTTCAAAAGATGATGGCTAAATTAAATGCTAAACAATATCACGACTTCACTATTATTGCTAGGGATCGCATTTTTAGTATTTTATTTTCCTCTTTATATTAACATCCTTACTAATTTATTCAAAAAGTTTACTTACTCATATGTTAGTTTATATTTCATTATATATGATTATATGTTTATTGTTTCATTAGCGTCTGCCAAAGGAAGTTGTTAAGATGGCGGAACTTGAACAAAGCAATCTGCTTATAACTGTAAGGAATCTTGACGGTATTGAACTTCAGAAGTCGCTTCGTATGGAAAAGTCAAAAGAGGATTTTAGGTTTGCTATTGAAAATTGGGGTGAATGGTTGAAGGAAAATGGGATAGCAAATGGTAGTTTTGCCACATTTAGGTACATCAAGACTGAAGGTGTGCTTACTGTAACTTCAGTTTACAAATTGGAAAAACGAGAAATTAAGAAGCGCAAGGCCAAAAGAGAAATTTGATAATGTTAGATTTTTACGTCATATTGTCTTTATCCCTCTTTTTTTAGTAATCTTTCTTTTTAATACTGCCTAATATGTGAACTTACCAATGCAAGTATGACATTTTGATTGTTTTTTTTTCATGGTAGTTGATTGTTTGTTTTGGAATTGCATGTTAATATTATGTTGGATATATTGATTGGTTTTACGGACACTCAACTTGAATAATACAACTCTTAGTTTAATATTATTTTTAATTTACTTTGGTTTGCACCGTGGGTCCCCACGGGGCTCTAACCTAGTTTTTTATATATAAGTGACCCGAATCTAGTGTACGTCTCGACTTCAATAGCCATATGATGCCACTAAATGTAAGAAAAAATATTGCTATGGTGGTTACGCAACACCATTTCTTTTCATACATCTTGCATCCAACCTCATACCCCCTCCATTGTCCTGGTGAGTATTAGGGGTGTTAAAAAAATCCAGATCCAAAAGCAAACCCGAAATATCAAAAAATCGGTATCTAAAATATCAAAAACTTTGGATATCATAAAATTGGATAATCCGAATTTTTGGATTCGGATATTGATTTCTAAAAATTTCGGATAATTGGATTATCTGATATCCAAAAAATAAAAATACTAAATATTCGGATTCGGGTGTGGCGTTTTGGTTGTTTTATTGTTTTCTATGTTGAAAACTTGGAAAATCCAATACAGGTCAGTTTTTAATTTATGAAAGAAAAGGATACTTTAATTTTTTTTTTAAATCCGGATACCAAATATTCGAATTCGTATCCAAAATTTTGGATACCCGAAAACCATATATCCAAAATTTCAGATACTAGTTCGGATATAATATTCGTTATCCAAAATTTTAGGATTTCCAAAAACTAGATAATTCGATTTGAATGCCCCTAGATTGAGTAAAATTGTTGTCTGCACCCCTAGCTTATATCCATTTAGTGTTTTAAATAACTAAATTTTGTAAATATGTAAACTAAAACTAAAACGTGTGTAACTTGAATTCTTGCTATCTAATTTTTATTTTAGAGTCATGTTACATCGTTGCTAACAAGACTTATCATATATTTCTTAACGGCAAGACAAGATTTAACGTACATGTAATTCACTTTTGTGTTTGCTATGTAACAAGAACCTAAGTGTGTATGCCTTTAAGTTGCATCGTGAAACAAATTTTATACAAAACCAATATACAATTTATATCACCGAAGGATACAACTTGCATCGTCTTTTTTCAAAATGGAATTAGGTATATAAGGAAATTTACAACTATAATTTAAATTCTTGTAAGCGTAAGGAAGAATTAGAAGCCTTGATAACTTTTTGTGCCACCTGAAATTCCCTTGAAACAGTATCCATGCATTTCCTTGATTTGTTATATACAAGAATTCTCTTACTGGTTCTTATTGTAAACCGGCTATGTTTGTCTTAAACTTCCCTTCAAAAAGTTTCTCATAATAAGATAAGTTAAATATGCTACTAGAACCCACTGCAAGTCTAAAATCAGGACTCCCCCCCCAAAGTAGTTAGGGTATATTGCTGGCTAACAAGTTGGGGCGAGGTGAAATCTTTCCTTGTTTTACCAAAAATAGCAGTACATTTAAGGTTTTATGTGAGCGATATTGTATCACTACTTGTATTCAATAATCCTACATCCACGTTTTGTATGACAATTTTTTTTGTATATAAGTGACCCTAATCTGGTGTACGTCTCGACTTCAATAGTCGTATGAAGCCACTAAATGTAATAAAAAATATTGGTATGGTGGTTACGCAACACCATTTCTTTTCATACATCCTGCAAGTCCAACCTACTACCCCCTCCATTGTCCTGGTGAGTATTAGAGGTGTTCAAAAAAATCCAGATCCGAAACCAAACCCAAAATATCCGAAAATCTGTATATAAAATATCCAAAAATTCGGATATCCTAAAATTGGATAATCCGAATTTTTGGATTCGGATATTTATTTCTAAAAATTTCGGATAATCGGATTATCCGATATCCAAAAAATAAAGAAGAATAATAAATATTCGGATTCAGTTGCGGAGTTTTTGAATTTTTTTGTTTTCTATGTTGAAAACTTGGAAAATCCAGTACAAGTTAGTTTTATTTTATGAAGAAAAGGATTCTTAAATTTTTTTTATAAAATTCGGATATCTGTTTAAATATCAGATGCCGTATCCGAAATTTTGGATACCCAAAAATTCTGATAGTAGTTCGGACAATGATATTCGCTATCCAAAATTTTCGCATATCCAAAAACCAGATAATTTGATTTTGAACACCCGTAGACTAAGTATAGTTGTTGTCTGCTCCCCAACCTTAGATGCTGACTCTCTAACCTGCCCCGCAACCTTGGAGGCCAAATCTCCTACACGCATTGCCAACATGGAAGCTAACCCTCATACATGCTCTGCCCTTGTGGAAGCTGACCCTCCTACCCGCTCTGTGAAGTTGGAGGCTGAACCTCCTACACACTCCGTGAGCTTGGATGCACAACCTGCTACCCTCTTCACAACCTTGCCCACTTTGGCAGTGAAAGTGTCTATCTTCAATTCAAGTGTAAACATGTGGTTAATAGTTTTATTTTCTAAAAGAAAAATAATAACATAAAATAAACTGGAAATCTAAAAGAAAATAAACAAAGGTGAACAATTAGTTAAATTTAATATCTGAAAACATTACGAAAATAATAAATATTATTTGTGTTTGATAAAAAAGATAGAACAACTATAGCATACCAAGTTGAAGCATGAAATTTATTGCATCAGTGTCATTTTTCATAGTTAAGTATATAGATTAGGTTATGGGTTTCTTTGGCCCATAGGTTATAGACTCAATAGCTCTGTTGGTTAGCTTCACCGTTTAGATCATCCCGACTCTAGCCCATATGCTTACCTACCGGAAGGCCTCTGCCCAGCAGGTAATCAGTCCACACAACCTCTTAAATATTTATTTCTAATAGGGAAGGAATTCTCCTTTTATACAAAAATAAAAAGATTACACATAAATACAATGAATAAGTATTAATCACTAATTGAGTAATAGAGGAATGTAAGGCAATTATTTAGGGATCGCCTATGATTGCCTAATACCCCTCGTCAATGTGAGATGGAGGTGGCCCAAGACAAAGCATGAATCAAAACTTTTCAAATATTGGTTTAGAAAGACTTTTTTTTTTTTGAAAATGTATGCAACATGTTGATCCGTTGAGATGAATTTTGTGTGAAGACGACCGGTGGCAACTAATTCTCGAATAAAATGGTAGTCGATGTCGATATCTTTGCCTCTCTTATGAGAAATTGGATTTTGACTTAATAAGAGAGCACTTTTGTTGTCACAAAGTAATGTTGGTGGTCTCGGTGGTAAAGCATGTAGCTCGCGAAGAAGATGGGTTAGCTAGATGATCTATGATGTTGTATTCGCCATAGCTCGGTATTCCGACTCACAACTTAAACATGCTATTGGTAGGTTGCTTCTTTGCTTTTGAACTCTTTGTGAAGAGAAGTGGTAAAATTTGAGATGAAGTTTTCATTATTGCACGTGATAATTATGTCGTCCACATACACAGGGAGACAAATTAAGATCCCATTATGGTTATAAACAAATAAAGAGGGATCATCACGACTATAAGTGAAAGCAAGAGTGATAAGAAAAGTACTTAACCATTGAAACCAAGCATTTGGTACTTGTTTTAATCTATAAATGGCACGATTAAGTTTACACACATGGTTTGGTCATGCAGGGTTTTCAAAACCCGGAGGTTGTTCCATAAAGAACATTCCGGTAAGGTTGCCATTTAAGAAGGCATTATTCACATCAAGTTGTCTCAAGTTCCATTTATGAATAGTAGCAAGACTAAGGACGACACGAATGATGGATGATTTGACGACTGGACTAAATGTATGAGAAAAGTCATGCCTCGGTGCTTGACTAAAGCCTTGGGATACCAGTCTTGATTTGTAACGGTCAAGCGAACCATCCAATATATATTTGATTCGGCAAATGCATTTGGAACCGATGATGTTTATGTTAGGTGGACGAGGAACAAGATGCCATGTATGATTTCCATGCAATGCGTCTAGCTCATTATGCATGACCCATTCAGGATCATTGAGAGCGGCTTTGCTGCCTTTAGGCACATGAGAGGAAAGGAGGGAATGATGAAGTCTGTGAGTGGTGAATTGAGAGAGGTTGGCATAGTGTTTAGGTTTCAAGATACCGACTTTAGATCGAGTTGTCATAGGATGTATATTAGTGGTTTGAGCAGTATTGGGAGAGGGGTGCGGACCAAGGTCCTTGGAGTTTGTCTGAGGAATAGATGAGGTTGGGCTGGGTTGGTTTGGGGCAGAGATAAATGGGCCGAATTAGGCCGAGATAAAAGGGCCGAATTGAGAGAGGGGTGTGGACCAAGGTCCATGGAGTTTGTCTGAGGAGTGGGCTGGGTTGGTTTGGGGTGGAGATAAATGGGCCGAATTGGGCTGAGATGGGGCGAAATCAGGAGAAGTGGGCTGGTTGTTTTGAAGTGGGCCGAATGGTTCGGTTTCGGTATGAGAAGAGATGGGATGCTGGTTGGTGTGAAGTGGGCTGAAGGATTTGGCATCGGTAGGAGGAAAGGTGGGCTGCTGGTTGTTTTGAGCTGGGTTTACTATTTGGGTTTCGGTAGTGATTTGATCCGAGGATGAGGAGGTTTAAGACGGGTTTAGAAAGGAAGGACAGTTGGGTGGATCGGTATAATGGTTGGGACAAGAGGTGCAAGATGGAATTATAGGTGGAGTGGGTAAGATGAGAGATGTGGTCATTGTTGTATTAGGTATGGGTAAGGTATCTTCAAAATTGGTTAAAGAGAGATTTGAAACATTTAAGGATGTAACTGAAGTTTGAAACGGAAGAATGTCTTCGTCAAACTTAGCATGTCTAATGGTTTAGATACGTCTGGTTGTGGGATCAAGGAATCAAAACCTTTGTATCTAGGACTATAACCAATAAATATGCAAGGAGCACTGCGAGGTAAAAGTTTGTTTTTTGGTATAATCCATGAGAAATGGGTAGACAAGACATCTAAAAATTTGTAAGTTGGTGTAGGCCGGAGGTTAGTTGAAAAGAACCTCAAAGGGTGATTTATTTGCAAGAATTTTTGTAGGAAGGCAGTTGATAATGTAAGTAGCGTAAGTAAAAGTATCAAACCAAAATTTTGAGGGAACATGTGCATTAAACATCATAGGTAATCATGTTTTGGTTATGTGATAGTGTTTGCGTTCGGCCCTTCCATTTTGTTCGGGTGTGTGAGGACAGGATAGTGTATGATGAATTCCATGATTTTGAAAACAAGATTGCACACGATGATTTATAAACTCGGTTCCTCCATCACTTTGAAAAACTTTGACATTTGTTGAAAATTGATTTAGAACAACTTAAGTTAAAAAAAGTAGTGAAAACGTTGTAAAAATTGGACTTGGCCTTTAGGGGATAAAACTAACTGAGCCGAGAATAATCATCTACAAATATGACATAATATAAATAACCATCGGTGGAGGTAATGGGTGCGGGCCCCAAAGATCACAATGAATAAGATCTAAAACATGTTGTGCGCGTTTATTGTTTTCAATAAAAGGTAGATGTTTAGTTTTTGATAATTCACAAGAATTAAATAAACTCAGTTTGGGTAACAAAGATGTGACAAAGACATGACCAAGTTTATTTAAAATGGAGATCGTATCAAAAGAAACATGTCCTAGACGACTATGCCCTTTATTGAAAGAAGCACGAAGATGTGAAGCAGAAAACGTAGCAATAAGTGACTTGTGACTTTAGGTGAGAACGTAGAAGCCATTCTCGCAAATCCCTCTAGCAAGGACCACCTTCATTTTTCTGTCCCGAATGTCAAAATAATTATAAGAAAACAAAACAAAACATCAACTGGTGAATCATTAGTAAGTCTATTAATTGAAAGAAGATTCTTTGTGAGATTTGGGACAACAAGAACATTTTGTAATGATATAGAGTTGTTTAGATTCGTGTTTCCGACGTGGGTAATGGGTAAAGATTGACCGTTACTAAACGTGACACGAATGTTATTGGTTTGAGGTTGAGATTCGTTTAAGCCATGGACATTAAGAAGCATGTGATTGGTAACACCTGAATCGACAGTCCAGTCGGGTGTGTCTGAGGCGATGTTCCATTTAGCATGAAAAGCTTGTGCTAGGTTTGTATCACAATTAGTCGCTTTTTGAGCATAATATGCAAGTGTAGGACAAGAACTAGCATAGTCTCCCTATTTTCCACAAAGTTGGCAGTGAGGAAGTCTTTTTGTGTAGGATCCGCGACCACGAGATGAAGACGGAGTGCGACCACGAGATGGATGAGGGTCGACTGTCCTTGAAGGATTTGCAAGGAAAATGGCCTGAAGAGTTGGATTTCCATGAAGATTTTGAAAGAAATCTCTTGATTTTTGGCATGAGCAAGAAGGTCACGGAAAGTCGGGGCCGGATGAATGGTGCATTGGAAGGTTGAGAAGTTTTCATAAGAGAGACCAACGCCACACAAAAACCAATGGCGTTTATCTTCATCATTGACCGGGTGACCAATGGCCACTAATTGATCACATAAATTCTTTAATTTTCGACCAAATTCAGACACTGTGGATGTGCCCTTTTGAAGTTGGCGAAGGGTGTCTTTGAGAGTATGAATGCATTCAATGGAACTATGGTTGTACACATTGTTGAGAGCTTGCCAAACTTCTAGGACGGTGGTGTGGCCGATCTTTTCGGCCATGGCTTCTTCGACAAGGATGGAATTGAGAAGCAAAATAATCTTCTGATCATTGGTTTTCCTGGTTACAAATTTAGGATTTGTTATGGTTTTGTTATGAGAAGTGATAGTTTCTGATGGAGGATTTGTGGTGTTGAAGGTTGAGATAATTTAGGGGTGGTAGGACTTGTTTTGACCAGGGTAAGAAGTTGTTTGAGGATACTTTAATGTTGATTAGATGGCTTAGTGAGTGAAGGGTAGGCCTGTAACTGAACCGAACATTCATGAACTGTTCGTGAACTTGTTCGGCGGGAAGTTCGTTTATATTTGTTTATTTAATAAACAAATAAACACGAACAAAAGTAGTGTTCGTTCATCTATGTTCGTGAACGTCCGTTTATGTTTGTTTTTATGTTCGTTTTCTTATGTTCGCTTATTTTCATTTATGTTCGTTTAAATTTTATTAATTACATAGGGAGTTATATTTATATAAATATAAACATAAATTGGGCTTTAACTACATGTATAAATATAACCATTAAGTAATTGGGTTTGTTAGTTATAATACAAAATCGTTTACATTTATTATGTTCATGAACATCCATTTATGTTCGTTGATGAACTATTCATTTAGGTTTTAAATGAACAATCATAAGTAAACACGAACATGACAAATTTCTTAATGAACGAACATGAACACAAAAATGTGTTCGATTGTGTGTTCGCGTTCGGTTAAAGTTACATGAACAAACACAAACATGCCTTTGAGAATATGGTAAACCCAAGTTGTGTTTTTCATTGAAGATGATACAACTATAAATACATGAAGGAGAACAATAAAATAGGAGAGGAATTCTCCTTTATACAAAAAAAAATTACACATAAATACAATGAATTACTAATTGAGTAATAGAGGATTGTGAGGCAATCATTTTAGGATCGCCTATGATTGCCTAATAAACATATAACTTCTTGTCTTGTTTGAAAACACGACTCGAGGGTTTCACCTTAAGCAGTCTCTCTATTCTCACAGAGTAGATGTAAGGTTGTCTACATCTTACCCTGCTCAGACTCTACCTTAGCTTTGCTATTGGTGAGATTTACTAAGGGCTGTTTGGTTGATTAAGGGGGTGTTTGGGATTGATTATTCAAAACAGATTATGCGTTTTGGAAAAGCAGGGGTGGAGCTGCTTATAGATTATTGCGTTTTGGTAGCCTAAAAAACTGATTATCTGCATCTTCAAAACGCAATTCAAATACTAAAAACTGATTATCTGCATTTTCAAAACGCAATAATCTAAAAATCAGATTCAAAACGCAATCCCAAACACCCTCTAAGTGTTGAATCGTTAAGAGGTCTGAATGGTTAAGTGCTGAATCATTAAGTTGGACATCTTAGGGGGTGTTCGGGATTGATTATTCAAAACAGATTATGCTTTTTGGAAAAGCAGGGGTAGAGCTGCTTATAGATTATTGCATTTTGATAGCCTAAAAAACTGATTATCTGCGTTTTCAAAACGCAATCCAAACACTAAAAACTAATTATCTGCGTTTTCAAAACGCGATAATCTAAAATCAAATTCAAAACGCAATCCCAAACACCCTCTTAATGGTTAGTTTTCTTGTTCCATATTGGTAAGAGAGTCTCATTAAGGTTCAGCCTAGTTCAGTACTTAATGGTTTAGTGCTTAATGGTTTAGCAACATCTCAAGTCTTAATGGTTCAGCCTTAATCATTCCATTCAGAAGCTGAAACAAACGCACTGAATGCTGAATCATTTAGCACTGAATAGTCAGAGCCTCATTAAGAGGCTTACCAAACAGCCCCTAAGTATGATGATTATGATGATCTTGTTTGAGAACAATTCTCAAATTACTAAACTAGTCCAAGAAGTTGGTGCAATTGGGTTTCATTTTGCCCAAAATGTACCTAAGAGAGTGATTATGGTGTGCTAAAACGATTGCACGATTTCTTTTGAAGATGTTCACAAAGCCGCAAAGTTCAAAGTTTAGTACTTCGGTATTGGCAAAGCCATTGTAGTTAAGGTGTTGTTTCACTTGAGGTCAAGTGTTCGAGCCCCGCCAAAGACGGATTTATTTAGTGTAATTTACGCTATTAAAAAATATGTTTATGAAATTATTAATTACTTAAAGATTATGACACATATTTCGTTTACAAACAACAGTAGAAACTTGCAACAAAGCAATCAGAAATGTTAGAAAACTTACATTGATGATCGCCTCAACGCCTCTTGTACATGAGGCTCGCGTGTTTCCCAGTCCCTGCACTTGCTCAGAAAACGAAATCATAGACATGAACCGGGCTTGTGTTTGACACAATTCCCTTAAACAGATTCTTCGTCTGTTCCCAGGGTACACCGGTTCGAAGCAGTGTCGATGGTGCACTGCCGGACTATCCCACTTGCCTGAAAAGAAACCGGAAGAAGGCTGCTTCTGAAAACGTTGTAGCTGCAGCAATCGATTATGTTTCTGTTTTGTGTGTGAGTATGTGCTTACAAGTGCACTGCACTTTCTCTATATGAATGATCAGAACTTAGAGTTTGCAAGCCATCATTTCTTTGCACACTAGTGCAGGTTTATGTAGACTCAAAACACCAAAAGAAAAATGAAACTGTTGCAGGCTCTTTAATTCGTGATTAATCATTAATTAATCACGCTTAATTACCATTAACTGCAACTTAAGTCTAGTAGTTGAAACATTTTTCTCGGAAGCTTCTTCTAGTTACACAATTAAAACAAAACGGGTAGTAAAAACCGTGTCGCGCGGACCCGGGTTTTTCGAGCTGCATTCGTGTCCGCAGATGCGGGCGTCGCGTTGGTTCAAGAATTTTTCCCGAACCAGAACCCATTTTTGCACCCCCCCTGCGCGCGCGGGTAGGTGCCAGTGTATAAAGTAACTTAACATTTTACTTCCTTCCATTTGGTTTCTCCTTATAAACCCATCACAATTTCATCTCCCAACCAATGTGGGACAAACCAAACTCACATTCACACAAAATTTCCAACAATCCCCCACATGAATGGGAGTTGCTTACAGAAAACAACCTCATTCCGATTAAATTTCAACAGTTGAGTTCTGCATACGATAGGTAGGTGTGACCCTTTGAACCTTCGCTTATGAAACGCACTTAGCCCACTGGCTCTGAGTAGAACGCGATGTCTTTGAACTCGTCTGCCGTTTGTGTGGACGACAATACGCTTCACACAAGACTCTCCCTGACAACGTCAAGTCCTCATAGTTGTGTCCGTTATGGTCATGGACACGTGCCTGGTTCTGCGAGAGCTCTTAAGTATTGTGCCCCAACAACACCCTTCGAAGCGACCCCACTTCTCTCTCACATAGGTGATCTACTCGGACTGATTACCTCAGTCAAATCATTAAAAGCCATAAGCTTAACCTCAACCTTGTCACTTTTTAGGAATGGACTAGGAAGCTTATTAAATTTATAGTAAACTCCCTTTTTCAAAACGTGGGGTTTCCACCAACTCTCCCCCACAGTGACCTTCGCCAGTTCATACAATTAGGTTGTCCTATTGAACTCAGATCTTGGGATCTCCAGTCAACTGAGTTAGGTTTCCTTCGCATAAACCTAGCCTTTCATGGGCTTTAGCCCCATTCCTATTGACGACTTCTGAACTAACTCTCTGCTTAAGCCTTTTGTTAGCGGATCCGCGATGTTATCCTTTGACTTCACATAGTCAATAGTGATAACTTTTATAGAGATTAGTTGTCGTACCGATCATGCCTACGTCTTATATACCTATCCTTAATGATACACATTGTGATATGAGCTCTGCCAATTACCGATTGACTATCACAGCGTATGCATTGGCCCCATGCCGGCTTCGGCCACCTAGGTATATCCTTAACAAATTGACGTAGCCATTCTGCCTATTCATCCTCTTTATCCAAAGCGATGAATTTTGATTCCATCATGGATCTAGCAATAACCATTTGTTTAGATGATTTCCATGTTATCGCGGCACTTCCAAGTGTGAACAAATACCCACTCGTTGCCTTGGAATCATTCGTGTAAGATATCCAATTCGCATCACAGTAAATTCAATAACTGTTGGATATCTTTTATATTGCAGCCCGTAGTCTTGTATGTATTCTAATTACCAAAGCACCTGTGTCACGTAATTCCAATGAATTAAACTTAGGATGCTCGTGTATCTACTTAGCTTGCTTGCTAAGTCTGGTCTGATACAACTTATCAGATACATCAGGCATACATCAGGCTGCCAATAATTCTTGAGTACTCTAATTGGTTAACAGGCTCACCTCGTTTCTTAGCTAGACATTGACTCGTGTCAATGAAAGGTCTAGCCACATTAGAGTCATTTCCATCGAACTTCTCAAGAATTTTGTCCACATAATAGGACTGACTTATAACAAGTCTTTTCTAGGTTTGTGTGATTTGTACATCCCAAAATCACATCCGTTCATATCAAACCTTCTATTTTCAAATGCAAGTCACCTCCACACTTGTTATTGGATAACTATCAAATGGGGTGATGAAAGTTTCTTCCTTTCATATGTCGCGTAAAACTTCTCAAGTACCATTTTTACATCCCTACGGATTGTTTCTTAAATGGCTCTTCCCCCCACATTGCTTGCACTTTGATTAAGTTTGAGTAATATCACTCATGATGACATAAGACACCCGTGATAAGATAGTGACTATCTATATCTTTGTGTTATTGGGGTCATCCATTATATTACTCAACCCATATTACTCACACGAACCGTTTTCTGTGCTATATGAGTTCTCATATTCAGCTAAATAGTATCATAACCAATGAACTATTTATTCGGTCTTTTCGAGTCATCCTTTTTAATGAATTATATATTTGCTTTTACAAAATTCATTCTTATGTCGTCACATATGTTTGAATGGTCAAAGTTAATTTATTCTCCGTGGAGCATCTAAATTAACAAGTATTAGTCTAGCATGCTTTAGACTACAATACTTAGCATGTGAACAGAAGATGCCTCATTCTGATTCTTCACAGCCTTAAGAGATAACTCATTATCTCTTCCTAACATTCACGTCTTAGTTTAGACACAAAATGAAATTTGTTTACCATTCCAAAACCTTGGTTTAAAGAATGCTTCAAAATCATAATTAATTCCATCCATTAGGATCAAGACTCGTTTGCCTTTAATCTCCAAGGCTTCACCATTGACTCTTTAGGACTTAAACAAAAGTCTTAATATAAGTCACTTTGATGAACATATTAATCATCAACAAGTCAATTAAATTGACACTCGACGACATGACATTCACATATGCCTAAGTGATATGTAAATATTTTGTTGATACTATTTATTGGGTGACTCTCCCAAAATATATCACGAATCCTCAATATAGTTCAACCAACATTGATGGTTTGTAGAGACTCTACACGTCCATCAATATTCTAAGTCTTTTATAATAAATCTCACAATATTTCTCAAAGACTTATGAATAATAACATATATTCCCGTCATATGTTATAGTCATCAAAACTACATTTGTGCATTTCTACGTAAATGCTTTTAACATTAGATGACATATCTTGTTTTCGTGCATTTAACTTCAATACACTTGCCACGTTGATCATGATTATCTCAATGGGGATGGATGAAGAGTTTTTTCTTCTTAGTCACTTAATTAGAGACTTAAGACTCTAATTAAGACTCTAATAAAACCTCATCAAATGGCATTTAGAACTCTACTCAAGAGTTTCACCATGTGAAATAAAACCTTATCAAATGGCATTAAAAACTCTACTCAAGAGTTTCAATTATATACTTAATTTAGTCTTAAAAATATAATCAAGTGTCATAAATAAATTAACTCTACTAAAGAGTTTTTCTTCAATTCACCACATGAAGAGTTTTACCAATTAATAATTATAATTTACCAATTATAATTTCAATATAATCCAAAATATACATAACATATTATATATATCTTTAACCGGATTCATATAAACATCAAATCTCAAAGTGTTATTCTCTTCAACACTTTATCGTTCGACGAAATGATAACAATTATATCGTCTTATGACATGTTTCGAGGTACTCCCTCAATACACTGTTCAAAGCAACAAAGTTGTTTAGACTTAACTACTTTCAAGTAGTAGAACAAGTAAATATGTCCAAAACAACATCAAGTTGCTTTACACTAAATAGTCTCTCTAGACTATTATATGGTTAAAGTCATCATACTTTTCATACAAGTATCAAACCATATATAATTTGCAAAAGACATGTTTTATTCATACAAACATTTCTACTTTTACAAGTATTTTCCATAAAGTATACATATTTATGTTTTGATTACAAATCAAAACCATGAACTCTAATATAGTTTTATTATTCAAAACCATTTCTAACTCACTTGTTAGAATACAAACGATTACACGTTTCATCATATAGAGTTTTGGTTAAATAAACCTTTTCTAACACACCCGTTAGAAATAAACGATTACCCAAAATCGTTTTAAATATCATTGGTTTATATTCTCAACCGTTTCTAACATGTTTGTTAGAAATACATGATTATGACAATCATTGTAGAACTTATTGGTTTATATAAAATAAACCATTTCTAACACGCTCGTTAGAAGATTAAACCATCTACATAAATGGTATTGACTTTGGATTTTCCAAAATATACCCGTTTCAAACTCGCTTGTTCGAAACCGTCAAATTTTAACCAAACCGGTTTAATGTTGATTATTATTTTTTTTCAAAATAATCATTTCCAACACGTTTGTGTATTTTGTACAACAATCTTTTCTAACACACTTGTTAGAAATATAAACACCTTATTTAGTCTTTACAAAATCATCAATTTCTAACACGCCCGTTAGAGAAATCAATCTATAAGTTTACACATTAAACTTATGATTTTGTAAATAATAATTTCTAATACGCTTACTAGAAATGACACGTTATTCTTTCAACGTCGTCGATTCTAACACGTTTGTTAGAAGTACATGTTTCAAAACCTCATATTTCGAAACCTTTTATTTTCCAATACTCTTATTAGAAAATATAAACATTTCAAATAATTTGAAATTATCTTTCTTATACTCTTACTAGAAAGAAAACGTTATCAAATGTTTTCATGGGTTTACAAATATTATGACTTTTCTAATACTCTCATTAGAAATTTAGTATTTCAAAAAACGTCTAAATATATGTTAATAATCCAGTTTATCTAAACACGACACAAAACCCATGAACCCGAAAAACCATAAATATTCGGATTAAAGATTTCACTCCAATCACAAATTTAATCCGATTCGATGTACCAAAATAAAACACTTACAAACTTTCGCGAACCCAAATTCCTTAGGAAGAACACGAAGGTTTGTTTACTAATCTGTTTAAGTTTGTTAGAAAACTTACATTGATGATCGCCTCAACGCCTCTTGTACATGAGGCTCGCGTGTTTCCCAGTCCCTGCACTTGCTCAGAAAACGAAATCATAGACATGAACCGGGCTTGTGTTTGACACAATTCCCTTAAACAGATTCTTCGTCTGTTCCCAGGGTACACCGGTTCGAAGCAGTGTCGATGGTGCACTGCCGGACTATCCCACTTGCCTGAAAAGAAACCGGAAGAAGGCTGCTTCTGAAAACGTTGTAGCTGCAGCAATCGATTATGTTTCTGTTTTGTGTGTGAGTATGTGCTTACAAGTGCACTGCACTTTCTCTATATGAATGATCAGAACTTAGAGTTTGCAAGCCATCATTTCTTTGCACACTAGTGCAGGTTTATGTAGACTCAAAACACCAAAAGAAAAATGAAACTGTTGCAGGCTCTTTAAATCGTGATTAATCACGCTTAATTACCATTAACTGCAAACAAAACGGGTAGTAAAAACCGTGTCGCGCAGACCCGGGTTTTTCGAGCTGCATTCGTGTCCGCAGATGCGGGCGTCGCGTTGGTTCAAGAATTTTTCCCGAACCAGAACCCATTTTTGCAACCCCCCCTGCGCGCGCGGGTAGGTGCCAGTGTATAAAGTAACTTAACATTTTACTTCCTTCCATTTGGTTTCTCCTTATAAACCCATCACAATTTCATCTCCCAACCAATGTGGGACAAACCAAACTCACATTCACACAAAATTTCCAACAAGAAACACACGAGCACAACATTGACACATTCAAACAAACAACGTACATACACGATTACACACCATCTATGAATATTAAATTCGAGACACCAGTATAGTAAGCTAGCCTTCCTTCCCAAGCAAAGTGAGAAGAAACCTCTTGTAATCCCCTGAGGTTTCCTTTCCAACAGCCTGATCAAGTGGCACACTGTTTCTTTTGTAATACTGTTCCATAATCTCCTTCAAATCTTTCTCTGCTCGTGTGACGATCACCCGAGTTAAAGCATCTTCATCCGTCCCACTCTTTTTTATTGCGTTACGAACCACCTACATTTCAAGATGGTAAATGCATACCATTGGGACAGTTCACGTTTGTAATAAAAAAATTTGTACATAACCATTTTTGACACACTAATTATTTATTCGGGTCGGATTGTTCTAGATCAATGAAAGCAAATATTACCTTTTCAAAGTACTTAGTAGGGTTAATGATGCATCTAATCGTGGTACGAAGTGTTTCAGTGTACACGTTGCCTGAATCATCCTTCAAGTGCTGTCATGATATTTGAAAGTATTAAAATGAAGATAATGTGCTTCTGTTTTAAAAAGGATCTAGAAAACCATATTTGATTAGTGAAATTTCTATATACCTTGGTGATGTTACAACCATGTTCGTCTTTGTAACAATTCAATGTAGCCATGAATTGCGGCTTGCTTCGAGTAGTGACGATTCGAAGGATATCTTCGTGGTTATACAACTTTTCTTCGATGGCTTTTCTAAGAACGTTGCACTCCGACTTTGCGAGTTTCAAGTTTACCTCATTACCTTGATACCTATGTATGCTCACCAACCCAACAAGAAGCTGTAATGTTACATAAATTCATTAGAAAGTTGAAAGTTGAATGTAATAAATTAAAGTTATATATTCTGTATTTCCATATTAGCCACAATTAGTAAACTTAGTGCAAACAATTGTGTTCCGTTTCAGTTATTCATGATTTAAAGGAATCATTATCAAGTTTACAATTTCCAAAGGGGGTGTCAATCGTGTTAAGTTGATGAATTGAAATGTGCAACCCGAGCCTGGCCCACATAATTATTCATGTCAAAAATTTCAATCTTAACAAATAAGTTCAGGCCAACCTGACCACAACCTGTTTAACCTATTTTTCAAAAATGAGTAATACATGTTTGACAAGTTATAAACAAGTTGTGGAGTTGTAAGCATGCTATTAGAAATGTGTTTAATGATGAATATGAGTGTCACTAGTACTCTACTTGGGATCACATGATTTGACAAAACTAAGTTTATTATGACTACGTAAAATGGAAAATAGTAAAAATGAAAATAAAATTATAAAAGTTATTTTTCTTCTAAATACTTAAATAGGTTAACGTGTCAACCTGTTTTTTTACAAGTGTTAGGTCAACTCGAACCCTACCTATTTTTAAACAAGTCAACCAAACACGACCCATTTTTAAACATGTCGTATTAGTTGACTCGAAACATGTTTTTCTCGTGTCGTGTAAAAAAATTACCGCCCCTAATATGTATCAACCCATTAATTAATTCATAGATTGTTATATTTCGGTTAGTTTTTCTTTAACGGGTCACATGAGGCAAACCAAAAGACCCGTCAAGTTTGTCACCTTCTAAACAAAAATATAACCAACAAAATATATAGAAGAACTTGCATTTCGAAGATCAGAAGACGTATGGGAAGCAATATCTTCTTCCAGTGAACGCTTGTAGCGGCATTGGTAGGCGCACTTGACGGAATAGAGCTCTTTGGGTGATAGGGTGCATGATAGTTCAATGATCACTCTATAATCACAGTTTTCTTTACGTAGGGCTACATTTGCTAGCACTGCATTCCGATCCTCAGGATCCAAATTCCATCTGTAAATCGCTCTCTACACGAACCATCCAAAGTACATCAGTGGTAGTATTGCAAATAAGCAAAGTTGATCATATCATTCATACATGGGTCTCCTGATTAGTTATTGCATTTACATGTTTTCCGCATTTTATTAGTCCATTAACGTACCCCATGATCACATGTACTCTTCATTTAGTATTTTCCCTAGTGTTTGCATTGTTATTTAAAGGTTAATTGTTTACATTAATTAACAAAGATAATCAGAGAAAATTGTTGCAAAAATATATAGTCCTGTGTGCCTATATTCTTTGGATCCTAACTCACTCAACGGGTCTTTTGATACCTCACGTCACATGAACAATGCACAAAGAGACATAAATCAAATTATCAAATTAAGATGCCAAGATTACCTCAAAGTCACCAGAAAGCTCATGTTCAAGACGCTTCACAAGATCTTCATTGTAGAGTTCTTGATAAGCTTCCCTTATCAATTTCCTTTGAGTTGCATTTCTATGCCCCAAAATTGATATTATGGTCTTTTCATCAGTCCCCCATCCTTGAAAGAAAAGAATATTAATTACATAATTATTTTAAATCAGTTCAATTTTGTGAAAATGCGCTTGAGTTATGATACCCCATAAAATCCCTATCAAATATTCAACTTTTTTTTTATATTATACAATATATATAATTATAGTTATGAAAAGTGTTACACATGGTGTAAAAGATGTTCTGCGACATTTTACACAAGTTTTACATACGTAACAAAAATGTGTTACATATGGTTTTCGACATACTACGATTTCTTTCTTTACAAAATTTTTGTGTAGTAACTGTAAATAACATATATTGCATATGCTAAAAAATTCAAAAAATAAATAAATATAATTTTCAATGGGTTTTCACAGATTTATCCCTACTCAAGTGGGTTTTCTAATTAGCACTGCCATATATATTGTGTGTGTGTGTAGAGAGAGGGAGAGAACCATGACAAGCTTTTTTTATGTGCTCGGCATCGGCAGAAGGAGAAGCATCTTCATATGCAACGAGGGTGGCCATTCTTTTGTTTTTGTTTTTGGGTATGGATTATTGTTAAGGTTGAATTTATAGGGAAACTAATTAAGTTGAAACTAACGCCCATTTGCTTTGGTTTCTTCACTTGCTTTGTTTCTAAATAAATTCTTGTTTTCGTGATTTTGCTATCCGTATATTGTTTACTAGTTTAAAGGACCAACGTGTTATCTTCTTTATGTATATTTTAAACTAGCTTACTACCCAGGAGCGTCCCGGGGTTGAAATTTAATAATATTTAATGTCAGAAATGTGAAATGTGTCTCGAAGAATACGAAGCGGAATATATGATGGGAACATTATAATGCATACATAGGTAAACATATTGGAATGTGTAACTGTTTTTCTTTCCTTTGGTTTTGACATTTTTCTCCCGGTTTAGAGAATTTGATTCAGTTGAACACAGTTTACACAATATCTGACCACTTTGTGATGCATTTTGCTGACCTGCATATCTGATGATGTGAAAACCTAATGAAGCTTCCTTATCAGACATCAAAACTTGCATAAAAACCGTACACCTAGGCTATTGTATTCCAAGTTAAAATCCATATTTTTAAAGTTTAATAAAGTTGATTTCCATCTTCAAATTGGACAAGAAAATACCCCAGGAACGTCCCGGGATTGAAAAAATTAATATGAACTTTCTAAATAATCAACTTAAAGATGCGTTAAAAATTTTTTTATCTTATCAAGAGTATGTAATCAAACAAACTCAAAATAACAAAAAGTAACCCATGTGTGTTGTTGCCTTATCTGAAATAAAATGTTAACTAAACTAACTTCACAGAGTATTATGGAATTCATCATAGTTGCCATCATAGGCTCAGCCAAACATGGTTGACTGCAGCAAGGCACACTGAACCAGACATAAAATCTCCTTGTGCATAGGCTTTACTTGAAAATAAAAGTTGTTGCATAACTCGACCGTTCTTCGCAAATGTTATCCATATCCACATCCATGTAAAGATAATTCAACTTTCGCTTCTTGCTATCCAAATCCGCATCAGTGATCTACAATAAATGTAATACACACTCAGCAAGTTTTAAATACAATTAATAAGATTGTAAATACAAACAACAGGTTTTAAAGTGAATATAATTTACCTTATAATCCTTCCATAGTGGTGTAGTGGTAGGTGGACTGGTTTCTCTTTGAGAGATCCTGAGTTCGATCCCCATTAATCCACTTTGAAGGGATATTAGGCAATATAGAGGAAAACCTGTAAGCCATTAGTTGCGCATGTTCGAATCTGAGTTGACCCGGTTTTCATCCGGCTGTTACTCCAGCGAAGAAACTCGTGTGGAGGCAGTACGGTTTCCGGGCGAACGCCGTAGTCCCCACCGTACCAGCGTGGACCCGGTTAAGACAACACAGTCTGGACGGGTGGGTGATTATAGCCTGCCAAGAGGCGGGTGTGATGATCTCTGCCACACAATTAAGAAAGTCATCGTTCAAAAAACTTTTTTACGTTATAGATTGATGAATTTTTAAAGATCACTACCCGTATCCGTGTATCCATCTATGCCTCCCCCAACCTAAAAAAAATAAATAAGGAAAGAAAATATTAAAACACCATTAATTCAATCTATTTACTTTTAGCTTCCTAATTTAAACTTAAGTTTCTTAAGAGAGTTTATTTATGTGTATGTGACTATGTGTGTTGCATTATTTTGTGTTCACTGCAAATTGCTAGGTTACTAACAATATCTGTATATCACCAGAAAAGATGCTCAAAGCCCTTACAGTACTTAAGTTACTAACCACTCCAATATAAAATTGAAAACAAAAAAATAAAATTGATACATCATTGTGGTGAAAAATCTAAGCCCGGGAAAACAAAACCTCAAATGCTCCAGTACTAAGTTATATTGAAGATGCTCCAGTACAAATGCTCCAGTACTAAGCTGGGAAGGTCTCGAGGTTGAAAAATCTAAAACTTAATTGACTAAAGAATCACTTAATTAAGTAAGTTGCAATAGTACAAAAACTTATCACATATTCATATCTCTCTAATCTCTCACATTCAATAACTGCATGTTTATAGCATTCTAACCACTCTCATATTCCTTCACATATAACCTAATCAACTAAACTACCTTTTACAAATGCAAACAAACACAACATGATCAAAATTGCTCTCTTTTCTAAATTTATTACTCTTCAGATTTCAAATCAAATCAAATGAACTTCATTACATACTATATGGGTAGTCTAAGAACTACAAAATCGTAACTAAAAACTGTTTTCCGATTAGCATTCCTACATATCTGGATTCCAACTGAACTAATGTTGATCTTTTATGTAATTAGCTTAATGAAATAAAAGGAATCCTAATTGAACTAAAGAACATAAAGAAATCGAGGAAATTAAAAATATGTCAAAAAAATCCAAACGAAAGTAAAAGGCTCCAAACCACAAAGGGTTAACACCATATGTCATGTGTGTGTGCTCGCACGTGTGTTCCTCAACTTATGACATGTTAAATTAAGAATTAACACAATCAACTAACCTCACATACACGACATGAAGGACATGTCCAAGAGCTCTAGTGAAATAAATCTGCAATCAATGTTTCACTTATCAAGAACACGATATAAGTAAGTAATACGTCATGATACATTAGTTACGATAAATTGTACCTCTGTCATGAGCCCAAGCTTTCAAAAAGCTCTTGTGATACTTCTTGGTACAGCTTTTGCATGATAGCATCTTACTTTCTTTCTCACTTCTTTCGTTTTCTCCATGAAAGCAAAGCCACCTATCTCATCTACCAAATTCGCAATCGCACCCACTGCAAGGTTTTCATTCCTGTCCTGATTTAACAAAAACAAATCAGACCCATTAAAACTTTTTAAATATGCATAATATAATAATAATAATAATAATAATAATAATCTATAGTCTATAATCTATAAATATATATATATATATATATAAAAGAATTGATGTTTGCTGACGTGGCATTCAATGGTGGCCTCAACCGGGGTTGAAAAATCCAATATGACGTGATAAACCTATTGAAAATGGCTCAAGTTAACTAACCACAAAATCTCTCAATCACTGCATGTCCATAGTATTCTGATCAGTAATAACTCATATTCCCTAACCTAAAACCTAATCAGTAATCAGCTAAACAATCACTTAAGTAAGTTGCAACTATTCAAAAACTCAACACATCTCTCTAATCTGTCACATTCTAATGACTCCTATAATTCCTAACCTAATCAACTAAACAATCACTTAAGTTGGAAGTTCTAACAATTAAAAAAACTGCATATACAACACAGAAGACAGAACCTGAAAAACGACTAATAGCTTATTAGCCTAACCCACTTCACATACGCCAAGAAAGAGACTAAAAGAGCAGAAAATGTTTCAAATTTAGATGCAATAAACTCACTCTCAAACCTAAAAGTAATTACCAACAAACAAAGAGTTGATGACTTAATAATTTTATCTACCCTTACAATTAATACAAAGTTCAAGTACAGTTCCTAAATCAAGAAACCCTTGTAATGACAAAAGAGGAGCTCTTGTCTATCTTGACTTTCCTGCTACTACACCTTGTATGCCTCTTTATCTGTGAAAGCCAACTCATTCATACAAACACCTCAAATATTATACTGTTTAAATTTAAATTATATGCACATTTCGTCTTATTAAGTCAAAACACATAGGCTCGAAAATGTAAACCTGGATCAATGTCCCCTATGGCTGCAAACTACAACTAAGAAATCAATTGACAAGGCGGTCACAACGCCAATAGACTAAACGGTCTGAGCTTTCTTCAAATTAAAACACATATGTGGACTATAAAGAGAAAGCAATCGTGTACCATGATTGCATACTAAAAGAAACACCAACATTTAAAATTCAGAATTCTCTGCCAACCTCATGAATAATAGCAACAATACGAAACAGAGCAAGTCAACAAACTTACCAACTGAGCAGACACAGTTCAATTCCATTACATATCACATGATTTAGTGCAGTATCAAGACACTAAGGTCTTGGTTACTTCTCTTTCGGTAATGACATTTGAGTCGGTATCGGTAATCGAGTTCGAGTAACTGACATGTGGTTGAGTCAGGTTTTGTGTAGTTCGGACAGTCTCGGTAATTAAGTTCAGGTCACATCTATAGCAATTTAAATTGTTGCTATCACCACCGTCTGCACCTCCATCTCCTCTACCCCTCACATAATCCCATTGATCGACCCCGCTTCAACCCAATGCAAATCTAAAATAATAACAAAAATAATAATAATCATAATAATAATCACAGCTAATAATATAATCTAAAGGCACAACCTCTTACAATCATGATTTAGTTATCACCATTATTAGACTACATTTGTGAAGTCAAACCTATGTTTTCTACTAAAAAAAACAATATTAACAACACGAATAAGTAAAAAAAAAACAAACTAAATACAAATAAATAGTTTAACAAAAGAATGATGGAGACACAACTGCTTACATTTAGTGGGATTATCAGGCTCCTTTGAGTATTTCACCTAAAACATTCACAACAAAATCATTCACATATTAATAAAAAAATCAACTGTACAAGAATAAATCTCTAATGTGAAAACAAATTAACCATCAAACATTTTTTTCGGGCAAATAGGCAAGACAGATCATCTATTTTTGCATGTACACAAAAAACTATCTTCTAAATGAGGTGGCTGATGAATGTGATCAAAGAAAGCAAACTACACCAATTCAAATCACACCTACATTCTATTCTAGTATTCTACAAAAGGCACCACGATGCAATCAAATAAGTAATATAACATATTCCTAAACACACACACATATGCCATAAACTCATACCCAAAACCGATGCGACAACGCTTCCGCAGACGTAACCAACGACCGGACGATCTCGAAACCCCTGCTGCTGTCTCCTCCATCACAGTATCAAAAAAATTAGATAGTACACATCATTATCACTGCCTAACACGACCACCGCGTAGTATCATGGAGAAGCTATCTATTACCGCCACCATGAACGTTACGTCACGGTATCTCCTCCGTAGCACCCTCTTCGGAACCGATCGTCCTAACCGTAGCCACGTGAACCGCCGCCATCGACTACCTTGGACCCGTTACTATACCATCACTCAATCTCTCTCGTCTCCCTCTCTTTTTTATTGTTTCTTCTTTCCCGGCTCCCTCCTGGTCTTTATTGTAACGCCCAGTTTTTCCCTAGTATTATAATATTAATAATTTAATCATTAAACGATTTTAATCCATTAACGATAATATCCCGTTAACAAGTAATACATCCTTATTTATTAACCAATTTAATTATTTAAATTCGTCAAATAAAGCGTTATAGGTAATAACACGCTCGTAAACCGACTCTTATCCTTGTAAATTTTAAACGCGACTATATATACATAATTAATATATAGTTCAAATACTTGTTTTAATTAGTCTTACATTTATGTTACGTGAAATAACTATCTAGATGTTAAACGAGCCCAGTTCATAAACGAAACCCGAATCGATGACTAGTTCGTTTAAACATTAACCTTCCACTTAACCTACTCCAATACCCTACCTATTTAAACCCTTTAACTCTTCTTCTTCTTCCCCATCTTAACACCATAAAACCCTAGCCACCATACCTAAAAAAAAGGTGAACTATAACATCCCTGCCCTCTCTCCCTCGCAGCCACACACCAGACCACCACTACCTGCGCCGCCGCCGCCAACCACCACCCTTACCCCTGCGCTTCAACCACCACTCTCCTCCTCTCCCTCTGACCAGCGGCGTCACCACAGGAGACCCACACAACAACCACCATCTACCGCACCAACCTTTTTGTTTGTTGTTCACTGCACATAACCACGACCCTTACACGAAAATTAGCTCTAGATCCTTGGTTCTGGGTCTGCTACAGGAACAAACAGGAGGCGGCACTATTCCGATCCGTGTTTCCGGTTGGGTCTGCGTAGCCGGGTCAAGGTACACGAAGGATCTTGCACCAGGGTATTTGATTTAGGATCTGTCCATATGGGGCTTGGTTTTCGATCTGAAATGGTCCTGCAGCAGAGGTGATGGGTGACGGAGACTTCAGCCGGAGACCGGCTATGGTGGTCGGAAGTTATTGGATGATTCCGGTTGGCTTGTCTTCTTCTCGGGTCACAAACAACTTCAGTCAAGTTTGGATCTAGTCAAGAGGTCAACAGGTCAAACTCCTGGTCAACTCTGGTCAACACCAATCGAATTCGGTTCTGGTCCAACTCGAAACAAAGCTGGTTTACGCGGGTTACGAGGCGAGTACGTGTCGGTTCGCGAGTCTGTCTTTGGGAAGGTATAACGCGCGCCTTATCTTGATTCGTTTATTTCGCGCTGCATTGTATTTACTTACATAAATATAATTGTATTCTAAATATAAAACGTTAACGGTGTATACGCGCATAACGAACCGAACGTACTTGTAATAAAACGCCTAGAATAGTAATGAGACATTTGACAAAGGAATGGTTAATCTATATTATGTTTATGAGCATACGCTTTCCCATATTACTTTTACATATACAAACATATTATCTAGTCGTTTATTCAAGTCCAACAATAGTCGATTTATTATTTTTGTCGCCAAATGATTGTTACTAGAACGATCAAAGGTTGACGTATACATAAGCGTTATTTGTCAAGCACATAATTTTTGTTACATTATAGTTTTAACGAGTTAATCAATTGTCGTGTCTAAAAGCTTAGTCAAATTACATGATGTTTAGTTTAGACAATTGATGTTTTGGGATAAATAGACGACTTGCGTCGTCTGGTTTCTTACAAAAATAGGGGAAACTCTGCCCAAATTTTTACATAATATAACTATAATTTTGTACAAAAGAAGCTATGTTTTACGAATAAACGCCATTCAAACTTTACTTCGTCATGATATAAAAGCGTACATATAAATATAATACATATATTGGTCGGCCTTCAAACAAACTAAAACGCGAATCAAGTTACACATAACATTTTTCACAATCTTAAATATTCTTTTCTAGCTAGTTTTGAATCTGAATAATATAAAGTATACATATACATTATATATAACTATACACATGAGCAAGCTTCGTGAGACTAAACCAACTACTATCGGTTCGTTAAGTCATACACTCATTAAGACACGTATTGTTTACAATACGAGTCTAGGTAGTTGGATCAACTATCTTTACAACTAAGATGCGAAACAAGCTTATTTGCATTAGAATTTAAGACGTCCTTTATTTGTAATAGGACACAAGAGTCAGTTAATCCAAGTTCGGACTTTATCTTGCTAGTATTTACACAGTGAATTTCAGGTGAGTTTACGTAACCATGTTTATGCGATTCTTTATACTTGCAACATTTTAAGCAATTCAACATGCATGTCTAGTAGTAAACTTTATTGCCTCATGAATTAGTCAACAGTTTCAACGAGTTTCAACATTACATAATCATTAGCTATGGCCAAGCCGGCGATACTCAATAATAGATCTATTGGATTGACAACCCCACCCGGATACGTGTACCTCCTACATAGGTAACGTGGGTGATTGTTATCGTTCCAACATATTACTAAGGTGAACCGTAGATGACGGGATGGACCTAAACTAGTCGGAGGTTTGATTATGTCAACATATTATACTATTCATGTAGACTTAAATTTACGATAGATATACGAATTGCTAAACTTTTATACTTAAACTATTTGCTTAACATGGATTATGTATTCTCACCAACTTCTAGTTGACCCCCCCATTTTTTCCAAACTCAACAGGAAATACTGATGCTTGAAGTCTAGAGCTAGCATGAGGAGATATTTGAAGTTTTAAGCTTTGTTTGATTATTTGATGTAGACTTTAATGTAATTCAATATTGTAATGTAATAAAGGATTATTTAAACATATGTATTACCATGAGCTACTGAACAATCATCAATACGTGACATCCCGATGTTTCCGCCATCGGTTGGGGTGTTACATTTATTATCTCTTCATACTTTTTAGTGGTTCTCTTTATTTGTCTATTTTGTTGTTCACAGAAACCACCACAAGGATGTATCAATTTTATAAAACAATGTATAAGCTAGTTATAATTATATTTTAATCAAATCATGGCAAAAGATTTATACCTCCCGATGTGAATAACCCGGTATACAAACACATTCTATGACCGCCATCGACCAGTAATTAGAACCGTTAAACACCTGGCGTAGCAGGACTTCCCTACATCGCTAACGTACCATCGATGAAGACCGTCATCTAGTCCACCGTTAAATACCGGCCGTTCACCTTTCTTATCTTTCTCCTGGTTCCCTTCCCACGCTTACTCTATTATTTTTATATATGTAGTTGGCCTAATGAGGGTTAGGGTTTTGTTATGCGTCAGTTATTCCTCTTCTTCTTCTGGCTACGATGGAGAGGACGTAGAGAGAGAGAGTATTGTAAAGGAAAAGGGGAAGAATGATTGAGAATTGAGAGAGACATTGTGAGATAAATTTAGGGTTTTATCATTTTTTTATTAAAAAATCAAAAAAATTCAAAAAAATTCAAAAACACTAAAATCTTTCAATTATGATGCCACGTGGCAGTTTCATGGAGAGGTTGAAGCCACCATTGCACGCCACGTCAGCAACATTCAATTCTTTTATATATATTAATAGATTAAGTTTTATCATAAGATATCAGATCTTAATGTGTTTCTAAATTGATATACAATGAAATAAACCCATATTTTAATATTTAGTTCCTAAAGCCATACGGGGCAGTCCGTGATGGTCGTGACCGTCGTGAACACTGCCCCGGTGGATTATTGATGGATTGTGATGATGATGATCGTGAAGACCATCGCGGTTGTGATAACCGTTGGGGGCTTTTTAAATTATTTTCCCTATTTCCAATATATATACTCCTATTTGAACCCAAATATGCCACCAACAACAATAAAAAAAAACTCCAAACACAAATAAAACATCTACAATGCACACACATTTGAATCAAACAAAATATTAAATGGAATGCCCTACGTTTCCACTCGACTTGTCTAGTTCGTCTGACTCGGCAAGCTCTACTCTTGAATATTTTTCAAAGGTTTGCGAAGCGGCGGACCTTGAAAATATAGGATGATCAAAGAAAAAATTGTGCATAGTGATCGGTGAGGGCAAATGAAGTTTTAATGAATGATTACTTTGTTGAAAACGCAAAGTACAACGTCGGTTATGCCGTGATGTTTAAAAAATTGTGCAGAGTGATCGGTGAGGGCAAATGAAGTTTTAATGAATGATTACTTTGTGAGACATCGAAGCTAATTTTGAATGGTTTCAAGAAGGGTACAATGCTAGGGAAACAAGAGTTTTACAACGATACAAAAGTTATGTCTAGTAGAACTTCAAGTGAGTCTCTTCACTATTTTTGCAATCATGATATTTACTTATAACAAGTTCTATGTAACCCGCGCGTTGCGGCTGGATGTTAAGTAAAAATAATCCATGTAAACTTAAAAGTTAGTAACCCAAAAGGCCCCATAATATTTAAAAATTATTAACCCATAGAACAATACCAATAAGCCTATTATGGTATGTAATTTCACTTATATTAATACTATGATCTTGCTAATTGCTATTTTTATTACTATAATTTTGATTATCGCACATAAAAATTAGTTTAAATTATTTAATGCTTGTGATTCTGGGAATTCAACTTTGATTCGGGCAGTACTACACCGAAATCGATTAAATAATTCAGGAAGGGAAGAACGATTGCCATGGTTTTGTGTTTGATTCATGCATTGATAAAAAAAAAGAGAACAATTGGTGATGGAAAATGATAACGATGCTTATTAAATTTAGAAAACGGTTAAACATGAAGAAGCGGAAAGCCGGAAACAAAGAAACTGTGACATTGAGAAACCATGTGAAGACAGATGTGAAAAGGGCCGTTAACTTCACGTTAAGTTGATATTTGTATGTATATATAATATAGTAACAAGTATCTATGAAGACCAACTAGACACGACATAACACGTTTGTACACCGCACATGAAACTAGATAGCATCTTCCAGGGATGGTCGGTAGCATCGACTATACGCATATCGTTTGGAGAAGTTGTCTCAAGGCTTTGTGAGGCAAGTTTATGAGAGGTGACCATAAATAACCGACAATCATGCTCGAAGTCATTGCGTCGAACGATTTATGGATTTTGGCATGCGTACTTTGGTCCTACCAGCTCAAATAACGACATTAATGTTCTACATCTATCACCGCTATTCGATACTGAGCTACAAGGAACCGGCCCAACGTGTCCATTTACAGTGAACGGGAGACAATATAGACATGGTTTCTATCTTGTTGATGGCATCTTCCCTAGTTAGTCAGTTTTTGTGAAAGCTTTTTCGTGTCCGACAAAGAAATATTGTTCAAGAAGCTACAAGAATCTAAGAGAAAAGACGTTGAACGAGCGTTTGGAGTTTTGAAAACTAAATGGCACATAATTGATCGACTGGTGCATTTGAATGATCAAGCGAAAATAAGGAGTGTTGTGTACGCGTGTGTCATATTGCACACTATGATCATAAAAAAAGAGAGGCGCGCGATCTCTCCAGATTACGTTATGGACCCTACGACACAAGTAAACATTAGAAATGATACTTTTATGGATTTGAGGAATGAACATACAAACTATCAACTACGATTTGATCTAACGGAACCCGTTGGTGGTTTAGATATCCAATTTGACGAGCCAAACCCACTGGTCACTTAATTTTATTATTTAATTTGTCTATTAACTTGTATTTATTTGTAATTTTTATTTATTGTATTTTGTAATTTAATTTTAAAAAAATGTTGATATTTTGTGTATTTAATTATTGATTTTTTTAGAAATAAAAAAGTTTAGTGATGGTGTGATTACCACCTATAGTAAAATGAGATGAATGGTATATATGAGCCGGTGTATAAATTAAGCAATACAAATAATAATGGTTAAAAAATGGAATCATGGAAGGATGAGGTGTTACTCTTTATATACTAATTTTAAAAAAAATAGTTGTTTGTTTCATACATCATCGAATGGTTGGTTACTTTGTCTCCTACACTCAGTTCTCGAATTTACTTAAGTGAGAGAAAAGAACCGAAGCAAAGGAAAAGAAATTATACATTTCCTTCCGTTTCCATCAAAATCGGAAGGAAAACTAAACTAAAAGATTTGGCTTAGTTCTCTTTCCATTTACTTTCTTAAGTGAAAGTCGGGAACACAACATGTTTTGTTTTCCTTTCTTTTTCTTCGTTAAATGAAACTCGGCAACACAAGAAAGTTTTCATTTCCTTCAAAATACTTTCTTTTCTCTTGTTAAGTGAACTCGGGACGGGAACACAACCTTTATAAGTCCTGGCCCAAAGGCTGAAAATGTGAGGTGGTGTGACTATACGTGCTCGAAATTTTTGAAGATCCGAACAAAAAATTCTCGTTTATATGTGTACTAGATTATACCCCGGGAACGTCCCGGGGTTGAGAAATCTAATATGACATATTAATATTACATATGAAATAGAATGATTCGATTTACAGTTACATGCAAGAAAGCTTCGGGTAGCACCTAACCTAAAACAATTAAAAATGTATCTCCAATGTTAACGCCTAACCTTAAACAATGTATAACTCTAATATTAATATCTAACCTAAAACAATGTATAACTCCAATGCTAACGCATGTTGAAAATAGAATTCATATTTACTGATTTAAACATAATTAGTGACTTGCATATACATGATTAATGATTTACTTGAACACTTTGTGTTTTTTTTCCTGTATGAACAAAACCCCACAAAAAAATAGTTGTTTTTTTCTCCGATTTTTATATAGTACTATGGTACTCGTTAGAAAGATAATAAAACGCTCGTTAATTTGGTGTAACAATGTATCTCCAATATTAGTGCATAACCTTAAACAATGTATAACTCTAATACTAAAACCTAACCTAACCTAAAACAATATACAACCCCAATGCTAACACATGTTGTAAATAAAATTCATATTTACTGATTTGAACATAACTAATGACTTGCCTGTACATGATTAATGAATAACCTGAACACTTAGTGTTTTTTTTGTATGAACAAAACCACACAAAAAAATAGCCATTTTTTTCTCTTTTTTTTTATATATCACTATGGTACTCGTTGGAAAGATAATAAAACGCTTGTTAATTTGGTGTAATTTTTTTCTGTAAAAAATCTCATATATAAAAGATATTAACGTTTAAAAGTTATGAGAGGAAACATTAGAGAGAAAAATCTAATTTTGTTTTTAAATTATTATTTTTCTAAAATAAAGCATTATTTTCCTAAAATAAAGCATTATTTTCTTAAAATAAAGTCTTTACCACATAGGATGACACATGGCACACTCAAGGGGGAGAATGCCCTCTTTGAATGCCATGTCATTAAAATTGCTTTGGTTTATTATATGTATAGATACATAAACCCAAATAAGCCAATAATGTTGATGTAGTTCAGATAGTTATAAAGTGCTTTCACGGATATTCATCATGCACAAATTCGAGTATGGCTAGCTCGTTATTTCCATTTTACTCCTTTTAATTTAAAACTCTCGACAGATCCCGACCTCAAATCCCCCCTCCCAGCCTCCCTTCGCATGCTCTTGCTCAGACACCCCCACCCCACCACGTCATTTGATTGCATTCCTAACTATCTGGTTTGTAGTATGCCCATTGTGTTCGTTTATAATAATAATGTTGTCAATGATTAAACCATGAGTAGCTCTTAGGGTGGCGGGGGAGGAGGATGACACATTCATAGTCTCCACAGTTTTTTAAATACCCGTAACTTTTTCATACGTTAATTTTTTTTAAAAAAAAAGTACATCAAATTAACAAGCATTTTATTATCTTTTCAACGAGCACCACAGTGCTATATAAAACAAAGAAAAAAAAAACGACTTTTTTTTGTTTTAACCGAGTTTTTTTTATGCAAAAAAAACACAATGCACTGTGAATTGTGTTTTATATAAGCCCTTGATTTTATAATAGAAGTGTTGGAACCAATGATGTATCGAACCCAATAAAAAGGCTTCCAACAAATACATACAGCATGGGTTAAATTAATAAAACTCGCGCAGGAAAATAAACATTGTGACCATTAAAAGCTTGTATCACTAAAAAGACTAGTGGTTTACACACCCGTGCGTTGCGGCGGGAATCCAAGATATTCAAAACATCGTTTTGCTATATATATATATATATATATATATATATATATATATAGGGAAAGTATAACTAGGAAACCCATCCCAGTTAAAGAAACTTTAAAAACTCAATACAAGGCTCATGTTCATCCACGTCACTTTTTTTTCCAACCCTTCTAAGGGCATTTTGGTCATAATCTTTCTGTCTTTCTGCTTCATTCTGTGAGAGTGTAGGCAATTATATTTCCTTTCCCATCTAACTCTCCATCTCTCTCTCATGAAACACATTCAAGATCTGAAAAAAATTATGACCACCAAGGTTGCTCCACCATATCTCCCCCCTCTCCCTTTCTTACCTCTCTATCGTTCTTTCGCCAAGATCGATCGTTTCAGAAGTATCGTCGTCATCTGTACCAGTCGTGGTGAAGCCGAACAAAGATTAGTTCCAGATCTCGAAGAAACATGAAGCCGGTTCCAGATCTGGAAGAAACATGACCAGTCGTGGTGCAGACGTCTGGCATCTGGCTGGTTCCAGATCTCGAAGAAACATGAATGATATGTAGAAACATGAAGCCGAACAAAGATTAGTTCCAGATCTAGGAGGGGTTTTTTTTATTTATTGCAGAAACATGAAGCCGAAGGTGGTCTATCAGAGCTGCAGAAGACTAAAAATTGTCATTTTGGTTTAGAACAGGTCATTCCTAAAGTCACTGACTTGATTTTGTTTTCATGTTCTTAATTTTATGAAAGCTTAAATGGTAACATGAGTTTATAAAGAATCCATGGTTTGAAAGATTTTATAAATTGTTAAAACTAATTAACAACTAATTATTATTTTTTTTCTAATAATATTACAAAATATCTAATAACCGTTTTGATCGTGAACCAAGACGTCCTACCATTTTGCCATCCCTACTTGCAACACTACCCAAGTAATTTGCTTTGAAAGTTGGAGATCTGCAGAAACATGAAATCGAATGGATTTTTATGGTGGGAAGATGGAAGATACATACTTCAAAAGTAATTTGCTTTGAAAGTTGGAGTACAGGTTGGAAAGCATGCTTATTCAATATTGCTTTTTATATTTCTTTTAGTTTCATTTTTTTCATTATTTTTTACATTTTTTTGATTTGAATGAATAATTTTTTTTGCTTAAATTATTATTTTAGGTTGCTTTTTTGTTATTTGGATGAATAAAATGTAACCTATTTTATTTACCATGTTTTTGATTTGTAACACTATAACCTGTCTTGTTACAATGGTTAAACTATTAATTTTGCTCTTTTACAATGTAACATATTTTTATTTAACCTATGTTTGTAATGTGTTTCATTTTGTAACTCGTACTTTATTTATCTTTGTACTCGTCTTTTGTAACTCGTCTTTTAAAATGTACCCTATTTTATTTACCATGTTTTGATATGTAACACTATAACCTGTCTTTTTATAATGTTTAAACTATTAATTTTGCTCTTTACAATGTAACATATTTTATTTATCATGTTTTGTAATGTGTTTCGTTTTGTAATGTGTTTCGTTTTGTAATTCGTCTTTTATTTATCTTTGTAACTCGTCTTTTAAAATGTAACCTATATTATTTACCATGTTTTGATATGTAACACTGTAACATGTCTTGTTACAATGTTAAAATTATTAATATTGCTCTTTACAACGTAACATATTTTATTTATCATGTTTTGTAATTTGTTTCATTTTGTAACTCGTCTTTTATATCTTTGTTACAATGTCAAAATTTGTAACCTGCTTTATTTATATGTTTTATGAAAGATTGTGTTCTTTACAATGAAATTTGTTTCATTTAGTTACAGTCTAAAAAAATGTTGCTGGAAAAGTTAGAAAGAAAAAGAAAGTTGGAAAAGTGAGAGAAAGAATGAAGAAAAAAAGAGAAAGTGTGTAAGAGAGAGAAGAGAGGAAAGATAGTGGGATGTGTTAGGGGAGAGAGAGTGAGATTTTGTCTAGAGAGTGTTTTTACATGTTTACCCTTTTTGTACTTTTGTACATTATTTTAATCTTTTAATAAATGTGAAAAAGTTGGATTGATTATGGATCCTTGATCATGTAACATGGATGGATGAGATGAAGTTTTCAGAGTTTCTTTAACTGGAGAGGGTTTTCAATTTATCCTCCCCCTATATATATATATATATATATATTACATGCCTTAATTTACATGCCTTAATTTTTTCCAAAAAAAAAAGCTTTTTTAATTTTTTTGGTTCAAAACACTTAAAAACATGTATTTTACATGCCTTAATTTTTTCAAAAAAAAAAGCTCGGGAAGTAGGGTTTTCCGGGAGTTTTTCGTTTAAAAAGGGTTTTCCATGGATACTTCCACTATATATATATATATATATATATATATATATATATATATAAATATATATATATATATAAAAGAATTGGTTCAAATGAGAACCTTTGGCCAAATTGAGAACTGAGAGAATCATTTTGGACCACACATTTCTTTAAGGCAATATTTTTTTTTATTTAATCACTGTTTTTTATGCAGGAAAATTTTTTTATTCTTATTTTTCAATATACACATCTGTATAATTGCAATATACACATATGTATAGCTGAAAATATAATATACACATATGTATAATTGCTATATACACATGTATAAATGAAAAAAAAAATCTTGCATAAAAACGTGCGATTAAAGCAAAAAAAAGAAATTTTTTTTCTGCTTTCATAAGAAATGTGTGGTCTAGAATGGTTCTCTTAGTTCTCAAATATGGGTTGGTTCTCTTAGGATCCATGTATATATCTATTCTATCTATATAATAAATGAGTAACCTCGGGTCGAATAGAAGCCTTAGAGAGGGCCTCTAGGATCCAACAACCAATATGGAGCTCCGAAAATATGACTATAAAAACCTTTTTTCTTTTATTTTTTTTCATTCACCATAACAAAACTCTTCTATTCTTCCTAATTCCTAACAAATCTTTCAATCTTTCTTCTTCATCTTGCATCATTTGTTGATTATCCACAACTGATTAAAGGTAATCAGCGATCCTACTCTTGTAATGTTGATTCCTATTATTATTTTAACTTTTTTTTATTCTTAACATTATTAAGAACAAATCAAACGAAAGAAAATTCTGATTCTTTTACATGATCATGCAATTAAATCTGGTCTTAATAAAGAATACACGATTATTATAGAAATTATAAACAAAAGATTATTTTGTTTTCATTGCGTACATGAATAGTACAGAATATGCTTGGATTTGAAATCATTATGGTTAAACACATGATCTAAACTGCTATTTAAAAAAAAAAAAAATTTATAGTTCCTAATCTAATTACCATTTGAAATCATTCTGGTTAAACACATGTTCTAATGAAACGGATTTGTGATAAACATATATTCAATCGGATTTGTGATAAAGGGATAACAAAGATACTACCGATTCCTATTATTATTATTATTATTTTTATTCTTTTTAATATTTCCTAATCTAACTACCATTTGAAATCATTCTGATTAAACACATGTTCTAATGAAACGGATTTGTGATAAACACATATTCAATCGGATTTGTGATAAAGGGATAACAAAGATACTATCGATTCCTATTGTTATTTTTTTATTCTTTTTAATATTTCCTAATCTAATTACCATTTGAAATCATTCTGGTGTTTATCACATGTTCTAATGAAACGGGTTTGTGATAAATGGATTTGTAATAAACACATATTCAATCGGATTTGTGATAAAGGGATAATAAGGATTGCGTAGATGATTAGTATTAGGATTCAATTTTGTTATGTTAATTTTATTATTGTCATTACGGTTTTTTTTTACATATATTGAATCGGATTTACTATTCGATCGGATGTAGTCATGCTATGTTTTAACATTTGAAAAACAGGATTTTATCCAAAGACACAAACGCTATTATGTCTTATCATAATGGTTCTCAATTCTTCAAGGTTTTGCATGACCCTTCGGCAACAGTTTTGGTATGTTTGTTATTTTCATGTTCATATGCCTATTTAATTTTCAAAAATGATTCTTTCCTTTTTAATGTTATTTTTTAACGTGTCAATCAAGACTGTGCCGAAGGCCATGAACAAATTTTTGTTGTCTAAAAACATAAAAAACAGGAACGTTACGGTTGCCACATACGAAGGACAATCTTGGTTGGCCCGATAAGAATTGATCGATGATGTTTTTTGTTTTACAAATGGTTGGTCTAAAGTTGTTGATGATTTATGTTTTTCAATGTTCTATATCATTTTCAACTATGTTAGTCCAAATACGTTCCTAATAAAGCATTACAATCATTCTCCATCTATGCAATTTAATCTCATTTATTTATATTACTGTTTTTCGAAATTAGGTTAAATATTATTGTAATAATTGACCGAATTTAATGTCATTAAATCTGAATGATTGTTCTTTATTTACATTAAAAATAATTGACCGAATTTAATGTCATTTAATATGAAATTTGAATCTGAATGATTGTTATTTAATTACATTAATAATAATTGACCGAATTTAATGTTATTTATTACTATTTTTTTAATTTTTAATCTCATTAATTAATATTAATATCAATACGAATTTCAGTTTACCATAATAACTCTCATTTTTTTTAATTTTTAGATGTTATTGAATCTGAATGATTATTAACGTCATTTATTTTCGAAATAACTCTCATTTATTTTTAATTTTTAATGTCATTGATTATTAGTCAATTTAACCCTTATTTATTTTCAAAATAACTCTCATTTATTTTTAATTTTTATTTTAACCTTCATTTTTTTCGAAATAACTCTCATTTATTTTTTATTATGAATGATTAATTATTAATCAATTTAACCATCATTTATTTTTGAAATAACTCTCATTTATTTTTAATTTTTAATCTTATTAATTTATTTTAATATTAATACGAATTTCAGTTTACCATAATAATTCTCATTTATTTTTAATCTCATTAATTTATATTAACATTAATACAAATTTCAATTACCATAATAACTCTCATTTATTTCAAAATTATGTTTAATATTATTGTAATAATTGACCGAATTTAATGTCATTGAATCTGAGTTATTGTTATTTATTTACATTAATAATAATTGACCAAATTTAATGTCATTAATTTATATTAATATTAATTTATATTAATATTAGTTTTAGAAAATATGTCCGATGTTTGAGGATAGATTGAATAAAATATAGTAAGACTGGTGAACAATCTTTAACAAAATTTACCAATATATATATATATATAAATATATTTTAAAAGGTACATGTTGAATTAAAATGTGAGGCAGGGCCCAATATATAAAATAATTTACGACAAAGCCTCATTTAAAGTGCATGGCCCAATATACAAATACTTATACTTTTTAGTGGGCCAAAAGTTTTGCAAGTATTATTGAGCCACAATATCACATGTTACCCTCATGCTTCATTTAAAAACCCAATATATATAAGATTTGACGACAAATCCCTCATTTAAAAGTCACGGCCCAGTAATTTTCATTATATAAAAATAATTTAAATTGATGTTTATGTATATAGGTGGATTAGAATAAAACAAAAACAAATTTTGACCATACCATATAATCACACTAATTTTCCGTAATCACATTAATAACAATGTTGACTTTTCCTACTAAATAGAAACTTGACGTCAATTTACCACATAAAATATAAACAATGTTAACCTTTGAAAACAATTGTATCTTTATCTTATTTTTAGAAGTTATATTTATGAATCTTTTCTCTCAAAATACTAAATAGAGAATGGTAACATTGTTTCCAATTTACTATACAAATTTAATAAATTCAATAAATCATTTAATATAGTTGTGAGTAATAAAATCCAATAACCCTTAATATTATAATAAAGCAGGGTATTCAGTTCGTTTTTAGTGGATTTTAATGGTTTTAAAGGTTCAACTCAAAATGTCATTTTCATTCATGTCAAGAATTAAACAAGTTGAAACAACTAGTTTTACCAGGTCCAAACAACTGCTCAAGACACTAGTCTGGTCAAACTACTGGTGGTAAACTACAGCTACTTCTTCTGTCAAACTTCTATACATAACAACCGGTGCTAAACTGTTGTCCCAAATAGTTTGGCGTCTAAACCGTTGACCAACCAAGTACTGGTTTAACCCAATAGTTTGGCTAGCTGACCTCTACTCAACACCTGTTCCGAACCTGATCCATGGGATCCGCACTACACGTACCTGCTCCAAACCATGGTTCATAAACCCGAACCGTTCTATTCGAACGAACCTTCAAAAATACAAAGGCGACTATCAAGCGGCGAGCGAAGTGCAAAATGTGCCAATAAAGTGCCACATTGCGCCCATCGCCCATGCCATGTGCGCGCATAAGGCATGCCATCCCTACTAGTGTTTGGCTCAAGCTAAACAATATACAAGGAGTGCTCCTCCTTATAGACCACTTCAAGTTTTATCATCCCACCAACGTGGGACAAGTTAATCCATTTTCTTATCTTTGGTTCTTAAAACCATACAACTTCTAGCATAGACACCTCATTCATCTTAGCTCTGTTTTGGACGTAGTTAGGTTCTTTATGATGCTCACACATCCTAGAACACAAATCCACGAATAATTATTTATATAACTCATATATAAATATAATTATTGGTGTCTAAAATATTTGATGAAAAAACCATTTTCACTAATATTTCAAACAATCCCCCACATGAATGGAGATCTTAAAACACACAAATTCCATGATGACACATCGACAGTCGAGTATTGCAGGATAGATAGGTGTTACTAGTTGCACCTTCCTTTGTGAAGTATACTTAGCTTACTTGCGGTTTGTAGACTGTCTTTGAACATTCTCCCATTTGTGTAAACGACAATACAAATCACACAATAGAATTCCTAGTCGGGCCATCCCCTCATTATTGTGTCCAATAATAGTCATGGAACACTCTCCTTATTGAGTGGGAACTCTAGTAATTGCGCCCCAATTCCATTTAAAGTGACCACACTTCTATACAACATAGATGTTTTTCCTTTAAATCATTAAAAGAATTATGTTTTACTATGATTTACACAAATATTTGCCACATATTATGCTTAGCTTCACAAAATGTCACTTAATATTATATGAATGGATTATGATGTATCTAAACACCCTTTTACAGTTTAGGGGGATATAAATATATAAACATATTTACTAGCTTATATATAGACATATATATATTAGTTATGCCCCCACAATGACTGCTCTTCGGTTAATGATTAAGTTGGCCTATTAAACCTAGATTTTGGGATCTCCCATCAACTAGGTTAGGCTTCCCTCGTATCCCTTTTTTACATGGGCTTTAGTCTCATTCCACAACTTGATCTCTCTTCTACCATTGATTGTAAGGATCTAAAATTATCTTTTGATTATGTCAAGTCAACACCGATAACTTGCAATTAAGATAAGTTGTCCTAACGTGTTATTGACTCGTTGGTCAGTTTTTGTCTTTTTGTTAATTCATAAGATTATTACCCGTGATCTCAACTTAGATCTGGTTATAATACATTGCCTTTAATTCAAGGATACATTTGTTTCCATCATGCCTTTGGTAAGGTCTTTCACAATCTAAGTAGACTTTGAATCTAGCAGATCCCTTACCCGATGCCAACTTTTTTTTTACCTGAGGCCCAATGCCTGAAGCTACCAATTGGCATTTGAGTTCAATCAACTCGATTGGCCCCATAAAAACATTGGGTACTCCACTTGGTTATGTGTTTGCAATATTTATTAGAATACCACGATCCTTATTGCTAAACCTTCCATTTTAAAATAGAAGTCACCCCCCACATTTAAGTGTTATTTGATAACATCCAAATAGGGTAATAAAAGGTTCTCCCTTTCATATCTAGTTTTGAGAAAACTACTAGAATACCATTTTTACAACTCTAAAGGATTGTTTTTTAAATGGCTCATTCCCCCACATTGTTTGCACTTTGATGAAATTTGAGCAATATCACTCATGATGACTCTAATAAACCAGTGATAAGATAGCAAATATCTATATCTTTGTGTTATGAGATCATCAATGTGTATTGCTCTACTCATATTACAATAGCTCACAGGAGCTTCTGAGCAATATAAATAATCCTCGTATTAAACCAGATAGAATCATAATTAATGAACTATATAATCGGTTCTATCAAGTTACCCTTTCTTTTTTTTAGAAAGTCCATTCTCACGTTTCACACTTTTGAATGTTTAGAGATAATTTAATCTTCGAAGAGCATCTAAATGACAACGATTAGTCTAGCATACTTTAGACTCCAATACTTTAGCATGTGAAGAGAATATGCTTTATTCTGATTATTTATACTTAAGAGATAACACACTATATCTTCCCAACATTCACGTCTTAGTTTAGACACAATAATGAAATTTTGTTTTACCAATTCGAAAACTTGGTTTTAGGAATGTCTCAAAGCCATAGTTAAATTCATTCTTTAGGATCAAAACTCGTTTCCCTTAATATAAGCCACTTTGAAAAACACATTCACCATCAACAAGATGAACGGTATAAAATCACTAAAATCTTGAGATAATGTGAATTAGATAGACACACAATGACATGATGTTCACATAAGCCTAAAGCGAAAAATCATATAGTGGGAGACTCCCCCAAAATAAATGACAAATCCTCTACATAGTTCAAACAACAATGATGGTTTGTAGAAACATCTACACGCCCATCCCTATTGTAAATCTCTTATAATTAACCTTGAAAAATTAAAATTAAAGACTTTTACAATAATAACACATATTTCTTTGATATGTAATAGTCATTAAAAACGCATTTGTGCATTTTTATGTTGATGCTCTCAACATTAGAGGACATATCTCGTTTTCGTGTATTTAATCGCAATACACTCGTCATGTCTTATCATGATTCTCTCATGATGTGGTTATCCGTTTAATGTTTGATTTGTGACTTATTCCATAAGTCATGATCACAAATCGCTCGTTGTGTTTATGCAAATCACTTCTTGCATATACATCCTTATTAAATTCGTCATATATGAGTCGTCCAAGAATAAAATAACATCATCTTGCATTTTCCTTTTATATCTATCATTTATTATACTTTGATCAACTCGATTATCTAAAAATAATATAAACGATAGTCCAATATTTATAATATATTACACATACATTTTTAATTCAAATAAGGATATATAAATATCAAATATCCAAGTGTTATTCTCTTTAATACTTTTATCATCATTATATCGTGTTTTGGTTAGATGAACTAAATTATTTTTAGCACGTCCGTTAGAGATAAACGATTACCAATCATTTCAAATCTTATTGGTTAATCTATATAAAACTTCTTCTAACACGTCTGCTAGAAATAAACGATTACCAAAAATCGTTTCACAGCTTATCGGTTTACATATAAAATAAATTGTTTATAAACACACTCGTTAGAAAATTTAGACGTCTAGATAAAGCGCTATTAACTTTGGTTTTTCTTAAATAACCATTTCCAACATGCCTGTTTGAACATTAAAAGTCTAACCAAACCGTTTCAAATTTGATTACTTTCCAAAATAATCGTTTGCTATCAATTACTTTGATACAATAATCTTTTCTAACACTCTAGTTAGGAAATCTAAACGTCTTACTTGGCCGTTTTTACAAAATCATTAATTTCTAAGACGCTCGTCAGAGAAAACAAATATATAAGTTTAAAAATAAACTTATGATCGATTTTGTAAATAATCATTTCTAATACGTCCATGTTGCATCTAGGTCTTTTCTTTACAATCTAGGCTAGATCTGAGTCGGGCCCATCATCACTTTCACCAAAATAGGTTGTCCCTGGTGGTTCTTTTACTTTCTTTTATTTTTTTTTTATATTTTTGAACGGCTAATTTCCTCCCCTAGTTTTTACACCTTTTTTATAACACTCCTTGGATTTGAAATCCCAATCTTTCTTAAGAGAGGATTTCCTCTCTACCACTCTACCACAAGGGTGGGGGCTGGTACGTGGTTCTTTTCTTAATTAATCAAAAAACATCTAACCCACCTTGCAAAAAAAAAAAATGAGATTCCTTAATCTGTTTTTTAAATTGATTATCTGGAGATGTTGCGTAATTATTTACGTGGAAGTGGCTGGTTTTATTTTGGACGAAGTTACCCCTGTCTCAAAGACCGGTGTTAATTGTTCGTTCCTTCGGACGTTTTGTTGGATAAAAAAGATTTTATATGTTAACTTACCGTATATGTACTATTTGAAATTTTATAGAACGTTATATTATGATATTAAAACAACGAAAATGGTAAATGAAGTCACTGTATATGAAATATAAAATAAATTATGAGACAAATTTGATAACATGCATGTTGATTAACGCTTTGATCACTTGTATAATACTATTCACAACTCGGTTTGAGTAAGTTTATATTGAAACACTTTTTGCTTCGCTCTTGTCGGAGAACAATAAAATTATATACCGGTGCCGGCGTCCGACGACGTCAGTTCGAGTTCCGCAGCTCATCATCGGTCTCTCCTTCTTGCTCATCTGCTCCTGTTTCTTTAGAGAGAGAGAGAGTGAGTGAACGCCGGCGGCCAGTGGCGGTGGTGGTTAGAAAGGACGTGCCGCCGGAGACTCATCATCGGTCTCTCCTTCTTGCTCATCTGGTCCTGTTCTCTGTCTCTTTCTCTCTCTCTCTCTTTACAAATTCGTTTTGAAGGTGGGGTGTGGGATTTGTTCAACATTATCGAATACATCGAACAAGAGTTCAGGTAGTAATTGTTGTTGTTTTGTTGCCATAGTGTGTGTGTGTTTGTGTCGGCAGGAGATAAAGGGAGTTTGAGGGCATGTTGGATTATTTATTAACTTAGGATTGAAGAGATTAGTATGTAAAGTGATTTGAATTGACTATCCTTCTAATTTCTCCTCTGCTCCTATTGTCTCTCTCTCCAAATTTGTGTGTAAAAAAAGTTGTAAAAATGAGAATTAGGGAAGTGGTATAGGGTATTTATTGGGATGGTGCTTAATGGTTTTGAGAAACCATGAGCAGGTTAATAGTTCTCAGTATACCTTTTACTTCTCTAGATTTTATTTATTACATACATAAAGCTCAAAAATAATGGTTTTAGTTGTCGGTTAGAAGCTTCAAGTGTTGCGGCCGTTTTTAGTTAAATCGCGCTCAGACCTCAGAACGTCAGGATTTAAAATGGTTTTATCATTTTTTTCCTGCCAAAAAGTAATAACAGGTAGATGTGAGTTTTGTGAAAAAAGACAACGGGTTGAATAAAAATAACATAAGATGTGATGATTATATTTGATATTTTAATCATCATTGTTTTTGTCTATAACTCCGTTTTTAGGTTTTATTTTCTGGTTGCAATAGCGACTACTGATATTGTACTAATAATGTAACTAACCGAACAAATACCAACTAAATTCCCGTCGCCACGCGCGGGGAAAAACATGATTGGCTACGCGCGGCGAAAAATATACTAGTTAGAACAAAGAATAATAATAAAGTCAAGTAAAATTTATTTAGTCAAATCACAAAGTCAAGCACCATGAGTTGTTAAAGTGACCTTAACATGTGTAAAAGAGGGGTTCACATTAATTGCATAATGTCACATTGCCAACGCATTTTAACCATATCATCTTGGCATATTCACAAGGACCACCTAATGAAACTGACACTGGAACCAACTTTCCAGCCATCGACATAAATGATAAGTTCTGAATATTATTGCAGTATAAGGAAGCACACCATGTCATCAAATCATAAGCCGTTGATTTAAAAAATGCCAAATGCATATTTATCTATCAGCCTGAAATATAAAACCACTTTGAATGGTTTAAAAGGTACATGGTTGATACAACCATACAATCAAAAATTCATTTGCCTTCTCAAATAACAATTCATGTATACGTGACGCGGGCCTAAGGAAAAAAACGTCTGGATACGTTCTAGCAAAACTTTATAACAAAACCTAATTAAAAGCATCTAGTTATAATAAAATTAAAAAACTAATAAGATAGCTCTTTATTGAAACAAAAATTGTACATAAATACTGTTACATGCCGCCAACAAAATATAAACTAAACACTTATAAAGTAGGATATTTGTTTGCCGTACAAAACAATATTATTTATCTTGATGGTGTATACGTACCTGTATACATCTAAGTAAATGTTTAGGTTAAATATATCTATTCAAAGATTATTTGGATCTTGGAACAAGTTGAATGATGGATTAACAATGCCAAATCCACCATCGATAAACAAGTTATGCCCACTAATGTACTTTGCCTCATCGCTCGCCAAGAAAAGGGCCGCTTTAGCAATATCATCTATTTTAAGCGTCACGCCTTTGAGGTTTGCAAGTAAGTTCGCCTTGTTTTCCAGAGTTTCCCCATCAATCCCTAGAAAATTTGTGGCTATTTGTGTGGCCATCGCGTAAGGTGACACACAGTTGACTCGAATGCTAAATTGTCCTAGCTCTACCGCTAAGTTCTTTGTCAAACCAACTACAGCATGCTTTGCACAAGTGTAAGCATGTGATCCCACACCACCAATATTTGAAGCAACACTAGCTGTTGATATTATTGAGCCAGTCCGTGCTGGAACCATAACCCTAGCAGCATGTTTCATGCCTAGAAAGACGCCTACAACGTTAACACTAAGCACACGCTCAAAATCTATCTTTTCATTGTCGATGATGCTTTGCTTGTAAGAATCTATTATCCCTGCATTATTGAACATGATGTCGAGTTTTCCAAAAGTAGCCACTGCAATATCCACAGCATTTTTGACATCTTCTTCGTTAGATACATCACAGTGAACATATATCGAGTTTGATAAACCTATAGCTTCACAAACTGCTTGACCAAGTTGATCTTGAATGTCTGCAACGACGATTTTTGCACCATGTTCAGCAAAGAGTTTCGCGGAACACTCCCCAATTCCACTTGCTGCTCCCGTAATCAATGCTACCTTTCCTTCTAGCCTACAACAATTGTAACAAATGACTTCATAATCATAAGATTTAGGTACCCGTACAAAGATTAATTACACTCGAGCAAAAGCATGGTTGCTTATTTTCACGTTTATTATGATTTAGGTACCCACATTCTAAATATAATTATGATTATCATTAAAATAAACACGTTTATTAGTACAACCTTATATTTGGTGGAAATGATATGCTAAAATAACAAGAAACAATAATGCTATCTTATTACAAATGCCCTATGTATATTTTTATATAAGCCCTTGATTTTATAATAGAAATGTTGGAACCAATGATGTAGCGAACCCAATAAAAAGGCTTCCAACAAATACATACTAGATGGGTTAAATTAATAAAACTCGTGCAGGAAATTAATAGAAACATTATGACCATTAAAAGGTTGTATCACTAAAAGGATAACCTTTTTGAAGGAGCTGCCATCTGCTTCTAAAAAGTAAAAACAAAGAGACGAATGACTGATTTAAACGGCTCTATATGGAAACCAAAGAGTATGGAGTTGAGACTCAGGAGCTACATATATATACCAGAAGTGGTCTCACTTTAAGATAAAACCCATCTTCTATTTGTGGTTGTTGTTGGTTTGAAAAAATGCAACGTACATGGTGTGAAGGTTCACAGGATCCAATGAGGGAAAGATTGAGAGAATATGTGAAACTAAAGATTCAATACTTATATACAAATGAATACATGTTTGGGGTATTTATACATGTGAAGGATTGTTACCCTTTTAACTAACCGACGTGTCGGTTGGTATATAACAACATAACCTTTGACTAACTTAGGATATAATAATACTTAGGTAGCGTTTGGTATGCAGGAATGAAAGACGGAATTGAATGGAGCATTACGATGGAATGAAAAAAAAAGTGTTTGGTTGGTCAAGGTAATGGAATCATTCATTGCCTCCTACATTCCATTCCCTCTAAAAATCCCAAATTCATTCCATCCATCCCCCCTGTTATTTTTCCATTCCATTCCCTTTGTCACCCTTCATCAGCACCGACCACCACCACCCACCTCTACCACTACTGCCCATCGCCACCACCACTTGACGCCACCACCGACCACCACCATCGCCGACCACCACCCACCGACTGCCGCCGCCACTCTCCGTCATCGACCACCGCCACCCCCACCCACCGACTACCACCATCACCAACCACCCTGCCCCCTCCAACCACCAATCGCCACCTCCACCACTGACCACCGCCAACCACCACTAAGCACTGACCACCATCACCGACACTCTCTGTCACCGACCACTACCACCACTGCCACCCACCACCAAACGCCACCAATTACCGCCACCTCTACCTCCACCACCGACCAGCGCCACCCACCACCAAACACCGACTGCCACCACAGACACTCTCCGTCACTGAGCACCGAGCACCGCCATCCACCACCAAGAACCGACCGCCACCACCGACACCCTCCGTCACCGACCGACCATCACCACCACCACCGCCGCCACTCACTGTCCCCGTCATTCCCTGTCACCACCCACCGACCACCACCACCGTTACCACTACTATAACCACCAAACGTCGCCACCCACCTACTGACCACCACCACCACCACCGTTACCGCTACTATAACCACTAAACGTCACCACCCACCCACCGACCACCACCACCCATCGTTGCCGCCGCCATTGACCACCACCGTTGCCGCTACCACCACCGCCACCACCAACCATCGTCGTCGACGCCCACTATCAACCGCCATCGCCACCACTCACCACAGTCGGTCTTATTCCTAAGTCTTTTCTTACCTATCAAACAATACAAAGTAATGATTCATTACATTCTTACGTAGTAACCAAACACGACCATGGAATGGTAATCATCCATTCTATTCCTTTGTCCATTCTCATTCATTCCATTCCATCGTCTATTCTATTACTCCATACCAGACAGACACTTAGGATATATAGGGTATAATATGTGAAAATCAGGAATTAATGTAAAACCTAACATGAATGTTTAGAGGTAGCTTAGTTTGCCGCTACAAAAAGATACACACCACCCCTACATAGAAAGGTTCTACGCAGAAACCAAGTTTTCACAAGAAAAAAAAAATGCAAATAGATCAGGCATTTTTCAATTTTAAAGACAAGAAAATGATCGAAAGCAATGTTTATTCATCTCAACAGTCTAATTTTTTTTTATGGAGGATACAGACGTGTAATTTAACAATTTAAAGAAAATCATGAACATATTAAATTAATGGTTTTTATTTATATAAAAATATACATTTGTATGTAAGAAGTAAAGTGATAGAAATCGTCGAAGGCAATAGATACAGACTTTCAAATAAAAAGAACACTGCTCAATTTAGGATACTGATATGTTTTACAAAGAAAAACTTATAAAACTTTCAAAAACACAAGACAAAAATAGAGATCAAAGCACAAAGCTTTCTATATTTTTCATTTATAATATTAAAAGACAATCAAGCTAATTATATAGTCATACAAAACACAAGTAATTAACTACCCACTACTCTTTTTCATTCATAATATTGACGAGCCGTGGCTTGGCTCGGTGGTGGTGCAAACAGTAGTGTAGGGGTGGGGTTTCATTGCATGTTGTTGAGTTCATGTTAAGGGTTGATGATACGGTGTAGGTAGGAACAATGATGCCAACATTTTTTGTCATCACACTGGCTAAAGTGGGGGAAATTTCAGTGAATGTAGTAATGGTGGGTGAACGTTTACGTCCCTGTGGAGTTTGCTGGTCATGGAGGATTGTTGTCTGGGTGGAGGAATGGATATGAAGAGCTGAATTGGTATTGATTATAGTGCTATTGAGGAGGCTTGCACTGTCAAGGGCGGGTGTACAAACGTCGGTAATGTGGGTGGTTGTGTATGAAAGCGATCGAAGTGCCCTTTTGGCCTGGCCCGGCCAATACCCAGCCGGGCCTTTTCTTGTTCCAAAAAATTCCCCTTTTTTATTTATAGGCAACATACTCTAAATAGCCAATTTTGTATCTGTGTAACAATTTCCGTTCTGTCATATGGGATTTCCCCGTTTTCTCCCCAATCGAGATATCCTCTGTTTCGCCCACGAAAGATTCATTGAATCATCAAAAATTTGGAGCGTGAAATGCAATTAGATCCATTTTTGGGGGGGATTCTAATACAGAACTCCCTTCTTGTATCAGCAAACCATCACCCATTAATACAACACCAACATTAGTTGATTCCAAATTCAGAGCAATCCCTACTGTGCCCTCTTGAAATTCTACTAATTCACCCGCCATTACTTCATCAAGACCATGAATACGAGCAATGCCATCACCTACTTGAAGTACGGTACCGGTATTTACAATCTTTACTTCTCTATTATATTGCTCAATACGTCCTATTCTTACTTGTTACTGGACGACTAACCAATTTCTTAAAAGATAAAAAAATATTCCAACAAAAAGCGCTTATACAACTATGAATAACAAAGATCTAAAATCTACTTACAATTGCGGCAATATTCTAATCAATTTCATGAATTATTAGAAACTAACTTATCAGATTCACATTTTACCTGATCCTTAGTTTATAGCCCTAAACTCATAATGGATTGCAATAGTGAAAGATTTCCATGTGAGGCGCTCGGACCCTCGATACCATGAATTGAACCAAGAAAAAGGTTCATTATCGAAGTACTCAACAACATAGGCAAACCGATCTTCCTCATAAATTGCGTACAAGGAGAAGAACCGTTCAACCTCATGAAGCCATCGAGCTGGATTGAGCCCGGCGAAGTGAGATAGAATAGTGGAGTCATTGAGTTCCTCCAAAGCCATGGAGGCTTAGGCTCAACTGATAAGTTTTACAAAGAAAAACTTACAAAACTTCCAAGAACACAAGACAATAATAGAGATCAAATCACAAAGCGTTCTATATTTTTCAATCATAATATTAAAAGACAATCGAGCTAATTATATACTCATACAAAACACAAGTAATTAACTACCCATTACTCTTTTAATTCACTAAAAACACTAGACCCACTAATTAGTATGATGACTTACTGACTTAAAACGACTTACTGACTCAAAATAACTGAATAAGAAAAGAAAGGTATGCTTGCAACATGGTTGTTCATGGATACATATCAGATACACTACAAAATAGAGATTAAAAACTTACATGACCCACCTACAATAAACGACAACTATAAATAAATAGTGGAAAACGACATTTCAATGGAAATAAAAGACGCGTGAAATAAATGACTTTGGCTCATGCTCTCAACAAAAATAGATAAAGGAACAGGAAACCTAATAAAGTTGAACCAAAGACGATCGAGGACCTAAATTTCATAATCCATTAGACCATTCATCTTAGATTTCTTATCCTCATTCACAAATCTACACTCCGTAATAAAGAAAAAAAGATGTCTACAAATATAATTTTACATAAATTTTAAGATGGCATAAAAAAGTCATATGCTTAAAACCCAAATGTCATGTAATTTTTTTTTCTACCCTTCATGCAAAACCTACTTGTACACATATTCTTTTATCATAACCTCTAATTACCATTAATCTATATCTATAATCTATATTATATTATAAGGGTTAGGATCAAATACACAGTGAAAAAAAATAGGAAGTCGTAGTAAGGGTATCAAACGGATTCCGATTGAACTCATTCAAGCGGCATTGGAACCGTCTCATCGAACCCTACGATGTTACTTTTTAGGTATTCAGTTTTTGGGGTTTTAGCTTGTAGTTTTTAGAATATACGTTGTATCATTGTGTCTTTTATATAGCATTGTGTCTTTAATCTAATTTTCATCATTGTGTCATTTTTTCAATTCACTGTGTCTTTTTTATCCTGCATTGTGTTATATTTTTCGGTATTATGTTATATTTTGTGGCTCATTGTGTCATATTTCATGATCTATTGTGTTTTTTGTATCATTCTCACCCTTCTCATTTTTGTTACACTGTGTAAAATAACTTGACCCTATATTATAAAGCATTTGAGAAGAATATCAAACACAATTAAGTAATTACCACATTTTATTAAAAAAGTGCAATTTTATATAAAAATTTATATATAACAAAATTATATAAAAATGTTTCTACACATACAAATATATACCTATACACGTTAAAAAGATTGTTAGAATCAATAAAAATCGAACTTTACATAAAAAAATTGTGATGCCTTTTCTTAAAAAAATAGTGTGCACATGAATTGGTTCACGAACCGAAACCGGACTCCAAAACCAGTCTTCCAAACCGGTAAAACCGGGGCCGAACCAAACCGAAACCAGTTCAGACACAAACGGGTTTGGAACTTTGGAACTGGTTCAGTTCCTAGAAAGGAATCATCTGTGCACGTCTATAAAGTTCTCGGGTTGGGATGTCTTATGTGGAATATTTTCAACTAACCTAACTTTCAATTTCACTTTTCGATGCCACTGATAGAAATTTTGGTGCACTTAATTAGCAGTTGTATTGCATTGCTTTTATCATGTGAAAAAAGCTATGGGTATGCTTCTTTGCAAATTGATTACATATGAGTCTTTCAATCTTATAAAGGGTTCTATGATTTCTTCTCGTCAACAATCTCTCCAGATTTGGTACTTTCAACATATTGAATAGGATTATTAGTGTAATAATAATTACTAATGAGTCAAACCGTTACTTCCATTTTTTTACTGGCATGCATGTCAAATTGCATCTATCTATATAATAATTGAGGTTAACTTGGGTTGAATTGAGCATTTTTAGAGTGTCCACGTCATCCTTGGGGCTCCGACCCATCCAAAACACTATATCTCTAACCCGCCATATATATAGATACTTTCTTTTCTTTTACCCACTAACTTCACATCTACTCTCATCTTTCTCATTCCAAAACTCCAAAACCCTAAAAGATACTGATGTTGCAGCCATGCCTCTCGCGATCCTCCACGACGTTCCTATCTTTTCCGAAAACTGTAACTCCTTCAATACAAACCCCCTACCATTCCATACAAACCCAAGGTAATTGTTCTTTTTCTATGGTTGTTGGATTTTTGCGTTAGCGGTTGTCCTTGGTTGTTCTTCGTTGGTTCCTGACTTTAGGTTATTTGATTTCATTTTTTTCCTTCTTAATCGAAATTAATGTATGTTTGATTTAAAATTCTTGGGCGAGATAATGAATTTAGGTTTCTTAATATTAACAAATATATTTGTAAGCAATCGGTTGCTTCATTCTTCCAATTCTCTTGCAGGAAACATATATTCTTTCTTCCAATTCTCAATTGGTTGGACTGAGTGACCTTTTACTTTGTTAGTACTTCAAAACCCTTTTTGTATATATATTGTTTGGTTTTCAAAATTGTAGGTATGATTGATTATTTTCTTAACTAGCACCCTCATTCAACCAACTTATATATCTAAGTGGCTGGTATAGTACATGTATTTGATTTTGCTTTATATCATGTTGTTTAGGAGTCATAGATTTCAAGACGCATACAAACTGCTCGATGAAATGCTTCAACCATGTTTATAAGATAAGCGGATGTCTGGCAATTTATTTTTCAATGATAAGTCATTTCTGTATCTAAGAAGTCTGGTTTTTAGGTTTCTTTATCTTGGAAGTTTGATTTTTTGGGGTTTTAAAACAAGGTGTAACATCTGAAGCTCTCTGAAAGTATTTGCCATACCTAATCCAGTTAGCTCTCTGAATTTTTGAACCATCATCCATCTTATTGCGGCAATCCTTCACACCTTCTTTGTTTCGCTTGAATCTGTCATTCCTTTTCCAGGTAAATGCAACAATTGTTTATTAATTTAATCAAAATATTATGTTTAATTTCATTTGTTTCATCTATTAATTGCTTTTAAGGTACCTACATTACTTAGATTTTTTTTCTTGAATTATCTAAAAGTATTTGGGTTCACCAGTTGTGTATTTGGGAATGTGATAATTGATAATTGTCATTAAGGATAAAAAGGCCATGAGAGTTGGTTGAATTACACGGCACAGTTTTGCTGATGTTAACTTACTTCAAGTAATAATCCTTTTAAAGTTGCACATGCCATCTTCATCTCATATACATATGTGTATCAATTAAAATTTCCTTTGTATTGTCAATTAGTATAACAATATAAAACTTTTTATGCTTACATACAAGTTGCTTTGAGCTTTATGGATGACTACTATCATTTTCAAAGTGCAAATTTATTGTCAAACCAAGTACGTATAGGGTTCTAAAAAGTTGGGAATTTATTATTTTGATGTCGTCGTATATGCACGAAACGTTGATTACATTCACCAAGTTGGGTATAAGGAGTAGAAAACTATTAATACCTGGTGCTTTGTTCTTGGTCAAAGCTGGTTACCATTTAGGTTGAAAATTTTGAATCTACTTCCAATTCTATATACTCTCAATTTATTATCAGCAAAAAACAATTATGAAACTAAACACTGGCATAAATTGCAGCTCAAGTTATAGAATTGGAATTCCATGCAAACTATTTGGCATAACTCAAATCTACTGCAATTTCCAAAGGTTTCTGCCATCTGTCATTGATGCCTCAGCCATATATTTAGCCAAATGGACACTTGATGAACCTGGAGATCCATGGGTCAGTGTTTGTTTTTATCTAATATTCACTGCTTGCACTTGATTTATATACAATTATCTATAAGTTGTGCTTAATTTGTCACCTGCTATTGTTTAGAATGAGATATATCATGAATATTTTGTCATTTTGTGTTTGGTAACTGTTTTTGATTCTGTTTTATACAATGTTTGTACAAGCAATTGTTGGTTGTATTGGATATTTTGTGATTTATATTCATCATCTGTTATTGCAACGATAGTGAGAAATAGACTTTAGTTTGATGTGAATAGTTTATGTTTGTGTAGTGGTATTGGTTCATTTTGATGTGTTATTGAATGATACATGCCTCTTCATTTATAGTTTTCAATGAACGATTCATATTTTTCTTAATGACAATTCATATTGGTTTCTATGAAATATATATTGGTTTGTATTTAAACATCATGTTTAGGGTTTGGGTTTGCCTTTGAGATTCAAAGTTGTATCTTTATAACACAATTCAAGTAAACGTATCGTTGACTGTATGCTGAAAATATATGTTGTTATTTTTTACATTAGTTTCTTGACTTGCAGTATTTTGTTGGATTAAAGTTAACTGTTTAGAATCAGTGAACAGGTCATGCTCTGAGATTAGTTCTGCTGTTCGTGCTTTTTTTACAAAGGTATGAATATTATATTAGTTGTTGTAAACATGTATGTTGAGTGTCCTTTTGTTGGTTGTGAGACACCAAGAGTGACTACTTAGTTTTTCTGCACACAACATACATGTAAAGAATTCTTAGAGTGTCAAAAGAGTAAACCTTTTTTTTAATGTTATGATGTATTGTGACTTTTTTCCAGTTCAGGCTTGGGGTTAGGGATCCACTTTCTGCTGCACTAGCTATTGTGAAGGTAACGGTTAGTATTATTATGGGTCCCAAGTCAAACATGTTTAATTTATAAACATGTTTCAGTCATGGTTAGTCTTTCTATATGCGTTGTTTCTAATGTCCACTTCCCCCATTCTCTGTGCGCATGCCACCAGAAAAAACCCTATTATTAATTTGCCATCGCCATTCTCCATCGCCGGTGCTTATTCTTCCCGTGTATCAGGTAACCAGCGATGAACAATGGATTAAGAATTTGATCGTGACTAGGCGCGGTTACAAGGAAGATGTGAGGATAGCTAACGTTAGATTGTTGATCGGAGCTATTATGATTGTTATTGTTCTTTTTGCTCAGTTTTATAATAAGAAGTTTCCAGGTAATAAGAAATTTTTTATTGGACACATCGTGTTATATTCTGGAGTTGAATTTTATGTTTTATTGTTTTTGTTTATAAAATGTGATTCACAGTTTTAAACTTTTATATACTGTTTCTGAGGCGGAATAATATAAAATGTGATCCACAGTTTTAAACTTTTGGTTGGTATTTTGTAGTTCTATTCTTGCTAAACCGTCTATCATGTTGGATCTTAAATTATCCGCTTTCTGACATGGAAATATAGTTCATTCACATTTTCGTGCTGGTATGTTACAAACAGGTTATGGACGATTGGCCCTGCAAGTCAGATCCAAAACAGGTAATTCTCGCTACTGCTTAATTTTTTAGTTACTAATAGTGAAACATTCTGTAATGCGAAGATGAATTTTAGAAGAATTTTTTTTAATCCATATTAACATATTATAGGAGATGAGGGTCATGGCTGAGGCATGTGCCTCGAGGAAAGGCCGCCAGGAAATGAGTGTGAGGCAGAGCCTTATAATTGAGAGATACAGATGTATATTGATGTGAAAAATGTCCATACATGGCTCGCATGTTTTCAGCACAAGGGCTGTTATACAGTTAAGAAATGCAGCGTACGGGTCTTTGAAATACACGTGTTCATCTTTGGAAATAAGCCTGTATCAGGCTGGGAATACACGCGCATCTGGCTGGGTATACGGTTGGTACTCATATTAGTTTATATGATGTTAACATTCAATTGGTGTATGTTATTAATAATTGGTATACTAATGTTCAGTTCATATTTTAGTTTTATAGCACTACTGACTAGAGTTTGAGGTCTCGAGACTCCGTTCCATCGTATTTTTGAGCCATTATACTTGCCTAGGATTTGTTTTATCCCAAATGGGTCAAATAACAAAGTGTACCTAAATGAAAAGCATACCAAATGGGTCGAGCGAGCTGAAAGGCACCCACTTTAATGCATGCATTCTATTTAGTTATTTCAATAATAATTATGCTTAATCATGTATGTTCTAAATTAGCTACGGATGTAATAATATATCTTGCTGGTAGCCCTTTTAATGATTTTATTCATTGTACAGGTTCTAAATACGTCGCGTCTACACTTCTGGTTATTCCAATTTCATATTTACTCTTTCGCATCTAACTTATTTTGTTTTTATTATTAATTGTCGTTACTAATTTTTAAGAAAATCTGTTGCTAGCAGCAAAAAATCGAAAGACTTTCATTGTCGTCCTTCTGTCATATAAGCAATCGGTCACAAAGGTTGCCCGTTTGATTTTGAGTGAAAGGGATTTTCTGCCTCTGTGCCTCATGTTGCCGGCCAATGGAACATAATGAACAAGGTATTTTTTTCTTTATGTGTTCACATTAATTCCATATGTTCTTTATATCTTAGTGTTGTATATGATTGCATAACAATGTTCAATAACATGTGTATTTGAATCAATAAATACTTATAGAGATTTGGGTTGTTGTGGACTTTGAAGATATGGGGGAGTTTGATATTGCTGGTCTGGATGCATAGAAATATTCAACACCATTCATGAATTTGAGCTGAAACAACAGGTATTGAAAATAAGTTCGTCAAATTCCATTTTAATCATATGTAGGTCATTTTTGTTTTCTTTATTATAAAGGTTGGCCTTGAATTTCAGTAGTATGTAGGAAATGCTTCTAGATGGACACCCATTTCCTTCCTAATGGGTTATGAAAATATAAACTATAAATTATAACTTATTAAAGTCCACAGGAGAATGGAAAATTGTGACTTTATTACTCCGTAAACACTAAACACGAGACAATTTTTTTATGTTATTGCATATGCATCATAAACGTCATGTTAACATTTGCCACATATTGGTTGTTGGGAGCCATTTGTATAGTTTGCTTAGTGTGTAGGCATATGACCCGTTCCATGCAATTTTTGTATAACCGTATTTATTATCTGAGGCGAATACGACCAGTGAGGTTGTATCAAGCGCATGCCCTGATAAATGAAAAATATTTATAAAGCGCAGTTGGACGCTAAGGTCGAATGGATCTAACTAGATTGTGCAAACAAGCTGCACTCTCTCAACACAGTAATTTTAAGTGTGGTTGATACGGGTTGGGTTGAGCCAACCTGCAAATGCATTGTTTATTCAATTTTCGAAATTTATAAGTAAATATTATGGCAGGCTATACAAAACTTTTTTATTACAAAAATAACTTTATATTATTCAATTCAAGAATTTAGTACAACCATTTAAAAAATTATTATTGATTAAAAGAACTTGAACACTACCGTACTTTGAGCAAATTACTAACATTTGTAATCTATATGCTATTTAGAGTGAAAAGTTTTTGTTAATAATATTAGGGTTTAGATGACGAAGAAAGAGGGACCTAAATGGAAGAAGGTAATAGGGTAAATTGATATAATAAGATGATTTGCAGGCCCAAATATATGTGGTAGCCGCTGGACTATTGGATAATGATTATTAGATTACTAAGATTGATGAGTGTCATGTGCAGTTAGGTTACTTTTACATCCTATATGTAACCAATGATAACAACTATTTAGTTTTAAAATTAGTGGTAGGTGACAATCTGTTTGTTTTGTTTAATCTCAATATTATTTTGGTTTATCCCAAACAAAATTCACATCATTATATAGTGAATCGCTTTTCTTTGCATCAATATTTTGTTACTTGCAATTTACCTATTTTCATGCTTGTGTGCAGATTGAAGGTTTTTGCTCTATGGTTCTCTTCTGATTGTAATTTTTTATTCTATTAATTTGTCTATGCATTAAGTATTTATTCTATTCGATTTGTGAAGAAGTAGCCAATTGTTCAACCATTTTGATGTTTGCCTAATTACTATTGTAGTACTGCTATTATATCTAAATCCTCAATATGTTTTGTAAATCAATTATCTTTTTTTTGTCTTATGATATTCAAATCACTTTTAGACTGGTAGTTTGTAATATGGAGAAGTTTGTAATATTGTGTTGTTGATAGGAGTGAATTGAAGTAGCCAAATTGTTTGCATTAAAGAGGCTGTAGAGGAGGCTAAATAGGAAGTAAGGAATTGTGAAGACTTTTATATCTGACAAGGTTAAGATGAGCAATTTAAACCAATGGCCCCCCACCATAGCAAATTATAGTTAAGATATAAAGAAAATATCTTAAATTGTATACTACTAACAGTTAAGATATAAAGAAAATAGCAATCAAGAAAGCAGTTAAAAAGTTGACTACAGTGCGTTAACATGCTTGAAACCCTTCAAATCCTTCTATCGAGAAAATTTTATATTTAATATAATAATATTATTTTTGTGATATATTTAATTTACTATTTTCTTATAAAAAATCATATGGGGGTGTTAGCAGGTCATCTCACAACGTTTTGACCTAAACTTGAAGAGGATTGATTTTAAGTCAATAACCATTGCCAAACTCCCATGCTTCGTTGGTTCAAGCTACAGTTGGACAATTTAATAACATCGTTTTTTTGTGTAGGCTGCAAGTCGTTTTTTATGTGTAGGCTGCAATTGTTAACTCTCGTACTCTTGAACAAGCAGCAACAAGACTTGAAAATGGGACATAATATTGACTTTCACATTGATGGGATGGAACCCAAGAGTGACTGTTATAGAACTAGAGTTGATCAAACATGTACTATGGACACACAACAATAGATAGTATGTAACATTTTGTTAATGTTTTCTCAGGCATATTGATAATGAGTTTGTAATATAGTGACTTGAATGTTTGATGCCAATTTATATGTATATATGATTATGTGTTTTACTTTTTGTTTCCTTCGTGTGCAAAAAAAAGTTAGATATCATGTTATGTTTTAAAATATTAATTAAATCCGATAAAGTTATTTCATTTTATTTACATCTTCTGTCACTTTTTATTTTATTATTTGTTCAACCGTGTTGGTCTGTGTTTTGAACCTGTAAGTATATTTTGTCATGTTCACTTGTGGCTGTTGGTTTTTAGAGGTGGCATATTTGACCCGGACCCGTTTCTACCCGAACCTGTTCTGACCTGAACCAATACAACCCGTTTTTTGAATTGACCCATTTTGACCTGAACTCATTTGCTTTGTGTTTCGCAATGACAATAAACAAGAGCCAAAGATAGTCCATATCTAGAGTAGGTCTGCATTTGAAAAATCCCGTTTTACACATGGTCAGTTGTATGTCGCGCTGCCAAGAGTCAAAAAGTAGAGATGGACTGAAAATGCTAAAATTGGATCAAGAAGGTAGAGTCAAGAATCAAACTGCAAATGTTGTCTACAAAGAAATATTTGAAAATTTGTGAATAAGTATGTAATTATATTTTTCTTAAACACTTTAATTTCCTTTTTATTGTATTTTTTTTTTGTTAAACTATGTTTATTTACTAAGAATTTTCATCTTCATTTGCATGCCGTTTAAATAAATATGACTACATCTTCAGTTAATTATTTTTTAATGACGTCAAATCAAACATTGCATAATTCATATATCATTTATTGGGTAACATTAAACTTTTTTATGATATTTTTCAAGTAACCCAAATTCATAGGAATTGTAATACGTAAGTTCCAATAATTAAAACTTGTATACTACAATTTTTATAAATTAATTTGTTATTTGACTCGGAATATACCGTGTGTAAACACGGGGCTCTAACCTAGTATGCTATATAGAACGTAGCATGTTATCATGTCTCCTTGTAGCCTTTAAAAAAATTACCCCACTGTGAAGCAAATGTGCTTACACATACACAAACATACACCTTACATATTGATTCTTTTAATTATTTTAAGGTTTGAATTACGTTTCCGCCCTGTATTGTCGACTTCACCGCAACGCGCGAGTTCCCTGCTAGTTACACTAAAAGTTGCTATACTTTTTTATGTTTAATTAAATACTACATTTTTATAACGTTATCATTACTTTTTCTCTCTTTTTCACTCACAATTATTTTCAAAAAATATTAAAAAAATTAATGCAGAAAAACTGTGTCCTCGCCCCCCCTAATATACCGATGAATAGAAGGTTCCTGCATATCCTCTACTCACAACCCCATCCTAAAATATGAGGGATTCACTCACAAAAATGCAAGTAACCTAGTGTGAATGCTCTTACTTCAAGAAATTATGCAATGTTAAATTCAGTGAAAATCATCTACAACAAACTTCTTTTATGAACATCCAACAACGTCCAATCACCAGAGTACATTCATAGGCAAAAGGTCATCACGCCCACCGTTGCTGGTAAGGTTGGTGACCCCACCCTTCACTAATTCTATGGAAAACCTACTGTGATAAAACCCTGGTTCATGTATGACATTTTATTACGAGTGAGACTCCAATTGGCAACCTCTCCTAGAAAAGAAAGTCATCTGAATACCGCTAATCACTGCTCTTTGGTTCATCTACAATAAACTAACCTACTCTTAATAAGCGGATCGGGTTACAAACCAGTTTTTGTTGTCAATCTCTTCTTCCCTAGCCTCAAAATGCTCTTGGTTAATTTGAAGAAGTCAGACAGGCTGGTAGGGGTGTTCAGAAAAACCGCAAACCAAATAAAAACCGAAAACCAAACCGTAACCGTAACCGAAAAAACCAATCCGAACAACGAATTTGGTGTTTGGTTTGGTTTTAACCGAAACCGAATTGCTTATTCGGTGTTTGGTTTGGTTTTTGTTTCTACATTTTTTTTATTTGGTTTATTTAGATAACCGAATAAACCGGTAAAATAATTAATTATTAACTAAAAAAAAATTTAATAGCTCATATATAATATATAAGCCTAAAATATTAAACCCAACCCGAAATAAATAAAACCCACCAATTTGTAGAGGTAATAATCTGAGTATAAACTAGTAAACTAGGGTTCATTTTACTATTTCTAATTTTTATGATGTTTCTGTTTGCGTGGTTTGATTTTTTGATTTATATTTATTGCAAACTTTCTTTTCGGATTTTGGAACATATAGGTATATAAGTTAGAGAAAAAAAACTTCGTTTCAATTTGGTTTGTTTGGTTGAATTTGGTTTGTTTGGTTTTAAACCGAAACCGAACCGAATTCAATTTGGTTGAATTTGGTTTGGTTTTCATATTCCTAATTTGGTTTGGTTTGGTTTTTGGTTTGAGGTACAAAATTTTGAAAACCGAATAAACCGAATCGAATAAACCAAATAAACCGTAAACCGAACCGATGAACACCCCTACAGGCTGGACCTTCTCAAATCAAACAGGCCCTAATCATGTAAAAACCTCTTAACAGATCAGCCCAATAAACCAAATCTATAACCCAAGCCCAAATAACTATTTTTCTATCTCGATCTCCATTCCATTTATATTTTCTATTATTTATATTTTTATAATTATTAAGTTTTATTTGCTTCTGTCGAAATCACACAAAGATGGCAGACTATCATTTTATTTACAAAGATGTTGAAGGATCATCAACCCAATGGGACGATATTCAACGTAAACTCGGTAATTTGCCACCCAAACCGCCTGCATTCAAACCCGACCCGTTTAGCCCAGCTGAAGACAATGATCACAAAACCGAAGAAGATCCTGAAGACGATTTTGCCAATGATCCGTTCATCCAAGAATACAAGTAGTCATTTTAGCGACTATATATATTTAGATATAATTAAATATATTATTTAGAATTTATTTCAATTTCGTGTCGTGTATATTCACGTAGGGATGAGATTTTTTTTCCCGATACCCATACTTGTTTGGGTACTCAGTACATGTATTTGTACTTAGTTTTATTGATTTTGGTACATTGGGTATTGGTACAATTAAAAAATGGTAGTGTTACCGAATTTTATATATGATGAATTCATTATTGTGTTTTATTGTATGGTACTCGTAGTCGTATCTATTTGGTACCCATACGAGTGCTAAAAAACAAAAACAAAGTGGTACCAACCGTACTGAAATAAAGGTACCGATACCCGTACCTATACCGAACCATTATATTCGGTATAGTATTCCATACCGAATTTTGTTCAAATTCGGTACTGGTACAAGTACGACACATTCATGGGTGTTCATGGTTTTGCATATCGGTTCATTCGGTTTTTAAATTTTTGGGGGCCCAACCAAAACTGAATCGATCCGAATTAGAAAGACGTCTAAACGAACCGAATTCAACAGATTTATTCGTTTCGATTAAACCTGTTATTATTCGGTGAATTCAGTTCCGCTGTCCAATTAAGTAAGATTTGTGGAACGTAACCGTAACCGAATTCACATTTCAGTTGGTTTTTTTGTCACGGATACGGTTCAGGTTTTAGCTTCTTGCACACCTATTAGTTATCATAATCCCCCTGTTACCTAATAAATAAGCAACTGGTTATGCACGTGTCACACTTATGTGAGCCTAAAATTTCTTTTATAGGCTTCTCTTATTTCATCCCTTGTTTATTAAGTTTAGATTTTAATTTCCAACCTAGTTAGCTACAACATATTAGTTATGGTATTATGAGATATTATTCAATTAGTATGTCTATATATAGTTGATTAATAATACATAATACACATCTCCGGATTTTAGTTCTTCATTGTTGTTCTTGAAGGAGGTATTTGTTTGCGAAAATCGCAAAGTTCGGTTCAATCATATCGATTTCTGGAGCAGATTTTGTTCGTGAGGTATCACAAGCTCCATCAGATGTGTGGGTGGTGGTTGTGCTATACAAAGATGGGTAATAAACTAATTGTTGTAATCTTTTTGGTGTTTAGGTTGGTTAATGTGTGTTGTTTATTATTAGAGTTGATTAAGAAGTTGTGATGTTTAAACAGGTACCATGAATGTGGTGTTCTATTGCAATGTATGAAAGAACTAGCAACAATGTATCGAGCAACAAAGTTTGTTAAAATTGTGTCAACCAGTTGCATTCCTGATTATCCGGATCGTAATCTCCCCACCGTGCTGGTTTATAATGATGGTGCGGTGAAGGCAAATTATGTCGGTTTACGTACTTTTGGTCAAAGATGCACGCCTGAAGGTACATCTTATATTCATGTTTTAATATAGAAATTATGGTCATAATTATTTTTTGTAGTAACAACTGTTGGCCCAGAAACAATAGTTTTGCAGCGGATTAAACTATACAATCAGAAACGTAATAGACACTAATAATAATGATCGATATTATAAGAACAAATGATTGGAGTTTGATACAAAAGAACAATGAAACTAAACGAATTCTGGAATGTTTTCGACAAAGGATTGTTTTGTGTGAGACAATCTTGATAACTGAATTATGTGCCTTGTCCTTTGTACTTATATGTTTCGAATAGGTATGTTTCTGTTTCAGAACCGTTGCCTTGTTCCTGTCCCACCGGTTTACTTATGTTTGGCGCCAAAAAACTAACAGATTTAACCGTAGGGGCATTTTTGTCCATTTGCTGCATGAACACTTGAAACATATGTCGAACCATGCTGATATTCTGAATAAGTGTAGCCTGTTGATGCAGCCTTTGAGTCAATGATGTGCATTCAGTTTTGATGTCATGTAGACTTGATCTTCGAGTGTATCCGATGTGTTCTGACCCATTTGCTTTGTTCTTTCTAACACATTACTAACTAATCTAAAGTTTCTAATATAATTGTTCTACATAATACATTACATACAAATACTTATAAGTACAATATTTACAACATAGAAATATACTAAAGTTATATGTACAAATCAACAAGAACGAGTAGAAACTAGATTCAAACCTGAGACGATGAGACCTCTAGGGAGACTCAGACACTTGCCACTTACTACTGTGCCAGCCCCTTGAAGGTTAAATGGCGATAATTTTGGTTTACAGTAATTCACCGACCTCTGGGAATAAAAAAATTGTCTTTAGCTGGATAGGGATTACAATCCAAAAGGAGGCAGCAGCGCAGCTTGTTGCCTGTCTATCTACCATTCTCATGTAACTTGTTATGGTTGTTTTAATGAAATATATTCTTTTGAATGGGTTTATGTGTAGGTGTTGCTATGGTTCTATGCCAGTCAGATCCGGTGCTTAATGATGGGCAGACCGGAGGTGAAAATTCTAGAGAAACTGTTCTTGAAGGAATAAGGAAAAGATTTCTTGAGAAAGTGATAATAGAGCATGAAAATGATGATGATGATGATGATGATGATGGGTCTGCAAGTGACTAGAATCAAGACCTTGTGTATTTATTTATGTTGAATCTTAAGTTGTTCCAAACCCACCTTTCTGTTTGTTGTTCTGACTACTGCGACTATATTTTTCATGTATGGTCATAAAGATGTGACATGCTTATATCTACTAATCGACTTATGTCTCTGTAACGAAAAGTTAAACCAAGATCTAAGTAATAAATAGAATCATGACATCTCTTCATGTCATATAACCAGGATTATGATTAAATGTTAGCCCAAGCTAGTACTTACATGATCAAGGTCAACTTCCATAAAGTAGGAAACTTGTCAAATGTTAAGTACTATGATACCTAGACATGTAATCTTAAAACAAATTATCAACTAATTGTATATTATAATTGTGTTTTTTGCAACTATTGCACTTGTCCATTTAGAAGAAAATTTCGTTTATTTAGTAGATAAGAATACTTCAAGACGAAGTATTTCATACTTTCATAGTACCATATCTAGTTATCTACACATACAAAAGCTTTAGATACATATAACTATTTTTAAACCTCTACTTCACCACTATTAGCTTCTCTAGTCACAAGCTTTATACCCCTAACCCACAACTCAGCCATTTCTAACCCACCATCACACACAAAATGCACCTCTTTCTTCTTCATGGTCACCACCCGAAACACCCCGGCCGCGTCACCATCGCTCTTCTTCCCCCTACGCCTCACAAACCCGACACTGGGTCCCACCTCAGCATCCCGACAAACAACGTTTCTCCTGCTCGAATTCCCCCATCTCAATACCCCTTCTCTCATCATTTTCAACTCTTTCACATGTGAACTTCCTCGTCCCCCTTTCGTATGTTTTAACACATTTCCGCCACTAAGAACTAGCACCCTAGCAAGCTCGTCTAGTATCACGCCCTCTGCCTCGTCCGATGCGTGTTTTCGTGCCATTGAGAGCGCGGTTTCGCCATTTGCATTTTTGTAACCGCAGATTGACCCATACGAGATTAACAACTCGCACATTTGTCCGTTGTTTTCTCTTGCTGCTAACATGAGGGGGGTATATCCGTCCCCGTCAGGGATGTTTACGTCGTATCCTCTACTGGTCAACAGTTTGACTGCATTCGTGTCGCCATGGCGAGCAGCATAGTGTAGAGGGTAAAAACCTCTGGCGTTTTGGCTGCCTTTTTCTAGCGTGAATTCGATCATTACTTTTTCAAACATGTCTGAATTATCGTTTGTTTTTGAAAGAGAGATTGCGGTCTCACCAGCTTTGTTTGTCAGCTTTACGTCGCATCCTGCATAGACAAGAAGCCTAAAGGCTTCAATATCACCTCTCATTGCGGTCACCATAAGTGCTGAGAACCCATTTTCGTCTTGCTCGTCGATATTAATATCGTCGCAATTAATCAAAGCTTTTAAAGCTTGTAGATCTCCTGAACGAGCTACGAACATTAAGGGGGAGAAGACTGTATTGTTACTAGATGTGGGTACTATTGTTCCTGATCTAATGGTATCCAACACTGCTTTTTGAAAGCCAAGAGACCAATGGTTTGACTCGGCTATAGACTGGGCGGATTGACCGCTCAAACAGGTCAACCCAAGGTCGGCACCAGCTCTGGTCAACACTCGGAGACACTCTTCCTGTTCAAACTTAGCACATATCATTAGAGCAGTTTCACCTTTGTTTTTAGTTCTTGAATTAATATCACAGCCTGACTCGACTAACAGCTGCAGAACCAATGGATATCCGAGGCGTGCAGCCATGTGAACGGGTCGGGTTTCATCTTTTTGTGTGGTTTTGACTGGCTCTTCAATGTCTGCCCCGCATTTTACTAGTGTTTTTACAGCTCCTGTGTTACCGCAAAGGACGGCATGATGCAGGAGACTTCTGGCATTGTGACATGTGGCTAGTGACACGCGTTGTAGTAACATTTGCAATATGGAACCAGTAGCTTCAAAGTACTCCACAGCACACCAAGTAATAGGATAGGGTTCTGCTAGTCCAGCGCCGACCCGGAACTCGTCACCCGAAGCTGTATCCCATGACCATGCTCCTAACTGGACCTTCATGTTGATATTGGCCCCAGCCTTCAAGAAAATTAATTGAGATATGTTAGTTCCTGCTTGTACCACAGAAAAACAAAAACAAAGAAAGCATATACAGTCAATCTTGCTAACTTAAAACGGGTCATAATAGACCATCACCACCTGGTGACACCGTACGCCAATGCCACGCCTCCAGCTCTACCACCACAGCGACACCATCTACATCGGTGTCTATATTGATCAAAACCCAATGTGAACTACTATCCCCGTTGTGCGAGGCTTATGAACATCCATAATTTTTTAATTAAAACTATCCAAGGTCTTTCAAAAAAAATCATAACCATATACCCTACTATCACAAAGTGATTTCTGGAAATTCCTAGCCCCTAATAATAGCGATTCAAATTTAGGCGGGTTGTGACCATAGTTATCAAAGGCGTTAGGCGCACTCAATGCGCATAGGCCTCGCCTAGGGCCTAGGTGCGAGACGCAAAAAAAGCGAGGGCCTTAGATAAAAAATGCGAACAAAGAAAATAAAGTAAAAATATATTAAAATAATACTATTTTTCATCTAGTTAGTATCAAAAGTCTTAAATAAAAGTAGAAATCTGGCCGGAATCTAGCTATAATTTAACGAATTTGGCTGGAAACTCTCCGGATTTTGGGAATCTAGCTGAAATCTGCCCTTAAACCATCACCTGGGAATTAAAGTGCAATTTCCCCGGCTCAAAGCGCAAATGCATCGCCTCGCCTAAAAAATGGGCCTAGGCGCAAGAGGCGATGGCTTTTAACAACTATGGTTGTGACACAATGTTACGATCCATTATGAACCTTTAAAGTTGTGTTTATAAGCAAAGCAGAAATGTATAGTAGTCCTTAAAATAGGGAAATTTATAATTTTAATAATTTGGTGATATATGTAAAATGTAGTTATTGTTAGAGAGGGTATACACAATGCTCCCAGCAGGTTCAGATTTATCTGTTTTTATTCATTGAAATTAAAACTATATCCAAATTCATGAAAGTGTCACCACTATTAAATAATAGGACCCTAAATAATATCTCAGTGACAATACTCGTGTCATTGCCAGCTGGAAAAGGTTTGTACCTTGTACGTTCCGTATTTGTTTATCTTATGTAGTAGGGACATGGATCAGTAAATATTTCAGGAACAACTCTGACGAATTTCAGTAGGTACTTGATGACACGTTTTGGACATTTTTTCATTTACAGGTCAATAGGTAGTTAAGTAAATTACTATGTACCATAGTAAAAAAAGATAAGATGTGTGATTTATTACACAGCTCTGAATACCAACAACCAACTAGTGGACAAATGTTGTTTCTGGATTTCTAGTGATGTTTGGTGAATCATTATGATGCAAGCGTCGTTATACGAACATCAATGGCTACAAAACTCGAGCGGTTCGACGGTCATTATAGTTAAGATATAAAAGGGTCCCGGAATCTTTAAAAGATTGTGTCTAAAGGAGTTGTATCTGATATTGGGGCATACCTAAACTCGGTTTTCCTAATAATCCAAACACAAGTTGATGCTACTATGGGAATGATATCAAACTATTAAAGTCGTTGATGGTGAGCCCCTAAGCGTATTCACACCGTCCCATTAGGAGAGATGCGGGTCATAAAAAAATGTCTAATTTCAAATATCACCAATAAGTGTGACCACCTTGGAGGTTTCTATCCAGGTAACCAAAAACAAATTTGTAACAGTATTGTGGGCAAAATGGGCGATATTTGTTGGTATGAGGGGTTGATGTTACGTAAGTTATAATTGATAAGGCTCTACCCTAGACCCCAGTAATCAAGGTAATAGATTCTGTTTTTATGTTATAACCAGAATTGAATTAGAAGGCTACCTGTAATAGCCGACGAACAACGGCAACCTGTCTACTAACAACTGCTGCCACAAGGGGCGTGCAGTTGATATTTGTATGGAGAGAAGGCTTAGATGAGCAGAGCAGCACTCTAGCAGATGCATTTATATCTACACCACACTGTCATCACATATCACGAACATGTCAAACACAGAATTCAACTTCAGCATAGAAATAATAGTTAATTATGTTAATCATCCGTGTTGCAAATTAGTTGTTAAGTCAATTATAACCGAGAAAAAGAAACAACCGACAAATCGATGTTTACCTTCAAGAGAACATCAACCACATCTACAAAACCTCTGCAGCATGCAATGACAAGAGCATGAACAGCAATATAGGGCCGTATCAGATCAGAAGCCATTAGCAACTCGATAAATATCCCATCTCGCCCATGACAGCTGGCCTCTAACAAAGCCTCCTCACATGATTGTTGACATGCACCAGCTTTAACTAAGATCTCAAAGATCTCAAGGTGGCCCTCGCGTACAGCCACTGTCAATGCAAAGCCTCTAAATAGTTTCTGGTTCACATCAGCTCCACGACTCTGTCATTTATCAAAATAGCAACAACAAAACAAATTGTCATATCACAATCCACAAAATGGACAAACAAAGCCCACTTGGGAATATGAGCATAGTATTCTCTTATTTGTTTATTTTTATAAACACAGATCTTATAGTTTTTAAATAATGTATGACAGACACTATATGATGGAGCTTTCGCTGATCCCATGAGGCAATGTTAGGTTTATGGATTCATATACAGACAACATGGATTCAACTTGTGAACAATTAATTATTAACTCTAAACATAGTCAAATCATTTCCATATCACACTTGTAGCAGAAGAAAAAACTGCAAAATCCGAGCCGGTTTATCGTAATCGATTAGTTAACTTTAACTTTTTGGTGTCCAGTGTTCAAAAAAAAAATTATGACATAATTTGCTTTTGCCTAGATTTGCACCTCTTGCCACAAAATCAGTTTGTGTTGCCTTCTGATTTGTAGCTTCACATTTTAAGACAAACTTCATCATTTTCAAATATTACTTCAAATCATAAAACCTAATATAAGGGATGAGCCATCGGTCTGGGTACCGAAAAATACTGGTACCGGTACTAAATCGTACCGTACCGATCAAATTTCGATACCAATTCGGTACCCTTTTAGGTTATCGGGATCGGTACTTCCGGTTTGGTACCAATTCGGTACAGTACGGTATTTTACCAACTTTTTAACTTTGAATACCATACTGGTACCTTAAACTTACAGAGCACTTTCGGTACCGGTACAAGCTCATCCTTATTGTATAGTAACTAATAAACATCAATTGCAGCCCTAAATCAATAATCTAACTGTGTTAACATTCCACATTACTAAACATTTATATCGCGTCTAGGTGCCGATTACTCAACAAGTAATCAAATCCCAGAGTACTCTCTGCCTAGGCCAAGTACTCACCTAGTCATCTTCGAATACTCCCCGACTATGGGCAACTACTCGACTTTTGCATTCCAACCATTCTAATCAAAAATCACGTGAGTTGATGTATAGTTTATTTAAAAAATTATTATCTCTATTAAGTTTATTTTTTCATGTAAAAAGTAAAACAGAGTGTAACTTTAATTTCTAATATTTCCGTCCTCAAATTTAAATTTAAATTTAAATGTTTAAGTGAGTAAAAACTAACTTTAAAAAACAAAGGAACAATTAACAATCATCAACAAAACATAATATCAAAACCTCGTACCAGTAATTTCCTAACAAGCGTGACATTTCCATTATGAACAGCAACAAACAAAGCAGTAACATCAGATTTAAGCTCTCGGTACTCAAACCTCACCACATTCTCGAACTCATCATTACACTGAACCTCAGCAACACGAAACTTCAACGAAACAGCGCCGACAAAGTTAACGTCAACGTAGGGATCGTGAATGCAGTCAAACGCTGATTTAATATCACCGGATGATGTGGCGTCGAGGAGGCGTTGAGAAACATCGGCCTCGTAGTTGACTGGAAAAACCTGTTGTTTTGTGGTGAGGAAACTTACTCCGGTGGTTGAGTGACGGATTACCATCATGTTGTCGGGTGTAATGTAAGATGGTTGCAGGCTTTTTGTGTGTGTGCTTGTTCAGTTGGTTATTTATTGGGGTGGTTTTGTTTGTTTCTCTCTCTAGAATAGAAAAATTGAATAATGTTAGCGCCAGAGAGAGTAGAGTGAGAGTAGTAGGGTGAGGGAGTGTTGGGAGAAGGACGGGATTGACTTTAACCACGGTTATAAAGCGTTTGTCAGTATGTGTTTTACGAATATGCTTAGGTTTTTTTTTTTAACGGCGAACTAAAATATTATATTCCATGATACAGTCATCGGTTAGTAAAGAAATTGGTATGATTGTATGGAAAGACTTAATTTCCTAATTTGAATATCAAAGATTTAAAAGGAAGAGATTGGGGAAATAATTTCATTTTCAAATCTCTATATTATCTCTAAAGCGTGTAAGTCACGAACGTTCAACTTGTCATGTAAAGTCTTTATGGTATTGTGATCCAAGTGGTTTAGTGAACAAATCTGTTATTTGACATTAAGAATCAATGTGTGCCTGGTGGTACTTCCTTTGATTCAACGCGTTCAAGAACAAAGTAATAATCCATTTCAACATGCTATGTTCTTTCATGAAAAAACTGGAGTGTTTGCTATATGCCTTGCAGCTATGATTGTCATAAAATAACTATGTTGGGCCAACAAGAGATGCCTCTAGGTCAGAAAGTAAGTGCCGAACTCAAAGTATTTCACTAACTATTGTTGCCATTGCTCGATATTATGCGCTTCGGCGGAAGATCGTGAAACAATGGATTGCTTTGTCGACTTCTAAGACACTTGAGCACCACTTAAGCAAAGCAAGTACCGTGCTCTAGATCGTCTAGTATAGGGGAATCCCAACCAATCTGAATCACAGTAACTAAATTTTTTCATCCCCTTTCAGTAAAAGTACACCTTGTCCCGATGTAGCCCTTAGATATCTAAGTACTCTAGTAGGAGCATCAGTGTGTTTTTGTCTCGGGTCAGTAACAAACTGGCTAAGAACATTGTCTGGGTAACATATGTCAGATCGAGTTGCTTGCAGGTACAATAGTTGGCCTACCAACCTTTTATACTTATTTGCATCAACTTTGACATCTTTTTCCCCTGTGTGTCGAGTTTCAAGTTTTGACGCATTCAAAATGGTCTTGGTCAGCATCCTAGAAGACCTTGTCTTCTAGGATATCCAACATGTATTTTCTTTGACTAAGAGCAAGACCCTTAGATGTTCAAGCTACTTCGATACCTAGAAAGTACTTCAATGTTCCTAGGGCTTTAAAGCTAAATTTTCATCAATGTGTGATTTTGTACTTTGAATCTTTTTCATGTTGTTTCCCATTGTGATTGTGATGAAGACATCCACATAAATAAAGGCGGCAATATAAACATCATTAACTTTATATATAAACAATGAATGATCCGCCTTTGATTGTCTAAAGCCGAGATCAATAAGTGTAACACCCCAACCGATGACGAAAACATTAGAACGATACATAAATTATTCAAAGTCGCATGATATCTAATTAAAGTGTAAATAATTTATTTAATCCAAATTAAAAATCCAGCAATAAATGAAATGAAATTAAACTAGAATGTTAAACATGAATTAAAGTTGTTTAAACTAGGTCCAAGCTTCTAAGTAAAAACTCAGCTGCAATGTCTCAAACATTATTCCCTCTAACATGTTAGAAAAGAAGTAGAATATTAGGGTCAACTAAAAATAGTTGGTAAAAATACATAGGTTATAGAATGTAAAAGCTTGGATAAAAGTAAAGTAGTTAGTTTAACTTATGAAAACTCGAGCTCAAGCTTGGTTCGATTTGAATTTTGTTCTTAATGCTCGAGCTCCGGTCGTATGTAGTTTTTCAAGCTCGAGCTTGGCTCGGGCTTGGCTTGTATATTATTAATTAATTATAATAATTATTTTTTACATATGTTTAGTTATTTTTCGTAATTTTATAAATATTAGTTATTGTTATTGTTTAAATATGTATTTAACATAATAAATAAAAATATATAAACCGTGGGCCCGTTTAGGCTCGTAAGTCAGCTTGAGCTCGATAAGCAAAGCTCGGGCTGGGGCTTGTTTCCTAAGTGAGCTTATTTTTTGGGCTCGAGCTTGAGTTCGTTTAAGCTCGGCTCGTTTCAAGCTTTTTTTTTTTCGTGCCGAGCTCGAGTAGCTTGCGAGTATCGCGGCTCGTTTGCATCCTTAGTTTTAAATCACTAGGAATTCAGACTGTCTTACCCTACAAAGTTTGCTTGGTTCGCTAGATTTTGTTATGATCGACGAGTGTAACTTGACTCGATCAATATGTATTATTAAAATTAAAATTATTAAAAGAAAAATAAATGAAAGAAATTTAAGATTAAAATATTAAATGCAAAAAATTAATTAATATTAAATATTATGTGACATTAACTGACTCGAACCCGTTTTGACCCGAACCAAAATATTTTTTATATGACCTATTCTGACACAACGTATTCTCCGACCCAACATGTTATTTGTAATCTTAGTGTGTTTCTTCCCATTTTCAATTTAATTTACAAGTGAAATATGAAGGTTACATCAAAATAGAAGGTAGACGGGTAACAAGCTGCGCCGCCACCCTTTCTGAAATCTGGTTTTGGGTGACTATTATCTCATATGGAAGCTTGTGTGTTCGATCTCTCATTTATTTTAGGTGTTGGATTTATATGATGATTGATGTGTCCGATCCAACATGTTATGTGTAATCTTTTAATGTGTTTCTTTATTTTAAATCTGGTTTTGGGTAATTGTTTTCTCATATGAACTTGTGTGTTCGATGTCTCATTTGTTTTAGGTGTTGGATTTATAAGGTGACGGTGGTATGAGTGTGGCTTTGTAAATTGATAGTAGTGGTAACGATTTTGGGGTAGTTAACAATAACAATTGTTGTGTTTGTGGAATGGAGCGAATGTGGTGTAATTGTGTAAATGGTGATGGCGACCAACAATGTAAAATGGGGAGATGGTGGTTAGACAAGCACCATAAATCTATATCTATAATAAAAGAAAGCCATTTTGATGACATGACACTCAAGGAGGCATTCTCCTCCTTGAATATGTCATGTGTCATCCCATGTGTCATTAAATCATTTAAAAAACACAATTAAAAAACAAATTTGAAGATTAAAAAACCCTACCTACTTTTTTCCTTCATCTTTCTTTTCGAGCCACACGTGAAACCCTAAAACATCTTCTCTTCTTCACCTTCTTCATTGCCCTCACAAAATCTTGGTTCATCATCCTCCGATCCTGCTCATATGTAGAATATTCTCACATGTTATTCATTAATAATATCTACTTTTTAATTCTTCTTTTCTGTTCTATTTGTATATATTCTAACCCTCATCTGATCGATCATCTAATTCTTCATCAACCATCAGGTTCATCTTATTTAAAGTAACGTTTTTAATAGTGATAATAATAATCATACAAGTGATTTATTCACTTTATTCAAACACGATCCACATAATATTATTATTATTATAACAATAAAGTTATAACTGAAATTTCATTGTGTTGTTATCCGTTTACCTTTTCAATTACTACAATTGTTATTTTATTAATTGGTTTGCATTAAAGATTTGGTGGTGAAGAGATGAGTGAGATATTTGAAGGTTATGAATGCCATTACTGCGAGCTTTTGGCTGGATTGTGGAAGAAGTATACATATGCTACTTTTCTTGATGGTGGTGAGTTGAAGCCTTATTCATTCATTTGTAGTTTAATTTTTAAATTTATTTGAACCATAGAAGAATATGTTACTAGAATTATACATTGTTTTAGGTTAGGTATCAATATTAGTATGTTAGAGTTGTATATATTTTTAGCCTTTAGGGTAGGTGTTGATATTAGAGTTACATCACGTGTTGAGGTAATTCAATAATCATGTATAGGCAAGTCACTAATTATGTTCAAACCAGTAAATGTGAATTCTATTTTCAACGAGAGCCGAATAGGTTAATAGAGTTATACATTGTTTTAGGTTAGGTATCAATATTAGTATGTTAGAGTTGTACATTTGTTTAGTATTTAGGATATATGTTAATATTATAGTTACATTGGAGTTCTACATTGTTTTAGGTTAGGTGTTAGCATTGGAGTTCTACATTGTTTTAGGTTAGGTATTAATATTAGAGTTATACATTATTTTAGGTTAGATGTTAACATTAGAAGTATACATTGTTTAAGGTTACGCTTTAACATTGGAGATACATTGTTAATTGTTTTAGGTTAGGTGCTACCTGAGACTTTCTTGCATGTAACTGTAAAGCGCATCAATCTATTTCATATGTAAAATTAATGTGTCATATTAGATTTCTCAACCCCGGGGTATAATCTAGTGGTTTATAAATATAAAAATAAATAAATAAAACTAATAATAAGCTTAATGAAAATAATTATGCGTTGGTGATGATTTCACGAACTTGTTAATTGATTTAGAATATAAAAATAAATAAATAAAACTAATAATAAGTTTAATGAAAGTAAACAATAATAAAAAAAAGGTCAAAATACAGATGACAAATCGTTAACAAACGCATGATGCAGTAGTTATTGTTTAATATACCCCATGGTAACACATGCCATGAGTTATGTCACAAACGTTTTTTTATTTATTGTCCCGATTTTAGTCGACCTCCATTTTGTCACTGTCCTCCCACGTTGCTACCTCCCTTATCTAGTAGATTCTTTTACTTTTTCAAGAGTTCATGAGTCAATATCTTATTTTCATTTTTATAAGTATATTATAGTCTATAGTCTAAAATCTTATTATAAAATTTTAAGACGTTTTAAGAGTCATGTCAAACAATCAGGGTTAGGATCAAATACAAAGTGAAAGAAAGATAGGAAGTCGTAGGAAAGGTATCAACGGACTCCGATTGACCTCATTTAATCGACATTGGAACCGTATCATCGAACCCTACGATGTTAGTTTATAGGTTTTCATTTTTTTGGATTTTTAGGTTGTAGTTTTTACAATTTACGTTATATCATTGTGTATGTTATGTAGCATTGTGTCTTTTTTTTATTTTCATCATCGTGTCATTTTTGCAATTCATTGTGTCTTTTTTCTTTATCATTGTGTTATATTTTTTGGCATTGTGCTATATTTTGTGGCTCATTGTGTCATATTTCGTGATCTATTATGTTTTTGTATCCTTCTCACCTTTCTTGACCCTCACAATCATACACACATAGCTAAACAAACACATATGACGAATTCTAATTTAAGTAACTGACCAAATAAAAAAGGATTTTAATGAACCACTTTTGTAATACTTAGCTCATTGTCTCTTTATCTTATCATAGTGATGTATGACTGTGATTTTATCATTTAACTATCACATTATATTATTTGTTCACGATCTTTTACGATATACATATATCCGGATAATTTGAGATAATACAACTATACAAGTGTAGTACCTTTTCTAGTGTTACATTACCACATTAACAGTGGCTTATTTCTTACGTGTACATCTAATGTTTGATATGATTATATGTCGCTTCCAGATGTCTTCCATTTGGTGTCTTCAATAAGCATGGTGGATTAGCGTTGCTTCACACTATTTAATGCCATCATTAAGGTAGTGTATGGAGTCGTTCATCATAGACACAATAGGACTTGATCTTGCAAAAGCTGACAATACAATTTATGATATGAGAGCTTGAATCAAAATTTATTAGGTCCCGACTTATTAGTGGTCCAAACGATGATTGCCCCATCTGCTAAAACAAGTTTTTGACCCCGCAAACGTTAAATCAGACCATGGCTTTGGCTTGCGCAAGTAAATCGTGTGTATGTCGGGTGATTGGTGTCAGGGCCGTCCTTGAGGATTCATGTGCTGGGTACGACTAAAAAAATGTGTCTTTAAAATATAATTATGTATGTATGTGTGTGCGCACGTGTATATATTTGCGAAATGTAACGATGCATGCTAATTACATGTTTGTGGTAACAACAGTTTTGGGCGGTTGGAGTATTGGGTGGGGGGGGGGGGGGGTTCTGAGTATTTGGTGTATGACCTGAATAAGCAAGACATTATGTTATCAGAGATTCTGAACACAATCTTTCTAGAGATGGAGAGCCCCTACCTTTTCTAGCCTCTCTTTCTTGCTTGCTCTTCAGATTATTGTGTTTTTTTAGCGTTAAATAATGTTTTCCATAAGATAGTCCTTTAAAAGAATTCACTATAAAATCGAGTATTTTTTTATATAACTTTTTTTATATTATAGTGCGTCTCACGTTTTATGGTTGATAAGTTCAATATAAACCTCTTATAACATACAAAAATCTTACTTCATATGAAATCTACAAGATCTGTATATAGCCAATTATATTTATTTGAGTATATCCAAAGCAAATTGTATGTGTGAAGACTATTTGCAACAAAGTGCTTTCTGGTCAAATAGTCAACATGTTGACTGGAAATGCAAGGGTACCCCTACCACCTTTCGTGCACTTATTTACTTTCGTCATGTGCTCTTTGCGTGATGTTAAGTTGGCCGTGATCTAGTGTACAAAGACCCATCTAATTAAATGAGTGAAAGTTTTATATCTTATGCTATGTAGTATGATCGAGATCCATGATTTTTTTTTCTAACAAAAATGTTTGATAAATCGTCTACCACTCAATTGATAAATATGTATATAAATCGTTTTTTTTTTATAATTTTTTGGTTGTATGATTTGTTAAGCTAATCATATTTACTTTAATCTTCATTTGCATGCCGTTACAATAAATATATGTTTATTCATTTCATTATCTATACTATATTATAATGCATGAGGCAAGGACTTCTTAAATTTTAAACAATACAAATATGATTGCTTAAGGTACAACACTTGATGTACATAAGACTATGGGGTGTGGGGTGGGGAAAGCCATCGGGAAGATGACATGGAGCTTTTCCCCAAGGGGAACACCGCCCCCCTCCCTTCCCCTTCGGTGTAAACGGGGAAATCTTCCCCTTCTCCCCGATCTATATTATATTATTATATGTTTTGTCTTTTCTTCCTTTAATATTATATAATATATATATTTTTTTTGTCTTTTTCTCCTATAAAAATATTAAAATAAAGGAAAGGGGAAGGGGAAAGAAGGGGGAACCATTTCCCCTAGAAGGGTGAGAAGAAAGGGAAAATGATGTGGCGGTGATGTGGACAAGGGGAAGGAAGGGGGAAGGGGAACCACACCCCATAGTCTAATAAAGATTTTTTAGGGGCAAATATGTCTTTTAGTTAGTGCCTAACAACTTAAACTATAAAACTGCTTCTAGAAGCAAAGCTTATTAAAAGAGGTTATATAGTTCTATTATAAAGCCTAAATAAGTGGAGTAGGAGCTCAGATCTTATATTTTACTCTTCTGTAAGTAATCCTCTTGTTAAAACTTCTTAGTATCTCTAAATCAGATGTGGTTGACTGTTTTTTTTTTTGAGAAATTATTGTTGATTGTTTTTATTTAGGGTTCTTGTGGTTTAGTTTTGTTTTGGGGGTTTTAATTTTGTTCTGTTTTTTTGTAAGAAATTTTGCTAACCTGAATCGGAACTTTCACTTCAGCTGACGCGCCCTGCTACATATAATGTTTTCCTGAATGTCTTGCAGAGATCCCACTAAACGGTGTCACGTGTTATCAATGAACTCTTATGTATGCATTTTTTTTTCGGTCTTCTCATGTAACTCGAAATCTAATTTATAGTAGTAAAAAAATAATTACCTCAAGCTCTACTTAGAATATCAATGCAAAATAAAAAAATCACCAATAAATTAAATTTATATGCCTTTTCAATTGTTTCTTTGTTTCCTAAAACTTTCTTGAGTGAACAAACTTTGAAGGGTATACTGACCAGACCGAGTCCTTGTATGGAAAAACACATGTTGCTAAAAAATCAATCGTTCCATCATTCGGGTTTGAACCTACACATGTTTATGATGTTATTTTACTTAAGCTATTAAATATTTTATATATAATAGTTTATGGGTAAATTACAGGAATGGATGAACAAAGCTCATGAATAACACCTACATTTGCCAAATGTTGTACTGATTTGTTAACTAAGAATGTCCAACAGAAGGTGTTATTGGTGTTATTCTTTAGGTCAAATGTTACATTCAAATATTGACTCTCATGGTTTGTTAAATTTTTTAGACAGGTGGATCATCCAGCTTTTTTGATGAAATCGTCATATTCATGGCTATGGCACAAGCCTGATACAACATTTTTCACTCCTAAAGTGTATGTTAGGCTAGACTTCCTTTGAAAAAATGATAATGATTTTTATTATAATTTATAATAATATTTTCTCTCTTCTCGCTTACTCATTACTTGTAAGCTTATGGCCTAAAACCATTGTCCCTTGGATCATGCGCAAACAAGCTGATCAAAAGAAACACTTGTTTTTAATTTTGTTTTACATTTTTATGGATAGGCTAAACATCATTTTGTTTGAATTACGGATGATGGAGAATCCACAAGTAGTGTTACTAAGCAAGGCCGTAAACTCAAATGATGCATTGAGACAATCTCGTATCAGCAAACTTGCAGGATCTAAGATTGTTGATCTATGTAGGGATTTTGATTTAGGGTTGAGCAAGAGCTTGGAACCAAAATAAAACAAATTCTTACACAAATCCACGGATTTTGATTTGGCTATATTCACCAGAAGTTGAGGATTGGGCTCGTAATTGGTTGGATTGAAAGCGAGTTGTGATTGATTTCGTTCAGATTCGAATCCGGTTGAAAAGCAGTTGTCCATTAGTCACCATAGGGGCATAAAAGGTATGTTTCTTGTCTAATTCAGTTCAAGTGATGTCGATTTTAGACTAAGGCTTTTGTGACAGAGGCAGTTGAAGGATCATGAACAAATTTATTAAGACCTCTGGCAATCTTTAGAGCTTCTATGAGAGGGGCAATTGCATTAACCATTCTTGTGCGGATGCAAATAAGGTGTGTTCTATGATCTCGTAGCTTGTTAACTAATATTTAGTTTTAAATAATTTGACCATTTCTTAATTAAAAGGATTTTTCAATGAGGTGAAGCCGACCCCCATGAAGCCCGTGATGTGCAATGCGTGAAGTACGCACATGTTGTTAAAAGAAACTAAAAAATTAAATAAAATCGAGAGTAAAAATAATAAGTAAACATGACAATACCATTGCATTGCATTGCATTTAGACATCATATTTCAAACTAAAACTAACAATCAACTTTTATTATGTGATGGTTTGTCATGTTGACTCGCAGTTCACAAACAAAGATGCTCAGACAGTTTGCAGGACTGCGCTTTTTGGAACGAAGATGTACATGTCAAAAATATGGGTTATGGGTTGTTTTGGAATGAAGATGTGCAGGTAAAAAAGTAGTTAAGAGGAAAGATGTTTAAGGCATTCTAAAGTGTCTAAGCACATATTATAATTAACATTATGCCAATGTAGTTTTTGTAGTATTATCTTCTCAACTTATTTTATTTAAATGCATTTTGCACAAAAAAAGATGTTCCGGGTGAACTCAACCAAAAAGTATCCCTTTTAACCTGAACACGACTCACCTCACAAACCCATTTTCCCACCTTTACTGTTTTAACTCCGCGAAATAGAGGTGTAAAATTGAACTTTGCATATAACCATATATGTATCACCTTTTTTAAGTTTCATTATAACCCATTTAATTTTTTACTGATTTGATTTTGTTAACTTTGTTGACTTTCTCAAAATTCCAGTACAAGTGTTGAATATGAATTTATATCTAAAATATGGTATGTTTAGTATTGTAAGCTATATCGAGTGTTATCGTAATGATACAGTGACCAACGACACTTGAAACATTAGTATTGGTATCCATATTATTGGAACTGCTATGGTATTCATTTTTATATTATCCGATCAATATAAAACACGACTTATTTTTCTTGTTGTATTAGACTACTTTTGTGTAAACAATACCAAGTACTGGCACCATAAACATACTTCAATAACGACCTAGGCACACCACTAAAATCACCAACCCAAGTGTTGTGTTCCCCGCCGCATCGCGCGGGCACTCTACTAGTTTGTTTTTAAATCAAGTCTAATCAAACCTTTGTTGATTCATATATTTGTTATTGGGTAACATTAAACTTTTTTATGATAATTTACAATCAACCAAAATTCATACGAATTGTATTACGAAACTTTCAATAAATAAAATTTGCATACTACCATCTTTATAGAATTTTTTTCATTTGACATGGACATGTACCGCGTGTACACGCGGGGCTCTAACCTAGTTACATTATAAAGGAGGAGTGATGTACAACATTGTAATTTTCATTTCCGTACAACAAAACAAGCAACATGTACAACACATTTAAGCAAGAAATTTAAGGGCAACATTATAAAGGAGGAGTGATGTACAACATTGTAATTTTCATTTCCGTACAACAAAACAAGCAACATGTACAACACATTTAAGCAAGAAATTTAAGGGCATTATGGGAAGACTTGTGACAATTAAGACAGTTAGAAGGGTAATATAGACATTTCACTCACCCCATCCTTTACAATATCAACACACTTTTACCATACTACCCTCTTTCTTCCATCCATGCCCTCAAAGAAACATGAAACATCTGCATCAAATACGAATTCAATGCAATCCTTCGTCTCCTGCCCCTAATCTAACACCTCCTCATCGTCTGAAACGTGAATCGGATTGAATGCAATTGATTGTACATTGAAATCACTTCATTGTGCACATCAATCATCAACACCTTCTCTCTTTAATCCAGTATTTTTGTTTTTCGAATCGAAAGAGGCTAACCAATTGAAGCATCAACCCTAAATCGACACGTCCTAATTGATTCACCAGGTAAATTGTTTGTTAAAACCCTTATTTTCTTTTGGTTAGGGGTGAGAAGTTCATGGTTCAACCCGGCAGAACCGTGGAATAATCATCATTGAAACCGTTAATCTTTAAAGTACTAATGTTCAGATTAATATGTGGTTTTTGTTAAATGGGTCAAATAAATTTGTTTTCTTTAGATTTGCTTGTTGTTATGGTGTTAGATGCTGATTGGATTAATGGATTGTTGGTTTAATGTAAAGGTGAAAAGGGATTTGAAGAGCATTAACAAACTTGTTTTGATCACACATTGTGTTCTAATCTGTTCGTTCTGGTTGATTTTCATCACCGCATATGTTTGTTTTTGTCTGTGCAACAATTTCTTTGACATTTGGTATGTTGTTAGTGTAATTAAACTATTTTATATACCGAGTGATTAGCATAAAAGCAGTATCAAATGTATGTTCATTTTTATATATCCACAAGTATGTTGATTGTTTAGCTTCAATATAAATTGATTAAAAATTGGTCTTTGTTATATGATATGATTGATTTCAACTTCATATGGATATGGCATGGTTTGCAAGATGATGTTGATTCATGATCGGTTCTCGAATAGCTAGAAAATCCACCACTGGTGTAATTTTTAGAGCAATTTTTTTGTTTTTGTTTTTTTCTTAGGGTGAGAGGGAGTTTTCGCCTTAAATACTTAAATATATGATTTTTATTTTAAATTTATAAATTTAAGCTACCTCTTAAATGGAAAGTATTTTACAATCATATGCTCGTGAAAATGTTTGATTTACTTAAGGAATTGAAGCTTGAGGTTTTATATACGGTCCTTCAATTGCACTTGCAATAGGAGCAAAGTTTGTTCCATTAAGGAAGCCGAAAAAGCTGCCTGGTATGCTACATGTGTAAATCGAATATGGTTTATAAGATTAAAAATATTCAGATGCTTTTATAAGTTATTAAATAAATAATAAATACTGGTGAAGTGATATCAGAAAAGTATACCCTGGAATACGGGTCGGACTGCCTTGAAATGCATGTTGGAGCAGTTGAATCTGGAGACCAAGCTCTAATTGTTGATGACTTAATCGCTACTGGTGGCACCCTGTGTGCTGCAATGAACTTACTTGGTACCCTTCACACTTATCCACAAATGTTTATGAATAATAATGATTTATGAGATTACATACATTGAAAATACTCTTCAGACGACGTTTGACCCGTTTCGTTTTTGTTTTTACATCATTTATATTGTTTTCAGAGCGTGCAGGAGCTGAAGTTGTTGAGTGTGCTTGTGTAATTGAGGTACCAAAGTTGAAGGTATCTTTCTCATATTAATTTATTAAATAAAATCAAATTACCATATAATGTCTATATATGTAGTTTCTTTTAATGCTCCACAACTAAAACTTACCAGTGTATCAAGTATAACTTACAAAATGCTATCTCCTATATGATATTAATTATAGTTTAATTTGACATCTAAGTCGGGCTGAAATAACAAATGTTCGGCGGAAAGTCTGTTTGTGAATTTGCACAAGCTTTTATGTTCATGGGTTAGACAAAAAAAACCATTTGGTAATTTAACTGTTTGTTATGTTTGTTTATGTCCAAATATTTTTATATGTATTCAACATAATCTATGCATATAATTAAAATTCTTGGATGTATGCATATTGAACTAAAATTCTTGGTATTTAATTTAAGTATTTTTTTCTTAATGCAGGGGCGAGAGCGATTGAGATCACATGGGAAACTGTTGTATGTACTTGTTGAGTCACAGTTTGAGCCGAGTTCATAATGATCAGTTCCTCCTATTTCTCTAGGGAAGGTGTACATTAGAGCGGTCATGTTAATACAAAGGCAAGTCCAACTTGATTATCACAGCGGCTGCTGAGTCTTTTCCCACCAATGTTCCGCTGTTGTTGTTGCCGCCTACTAGGTTGCCGGAAGATATGTTCCCTGAACATGTTCCTGTTACTGTCATTGATACTTCTAGGTAAACTTTTTTGTTATTAGTATGTTTAGATGTTATTAAGTTTTGATTTTTTAAAAAGGGTTGGTTAGTCAAGTAAAAGTTGTGTTGTGTTATTGATTTTAGGTTATTTTTTGATAGTTATTGAATTGTTAGGTATCTTTGTTGTTGTTGTTAATATGTTTAGAAGTTATTAAGTCTGGATGTTTTATAAAGGGTTGGACGATTGGTTAGTTATTGGTAATTAGGTATTAATAAAACAAGACAAAGGGGATGTGGCTTTAAGCATTTTGTTGACAAGTTCATGTACTATCGCCTCTGTTAACCGGCCTTCTTATTAGATCAGTTGTCCCCGTTGATGCTATCGCAATGTCCAAATCAATCTTACAGGTATTAATAATAAATATCACCCATTGAGACTCTTGACCCGTTTAAGCTTGTTCACTCCAGTTATAAATAAACTGGTTTTGACTTCTAACCCTTTTTTTGTTAATTTGCAGGTTGTTCTTGTTCCGGTGACACTCGGTTTAGTACTCAATACATACGCAAAACCAGTTGTTTCTGTTCTTCAACCCGTGATGCCTTTTGTGGCTATTTTTTGCACTTCCATTTGTATTGGCAGCCCTCTAGCCATTAACCGGGTCCAAATCCTTTCTGCAGAAGGTCTTAGATTGCTTTGGCCCGTTTTGTCTTGTCCTTTATCGCTGGGTACTACATCTCCAAACTCCCTTTCTGCAGGTAATGCTTCTGATTATATGATTGTTTAGGGGTCAATTTCATAATTATATGCATCTGAATATTAGATATCATATAAGGCTCGTAAAAGCTCAAATGAAACCGAGCTTAAACAGACTCGAGCCTAAAAAAACTTGTTTAATAAACGAGCTAAAGCTAGCTCGCGAGCCCAAACGAGCCTATTATTTATATAATTTTCAATATATTAAATATATGTTTTATGAGTATAATTGTTGTATATAAATTTATGATAAAATAACTAAATAATATATATTATGTTATACATAAAAAAGTTAAAAAAATATATAAAAACAACTATAGATATATAAGTTAATTAATAACTAATAAATGAGCCGAGCCGAGCCGATCTCGGTCTTGAAAATTACTTACGAGCCGAGTTCAAACTTTAGACTAGGCTCGAGCTCGGTTCACCTCATTTACATCCCTACTTTCTACTACATATGCTCGAAATGGTATTCAAACTTTCTGGCTTTTATGATATTATTGTGACCAGGCAAGAGGAAAACGTAAGCAGGACGATTTAACTATGCACAGGAATGCAAAGCTCGACACTAGCTGGGCTTCTCGCAACACAATTCTTGGGTAGCAGCCAAGCTGTCCCGCCTGCATGCTCGGTAGTTGCAATGGCTATAATGGGTCTCTGTTTGGCTTCCTTTTGGGGCCGATTATTACTTCGAAGGCTTGTGGGAAAGGGTATCAGCTGCACATGTCCATATAAACGCGACTTCTTATATCATGCATGAAGTTACTCGGGATTTCCTTGATGCTTCATTAGTGTTGGCCAATGGAACAGTTTACTCCATAGTTGGGACTGGTGTGTTGCTATGGTTGCTAATGCTTGTGGTGTTCTTGTTATAGTATGCTCTGAAGCCTATAAGTTTCATGAACAAGTCCAGCTTTGCTGTAACGAACTTGGTATGCTTCTTAGAATTGTATTTTTTTGTGCCATAAAACTTTATTGCTTAGGTTTTCATATATCAACCACAGGGGACCCAGATGCCATTTCTAAAGTTCATGGGAGGGAGCCTGCAACTTCTTAATTTAACATAAGCCTGATGCTTTAGTTAAACTCAAATATTCAAATTTTCCTTTAATATGTCAAGTTGTTGACGCTTATAACTTGGTCTTGGTGAAACAGGTATGACGTGACACCCACATATTATCTTTCGATTATTGTAATGGATTATGGCATGGTGAGTTTTCTAAATCATGTTTATAAGTGGGCTCAAAAGAAACCGCCCAGACCAACAAAACTGGAAATCGAACCAGGACTAGACCAAACTCGATTAACATTTCTTTTTGTTTGGAATTAGTTAGATATATAATCCATTTGCCTTTTCTACTTAAAAAGCAACATATGAAGTCAAAAATCTCAAGTATGTATGGTTTTTTGGGACTAAACTTGGGTCTTAATTGATTCGGGTCGGTTTGGTATTTTGTTTCATTTCCGGTTATTACTTGGTTCCATTTTGGCTCGACCCACATTGGTATTTATTTGTTTTAGCCATTAACGTTGGAGCTGATGTTTTCTTAGATACCTTCGACAAGTGTCCCTGTGATTGTACGCAAATTGCGCAAAGAACAAATATGGAGCGCTTGATATTCGAGATTTTGAGTTATGAAGACGTTTTTCCTGTTTTACTTTAAGTTGTTGAGAGATCCTGACTCCGTGGAGATTGCGATATTCTGCCTCTATGAGCTTTTTCGTGTTTTTGAGTTTCTTGAACTGTTCCTTTCGACCCCTGTCATGGATTTAAGAGGTTGTACTTCATTTTTGCTGTGGTTCGGATTTTGGTGGAGTGTTTAATGCAAGTTTTTCTGGTTAATGTTATGTTTACTTTGGATCATAGCCTACAACATCATTTTATATTTTTACATGTTAGGCATAATTCAATATGAGATTGAATGTTAACCGTGTATACAATGTATTACATAGTTAGCTATTATTATATATTCTCAAAGGTATTATTATCAATATGTCATTATATTCTAAGTTTGTTACATGCTTTCTACAATAATGCTACTGATAAGCATGGCCCATTACTAACCTACCCATTTGACACATAATTAACTTAATAGAATTCAAAAACTTTTGTCAGGCCAATTAGTTCATCTTTGTGTGCACTTTTGTTAAACCTCTGTTAATTGAAATTATTGGGGTTGAGTTCATTTTCATCTGCACATCAAAATGATGGCAAATTGGTTTTTGATGATATCATGTGTGTATTATAAGAATTCAAATCTTGCAAAGTGGGTCATGGAAAAATTAATTAAACTTAAGGTAGCGTTTGGTATGATGGAATGGAAGGGGGAATGGAATGGACCATTACGAGGTAATGAAAAATAGTGTGTTTGGTTGGTTAAAGGAATGGAATCACCCATTCCACAAGGCATTCCATTCCCTCAATATCATTCCATCCACCCCCTATGTTTTTTTTTCATTCCATCCCTCATTCACCCTTTACTAACAACACCATAACCCACCAACCATCACCACCACCCACCACCATCGTCACCACCCACCACCGCCGTCACCACCCACCACCGTCGCCCACCACCGTTGCCGCCGCCACCACCCACCACCGTCGTCACCACCCACCACCGCCATTGCCGCCGCCCACTATCTTCACCCACCCATCACCGTCGCCACCCACCACCGTCACCCACCCACCGCCGCCATCCAACACCACCCAACGCCGACCACCACCGTCACCACCTACCACCGTCGCCCACCACCCACCATCGTCGCCCACCCTCGCTGTCACCACCCATCATTATTGTCGCCACCACCAACCACTACCACCCACTGCCTTCACCCACCCACCCACCATCGCCGCCACCCACCATCACCGCCATCCACCTCCACCCATCGCCATCTTCGCCACCACCCACCACCGTCGTCGCCTCCACCCATCGCCATCTTCGCCACCACCCACCAACGTCGTCGCTAGCCACCACCACGCTACCGCCACATATCACCACCCATCATTACCGCCACTGACCACCACTCACCACCGATTTTATTCTTTCGTCTTTTCCTGCTTATCCAGCAACATAATGTAATGTTTCGTTTCATTCCCATATGACAACCAAACAAGACATGGAATGGTAATGATCCATTCCATTACCTCGTCCATTCCATTCCCTCATCCATTCCATTCCCTCATCCATTCTATTACGCCATACCAAACAGACCCTAAATGATAGGAGTATTAGTTTATATTAAGAGTCATGGTAATGGCACACCCTCAAAAAGTTAGGGGCGTGCCAACATGAAGACCCTATATTAATTATGATTTCAATGTTTGTTGCCTCTAACGTTCAAGTACAACCTAGATCATATGAACTTTAAATTGCAATTATATGAAGTTCGTAAATTGGACATTGGATCATATAAATCTACAAGCCGTCTCGATGACATTCAATTAGGCTGATTCGGTTATGACATACACCATCACCAAAACCAATCGACAATTTTCTATTAATCGGTTATTACTTAACCGAATGCAAGTCGAACCCTGAGAGTAATTCCCACCAAGAGAAAACAAGTACCACGTTGCAAATTGTCGTCACCGGCTCACTGCAACATCGCGATGTGTGGTGTAAGTTTTCTTCCATGGCTTTTTCTATATATCTTCTTTGATGATGGATATAACATTAACTTGTCAATCTTACGATTTTGTTCTTGAACAAGTTTATGATTTCTTGATTGTTAGCATCAAACACTCTTACGAAACAACAATTCATACGCACCCGCCGTAACGCGCGGGCAATCCTACTAGTACAATATAAATTAACACTAGCGGAACCAATTCCCTACTTGTTGTAACTAGATGATCCAAATTATATTTTTTTTATTATAGAATAATCTCATGATTGGGATATTAGCAGACCCTTTTTATCTTCTCTAGTTTTCCTTACATAGTAAAAATGCATAAAATACTATCCAACAGATAACCATTCTACTTGAAGGAGATGGAATCAATGGTTCATTTGCTTGAGAAATGTGAATTTTTAGCTAGGACTTGGAATGCTATTGGTAACCGCCTATCTTACATTAAATTCTTCCATCTCGCTCGAATCTTCATATTAAGGTAAGTGTTTTCTTTTATTTCCTAGACCAACTCCGCAATGGATCTTGATTGACTCTCAAAAACCTTTTTGTTTCTATCACCCTATATTGTCCATAATGTCGTCATGATAACTAAGACCATATTCTTCTTATGTCTAGGTGGGAAGCGGAGTTCCCTTATAAGTTATAACCACAAACAATTTTTTAACCGTGTTTACTAGTGTGATACCTGGAGCTTCCATCCAAACTCTCATTGCCAGCCAAATAGCTTTCGTTGCAATACATTTAATCAATACATGTTCAACAGTTTCATCCGCATACACACACCTTGCGCATGATTGGTTACATTGGTATTCCCCTTCGCTCGATCTGAAACTGTTGGAATCCTCCCTACCAATGCTCTTCATGTAAACACATTAGCTTTCGCATCGTTTTTAATGTGATGGCTAGCAACCGTTCCACTTCTCTTGATTCACCTTTTAGTAACCGACAAAACTCCATGATTAGGATTAGATATCATAAATACTATTAAATTCTAATCCATAACCGATGGAACCTCATGGATATAAGCAACATCATTAACAAATTCTTACACCTATCTCCTTCTTACAAAATATCTCAAGTTATTCTCTTTGTTTGATTTATGGTTGCTGACGATAACCAATGACCATCTGCTTTCTTTCATTGCTTATTAGTACTTTTGCTGTCACCTTAGGACCCGGAGTTATCAAGCTGGTCGGTTACCGTCACCTTCATCCTTCCTTACCGAGTTGTTTGGGTGTCGCCATTAGGTATTACAACAAACATTGCTTCACTTTTTATTTAATTTCTATTAGCACATTCAGACGTTTTTACATTTGTTTGCAAACATTTGCATAGATAATCGTGATTATCAAAGATCGACAGTGAAAGGCAAGGATGTTGGAGATGACTCACATGGTGGTTCCCCTGTTTTTGAAGCTGTACGAAATGGCTTATGTTCTAATTTCAAAACAAATCGTCCACTTAGTTTTGCTGATTATAATGGTGGAGGTAACCACTTTTATTACTTTTGCAAAAAAAATGTTATTATAGTTCTTTCTTTCTTGGTTCTTTACTTGGTTTTCAACCTTTTGTTCTCTTATTAATTTTTAAATATTTTGTTTTCTACATATATTTCTAAGGCACGGATAGTCTGGCGGATCAGTAGTCGAAATTGGGTTACTGGCTTTAATAAAGTCGAGACTATAATGAGAGTTATAATGAGAAACAAAACTTTTCATAATTACAAATTACCTTTAAATTATGCATGAATAGAATGACTCAGGTATTAATTTAACATAGTCATATTTTTTCCAACTTCTCTTATTTTTGTTTAAATCTTCACCAAAATATTCACATATGAGTCAACTTAACCACATGTGAATTGACACATGATTTTGAAGTTCTTAAGGTTTTCAATATTTTCATGTTTCTTATTTAAACTGTTATGAGAGAACATATGTGCTCATTTGTGTGTCTTTAATCCTTGGATTGTTAATCTAAGAGTATTCCATCATACGTTAATTAATATGATTTAACGCATCATTTTGGTCCAAAAATAAGATATGTGGGTAATGTTCATGCAACATGTGGAGATCACCATGAAGGCGTTTCAAAATTATTCTACACTTGTTATTAGAGTACGTCATAATTGAAGACGACAACAATTTACAAATTTACAATACATGATTTGTCTGGCTAATGATGTTGATGTTATTTTTTTAAAATTGGTTTTAGTTTCATATACAAATGTTTGGACCTGATTTGATGGTATTTTTTTTTGAAGAAGCACGTGAAGTAAGTGAGAGAAACAATTTGGTAATTTTCAAATGGTGTATTGTTATAAATAAAACTATACGAATAAAACTACTAACAAAAATACTATACAATTTATCACGAGAGTATTGATAAATTAACAATAAATATCGTGCTAAATTAATTGTGTTCCCACAGCAATGAGCAGGCTCCCCACTAGTAATAAATACTAGTAACTTTTATTATTAAAAATAATCTAAATAAGCAAGTTGCAATTACTAGTGACATATCAAGTTATCATGTGAGTATGAGTCTACACGGCCCATATAAAGAAAAAAAACTAATAATAACTAGATTACGATTATAGCTAAAATTATAATAAAAAATCAGTAACTTTTATGATTAAAAAATAATCTAAATAAACAACTTGTTATTCCTGGTGACATATCAAGTTGTCAGCTTATGTGATTATGTGAGTATGGGACTACAGTATACATATACAGTCAGCCCGTTTAAAGAAAAAAAAACTAATAATATAGGTTTGGGTCCAATTCTTAGGGCCCATTTAAAATTTTAATATTGGGCTGTCTGCTGTCCACTATTCAGTACTGCCGTACGACTCGACTAAAAATAAATAAAGAGATGTTTTGCCTAATTCAAACTGGCAGCACTATCCTGTTGTGAGAACGAACGCTGGAGACGACATCCTCCTAGTGTTTAGCAGGCATCCATGTCTCATAAGAAGAATAAATGCCAGACCCCTCTTAAAACAGCAATATGATTAGTATTTGATAACCAAAATAACAAATAAGTTAGTAAAGTTGCTTTGAGGCACCATGACTCGTTAGAATATTGGTCAAAAAATAGTTTGCACCCCAATACGACATCATTGATGAATAAATTGTATGATTGTGATGATGAATGTTGAAGTTGGAATCATATAAGGATGCAAAAGATCGAAAATGTGGATGACGGATGAATGTTGAGAAGCTAAAAATAAATCGTCTTAAGGATCAATATAAGCTAAATTTTCAAACCAAGGTATTCGAAGATAAATTCATTCCGGTGCAAACCACGGTTGATCTTATTAAGGAGGACGCTTTCCTTTGGGTTACCCATCGTGCTAAAATTCAGAATTTAGTGTGGGCCGATTGGGTCATTTTTTATATCGTTGAACTATTGTAATTTCTTTTTTCCGTCTTTGGTGTTTGTTCTCTCCAGCTTCTTGCTGACTCTTTATATGCAATTATATAAAGTGTTTGTCGTTCAAAAAAAGCTAAATTTTCAAACCAATACCCTTGTATTCACCAATACCACATGTGTACTTTTCAAATTGTGATTTCCAACTAGTATAAATCCCTCCCGCTGCGCGGCGGTGGAGTTGCCACGCGCTAAGCGCGGTGTGGAAACATAACCAGCGCTGATTCGTGAAAAGCTACAGATTTTTCCGACTAACAACGGAGTTACACCAACGGTATTGCGAGGGTGTGCTAATCGGTTAAGACAATGTAGAGAGTCGCATTGTTCCGTCGATAGCGGGTGCGCGTTGCACCGAGCAAAGCGCCCGCTTGAAAAAGAGAAGTTACTAATAAAAGTAAAGCCATGGCATTTTCGTAATTACGTGGAAGCTAAAGGCTTTTTATTTTGATTTTATTAATAAAATTATTGCGATGGCATTTGCGTAATTACTTCGAAACGGAAGGTTTTTTATCTCGCGTTTATCGACGTTACTAAAAAGTAAAGCGATGGCATTTTCGTAAATACGTGGAAACTAAAGGCTTTTTATTTTGATTTTATTAATAAAATTACTGCGATGGCATTTTCGTAATTACTTCGAAACAGAAGGTTTTTTACCTCACGTTACGTGGACCAATCGGGTCTTAGCACTGTAGCTAAGACCCTATTGTAAATGTATAGTAGTATAATGCCAGACAACTGGATACTCACAAGTCAACCAATCAACGTATACGTCCCAAGTTGGCTAATACATGGCGTATACACTTTGTGTGGTCACCCGTATTTGTGTTCTCTGTCACATCATGTTGGCACCTCTCTAATCTATACTATATTATAATGCATTTGGGAATGACGTTTTTAAGATACCCAAAAGTTAAAGAACATTTTTTTAGCTTAATGCATAAGTTACAACCCTAAAATGAGGATAAAATAAATTTTCAGATATACTAATTACACTAATCCATTATCTTAATTACATTTAAATTCCCTTAACTTTTGTTTTATTTAAATATTGTTACACTTCCCCCTTATTTTAATCCAACTACCCCACAAATTTTAAACGTCCATGGTATATTCATACGTTATTTCTTTTTTAAAATTACATCATAAAGACAAACATTTAATCTCTTTAATTTGAGTATAGTATTGTTATTTGTTATAATTTTTAAAAAATAGTGCGTTACATGAATAATAGTATGTAGGGGTGAGCAATAACTCAACTATTAACTGAAATTAAAACAGACGAAACCAGCCCGAAATTAATTGAAAACTAAATAACTTCAAATTGGTTATCGGTTTTTTGTACCCTAAGTTAACTGAAATTAACCAAACTGAAACATTCATACATTCATATATTCTTAGCTTTATATATCCACATCTATTTCTAAGCAAACAATTTGGTCACATTTTGGTTTTGTTTATTAATCAAAATTAAATAAACCAATAATATAACCAAAGAAACCGAACCAATTAACTGATTGGTTAATAAAATCGACTAAACAATGTCTTCGAATTTGGTTGAAGCTAACAATCAAACCATACACACCCTTAAAAGTGTGTGTTCTCGCACGCATCGCACAGGCACCCTTATATATACACTCATATATTATAATGATTTGAGATTAACATTTTTAGATACAAAAGAAATGAGAGTTATAAAACGTAATACATAAAAGTACACCCCTACAATAAGATTAAATTAGTATTTTTAAACTAATTACATTTTAATTATACTTTAATTCCAGTAACTTTTAATTATTTATATAGCAGTTACACTTTATTCCCTTATTTTAAGCTAAAAGCCCCCATGATTTTTAAACGGTTATAATTTTTTGAGTTAAATGTCATTTTCGTCCCTAAGGTTTGGCCAATTATGCGAGTTTCATCCAAATGTTTATTTTTTCTCATTTGGGTCCCCAAGGTTTCAATATCTTGTCATTTCCATCCGACTCGTTAACTCCATCCATTTTTTCTGTTAACTTTTGGTTAAAAGACTAAAATACCCTTATCGTTTATAATAAAATTATTGTTTTAAAAAATAAAACCTTCATAAAACCTACAAGATACATACAAATACAAAAAATACCTCTTCTCACTCCCTGATCTCTACATAACCGCCACCATGGCTACCATATTCTCTTGCTACCATCAAAGACCACCATCACCACCATTAAATAACTCAGCCACCACCGTCGTTGTACCCCACCAGCGCCGCCATGAAACACCCTAAACCTTTTTAACCGAAAATACGCAGCGGAAATACGAACCAGAAAATTTCTTGCTTGATAAAACATTCTTGTATGTTTTGAACCCATATTGACTAAATATTATAGGTGTTTCATACTTTCATCTTTTATTGTTTCTTATTACATCAAATACAATTCATCTTTATTAGTTTACGTGACCGTGACCGTGACCGCGACCCCGTACAATTCGTGTCCTCACTCGACCTCCAACCATTTCTTGCTTTCTGAGCTTGACTAGACAACCTGCAACTACCACATAACCATTTCGTTAGTTCATTAAGTGACTTCATGCAAATATTCACAATATGGAAATAACATCAACAATACTCAATTGTCATATCCAAACGCCTTTTTTATAAGTTCGGATCCGGTCTCCGGATCCTATCCTCCAATTTCCATGCATTCATACTTACATACCTGCATCTTTATTACCATCGTCATAACAAAAAGATTAATAACACTACAATATACATGCACGTACGAATCCCATGTACAAGTTATCTTGACCCGTCATACTATTCATCCTTCATGTATTCTCAAAGACAAACATGACGTTTCCGAACCTATACTCAATCTACACATAACAACCAACCTTTACATACAAAACACTTTAACACATTCACGGGCATAAGCAAATATGCACACATTATATTACACTAGCATTTAACACGTGATAATTCCACTTACCAAACGGTTTACCATTTGTGTGACCTTGGATAACTATACAATTCAATCTAAATAGTTACACCCATGATTAAATGTATCCATCTATATATATACACACACATATCAATACATACATTTTACCATTCATTCTTATGCCATATTTGTTAATCTTGGATTTATTTCTAGCTTAATTACCCTCACTTCATTTATCTTTGCTGCCCATTTATCCCAACTACTTTCATTGTTGTATGGTGAACTATACCCGTTCACCAACAACATCAATTCGCTAACCTTATTATAAATCACCATTTCATACTTGTTTCTCATTCTCTATTTATACACAAACATACAATTACTAAACTAAGAGTTTGCATCATAAGTCACTTACCTTTGCCCGTAGGAGTGTTTTCGCCTTATACACGTTTGACCTATAGTCCCAAGCTTTTCACCTAGCTCGAGATCATATCCACTTGACCCGTTGACTTTTAAGCTTCTTGTACCTAGCTTACTTTCAAGTCAACATGCCGTGTTAGAATACTAATTTGGAACTTACCTATTCAAACATTAGTATTCATTCTACATCATTCAAACATGACATCAATACATTCAACAACTAGTTCTATTCAATAAGTCTTTCCATATACTACCCGTTCGACCCGTTAGTGAAAATACTTGCATGAACTAGTTGGTAAGTGTTTTAGACACTTTTTGAATGCCACATAATACGCTATTCTTTCCCTACAATCCGTACTCCAAGACTACTACAAGCGTGTACATTCTTACACCTTTTCTTATTAAAGATTACATTATAAATGTGCAGCGATTTTCTGCGCAGCTGTCGTTCAAGGTCGTTTTTCCCCTTCTAAACCTCGGAATCAGATCTTGACTATCAAATACAAAATGTGCCTCATTCAAAGACCTTTCCAAGCATATAAATAACACCTCCTGACGATTTTTCTATGATTTTATATGAATATTTTAAGATCAGGTCAGAAACATAATTTTGACCAAACAGCTTTGCTGTCAAAACTGAAATGTTAACTTTAGATGCTGTTTTGACCCACTACAACTCAGAATCAGCTTCTTATGACTAAATATGAAATGTAATATGTGCAACAAGCTTTTCAACGATATAAGGCTCGTCTTCTAACTATCTAGGGCTGTCAAAAGTGACGAATTTCACACTATTTTGTACCAAATCAACTAACACCACCAAATTTCACCACAAACATTATATTCACATATTGTAGGATACATACAACCATAAGATCACTTATGTGCATACATACATACCTACATACAATCCATTCTAATTCACACATGGTTTCCATCAAAACACATCCTTTATGTTAATTTACTAACAATCATCATATTCCATTCATATTCATCAATTACTTGTATGCAAGCTCATCTAGACATTTCATCAAACACTTGATGTGCGTACCATATTTTGAGCACATTGTACAAGCTCCTAATACACACATTCCACCAAAACACATAATCACCTTCAATCATGACCAATTTCCACATAAATATCATCAACTACACATTATTTCTACAATTACATGGATTTACAACTAATTTTAGCAACATCAAAGCTCTAATGAAAACCCAAAATCATCATCTTTTGCAAACAAGCAACTTCTAGTAAGTAGCTCATCTCTAAACTATTAGAGATGATCAATATCACTTACAATCAAGCAATAATACGAATTTAATATCATTTGCTCAAAACCTACATATGGGTTTCGAAATTAAGATGAATTGGGGTTAGTGTTCTTACCAAAAGCTTAAACTTTGAAGATTAACCCTCTAGAACACATGCTCCATCTTGTTACTTCAATTTCTTGCATCAACTCTTCCACTTGGGTATGATTAGGGTTTGTTTGAGGTTCAAGAATCCCCCTTTTTGGGGCTGAATTCGTATGACCCATATGGGTCTTCTTGACCACCTTATTTTGACCCAATAATTACCCTAATAGTCCCTCAAGTTTACCCCAATGTCATTTTTTTATAAAACTTAACTAATCAAGTTAGTTTCTAATATTATTTACTCATTGATATAAATAATAACATCAACTAGGATATTTCCAAACTAGAACATAGCCCACATTCTTATTGTCTAAATCCCGTTTTATTATTTTGCTAATCACGCCTACTGGTGTAATTAAGCAAAATAGATTTTTGGGGCGTTACACGCCATCACCACCATTAAATAATCCAACCCAATCTGCCGACAAACACCAATCACACCATTAACCATGAATACCCACCCTTCGATTTCTCTGAAACCAGATTTGAACAACCATTGATGGATAAGGAGGATAAAGGGTTTATAGTGGTGTTGTGACCGGTTAGATCTACCACTTCCGGTAACAAAAGTTAGTGGCTACAAGGTGAAGACGGTGGTTGCAGGTGGGTTTGAACTCCAAATCGGCCCCAAACAGATAGGTAGTAGTGGCGACGGTTTGTATTCCTGACCATTAAAGAAGGTAACGAGAGGGGGAAATAGGTGGTCGGAGATGGTGGTAGTAGGTAAACGTAAGGTGGTTGCGGTTCGTCATGGTTGTGGGTGGTTGAAGTGGTTGTGGTGTGGCGGTGCTTGGATGCAGAGAGAGAGAGTAAAGAGAGGGAGAGCATATATATATATATATTACTATTAATGATTTATTTTTTAAACAATATATAAGGGTATTTTTGTCTTTTAACCAAGATAACAAAAAAATGGATGGAGTTAACGAGTTGCATGGAAACGACAAGATTTTGAAACCTCGGAGACCCAGATGAGAAAAAATAAACCTTTGGATAAAACTCGCAAAATTGGCCAAACCTCAGGGACAAAAATGGCATTTAACTCTATTTTTCCATGCGTTAATACTTTTAAAAATAAATATATCATAAAAGCGATTATTTTATTCTCTTTAATTTGAGAATAGTGTTGTTATTTTTAAACTGAACCGTTAATCGAAACTGAATAGAAAACTGACAAAACCAAACCGAAATCAACCGAAAATTGAATTAATCAAAAACCGAATAAAGTTAAAATCGGTTATCGTTTTTTGTACCTTTAGTTAACCAAAATTAACCAATTGAAACTAAACTAATAATATATTCATATATTTTAACTTTTATATATCAATTTCATGTATTTATATAAATTATACCCTCATTCATTCATGTATTTATACCTCATTTCATTTACTTTTAAGCAAAAAGTTTATCCAAAGTTTGGTATTGTTTATTAACGATAAATAACTGAACCAAATTGAAATCGCTATAACCTAACCAAATAAACCGAGCCATTAACCGATTGATCAATAAAATCGATTAAACGATAACTTCGGTTTCAGTTAAGGCTAATAAACCGAATTACAGACACCCTTAAAAGTGTTTGTGTTATCCGCCGTATCACGCGGACAACTAGCTAGCATTATAATATAAGTTTCAGACCCACGCGCTTGATCGCTGTAAAAACAACAATAAAAAAAGTTAATAAATAAAGCTGACATCCATTCCATCGGCAATCGGGCGCTTTTACGTCGTAATCCCTTTGGAGTCATTGGCGCGTGTGTTTCACCTTCCGTCACACACGACTACAACTACTCATTACCCCCTCATCTTCTTGCAATCATACATTTTACTCGCTTTCATTTGCTTTGATTGCTCTTTTATAGCCCATAAAAACTTTGACAAACGTATTTTTTTAAACTTATGGATCAATAATGGTGCTATCAAAACTATTTAATGACTGCTAGTAAATATAATTATTAACTGGTAGGTTATGATGCGTGTTGCTCCGGCTCAACTAGCTTGTATTAAAATAAAAATAAAAATAAAAATGAATACCGACTAAAAATAAAATCGTGTTATACCTAGAAAGATATTGATATGTGGTTTACATCGATTGAAAAGTATAAAAACGTATACTGACATCGGTTTGGATTATGTTGATATTGATGTTAATGTTGTTTGGTCGGTATGAGTTCAGTTTGGTTCGCAATCGCTAAAATAGTCAACTTGCGATGACATAAAACATTGTGTTTCGAAAGTAACTTCGTTGTTAAATAAAATTTGTATTAGAATGTTGATGAAAAATTAAATACAACTGCATATTCGGTTTTTTTTAAGCAAGCTAAAAGTTGTCATAAAAATTAAATTTGTAAAAAATTAAAAGAATTAAAGACGTATGTCACTCGCACGAATGCGCAAATATGAAACCCGATCTTAAACTCATATTCAAAACCGATTCTATATATAAAAACTTCAACTACATTTTTAATAAATTACTAAGCCTGAGGTCCGAGTGTCAAAGGATGAGGCTCAGGTTAAGGCCGGTGAAGTGATGAATATATTGCAGAACAATTGATGAATTGTGGCGTAGGATGATAGTGGAAGACAATTGACGATGGACGACCAATGAGAAAAAGAAGTTAAGACTATCGCTTCACAACTCAGAGTTTTACAATCCGTACCGACCTGATCAATTCATTTACAACCGAGCGAAAAATCGAACGCGCATTTATAGAGCATTTTCCGAGCAAGTAACGAGCGTCAAGCGATTTGACCAGCTCTATATGCACATTCTTTTGCCGTCCTAACCTCACCGTACCAGTATCACCAGTTCAGTTACACACGCTAATAGACCGAACACAAATAGAAAAACCCGAGGGACCGAAAATGAAAAATACACATGACTTCTGATTCATTCATTTCTTAAAGAGTTAAAGTTTGATAAATATACTGATTTGTTGTATGTGGGTAACCGAGCATCTCCACATGCACGGAGAACAACCTTTTTACTTTTTTTTTGTCCACATTTCATCCAATTCGCTGACGCTTAATTCTATGTAAGTTTTAGTATCAAGTTAATTAATTCATTTATTTCCTGTCAATAATGTTTAATTTTTTTGTTAACTTGATCATGGCATTGTCATATGTATACTGCAGTTTGTGTTCTTACTGCTTCAGTAAGTTTTTTATTTCTGCAATTTAGAGCAGGCTGAGGTAATTTCTCTGTATGATATTTGAATTTATGCAACTGGTATTGCTAATATTGGTTAGGTTTTAATAAAACTGTTTTATGTGTTTGGTTATTTAATTGCTTAAATTTTAATGATTTCTTCATAGGGAAAGGTTAAGTAGATGTACATTGGTTTGGAAACAAGGGCTTATTGAATTATGATTTTTTTTTTTCCTAATACGAATGGACTATAAGAAGTAAGAATCTTGCTTAAGTAGGTAAATTGGATTTTATTAACTCAAACGATGACCTACGTACCGGCAATGTGACCATTGACACTGCTAACTTGCACTTTTGTTGCCAAGGGCAATCTCATGCTAACGGAGAAGTAACTCTGTTTGGCCCTAACTTTCGTTTATGTCGTTTTAGAACGACTTACTTGATTGAAATAAAAGTTAATGGATTGTTCATGTGGGGCAAACAAAGTTACTTTTCCGTTAGAATTGGATTGTTTTAGGAGCGAAAGTGAAAGTTCGGAGTGTCATTGGTCATAGTGCCGGTGTAGATAACTATCGGCCAACAAGTCATAGTTTTGTCTCGACCCCCGGGGGCAAGGTTTCGTTTTCAGTAGGTAGGGTTCGTCATTTAGAAAGGGGTGGCAGCGTAGCTTGTTGCCCGCCCGCCTGCCCGCTATCTTAATGTAATTTTCGAAGTCATGGAATGAAATTATATTTGAAAAAAGAATCAGTATAAAGTTAAACATGCATCCAAACACCCGATTGAAACTCTTGCTATTTCATATGAGTTTCAGACACTAACGTAACCTTTTCTCTTAAAAGATTTCTGAAACAAAAATGGTAATCGGATTGAAGACGAAGAGCAGGAAGAACCCGTATGTCCAAGTTGATTATATTATCAATATTGTAGAGATTAAGCCATGGCCTCCGTCTCAATCCTTAAGATCACTTAGATCTGCATTGATTCAATGGGAACATGGTGACAAGAATTCAGGGTCTACCAAACCAGTTGCTCCTTCAAATGTTTCCAGTTCGGGTGTTGGCGATGGTAAAATCGTATTTAACGAATCTTTCAAGGTTCATGTGACATTAACAAGAGACCCGTCAGTCAAAACCGGGGATGATGATACCTATTTAAGGAATTGTATAGAGTTTAATATGTATGAACCGCGGAGGGACAGAATTGTAAAAGGGCAGTTGTTGGCTACTGCAGTTATAGACTTTGCAGAATATGGTATTGTCGAAGGGAGTTTGATGATTAGTGTGCCTATGAACTGCAAGAGGACTTTTGGTAATACGGCTCAACCTATGCTCTTTGTTAAAATCCAAACGGTTGAGAGAAATAATCCTGTGAGGTCATCATCTAGGGAGAGTTTGGTTAGAGAAGGATCAATGGACACGAATCGATCTGAATCTGTTTCTGCTTTGATGAATGAAGAGTACGCTGAAGAAGCCGAATCTGCTTCCGTTACAGATGACGATATTTCCTCTCAATCTTCATTGGCTACTGGTTCTTCAGCTTTTGGATCCAATGGGATTTCAACTCCTCAAAAAGAGGTAACTGAATTTGCTCTCTTTTTATATTATGTTCTAAAAAAAATGGCAAATTGGATTTTAATAGTTCAAACTATGACCCATTAGCCGATTATAATTCATACTAGCAATTTGACTGATGATAGTCCGTAGTCCTAACTTTTACTTTCATTGTCAAGGACAATGTCTAACGGAGAAGCAACTTTGTTTGCCCCTAGTGAACACTAATTGATTTTTGTGCCAGTCATAGAGTTATAAATTGTTTTGAATGACATAAATACTTCTCCTTTGGGATCGTCCTTGGAAACAGATGTGAATGTTAGTAGTGTCATTTGTCAAATTGTCAGTATGTATTATTATCGGCCAATGGGTCATAGTTTGGATTGTTAAATCCAATCTGCCATGAAAATATTACCGAAAATCGCTACCTATGATAGCGAGTGAAATTTAAAACTTAAAAGATTGTTGAGCCAAATTTATATTAATCTGGTGACGGTTAATTGCAGAATGGATGTGAAGCTATATGTGGAACCTCAGAAAAAGTTAATGGTAAAAAAGTGTCTGTTCAAGATAAACGGGCTGCTTATGAGAAAAATATATTATCATCAAAAGATTTGTGTACTGAAGTAGAAAATGCGCGTACCACTTTATCAAACATCCGTAACTCAAGATTCACAATGCTTCCAAGAAAGGCTACTTCTAATGATGGCACAACTGAACAATCTTGTATAGAATCCAAAATTTTGGATGCAAGTCAAACTGGTCAAGAAAGTCAAACCATTAGCGATTTCAGATTTGATGCGGATAGATTACAGAATGTGAACTCTGTCGGTTCTTCATTGGATTCATGCCTTAGCAATGGATCTGTAAGGACTAGCAAAGTTATAGAGAAATTCAAAAATGTTGGTGTTCATGATCAGAATAGTGGAAGGAAAGATATGATAAGCAAGGTACAACACTTGGAACAAGAGAGTCAAACCATCAACGATTTTGGATGTGATGCTGATAGATTACAGAGTGTGAACTCTGTCGGTTCTTCATTGGATTCATGCCTTAGCAATGGATCTGTAAGGACTAACAAAGCTATTGAGAAATTAAAAAATGTTGGTGTTCATGATAAGAATAGTGGAAGGAAAGACATAATAAGCAAGGTACAACACTTTGAACAAGAAAGTCAAGGTGGTCAAGAAAGTCAAACCACCGGCGATTTTGGATGTGATGCTGATAGATTACAGAATGCGAACTCTGTCGGTTCTTTATTGGATTCATGTCTTAGCAGTGGATCTGTAAGGACCAGCAAAACTATAGAGAAATTAAAAAATGTTGGTGTTCATGATCAGGATAATGGAAAGAAAGATATTATAAGCAAGGTACAACAATTGGAACAAAGAGTACAAGTTCTTGAAGGTGAACTAACAGAAGCTGCAGCCATTGAGTTTAGTATTTATTCGGTAGTTGCAGAACACGGGAGTTCTATTAGAAAAGTTCATGCATCGGCCCGTCGTCTTTCTAGGCTGTATTTTCATGCATGCAAAGAGAATTCCTTGAGGAGATTAAATTCAGCAAGAAGTATTGTTTCAGGATTGATTTTGGTTGCAAAAGCTTGTGGAAACGATGTTGCAAGGTACATTTTGTGCCCGATGAGTTATACACGTTTGGTTATTCAGTTCTGACGGTGATTCTGTTCTTGAATACAGGTTGACTTTCTGGTTGTCAAATTCTGTTGTGCTGAGAGCGATAATATACAAAACAATGGAGAAAGATTCATGTTTGAATACGAGTAGAAGCAATCTACACACGACTTCTAATGAATTGGATGACACTTGTGTGATTATTTCTGACCTTGAAAAAGTGGAATCTTGGATGTTCTCGCGCATTGTTGAATCCATCTGGTGGCAGGTGCTCAGTTTTAGTTATTTATGGCAAAATGGGTGGGCGGGGTAATAGGTCAAAGCAGGTAGCTTTTCGTATGGGTCAGGCAGGATAACTAGGGGTGTGCAAAACTTGGTCTAATCCTTTGAAACTGGCATACCAAACCAAAACCACACTGAATCGCGTCGGGACTGGTTATATGGTCTGGTTCTTTGCCCATGGTCTGAGAACTTTGGTTCTAGGTTTGATCCAGTCCAAAAACCAAAACCATAGATTTTTCTTATATTATAGTGAAAGAAGTAGGCCTCAATCACTAGCCCGAAAGTTTGAGTGTGCAACATGGTCTGGTGTGGGACCGAACAGGTTCTAAACAGGTAACAAATCGTCACCAAACCACAACTATGTGAGCTGTATGTGGTTCCATATTTTTTATAATTTTGGTTGCAGTTCGGTACGGTCCAGTCTGGTTATGGACCATTTCACATCCCTAGGTAACAGGTCATAACGGGTAAGTTCTGTCGAGCCAAAGCCAGTCAAGTTGAGTTGATCTAAAACATCTTTAACCAAAACATCTTTCTTTTATAAATAACTAGTGTTTCTGATATGCCTGCAAAAATCATATTATTTCAATAATATATAATTTATTAACTGTGACATTTTGGAGGTTTTATGCATCTATAATACCCTTTGGAGGACGTTCAACCATTTCAAGCCATCGACCCCATTTCCTTCTAAGTTCTTTTACCGCTTTGACCCGTCAGAGATAAAATATTACCCGCATCGATCCATTCATAAGTAATTGGGTCAAAATCATCACATGTATACCTTTTTGTATTTTGACGAAGATTGATTTTATAATTTTCTGATCTCTTTGTCAAAATCTTTTAGACTCTTGCTCCTTATATGCAATCCACTGCTGCAAAGAGGGTCCTTATAGATTGTGAATCTTCTAAATGTTGTCAAACAACTACCTCTTTCGAGCTTTGGAAAATGGCTTTCAAGGATGTTTGTGAACGGATTTGTCCCGTTCGAGCTGCAGGACATAACTGTGGTTGCTTGAACGTGCTGTCTATGTTGGTAAAACGTCTCTATTTTGCTCAACAAAATTATACATGCCTAGAGAGGTGCATTATATAAATGATTTTCAATTTATTTTTATTATAGATAATGGAACAATGCGTGAGTAGATTAGATGTAGCTATGTTCAATGCCATACTTCGCGAACCGGGTGATGAGATTCCAACCGACCCTGTATCAGACCCCATTAGTGATTCTAGTGTTCTTCCTATTCCGTCAGGGAAAGCAAGTGTTGGAGCCGGTGCACTACTGAAAAGAACGGTTAGTAAAAACTAATTTAACCTTAGGTTCATTTCACTTAGCACGAGAAGCAGAGGTGGAAAATGGACGGGTTGTGTAATGTGTTAAACGGGTAATTTTTAATACATGTGTTTATTTTGGTCAAGTACGAGATAGAAAAATGGATGGGTTGGGTAACGTGTCAAACTAATAATATCCAATGTGTGTTATTTTGGTCGGGATAGAGATAGGATAATGGACGGGTTGGGGAACGGGTCAAACGGGTAACTTTTTTCTTGAACGGTAAAAAATAAAAAATAATAATGTGTGTTTTTTTTGTTCAATTACAGATAGGAAACTGGTCCAGCTGGCTAACCGATGTACTTGGCTCACCGATCACTTTTCATCTCCTTACTGCATTGAGTGAGCTCATGATGCTTCCAAAGGATATGCTATTAAGCAATACGATCCGAAGCGAGGTTTCTTTTTTCTTTTTTTTTTAAACCAAAACTATTATTTAAAATCTGCATACTGATAATCTCCCTGAGTACTTAAAAAAGTCTAAAATCTTTTTTAAATTTTGAAGGTGTGCCCTACTTTTGGTGTACCATTAATAAAGAGGATTCTTGATAATTTCACCCCAGATGAGTTTTGCCCAGACCCTCTTCCTGAAGTGGTGCTTGAAGCATTGGATTCAGAGGTCAGCCTTTGTTTGTTTGTTTGTTTTTTTTTTTCGTTCTTATTTATGCCAGAAAGGGGTGGTGGCGCAGCTTGTTGCCCGCCTACCCGCTATCTTGATGTAATTTTCTTAGTCACGGAATGAAATAAATTATATATTAAGATTAAAAAAAAAAATTATGCCTTTAATATTTAAATTTATGGCAAAATGTGCGAGCCAGTAAAATTAGGGGTGTGAATTTCTAACACGGATCTTACACGAAGTTCACAAATTTTGGTATAATTTAAACGAGTGTAGCCAGTTTCATGTCAAACCCCAAACACGTTTAGCTAAACGGGTTCATGTTCTAGTAGATATGGTGGGTTCACGGGTTGACCCGTTTAATTTTATACTTGTTTTAAGAAAAAAAATGTGTTTTATGTTATACTTTAAACCGATTGGGTGTGTCATGCCAAAATTTAATGATATAATATAAAGAAGCCTCAAGTAGTCAAGTTTATACTTAAAACAAAGTAAGATTTCAGGTTAAATGAGTTATGTTCATGTCAATCCGCGAAAAACCGTGTCGCGTTCATGTTCATGTGTGCGGCATGGTTTTCAGGTTCGTGTTGGATTCAAACTGTCAACCCACAAACACGACCCATTTAATAGCCCTACACAAAATGATGAAATTTGATTCTTTTGACCAGGATTTACTCGAGAGTGGTGAAGATTGTGTCATGAGTCTCCCATGTGCAGCAGCTCCTATTGCATATCACCCTCCATCTGCATCTTTAATAGGATGCATTTTAGGAGATGACGAAAACCCAGCCCGTTTGTCACGCAGTGGATCTTCAATTTTACGAAAGTCAAACACAAGCGATGATGAATTAGATGAATTGGAATCACCTTTGACTTCAATCATTGACTCTTCTCTGGCTGTTGCCGCTTCAGTGAAGCCTGTGTGGTCGTTGAAAAACGTCGATAGTTGCAGTAACGCCAGGTATCGACTCCTTAGAGACGTGTGGATGAGTAGTGATTAGTCGTTATGTTTGACCTTTGCCGGAATTGTGGCCAGTGTGAATTATGTGTATGGTCAATAAAGTATCTGAACCCATGGTTTCTAAACTATAATTATAATTAGATTAGAAGTTAATCACATGTTTTTGTATATATGTTCTAGTCTAAATTATCAATACTGTTGCTGTGTTAATGAGATTGCAGTAGTTTAGACTTTAGACTTTACCCTTGTCTTCTTTAGCAATTCTTTTGAATTTATTTACTTATAAACTGAAATTTAAAGGTATTAAGAGCACAACACCATTTACCACCCTATGTGAACTATCGACGCAACAAAGAAAGGAAAACACTAGATACGTTCTAACAAAGGTTAGATAAACATCAGAATTAGAAGAAAATCTATATCATATGTAATAAGTGCCTTTAAACATTATGAACGAGTCTCTATTTATAGTTATTCTATTAATCAAAACATTAGGTTTGGTAAAGTAACCGACATATTAACTAAGGCCACAAGGGGTGGTAAAGGACTTATCACACCATCACACCCAATCATCTTGTGCCACCTCATTTTATCACATTTCATCACTAAACCCATGTGACGATGTTTACAAGTATCACTAAAACTATCACACCCAATCACCTTGTGACACCTCATTCCATCACACCCATCACTATTTTTTAATAAAATAAAACAAAATAGATTTGTTTTTTAGTGGGGGACCACCACCTAGTTTGTGGTGGAAAATTAAAAGTCTAATTGATAGGGCCCACCACCACATTCTCTTTTCTTCATTTCAACCGTGATGTATATCACGCTAACCTTCGATTGCGGGCGTGATAAATTCGGTTGGCCGGTGTTTCGCAGTATCACAGCCATCACGGACCACCCCGGCTGGCCTAAAGGATTGAAAACCAAAATATTAATTCATAGTAGTGTCTCGGCTCCGGGTGGACAGGGTTACGTTTTTAGTAGATTAGAATTTGCTATTCAGAAAGGGATGGCGGCGCAGCTTGTTGCCCGCCTGCCCATTATCTTAATGTAATTTTCTTTGTCCTGGAATAAAAGTATCTGCAAAAAAAAGCCAAAATCAAAATAACTAATATTTTTAACTTATATAAAAAAAATCAAAAAAGAAAATTATTTCTTTTATCTGTTTTTTTAGTATTCTTTCTAATTTACATACGAGTAAGTTATTCAAGTTATCGCCTGTCGGTTTCTCATCATTCTCCTTTTTTTGAAAGGCTTTTTTTTTTTTTTGAAAGGCACATATGGCTTGAAATTTTTGTTAACTACTCTTAAAACCCAAACTGTTTCATTCATCTTCAAGTTGTGATGTGCAAATGGTCCAAGGAGTTCAAATTATTTATTCCCAATAGTTACGAACTTAAATATTTTATGGCTAATAAGAAAACTTTGCTAAATAAAAATGGTCAATATAAAAGACATTTCATGATTTTCCAAGAAATGTTCCATTTGGTACGAAGTGATGCCACGTAAGTTATACGTACGGATTCAATCAAATATTCAAATCCAATAAAATCAAAACCGTACCTTCCGTGCAAATATCACAAGCAAGTTGACGTTGACAAAAAAGTCGGTTATTGGCGGCTAATGTTCATCTGATTTTAAAAAAATCGACACGTCATATTTTTCCCTTTTGTTTATTATTAAACAAATAAATAAATAAATATATTGATATGCGAAGAAATAGTACAAGGGTCAAAAGTATAATAAATGAAAGTAATAAAGAGTCTGTTACAAGTTAGTTAAAAGTTAGAAGGTTTAGTATTGTAATAAAGGATAGTATAGGGACTGTAAGTGTCAAAGTCTATTGTGAGTCTGTTATTGACGGTTAATAACCGTTGATTGAGTATTAATACAGTCCAATAGCTACCACCATGGTTAGCTTGATTCGAGAATAATCTCTTCCCTCTCTTAGTTCTTCTCCAATTATAGCTCACATCATATATGATGTGCAATTTTTTTGGAAAATTTTAAGCATGTTGGATCAGTTTCTTTTATCAGTTCTTATTTATGAACATTTGTGTGTTGTAAATATATTAAAGCAGAGTGTACAGCGGAATAACTAAAAGTGTTCAAGTTAAAGTTTCATTTTTAACAGGAGTTATCACTCCCCCTTGATTTAATGAACTAAAGCAGTTAATGAGAATCTAAACAATTGAATTAATATAACAGTAAAGCAGTTAATGGATTTAATGAACTAAAGCAGTTAATGAGATTATAAACAATTGGCCCTGTTGTTGAGCAGACATCTGTACATATTGTATTTGAGGCACATATTGAATTTGTGGAGCATGTGCCTGTACAAAGTGTGCACTTTCCTGTGTTCCATTATTCCTATTATAACTGGAGTTTGACTGATTTCCAGACTGTGGTTGGTTAAAGCCAGAGCTTCTACACTCTCTAGCAAAGTGTCCCAACTTCTGACACTTGTGACATCTCAGTGTTGATTTGTCAAAACCAGTTGGTGTAAAATATTCATTTCTTCCAAGTCATCACTACTGAAATTTTTTAAATCATCAATTATGAAACACATGTTATCAGTAGTTTGACTGTTTTCTTCATTGTCATAAGCTGGATATGACCTTTCTGATGAGATCCCAGCAGTTATGTCAATGTGGTCAAAAGATCCAAAATCATTTGAAAAAAGAAGGTGAGTCTTGACCTAAGAGTGATGTACTACCTGGAACATAGTCATCAGCAGTTTTGTCAGAATTTTGTAATTTCTTCTTTTGATTGATTTCTCTTTCAAAAGTTAATAACCTCCCATGTAATTTTGTGAGTGTAAGGGAGTTAAAATCTGGTCCTGACCTGAGAACTATAGAGTAAGTTTCCCATTTTTCTGGTAAAGACCTTAAAAATCTGTGAAGCATAGATACATTTGTATAGGTCTGACCATTTAACTTTAACTCAGAAATCAATGAGGAGAATCTCTCAAATTGTTGTGTTAAAGTTTCCCCATTAATATGAGTAAAGGTTTCATATTGCTGAGCAAGAATTTCTCTGGTGTTGGCAATCACCTTATCAGTTCCTCCAAACTGTTCTTTGAGGCAATCTCATAGCTCTTTGGCACTTTCACAATGTAAACGTCCAGAATAAATTTCATTAGGGAGAGCCATTGCCAACATAGAGAATGTCTTAGCATCTAGCTCAAGTTTCAGGAAATCTTCATTAGTGTAGGCTTTTGGTTCTTTTGGAATTTCTACTTTAGTTTCAAGATTTATGTTTACTGGTTTATGGGGTCCATACATGGCAGACCTCCAACAGCCAGTATTTTGTTGTGAAAGAGTATGTGCCATCCTCTTTTGCCATATGTTATATTCAGAACTTACAACCATAGGAGGTTTATTGGCAGATCCAGTATTATGAGGATCCATTTTTGAGAATTTTGATTTTTCAAGATTTTCTCAAAGTGATGGATGTTTTTGAAAAAGTGAACTTTTATCCTTTATTAAATATCAATAAGAGCCTGTGTCTGATTCTCAATTTGTTAGATTGATATTTGATCAGATAAACCAGAGCTCTGATACCAATTGTTGGATCAGTTTCTTTTATCAGTTCTTATTTATGAACACTTGTATGTTGTAAATATATCAAAGCAGATTGCACAGCGAAACAAATAAAAGTGTTCAAGTTAAAGTTTCACTTTTAACAGGAGTTATCACTCCCCCTGGATTTAATGAACTAAAGCAGTTAATGAGAATCTAAACAATTGAATGAATATAACAGTAATAAGTGTTGTGAAAGATTCTCAGATGTATGAACTGGTTTTTCTATTAAAAGCCTTTAAAGGATTTCAGTACAAATCAATGTCTAGAATCGTGGGATTAACCCATCTATTTATAGACCAGTAAATACGGACAAGTGAAGTAATCTAAGGATTAAGATAATACTAAACAATACCACAACAGGCTATAGTATTGGAACTTGTACAAAGACTTTAACAAAACAATATAATATTAAACTACTGAAGTATAAGGGCGGTGGGAAGCTTCTATCAAAACAGCTTATGAGTGACAAACTACTGATGAGTAGTTTGTCTTCAGTAGTTCTTCAGAGACTTTGTCTGGTTCGTCTTCAGAACTTCTGATCTTTACACTTCAGTACTTGATATCTTCTTCTTCTTCAGTACTTTCAGTCTTCTTCTTCAGTAGTTTCTATACTTAGAATAATATTGCAGAATATGAATTAGACTAAGGTATCAAAAGTGGTTTCGTCAAGCCTCTTTGTCCTTACAATCCCCACTTGGATTGATGAATCCAAAACCTTATATAATCTTTATTTGTTTTTCTGTCTTCAAGTATCTTCCATATTTCTGCACCCATGGAGACCTTAAGTTGGAGATCTTATTGCTCAGTAAGAGATCCTTGTTCAGGCTCAAGATGTTGAATGGTAAGAAGGTATTTGGAAGATAGTTTCTTCAATTATTTCATGTTTTTAAAACCTTGCTTGAACGATCTCTTCTTGTCATTTTCACTGAGTTTGTATCAGTGAATGACCATTTCACAATATTTACTTTAGATTGGTCAAAGTCTAAAGTATAAGGGACAATGCCCTTTTCTTGGTTTGATCCCGATTGCGGAATGTCTTCTATTTCAGTGACCATCAGGTGAGATTTCCTTCTCTTTTCAATGTTAGCAATATCAGGTTGATCACTATGAGTACGAAGATGATGTTCAGTGATTACCTTGGTATGCTGTTTTTCTGTTATGGTTTGTTTTAGTTGATATGCAAATGTAGAAGGATCCCTGAATTGGGTAAGCAAAGGTTTTTCTTCAACAACAAAGTCATCATGTACCATAGTGTTTCCTTCTAGTAGGACCATTTAGAAGCTTGTTGTCTTGACTGGTTCCTCTGACTTCTTCTTGGCAGCAGGCCTTGGAGGCTTCTTCGAATGATCAGAAGTTAAAACTACTGAAGGTTGTGAAACCTTAGAAGTTTTAAACATCTCTGGGTTAGCTAGTTTTTCGGCCTTGAATCTTTTATAGGTGTCCATAAGAATGTCTTCTTTCCACCTAGACAGTTGAGCTTTTGAACCATAGTCATTCTCTGCCAATTCTTGGATTATTTGGGCTCTTTTCTCTTTATATTCTTTCTCTATGGCCAACTTGTCAGATACAAGTTGTGCCCTTCTTGTTAGTTCAGTGGTTGAGAGCCCCTTGAGTGAATGCTTCTTTGTTTTGCTGTGTTTGCATATGTAGTTCATTAGTTTTTGCCTCTTATCTACTTCAGCAATTCTATCTTGTTCTTCTAGTTCACTCAATTTCTTTTCATAAGCTATTAGCTTATCATTAAAGCTTAAGTCATCCCTTGCTTCTAGGCTGTTCCATGCCTCATCTTCCATAGCCTTCTTCTTTGCTGCTATTAAACTCTGCTCAATCTGTTCTTCTGAGAATGAAATAGGAGTAAGGTTTAGCACAACTTTGGGAGTGGGTAAAGGCTTTGGAATTTCAGCTGGGATTGGTTCAGTTGCCTTAGAACTTCTTCTATCTGAGTAAAGGGAGTGTCAGCTATTGAAGGGTTGGTCTGAACACCAACTACTAAAGGATTGTCTTTAGTACTTTCAGGAAGGTCTTCAGCAGTTTCTCTAATCATGCCTTGGGTTTTTTAGCTTTTTCTCTAAGGATTCTCTCTTGTACCCGAAACACCAACTACTAAAGGATTGTCTTTAGTACTTTCAGGAAGGTCTTCAGCAGTTTCTCTAATCATGCCTTAGGTTTTTCAGCTTTTTCTCTAAGGATTCTCTCTTGTTTTTTCATACCCGAATGACGTCCATCTACGGGCCTCGGGCGGCGGAGTAGGGATCAGTCGCCCACTAGGGCGTCAGAGGTGCAAAGGTTTCCTAGGGTTAGAAGTGTGTAGCATTGTGTAATGTAAATAAATTAGTCAAGGGGATGCCACATTACGTGTGCTATTTATTTATTTATTTTTAAAGATTTCAGATTCGATTATCCAAATATTTTTTAAATTCACATCCAAATCCGAATATGAAATTTCGGATAATTTCGGATACATGTTATCGAATATTTCGGATTCGAATTCAGATTCGAATTTTTTTGACCACCCGTAGTGTCTTCATGCCTTTTCTTTTTCTATCAATGCATAAGCACATCATCTCTGTTTCTTCATCTCTCCCTTCATTGCAAGGAAAGCTCTCAAACCAAACTAAAACCCTGTCATGGACTCCCCAAACTCGAATCAAACTCCTCCTTCTCCATAGTTGTCACACCACGACAACGGCGGAAACACGTGGCGCGACGGTTCAAAAGCATAAAGTCAAGGTTATTGCTAAACATAAGTAATTTAAGAAAATGGGTCGTTTATTAAGGCGTCATTACTTGTTTCCAAACATTACACAAAAGTAAATTGTTTTTAAAGTAACATCAAGGTTTCTCAAATATATCCCAAGCTTTGGGAAATAAAGGTGAAACCCTGCAAAATGTATAACGCCGCATTGGGAGATTCTCCGACCCAGCTTGCCTGATCCTTCTTCATCTAGTTACCTGAAAGATATGTTTAAAAGTTTTGTCAATATAAATATATTGGTGAGTTCACAGGTTTTCAGTTTCTAAAACTTGTATACTTGGGAATACCATGTTATGACAATATATAGGAGTTGCAAATTCCCATAAATCTACTTGAGACTATAATCAAACCAAGACGTATATAAATAAAATGCCCCGCTCCAAGTCGTTACTCGGTTTCCCACGACTTAAGTTCAGAATATTTGCACCCCAGGCATAACCTAATGCACAATCGACGCTATCGATTAGGGGTGGGCCTTGTCAGGCACCAATAGTACTATCCGAATATTCCTCCGGTTTCAATCTCCGAATAAATGATTATAGAGGCGAGGACTCAACCCCGAGTGGCGGTCACACCTCAAGTAATAAACCCGTCAAACATTTCCCTAACATATCTTTCCCCCGAAAACATAAAGAAAGTTTAAAATGGGGCCGTGAAACTCACCTGAAACTGCGTCTGGCTCAAAAGGGTGGATAGCAAGTGGGTGGTCTCGCACCTACAAACGTCCTAGACGTATAAGTCACTATTCCTATAGTGCATGTGCCTTGGCAAGTTGTACACCCAACTCCCGACCACAAGTTGTTCCAAACCCCGTTTAATTAAGCGCGTATCCTAGGTTTTGTTGGCGTTACATTACCCTTTGTGTTACAAGTTATATATTACTCTTGTTAATATTTCCTTAACTTGTATTTTATTATCATCGGCTCGACGTCACTTAACATATAATTATTTTCCCATTTAAATAATTATACTTAAGATCGCATCGTTCGATATAATATATATTTCAACACTCGACCCGACTCACTTTGCCGCACATTTGTTTTCCCATTTAAACAAATATACTAAGATCTTGTCGTTCGATTGTATATTCTTAACATCCCATTTCAACTTACCATACCGTATATTCATTTTCCCATTCAAATAAATATACTAGGATTTCGTTGGTACGGCATACACATATATATATATCTTTGTCTTCTCGTCGCGGCTTTCTTCCCACATATCTACTTCCCATTAAGTAGATATACTAGAACTTCGCCGAGACGAGCGTACATATATATAAATGTGTAATTTTTCTTGTTAAGTATATACGTTTGTTTTAACGTTTTATTTGTTTGTGTCATGTGTTTCTCCCACGAATAATTCCTCCAACACTTAGGAAAGTGTTTATTAGTTTTCACCCAATGTATATATATATTTTACTTCTTAAAATATATATATTTTTCTTATCTTGCCGCAATGGCGTTTTTCTCATGATTTGTCCGTGTATGGTTCGTTAACGCGTTTTAGTTCGATATCTTAACTCGATTAGTTAATTTTTTCCAAGTTTTTCCCAACATGTATTTTATAGAAATATTATCCATATTTCTTCCTATTTTCACATGTTACTTGGATGGTTTAAAATACTTATGTATTTTTAACCCAACTTGTTAACTTAGCTACAAAAATGTTTCCAACACTTTTATATTCCCATTTATATAAAAGTATTCATTTTTGTATAAGTCTTCCAAGTTTGTTTAATATTTTTATAAAATCTCTATTTTATAAAAATCCTTATGTTAAAACCCTTTATATTTTTATAACTTTCAAAAATACACTTTTACACAAAATACCCAAGTATTTCTACTAGTATTTACAAAAATCATCCTTTGACTTTATTACTTACATTTTTGACACCAACTTTCCATACTTGTATTTTTGGACTAATAGTTTCTAAAATATTCATTTTAGTCCTCTAACTTTCAAAGTTACAACTTTAGTCCCTTAACTTCCAAAAGTTGCATTTTTCTACTCTAACTTTCAAAGTTAACATTTTTCACTCAAACTAGCAAACTTTGAAGATTCAACTTTTTATTGGTAAGTTATTTTTGTATCAAAACACTTATGTTAGTCTTGTATTCCATATGGAAGACTAATTATATGTGTGTTTTATGTATTTGTCCATTTTATCAAAATATCATTCATCTAAGTAAGCTAACTTAGATTTTCCATTTTCTTCATTTATGAACTTCTAACATGTTTTACCACACATTATAACTTAGATGATCATAATAAGATGATTAACACTACTTTTTAATACATTCAAGTTTATTCCACAAATCTTAACCAAATCACCATCCTACTTAGTGTATGTGTAAACTTATATATTTTCAAGATTATTACTTCATCATCATCAAATCCATGATTTATTTACATATCTTTAATCATCTATTTTACACAAGTAAAACCTATTAAAGATTATGTTCAAACCACCTTTTAAACCCTTCATGTACAACTTGCTTCTAAGAACACATACATGAATAATAATAATCAAAAACAAGGTTAAGAAGCTTACTACTAGCACAAGGCTAGGGAAGACAAAAACCTTGGATTTGAGAGGGGTTTAGTGTGTTCTTCCAAGTGGTTTAGCTCCAAGCTCTTGAAACACACAATAGGGGTTTGGATGATGGATTGTTTTGAGTGATTTGGAGATGTAAAAACTTGAAAGAAGAATGTATGTGGGAGGGGTAAAACCTACGGCCTCAAGAAGAAAGAAGAAGGAAAGTTTTGCTTTGTTTCTCCAAGTCTCTAACACATGTTTATATAGCCTTATCTCATGTAATCTTTCATGGATTTTGTGATTATTACTAGAGATTCAAGAGATTTTGAGAAGTACAATATGATCTTGGATGGATGTGTGTAATATATGTGTGTGGCCGTGTATATATGTATGTATGAGTAGGAGTTTTCTTGCAAATCTTACTAAATAGTTGTAATCTTTCATGTAATCCATGCTAGATATATCCATGCATGTGTGTACTTAATGTAATGATAGGATAAGTCTTGTCTTGGATTATTATGGCCTATGGCCGAAAATTGTGTAAGGGAAGGACAAAAGTTTGCATGCTTTGTACTTCCATGTTTCTTACAACTTTATCTTTATCCTTCATGCTTTACATCCTAGGCTTTAGGTTATAATTAAGACCACTTGCAAGCAAATTATGGAAGGGTTACAAGGCCTTTAGGCCGGCCCTTGTGTGGGTCTAGGTGGGGTCCACCACTCCAAATATTTACCCAATATTTGTTAAGTTTAATCCCCCGCCGTTCGGGTGTCGTTCGGGTATTTTTCGGGTTTTAATCACGCGTTCTTCGGACATTAAAAATACCTTTAATAACCCTTAAACATAGTCTAATTTAAACGTTGATTGATTATTTAGACTTTTACCGGGTGAAATTATGAGTTATGCGCGTATCGGGTGCGGTACGCGCACTTTATTTGTTACCGGGAGATTTGTATGAGACGTTTCCACTTATGGTTTTGGGGTTCCAAAACTCATTATATTTTATGAAACTACCCTTTATTTTATATCCTGGGTGTCCGGGATCCTTTACGTTTATTTAATTATTACCGGGTAATTGCCAACGTCCAAACCGGATAGTTTATTCGCACATGATCCAATCATGTTTTACCATTAAACGTATGCATTCCTATGCACTATTTGGAAGTTGCTATCTCCTAAGGCCTTGATAATTAAATCACACATAATTGCATTTAATTACGTTAATCATATATTAATTAATTTGTACGGAATTACCTTATTTTTGCCGGTTGTTACATTCTCCCCCCGTTAAGAGAATTCCGTCCCGGAATTCACTTCGAGTTCCCCGGTACAGGTGTCTTCTCGAATAGGGCGGGGTATTTTTGCTTCATCCGGTCCAGCCTTTCCCACGTGAACTCCGGTCCACGCTTGGCATTCCAGCGCACTTTGACCAATCTGATCTTGCTGCGCCTTAGTTTTTGGACCTTCCAATCAGTTACCTCGATTGGTTCTTCAACAAAATGTAACTTGTCGTCAATCTGGATTTCTTCAGCAGGAATAATGAGGGTTTCGTCGGATAAACACTTCTTCAAGTTTGACACGTGGAATGTGTCGTGTACTCCACTGAGCTCTTGAGGCAACTTGAGTTTGTATGCCACCGGGCCTACCCTGGACAAGATTTCAAATGGTCCTACGTATCGCGGGTTCAGTTTTCCGCGCTTCCCAAAGCGCGCGACACCTTTCCAAGGTGACACTTTTAGTAGGACCCTGTCTCCGACTTGAAACTCTAAAGGCTTTCGCCTCATATCAGCATAGCTTTTCTGGCGGTCACGGGCCGCTTTGAGGCGTTCCTTTATCAAAAAGATCTTGTCCGTTGTCTCTTGAACAATTTCGGGCCCGGTGAGCTGTTTTTCTCCAACTTCAGCCCAACATAACGGAGATCGACACTTGCGTCCATACAGAGCTTCAAACGGTGCAGCTTGAATGCTCGTATGATAACTGTTGTTATAAGAAAACTCTGCCAATGGCAAGTGTGTATCCCAATTTCCGCCAAAATCAATCGCACATGCCCGCAACATATCTTCTAGAGTCTGGATGGTGCGTTCACTTTGACCATCGGTTTGGGGATGATATGCGGTACTCATGTCAAGGCGAGTACCCAGGGCATCATTCAAACTTTCCCAAAATCTTGAGGTGAAACGACCATCTCGATCGGAGATGATAGATATAGGCACACCATGCTTAGACACTATCTCCTTGATATACAAACGGGTCAATTTTTCCATTCCATCCGTTTCACGGATTGGAAGGAAGTGTGCGGATTTCGTCAACCGATCAACAATTACCCAAATCTTATTATGGCCGCTCGTCGTTCTGGGCAGCTCAGAAATGAAATCCATGGTAATTCGTTCCCATTTCCATTCAGGTATTTCCGGTTGCTGGAGCAAGCCGGATGGTCTTTGATGCTCTGCTTTGACCTTTGCACAAGTCAAACATCGCGCAACATAAGCCGCTATATCTCTCTTGAAGTTTGGCCACCAATAAAATCCTTTCAAATCGTGGAACATTTTGTCTGCACCAGGGTGAACCGAGTATCTTGAACTGTGAGCTTCGGCCAATACTAGTTCACGCAATCCCCCGTATACTGGAACCCAAATTCTATTCATGAAATACAGGGTCTGGTCCACCTTTGGTTCCAGTGAGTCAACCATCTTTCGTAATCTCTCACCCTTGACATTTTCGGGTTTAAGGGCGTTAACTTGAGCTTCACGAATTCGTTCAGTCAGATTCGTGTGGATAGTCAAACCCAAAGCTCGAACACGCAACGGCTTAACCCGTTCCTTGCGACTTAAGGCGTCAGCCACGACGTTCGCCTTACCGGGATGGTACTTTATCTCACAATCGTAATCGTTTAATAATTCAACCCATCGCCGTTGTCGCATATTCAAATCCTTCTGATCAAAGATGTGTTGCAAACTCTTATGATCAGTGAAAATCGTGCACTTGGTTCCATATAAGTAGTGCCTCCATATCTTGAGAGCGAATACTACTGCACCTAATTCCAAATCATGTGTAGTGTAGTTCTTCTCATGGATTTTTAGTTGCCTGGAAGCATATGCTATCACTTTTTCCCGTTGCATTAATACGCATCCTAAGCCTTGATGCGAGGCGTCGCAGTAAACCACAAAGTCTTCCGTACCATCGGGGAGCGATAGTATCGGAGCGCCACATAACTTGTCTTTTAGTAATTGGAACGCTGCCTCTTGCTTTTCCGTCCACTCGAACTTCTTATCCTTTTGGGTTAACATGGTTAAAGCTTGTGCTATCTTAGAAAAGTCCTCGATGAACCTTCTGTAATAACCCGCAAGGCCAAGAAATTTTCGTACTTCGGTAGGAGTTCGAGGGGCTTCCCAATTTTTAATTGCCTCGATCTTAGCTGGATCGACATGTATGCCCTTCTCATTCACCACGTGACCTAGGAAGTGGACCTCTCGAATCCAAAAATCGCACTTTGAAAACTTAGCATATAGCTTCTCTTTGCGTAATACTTCAAGGATTAATCGAAGGTGATTCTCGTGGTCTTCCTTAGTGCGTGAATAGATCAAAATATCGTCAATGAAGACAATGACGAATTTATCCAGGTATGGCTTACACACGCGGTTCATTAGGTCCATGAACACCGCTGGTGCGTTGGTTAAGCCGAACGGCATTACCAAAAATTCATAGTGTCCATACCGGGTTCTGAAGGCCGTTTTTGGTACATCTTCTTCTTGTATACGCAACTGGTGATAGCCTGACCTCAAATCGATCTTGGAGTAATAGCTGGAACCTTGGAGCTGATCAAATAAATCGTCGATCCTGGGGAGAGGATAGCGATTCTTGATGGTTAGCTTGTTCAGCTCCCGATAGTCGATGCACATGCGAAATGTGCCATCCTTCTTCTTCACAAATAAGACGGGAGCTCCCCAAGGTGAGAAACTCGGTCTTATAAAACCCTTGTCTAACAATTCTTGCAGCTGGCTGGATAGTTCTTGCATCTCCGATGGAGCTAAGCGGTATGGCGATCGCGCCACGGGAGCAGCTCCAGGAACGAGGTCGATGCGGAACTCGACTTGTCGAGGTGGTGGCAACCCCGGCAAATCTTCTGGGAATACATCCGGAAAATCTCTAGCTACTGGAATGTCTTCCAACTTTCGCTCGTCGGCCTTCTTGTCCACTACGTGTGCCAAGAATGCGACAAGTCCTTTTCTTAGACACTTACGAGCCTTCATGCTTGAAATAATCCTTAGCGGCGTCCCGTGTCTTTCCCCTTGAATTGAGAGAGTTTCACCGCTTGCGAGAGGGACTTGAATGACTTTATCGTTGCAAACCACGACGGCATGGTGCGCGGACAACCAGTCCATGCCAACAACTATGTCAAAACTTCCCAATACGACTGGTAAAAGATCGATCCCAAACTCGTGCCCACGGAGTTCTAATTTACAATCCCTCGCTACTTCTCTCGTTTCAATAGTTTTACCATTAGCCAGTTCTATGGAGTAGGGCGTATCTAATTTACTAGTTTTTAATCCAAGTAGTCTTTTAAACTCAATGGATACGAAGCTAAAGTCTGCACCGGTATCAAATAATACAGAGGCATAATGACCATTAAGAGGAAACGTACCAGTGACCACATTGGGGTCCTGTCGTGCATCACCGGCTCCAATCACAAACGCCCGCCCGCGGGCTTGGTTGTTGACCTTGGGGCAGTCCTTCTTCCAATGGTCAAGTGACCCACAAGCGAAGCAGGGTCTAGCTCCTCCATTTTTCGGTGCTCCTGACCGGCACTCTTCCGTCTTGTGTCCCGATCGGTGACACTTCCCACATGTCATCGCATTATATCTCCCCCGGTTGCCCTGTTTTCCACCGTTCCCACGCCCTGTGGCGACATACCCTTTCCCCTTCTTGTTGGAGCTACCCGATGCTCCATCCTTCTTTCCTTCCTCCCGTTTACGTTTCCCAAACCTTGGTTTGTTTCCCTGTTCATTCGTTACCACAGCTGAACTTGTTCCCTGGTTCTTACCTTCCACACTGCTTGCTTCAGAAATTTTCAGTCCCGAAACCTGTCGGATCAAGGTACCCATTCGGATAGCATCTTCGGTGAGGCTTAGTGCAAGATCAATTGCCTCGCGCATGGTCGTGGGCTTGGAAGAGGTGACCATACTGCGTATCTGCGGTGCTAACCCGAACAAGTAGCGCTCTATCTTGTTAGTCTCTGGTGTAACCAAACGCGGTACTAATCGAGCGAGATCATGAAATCGAGACGTGTACCCAGTAACATCTGCTCCTATCATAGTATGGTTCCAGAATTCGGTTTCCAGCTTCTGTACCTCACTGGCCGGGCGGTATTCGGCAACCATAAGTTCTTTTAGTGCCGCCCATGATAGAGAGTATGCAACATCATCTCCTAACGATTGTACTTGGTCATTCCACCAAGTTAGTGCCTGATCCAGAAACAGGTTGGTGGCGTACATGACGGACTCTCGAGGGGTGCACCCACCGATGCGGATAACTGCCTCGGTCTTTTCGAACCACTTAACCAGGCCTATGGATCCCTCACTGCCGTTGAAGTTAATCGGCTTACAGTCCAGGAAAGCTTTGAAAGTGCAGCCGCGTACTCCTGAGGCTGTTCCTGTAATAGTAATGTAGTATGTTATTATGGGACAGGAGTTTCGAAATACTCTCCCATCACTTTTTCATTTATTCTTAAACCTCTTACCATTAGGGGAGGTTTCTCGTCGTTCGCTCCCTGTCCTGTCATGCGAGTGTTCGGAGCGGGTGGCTTCACGTTCTGCGAAGGCGCGGGCTATGCGCTCCGAGATCAGTGTCTCGAGTTCAGCGGGTGTAGTGGGCAGCCCGTCTGCACCGCTGTTGCTTCTGGTAGCTGGTGCCATTTTCTTCAATAATAATTATCAAAGGTTAATTTGGCAAACATTTATACAATATATAAATAACAAACCAGAATCTGAACACAAATAACCAATCGCCATGTCATCACACCACATACCAACACATCATACAGAATAAATAGTAATCAACACAATATCACCACGCAATCACACGAATCACAATATATGGAGTAAGCAATATTAATCGTAGACAACAACATATTTCACCATCATAATAATAAGATTTTTCATTAATTTCAATAGTACTAGTACAATGCTTGTTCATAATAACCAAAATGGGGAATACATCCCTCATACAATACATTGTTTTTGAAATAAATAAAACATCATATCATGTGCCGTCGTACCCGTACGGCTAGGCAAAATGCAAACGAGTGTCATAACCCGTGCTATACTACCATACTGCTGCTACTATGTACATGAGCTGGTGATTCTTCCGTGCGTCCCTGATGTATCCCTACTGTGGCGGCGGCGGTGGATACTGGTACTGCGGCGCGTGCGTACTGATCGTCATACTGATCTTCATGATACGCTCGTACAAGAAATGTCGATGCGCAAAGTGCGCATCCCCTGTGATACCGCACTGAGCGTCCAGGCTCAGCAACTCCTCCGCGTAATGCGCCAAAGCATCCCGCGCATCTATCATCCTCGTCCACATCAGACGTGTCTGATGCTCCACCTGTGTTACGGTGCGCTGCACCGTATCAGCGAGAGTCTGAAAATCCCGCTCTAGAGTGATGGCAGTGGACCATGCTGGTCCAGACAAGGGTGTCGTCCTGGGTGGCTGGGATGGTCCGGGTATATCTGGGTGTGTGGATGGGAATGGCCCGAAGGGGGTGGGTATCGGTATGTGTGGCAGTAATGGGGTGAAACCTGGTGGCCTGATGGAAAAGTGGGGTGGCATCATATAAGGGTCCCCTGCACCCAGAGGGTATGGTGCAGGTGTCATGCTGGGAATGGTGGGGATGGGTAAAGTCATGGCTACTGGGGGTGGTGGCATAGGCTCGGCTAAAGGGGTCACGAGAGGCTCAGAGATAGTGGCCCACTCTGGGGTGGACACCACTACAGGGGGTGTGGGAGGGCTCGCAGTGGCGAATGCCTCCATGCCTGCCCTATGTAGCTCAGAGCTACGGGCGGGACTACCCTCAAGGATAAATGCTGCTGGGGCTGGCTCCTCCTGGGGTATGGGCTCGAGTGGTGCCGGTGGGGCTACGGGGTCGGCTGGGGCGTCCTCTAGCATTGGAGCCACTGGCTCCTCCTGATCAGCCGGAATCTCGGGCACCAACATGTGCTCCACCGAACCTACAGACTCGTCATCGGAATCATCGGATATCCACCCGTTCTGTCCACGGGCGACTGGCAGGAGTCTCATGCCTGCAGGTACGTGGATGTGGGGTAAGGGTGCTGGCTCGTGCTCCACGTGAGCCTGTCGGTCGAATGGAGACTCTGCCGCATCCGACTGGGCTGGAACTGGTCGCGACGGACCGGCACAGCCGTCAGGGAAGTCCCTGATGGCTCGAATGGGGTGTACGGCCAAAGGTGCGGCCGGTACAATGGGCAGTGGCGCGTCAATCACGGCCGGTGCCCAGTGGGGGTCCTCGCTGGGGTCTGACTCATCTGAGCTATCGTCGCCTGCTCCGTCGTCGGCGACGCCCATCTCTACGTCCTCATCTCCCGAGGAGAGCACTACCAACTCTGCTGGCTCCGGTGGTGGTGCTGGGATGATCTGCAAGCTACTGTCGTAGCTTGGCGCGATACTTCCTGCGTTCGACATTCCTGGCAAAAGGACCGTACTAATATATATGAATTATTTAAATTAGACAGTTATGGCGTACTTCATAGTAACCTTCCTAACTTCTAATTTTCATGTTAAAGCATAACAATACCCATGGCTGGCTTGGTCGGAATCTCCTCATGCCCAATGCTTTCTTGAAAAATTACTTTAGTGTCTTTCTATATTTTTCTTTTGAAAACTTTATCTTTAGAACCAAATCCGGTTATAGTCTAGTTTTTAAAGAAAATACTCTAGTTTGCTATAACCTTGGCTCTGATACCACGTTCTGTCACACCACGACAACGGCGGAAACACGTGGCGCGACGGTTCAAAAGCATAAAGTCAAGGTTATTGCTAAACATAAGTAATTTAAGAAAATGGGTCGTTTATTAAGGCGTCATTACTTGTTTCCAAACATTACACAAAAGTAAATTGTTTTTAAAGTAACATCAAGGTTTCTCAAATATATCCCAAGCTTTGGGAAATAAAGGTGAAACCCTGCAAAATGTATAACGCCGCATTGGGAGATTCTCCGACCCAGCTTGCCTGATCCTTCTTCATCTAGTTACCTGAAAGATATGTTTAAAAGTTTTGTCAATATAAATATATTGGTGAGTTCACAGGTTTTCAGTTTCTAAAACTTGTATACTTGGGAATACCATGTTATGACAATATATAGGAGTTGCAAATTCCCATAAATCTACTTGAGACTATAATCAAACCAAGACGTATATAAATAAAATGCCCCGCTCCAAGTCGTTACTCGGTTTCCCACGACTTAAGTTCAGAATATTTGCACCCCAGGCATAACCTAATGCACAATCGACGCTATCGATTAGGGGTGGGCCTTGTCAGGCACCAATAGTACTATCCGAATATTCCTCCGGTTTCAATCTCCGAATAAATGATTATAGAGGCGAGGACTCAACCCCGAGTGGCGGTCACACCTCAAGTAATAAACCCGTCAAACATTTCCCTAACATATCTTTCCCCCGAAAACATAAAGAAAGTTTAAAATGGGGCCGTGAAACTCACCTGAAACTGCGTCTGGCTCAAAAGGGTGGATAGCAAGTGGGTGGTCTCGCACCTACAAACGTCCTAGACGTATAAGTCACTATTCCTATAGTGCATGTGCCTTGGCAAGTTGTACACCCAACTCCCGACCACAAGTTGTTCCAAACCCCGTTTAATTAAGCGCGTATCCTAGGTTTTGTTGGCGTTACATTACCCTTTGTGTTACAAGTTATATATTACTCTTGTTAATATTTCCTTAACTTGTATTTTATTATCATCGGCTCGACGTCACTTAACATATAATTATTTTCCCATTTAAATAATTATACTTAAGATCGCATCGTTCGATATAATATATATTTCAACACTCGACCCGACTCACTTTGCCGCACATTTGTTTTCCCATTTAAACAAATATACTAAGATCTTGTCGTTCGATTGTATATTCTTAACATCCCATTTCAACTTACCATACCGTATATTCATTTTCCCATTCAAATAAATATACTAGGATTTCGTTGGTACGGCATACACATATATATATATCTTTGTCTTCTCGTCGCGGCTTTCTTCCCACATATCTACTTCCCATTAAGTAGATATACTAGAACTTCGCCGAGACGAGCGTACATATATATAAATGTGTAATTTTTCTTGTTAAGTATATACGTTTGTTTTAACGTTTTATTTGTTTGTGTCATGTGTTTCTCCCACGAATAATTCCTCCAACACTTAGGAAAGTGTTTATTAGTTTTCACCCAATGTATATATATATTTTACTTCTTAAAATATATATATTTTTCTTATCTTGCCGCAATGGCGTTTTTCTCATGATTTGTCCGTGTATGGTTCGTTAACGCGTTTTAGTTCGATATCTTAACTCGATTAGTTAATTTTTTCCAAGTTTTTCCCAACATGTATTTTATAGAAATATTATCCATATTTCTTCCTATTTTCACATGTTACTTGGATGGTTTAAAATACTTATGTATTTTTAACCCAACTTGTTAACTTAGCTACAAAAATGTTTCCAACACTTTTATATTCCCATTTATATAAAAGTATTCATTTTTGTATAAGTCTTCCAAGTTTGTTTAATATTTTTATAAAATCTCTATTTTATAAAAATCCTTATGTTAAAACCCTTTATATTTTTATAACTTTCAAAAATACACTTTTACACAAAATACCCAAGTATTTCTACTAGTATTTACAAAAATCATCCTTTGACTTTATTACTTACATTTTTGACACCAACTTTCCATACTTGTATTTTTGGACTAATAGTTTCTAAAATATTCATTTTAGTCCTCTAACTTTCAAAGTTACAACTTTAGTCCCTTAACTTCCAAAAGTTGCATTTTTCTACTCTAACTTTCAAAGTTAACATTTTTCACTCAAACTAGCAAACTTTGAAGATTCAACTTTTTATTGGTAAGTTATTTTTGTATCAAAACACTTATGTTAGTCTTGTATTCCATATGGAAGACTAATTATATGTGTGTTTTATGTATTTGTCCATTTTATCAAAATATCATTCATCTAAGTAAGCTAACTTAGATTTTCCATTTTCTTCATTTATGAACTTCTAACATGTTTTACCACACATTATAACTTAGATGATCATAATAAGATGATTAACACTACTTTTTAATACATTCAAGTTTATTCCACAAATCTTAACCAAATCACCATCCTACTTAGTGTATGTGTAAACTTATATATTTTCAAGATTATTACTTCATCATCATCAAATCCATGATTTATTTACATATCTTTAATCATCTATTTTACACAAGTAAAACCTATTAAAGATTATGTTCAAACCACCTTTTAAACCCTTCATGTACAACTTGCTTCTAAGAACACATACATGAATAATAATAATCAAAAACAAGGTTAAGAAGCTTACTACTAGCACAAGGCTAGGGAAGACAAAAACCTTGGATTTGAGAGGGGTTTAGTGTGTTCTTCCAAGTGGTTTAGCTCCAAGCTCTTGAAACACACAATGGGGGTTTGGATGATGGATTGTTTTGAGTGATTTGGAGATGTAAAAACTTGAAAGAAGAATGTATGTGGGAGGGGTAAAACCTACGGCCTCAAGAAGAAAGAAGAAGGAAAGTTTTGCTTTGTTTCTCCAAGTCTCTAACACATGTTTATATAGCCTTATCTCATGTAATCTTTCATGGATTTTGTGATTATTACTAGAGATTCAAGAGATTTTGAGAAGTACAATATGATCTTGGATGGATGTGTGTAATATATGTGTGTGGCCGTGTATATATGTATGTATGAGTAGGAGTTTTCTTGCAAATCTTACTAAATAGTTGTAATCTTTCATGTAATCCATGCTAGATATATCCATGCATGTGTGTACTTAATGTAATGATAGGATAAGTCTTGTCTTGGATTATTATGGCCTATGGCCGAAAATTGTGTAAGGGAAGGACAAAAGTTTGCATGCTTTGTACTTCCATGTTTCTTACAACTTTATCTTTATCCTTCATGCTTTACATCCTAGGCTTTAGGTTATAATTAAGACCACTTGCAAGCAAATTATGGAAGGGTTACAAGGCCTTTAGGCCGGCCCTTGTGTGGGTCTAGGTGGGGTCCACCACTCCAAATATTTACCCAATATTTGTTAAGTTTAATCCCCCGCCGTTCGGGTGTCGTTCGGGTATTTTTCGGGTTTTAATCACGCGTTCTTCAGACATTAAAAATACCTTTAATAACCCTTAAACATAGTCTAATTTAAACGTTGATTGATTATTTAGACTTTTACCGGGTGAAATTATGAGTTATGCGCGTATCGGGTGCGGTACGCGCACTTTATTTGTTACCGGGAGATTTGTATGAGACGTTTCCACTTATGGTTTTGGGGTTCCAAAACTCATTATATTTTATGAAACTACCCTTTATTTTATATCCTGGGTGTCCGGGATCCTTTACGTTTATTTAATTATTACCGGGTAATTGCCAATGTCCAAACCGGATAGTTTATTCGCACATGATCCAATCATGTTTTACCATTAAACGTATGCATTCCTATGCACTATTTGGAAGTTGCTATCTCCTAAGGCCTTGATAATTAAATCACACATAATTGCATTTAATTACGTTAATCATATATTAATTAATTTGTACGGAATTACCTTATTTTTGCCGGTTGTTACATTCTCCCCCCGTTAAGAGAATTCCGTCCCGGAATTCACTTCGAGTTCCCCGGTACAGGTGTCTTCTCGAATAGGGCGGGGTATTTTTGCTTCATCCGGTCCAGCCTTTCCCACGTGAACTCCGGTCCACGCTTGGCATTCCAGCGCACTTTGACCAATCTGATCTTGCTGCGCCTTAGTTTTTGGACCTTCCAATCAGTTACCTCGATTGGTTCTTCAACAAAATGTAACTTGTCGTCAATCTGGATTTCTTCAGCAGGAATAATGAGGGTTTCGTCGGATAAACACTTCTTCAAGTTTGACACGTGGAATGTGTCGTGTACTCCACTGAGCTCTTGAGGCAACTTGAGTTTGTATGCCACCGGGCCTACCCTGGACAAGATTTCAAATGGTCCTACGTATCGCGGGTTCAGTTTTCCGCGCTTCCCAAAGCGCGCGACACCTTTCCAAGGTGACACTTTTAGTAGGACCCTGTCTCCGACTTGAAACTCTAAAGGCTTTCGCCTCATATCAGCATAGCTTTTCTGGCGGTCACGGGCCGCTTTGAGGCGTTCCTTTATCAAAAAGATCTTGTCCGTTGTCTCTTGAACAATTTCGGGCCCGGTGAGCTGTTTTTCTCCAACTTCAGCCCAACATAACGGAGATCGACACTTGCGTCCATACAGAGCTTCAAACGGTGCAGCTTGAATGCTCGTATGATAACTGTTGTTATAAGAAAACTCTGCCAATGGCAAGTGTGTATCCCAATTTCCGCCAAAATCAATCGCACATGCCCGCAACATATCTTCTAGAGTCTGGATGGTGCGTTCACTTTGACCATCGGTTTGGGGATGATATGCGGTACTCATGTCAAGGCGAGTACCCAGGGCATCATTCAAACTTTCCCAAAATCTTGAGGTGAAACGACCATCTCGATCGGAGATGATAGATATAGGCACACCATGCTTAGACACTATCTCCTTGATATACAAACGGGTCAATTTTTCCATTCCATCCGTTTCACGGATTGGAAGGAAGTGTGCGGATTTCGTCAACCGATCAACAATTACCCAAATCTTATTATGGCCGCTCGTCGTTCTGGGCAGCTCAGAAATGAAATCCATGGTAATTCGTTCCCATTTCCATTCAGGTATTTCCGGTTGCTGGAGCAAGCCGGATGGTCTTTGATGCTCTGCTTTGACCTTTGCACAAGTCAAACATCGCGCAACATAAGCCGCTATATCTCTCTTGAAGTTTGGCCACCAATAAAATCCTTTCAAATCGTGGAACATTTTGTCTGCACCAGGGTGAACCGAGTATCTTGAACTGTGAGCTTCGGCCAATACTAGTTCACGCAATCCCCCGTATACTGGAACCCAAATTCTATTCATGAAATACAGGGTCTGGTCCACCTTTGGTTCCAGTGAGTCAACCATCTTTCGTAATCTCTCACCCTTGACATTTTCGGGTTTAAGGGCGTTAACTTGAGCTTCACGAATTCGTTCAGTCAGATTCGTGTGGATAGTCAAACCCAAAGCTCGAACACGCAACGGCTTAACCCGTTCCTTGCGACTTAAGGCGTCAGCCACGACGTTCGCCTTACCGGGATGGTACTTTATCTCACAATCGTAATCGTTTAATAATTCAACCCATCGCCGTTGTCGCATATTCAAATCCTTCTGATCAAAGATGTGTTGCAAACTCTTATGATCAGTGAAAATCGTGCACTTGGTTCCATATAAGTAGTGCCTCCATATCTTGAGAGCGAATACTACTGCACCTAATTCCAAATCATGTGTAGTGTAGTTCTTCTCATGGATTTTTAGTTGCCTGGAAGCATATGCTATCACTTTTTCCCGTTGCATTAATACGCATCCTAAGCCTTGATGCGAGGCGTCGCAGTAAACCACAAAGTCTTCCGTACCATCGGGGAGCGATAGTATCGGAGCGCCACATAACTTGTCTTTTAGTAATTGGAACGCTGCCTCTTGCTTTTCCGTCCACTCGAACTTCTTATCCTTTTGGGTTAACATGGTTAAAGCTTGTGCTATCTTAGAAAAGTCCTCGATGAACCTTCTGTAATAACCCGCAAGGCCAAGAAATTGTCGTACTTCGGTAGGAGTTCGAGGGGCTTCCCAATTTTTAATTGCCTCGATCTTAGCTGGATCGACATGTATGCCCTTCTCATTCACCACGTGACCTAGGAAGTGGACCTCTCGAATCCAAAAATCGCACTTTGAAAACTTAGCATATAGCTTCTCTTTGCGTAATACTTCAAGGATTAATCGAAGGTGATTCTCGTGGTCTTCCTTAGTGCGTGAATAGATCAAAATATCGTCAATGAAGACAATGACGAATTTATCCAGGTATGGCTTACACACGCGGTTCATTAGGTCCATGAACACCGCTGGTGCGTTGGTTAAGCCGAACGGCATTACCAAAAATTCATAGTGTCCATACCGGGTTCTAAAGGCCGTTTTTGGTACATCTTCTTCTTGTATACGCAACTGGTGATAGCCTGACCTCAAATCGATCTTGGAGTAATAGCTGGAACCTTGGAGCTGATCAAATAAATCGTCGATCCTGGGGAGAGGATAGCGATTCTTGATGGTTAGCTTGTTCAGCTCCCGATAGTCGATGCACATGCGAAATGTGCCATCCTTCTTCTTCACAAATAAGACGGGAGCTCCCCAAGGTGAGAAACTCGGTCTTATAAAACCCTTGTCTAACAATTCTTGCAGCTGGCTGGATAGTTCTTGCATCTCCGATGGAGCTAAGCGGTATGGCGATCGCGCCACGGGAGCAGCTCCAGGAACGAGGTCGATGCGGAACTCGACTTGTCGAGGTGGTGGCAACCCCGGCAAATCTTCTGGGAATACATCCGGAAAATCTCTAGCTACTGGAATGTCTTCCAACTTTCGCTCGTCGGCCTTCTTGTCCACTACGTGTGCCAAGAATGCGACAAGTCCTTTTCTTAGACACTTACGAGCCTTCATGCTTGAAATAATCCTTAGCGGCGTCCCGTGTCTTTCCCCTTGAATTGAGAGAGTTTCACCGCTTGCGAGAGGGACTTGAATGACTTTATCGTTGCAAACCACGACGGCATGGTGCGCGGACAACCAGTCCATGCCAACAACTATGTCAAAACTTCCCAATACGACTGGTAAAAGATCGATCCCAAACTCGTGCCCACGGAGTTCTAATTTACAATCCCTCGCTACTTCTCTCGTTTCAATAGTTTTACCATTAGCCAGTTCTATGGAGTAGGGCGTATCTAATTTACTAGTTTTTAATCCAAGTAGTCTTTTAAACTCAATGGATACGAAGCTAAAGTCTGCACCGGTATCAAATAATACAGAGGCATAATGACCATTAAGAGGAAACGTACTAGTGACCACATTGGGGTCCTGTCGTGCATCACCGGCTCCAATCACAAACGCCCGCCCGCGGGCTTGGTTGTTGACCTTGGGGCAGTCCTTCTTCCAATGGTCAAGTGACCCACAAGCGAAGCAGGGTCTAGCTCCTCCATTTTTCGGTGCTCCTGACCGGCACTCTTCCGTCTTGTGTCCCGATCGGTGACACTTCCCACATGTCATCGCATTATTTCTCCCCCCGGTTGCCCTGTTTTCCACCGTTCCCACGCCCTGTGGCGACATACCCTTTCCCCTTCTTGTTGGAGCTACCCGATGCTCCATCCTTCTTTCCTTCCTCCCGTTTACGTTTCCCAAACCTTGGTTTGTTTCCCTGTTCATTCGTTACCACAGCTGAACTTGTTCCCTGGTTCTTACCTTCCACACTGCTTGCTTCAGAAATTTTCAGTCCCGAAACCTGTCGGATCAAGGTACCCATTCGGATAGCATCTTCGGTGAGGCTTAGTGCAAGATCAATTGCCTCGCGCATGGTCGTGGGCTTGGAAGAGGTGACCATACTGCGTATCTGCGGTGCTAACCCGAACAAGTAGCGCTCTATCTTGTTAGTCTCTGGTGTAACCAAACGCGGTACTAATCGAGCGAGATCATGAAATCGAGACGTGTACCCAGTAACATCTGCTCCTATCATAGTATGGTTCCAGAATTCGGTTTCCAGCTTCTGTACCTCACTGGCCGGGCGGTATTCGGCAACCATAAGTTCTTTTAGTGCCGCCCATGATAGAGAGTATGCAACATCATCTCCTAACGATTGTACTTGGTCATTCCACCAAGTTAGTGCCTGATCCAGAAACAGGTTGGTGGCGTACATGACGGACTCTCGAGGGGTGCACCCACTGATGCGGATAACTGCCTCGGTCTTTTCGAACCACTTGACCAGGCCTATGGATCCCTCACTGCCGTTGAAGTTAATCGGCTTACAGTCCAGGAAAGCTTTGAAAGTGCAGCCGCGTACTCCTGAGGCTGTTCCTGTAATAGTAATGTAGTATGTTATTATGGGACAGGAGTTTCGAAATACTCTCCCATCACTTTTTCATTTATTCTTAAACCTCTTACCATTAGGGGAGGTTTCTCGTCGTTCGCTCCCTGTCCTGTCATGCGAGTGTTCGGAGCGGGTGGCTTCACGTTCTGCGAAGGCGCGGGCTATGCGCTCCGAGATCAGTGTCTCGAGTTCAGCGGGTGTAGTGGGCAGCCCGTCTGCACCGCTGTTGCTTCTGGTAGCTGGTGCCATTTTCTTCAATAATAATTATCAAAGGTTAATTTGGCAAACATTTATACAATATATAAATAACAAACCAGAATCTGAACACAAATAACCAATCGCCATGTCATCACACCACATACCAACACATCATACAGAATAAATAGTAATCAACACAATATCACCACGCAATCACACGAATCACAATATATGGAGTAAGCAATATTAATCGTAGACAACAACATATTTCACCATCATAATAATAAGATTTTTCATTAATTTCAATAGTACTAGTACAATGCTTGTTCATAATAACCAAAATGGGGAATACATCCCTCATACAATACATTGTTTTTGAAATAAATAAAACATCATATCATGTGCCGTCGTACCCGTACGGCTAGGCAAAATGCAAACGAGTGTCATAACCCGTGCTATACTACCATACTGCTGCTACTATGTACATGAGCTGGTGATTCTTCCGTGCGTCCCTGATGTATCCCTACTGTGGCGGCGGCGGTGGATACTGGTACTGCGGCGCGTGCGTACTGATCGTCATACTGATCTTCATGATACGCTCGTACAAGAAATGTCGATGCGCAAAGTGCGCATCCCCTGTGATACCGCACTGAGCGTCCAGGCTCAGCAACTCCTCCGCGTAATGCGCCAAAGCATCCCGCGCATCTATCATCCTCGTCCACATCAGACGTGTCTGATGCTCCACCTGTGTTACGGTGCGCTGCACCGTATCAGCGAGAGTCTGAAAATCCCGCTCTAGAGTGATGGCAGTGGACCATGCTGGTCCAGACAAGGGTGTCGTCCTGGGTGGCTGGGATGGTCCGGGTATATCTGGGTGTGTGGATGGGAATGGCCCGAAGGGGGTGGGTATCGGTATGTGTGGCAGTAATGGGGTGAAACCTGGTGGCCTGATGGAAAAGTGGGGTGGCATCATATAAGGGTCCCCTGCACCCAGAGGGTATGGTGCAGGTGTCATGCTGGGAATGGTGGGGATGGGTAAAGTCATGGCTACTGGGGGTGGTGGCATAGGCTCGGCTAAAGGGGTCACGAGAGGCTCAGAGATAGTGGCCCACTCTGGGGTGGACACCACTACAGGGGGTGTGGGAGGGCTCGCAGTGGCGAATGCCTCCATGCCTGCCCTATGTAGCTCAGAGCTACGGGCGGGACTACCCTCAAGGATAAATGCTGCTGGGGCTGGCTCCTCCTGGGGTATGGGCTCGAGTGGTGCCGGTGGGGCTACGGGGTCGGCTGGGGCGTCCTCTAGCATTGGAGCCACTGGCTCCTCCTGATCAGCCGGAATCTCGGGCACCAACATGTGCTCCACCGAACCTACAGACTCGTCATCGGAATCATCGGATATCCACCCGTTCTGTCCACGGGCGACTGGCAGGAGTCTCATGCCTGCAGGTACGTGGATGTGGGGTAAGGGTGCTGGCTCGTGCTCCACGTGAGCCTGTCGGTCGAATGGAGACTCTGCCGCATCCGACTGGGCTGGAACTGGTCGCGACGGACCGGCACAGCCGTCAGGGAAGTCCCTGATGGCTCGAATGGGGTGTACGGCCAAAGGTGCGGCCGGTACAATGGGCAGTGGCGCGTCAATCACGGCCGGTGCCCAGTGGGGGTCCTCGCTGGGGTCTGACTCATCTGAGCTATCGTCGCCTGCTCCGTCGTCGGCGACGCCCATCTCTACGTCCTCATCTCCCGAGGAGAGCACTACCAACTCTGCTGGCTCCGGTGGTGGTGCTGGGATGATCTGCAAGCTACTGTCGTAGCTTGGCGCGATACTTCCTGCGTTCGACATTCCTGGCAAAAGGACCGTACTAATATATATGAATTATTTAAATTAGACAGTTATGGCGTACTTCATAGTAACCTTCCTAACTTCTAATTTTCATGTTAAAGCATAACAATACCCATGGCTGGCTTGGTCGGAATCTCCTCATGCCCAATGCTTTCTTGAAAAATTACTTTAGTGTCTTTCTATATTTTTCTTTTGAAAACTTTATCTTTAGAACCAAATCCGGTTATAGTCTAGTTTTTAAAGAAAATACTCTAGTTTGCTATAACCTTGGCTCTGATACCACGTTCTGTCACACCACGACAACGGCGGAAACACGTGGCGCGACGGTTCAAAAGCATAAAGTCAAGGTTATTGCTAAACATAAGTAATTTAAGAAAATGGGTCGTTTATTAAGGCGTCATTACTTGTTTCCAAACATTACACAAAAGTAAATTGTTTTTAAAGTAACATCAAGGTTTCTCAAATATATCCCAAGCTTTGGGAAATAAAGGTGAAACCCTGCAAAATGTATAACGCCGCATTGGGAGATTCTCCGACCCAGCTTGCCTGATCCTTCTTCATCTAGTTACCTGAAAGATATGTTTAAAAGTTTTGTCAATATAAATATATTGGTGAGTTCACAGGTTTTCAGTTTCTAAAACTTGTATACTTGGGAATACCATGTTATGACAATATATAGGAGTTGCAAATTCCCATAAATCTACTTGAGACTATAATCAAACCAAGACGTATATAAATAAAATGCCCCGCTCCAAGTCGTTACTCGGTTTCCCACGACTTAAGTTCAGAATATTTGCACCCCAGGCATAACCTAATGCACAATCGACGCTATCGATTAGGGGTGGGCCTTGTCAGGCACCAATAGTACTATCCGAATATTCCTCCGGTTTCAATCTCCGAATAAATGATTATAGAGGCGAGGACTCAACCCCGAGTGGCGGTCACACCTCAAGTAATAAACCCGTCAAACATTTCCCTAACATATCTTTCCCCCGAAAACATAAAGAAAGTTTAAAATGGGGCCGTGAAACTCACCTGAAACTGCGTCTGGCTCAAAAGGGTGGATAGCAAGTGGGTGGTCTCGCACCTACAAACGTCCTAGACGTATAAGTCACTATTCCTATAGTGCATGTGCCTTGGCAAGTTGTACACCCAACTCCCGACCACAAGTTGTTCCAAACCCCGTTTAATTAAGCGCGTATCCTAGGTTTTGTTGGCGTTACATTACCCTTTGTGTTACAAGTTATATATTACTCTTGTTAATATTTCCTTAACTTGTATTTTATTATCATCGGCTCGACGTCACTTAACATATAATTATTTTCCCATTTAAATAATTATACTTAAGATCGCATCGTTCGATATAATATATATTTCAACACTCGACCCGACTCACTTTGCCGCACATTTGTTTTCCCATTTAAACAAATATACTAAGATCTTGTCGTTCGATTGTATATTCTTAACATCCCATTTCAACTTACCATACCGTATATTCATTTTCCCATTCAAATAAATATACTAGGATTTCGTTGGTACGGCATACACATATATATATATCTTTGTCTTCTCGTCGCGGCTTTCTTCCCACATATCTACTTCCCATTAAGTAGATATACTAGAACTTCGCCGAGACGAGCGTACATATATATAAATGTGTAATTTTTCTTGTTAAGTATATACGTTTGTTTTAACGTTTTATTTGTTTGTGTCATGTGTTTCTCCCACGAATAATTCCTCCAACACTTAGGAAAGTGTTTATTAGTTTTCACCCAATGTATATATATATTTTACTTCTTAAAATATATATATTTTTCTTATCTTGCCGCAATGGCGTTTTTCTCATGATTTGTCCGTGTATGGTTCGTTAACGCGTTTTAGTTCGATATCTTAACTCGATTAGTTAATTTTTTCCAAGTTTTTCCCAACATGTATTTTATAGAAATATTATCCATATTTCTTCCTATTTTCACATGTTACTTGGATGGTTTAAAATACTTATGTATTTTTAACCCAACTTGTTAACTTAGCTACAAAAATGTTTCCAACACTTTTATATTCCCATTTATATAAAAGTATTCATTTTTGTATAAGTCTTCCAAGTTTGTTTAATATTTTTATAAAATCTCTATTTTATAAAAATCCTTATGTTAAAACCCTTTATATTTTTATAACTTTCAAAAATACACTTTTACACAAAATACCCAAGTATTTCTACTAGTATTTACAAAAATCATCCTTTGACTTTATTACTTACATTTTTGACACCAACTTTCCATACTTGTATTTTTGGACTAATAGTTTCTAAAATATTCATTTTAGTCCTCTAACTTTCAAAGTTACAACTTTAGTCCCTTAACTTCCAAAAGTTGCATTTTTCTACTCTAACTTTCAAAGTTAACATTTTTCACTCAAACTAGCAAACTTTGAAGATTCAACTTTTTATTGGTAAGTTATTTTTGTATCAAAACACTTATGTTAGTCTTGTATTCCATATGGAAGACTAATTATATGTGTGTTTTATGTATTTGTCCATTTTATCAAAATATCATTCATCTAAGTAAGCTAACTTAGATTTTCCATTTTCTTCATTTATGAACTTCTAACATGTTTTACCACACATTATAACTTAGATGATCATAATAAGATGATTAACACTACTTTTTAATACATTCAAGTTTATTCCACAAATCTTAACCAAATCACCATCCTACTTAGTGTATGTGTAAACTTATATATTTTCAAGATTATTACTTCATCATCATCAAATCCATGATTTATTTACATATCTTTAATCATCTATTTTACACAAGTAAAACCTATTAAAGATTATGTTCAAACCACCTTTTAAACCCTTCATGTACAACTTGCTTCTAAGAACACATACATGAATAATAATAATCAAAAACAAGGTTAAGAAGCTTACTACTAGCACAAGGCTAGGGAAGACAAAAACCTTGGATTTGAGAGGGGTTTAGTGTGTTCTTCCAAGTGGTTTAGCTCCAAGCTCTTGAAACACACAATAGGGGTTTGGATGATGGATTGTTTTGAGTGATTTGGAGATGTAAAAACTTGAAAGAAGAATGTATGTGGGAGGGGTAAAACCTACGGCCTCAAGAAGAAAGAAGAAGGAAAGTTTTGCTTTGTTTCTCCAAGTCTCTAACACATGTTTATATAGCCTTATCTCATGTAATCTTTCATGGATTTTGTGATTATTACTAGAGATTCAAGAGATTTTGAGAAGTACAATATGATCTTGGATGGATGTGTGTAATATATGTGTGTGGCCGTGTATATATGTATGTATGAGTAGGAGTTTTCTTGCAAATCTTACTAAATAGTTGTAATCTTTCATGTAATCCATGCTAGATATATCCATGCATGTGTGTACTTAATGTAATGATAGGATAAGTCTTGTCTTGGATTATTATGGCCTATGGCCGAAAATTGTGTAAGGGAAGGACAAAAGTTTGCATGCTTTGTACTTCCATGTTTCTTACAACTTTATCTTTATCCTTCATGCTTTACATCCTAGGCTTTAGGTTATAATTAAGACCACTTGCAAGCAAATTATGGAAGGGTTACAAGGCCTTTAGGCCGGCCCTTGTGTGGGTCTAGGTGGGGTCCACCACTCCAAATATTTACCCAATATTTGTTAAGTTTAATCCCCCGCCGTTCGGGTGTCGTTCGGGTATTTTTCGGGTTTTAATCACGCGTTCTTCGGACATTAAAAATACCTTTAATAACCCTTAAACATAGTCTAATTTAAACGTTGATTGATTATTTAGACTTTTACCGGGTGAAATTATGAGTTATGCGCGTATCGGGTGCGGTACGCGCACTTTATTTGTTACCGGGAGATTTGTATGAGACGTTTCCACTTATGGTTTTGGGGTTCCAAAACTCATTATATTTTATGAAACTACCCTTTATTTTATATCCTGGGTGTCCGGGATCCTTTACGTTTATTTAATTATTACCGGGTAATTGCTAACGTCCAAACCGGATAGTTTATTCGCACATGATCCAATCATGTTTTACCATTAAACGTATGCATTCCTATGCACTATTTGGAAGTTGCTATCTCCTAAGGCCTTGATAATTAAATCACACATAATTGCATTTAATTACGTTAATCATATATTAATTAATTTGTACGGAATTACCTTATTTTTGCCGGTTGTTACAATAGTCAAATCAAACTCCTCATGCCAATCTCTGGCACTTTATGTCAGTTGTGTGGGCAAAGACAACTAACCACTTCGCCATTGAAAATAATATTTGTCGTTTGTACTGGTTACAGCATTTACATATATGTATTTAGATCTCATAGACGCCACATATATTTCATCATTCGTTAATATAACCATTTACATATTTGGCCAGGTGGCCATTTGCATCTTCGCGCTCTCCGGTACAACCTATAAAGATACATAAATTGGACCCCGATAGGTTCGTCTACATGAAGCAGGAAAGTCTATTGCTACATATATGTCACCTTTTGAGTTCAACCATTCTAGTAACTCGTTAATCATGTGCATTAGTTGTTCGTTAATAACGATTTTCTTTTCGGCGTATGCAAACCTTCAAAAAAGATCAATGCTTTTACATGCATGGGCTTCACATATTTGTATGTATGTTATGCAATTGGGATTGTAAAACTCTCGCTAAGTATTATCATTCCTTGATGACACTTCGAAAGGTGTTTATAAGCTTGAGCATTACACGCTATTTGTGGACCCATGTGGTTCAGTTATGGGATTATGTTAGCGCTTTGAGGTTGTGTGTTAGAGTGCTACTTTTTACATATGACATACTCATTGTCATAAAGAAGTGCATGATACCAGAACGACATCCATGTACGGGCGTCGAGTGGCGAAGGAGGGATCAATCAGCCATTAGGGCGTCGGAGGTGCAAAGGTTTCCTAGGGTTAGAAGTGTGTAGCATTGTGTAATGTGTAAATACAGTAGTCAAGAGGATGCCACATACTACGTGTGCTATTTATTTATTTACTTTTCAAGATTTTGGATTCGGATATCCAAAAAATTTTGAAATTCACATACGAATCCGAATCTGGAATTTCAGATATTTCGGACACGTGGTATCAGATATTTTGGATTCAGATTCTGATTTTTTTACCACCCCTAGTATCCTCACGCCTTTTCTTTTTCTATCAATGCATAAGCACATCATCTCTCGTTCTTCATCTCCCCATTCATTGCAAGGAAAGCTCTCAAACCAAACCAAAACCAAAACCATGTCATGGACTCCCAAACTCGTATCAAACTTCTCGTTCTCCAATGTCGAAGTAAACTCCTCCTGCCAATCTTTGGCGCATTATGTTGAAGTAAACTTCTCGTTTATATAACCCTTTGCATATTTGCCCTGATGGCCATATGCATCTTCGCGCTCCCCGGAACAAGCTATCAAGATACATAAATTGGATCGGGTAAGGTTCGTCTACATGAAGCAGGTAAGTCTATTGTTGCATATATGGCACCATTTGAGTTCAACAGTTTCGGTGACTCGTGAATCATGTGCATTGGCTGTTTGTTAATAACGATTTTCTTTTTGGCCTACGCAAACCTTCAAAGAAGGATCAATGCTTTTACATGCATGGCCCTCACATACTTGTCTGTATGTTATGCAATCGGGACTGTAAAACTCTCGCTCAGTATTATCATTTTTTATGACACTTCGAAAGGAGTGTATGAGCTTGAGCATTACACCCTATTTGTGGACTCATGTGGTTTAGATATGAGACTATCTTGGTGCTTTGAGCTTGTGTGTTGGAGTGCTACTTTTTACATATGACATATTCATTATTATAAAGAAGCGCATTATACCTGAACGACGTCCATCTACGGGCCTCGGGTGGCGGAGGAGGGATCAATCGCTCATTAGGGCGTCGGAGGTGCAAAGGTCTCCTAGGGTTAGAAGTGTGTAGCATTGTGTAATGTAAATAAATTAGTCAAGGGGATGCCACATACTAGGTGTGCTTTTTATTTTTATTTTTTTGTAAAGATTTTAGATTCGAATATCCGGAAATTTATAATACTCAAATTTATAATAACTTGACATTAAACCTTTCATGTTAGGTTAAATCACATTATAAAAGTCAATATTATGATTAAAATAATTAAAAAAAAACAAACAAACTAAAATTAATACCCTTATAAATAGTTTCATTGTAACGAATAACCAAACCCTAATTATAACATTAATCAAGTATAAGATCTAATTTCAACCGTAAGTCTTTAATTAATTTAACATCAGATAAACATATATAATTAAGTTTAAAATCACATAAACTGATAAATACATTTAATTTCATTTTAAAGCTTGAAGAGTTTTTTTTTTTTTTTTTTTTTTGAAAGACTTAGTTCAGTGGAAATCCTTGTACAACTTTAAGTCTCTAACCTAGCGGTCCAAAGTTCGAATCCCTACCCACACACTAGTGTCCTCCTTACCTAAGCTCAATATCTACTCTCTTAGTCTCGTTCTTGGTTCTTCAACACACACTCATCACTTTTTTCTTTATCATAACTAAGAAGAGATTCAACGAAGAATTATAGAAGCGAACTTCGATAATATATGGAATTGAAATGATGAGATCCACTCTTCAGTTGTTGATGACGATTGGGATTAATTAGGGGGACATGGCGCCTCCAGAATTGGTCACAGGTACCCCACTACCAGCACGGTAACATCGCCACCACCGGTGCTGGTAGTGGATCCGTGAACCAAATTCGGGTTCTAACAGGATCTTTCCCGTGAGCTTCTCTCTCCAAAATAAAAAAATATATACTTGTGGTAGAGAAGGTGCAGGATTGGTGGCAGTGAAGTGCATATTATTATTTTATCATTATTATGTGTGAAAACAATTAATTATTGGGTAAAGAATCAGTGAAGTGTTGCATCTAAAAAACGGTTTCAGTGAAGTGAAACAGTGAAGTGATGTGGCAATGCAGGAATGGTGTAAATAAGTGAAGTGAAAATTTTTTCAGTAGAGCGTCCCTCTCCCCTTAGGCTAGAGGTGCACAAAACCAAGTTTTTTGAATACCCGAGTTCGGGTACGTACCCGGGTTCGGGTATGATCGGGTAGGGTACCATACCCTATATACCCGGGTTCAGGTTTGGGTTTGGGTTTGGGTTTTCAATACCCGGTTTTCGGCTATCCCTGGTTTCGGGTATTAAATACCCTGTTTCGGGTACAAAAAACCCTATCTGTGCGATTTTTTTATTTTATTTTATTTTTAGTTTTTGTGTTTAATTCATTTCTTTTTTTTTTGTTCCTAAGCTATTTTTGCATACAAACTTTTTAAATATTAATAAATAACATAAAAATACATACTTTAATATTAGATTCCTAAAAAACCATTACAAGTTACATTAAATAGCACTGCTTACATCTTTTTTTTTTATGTAATATCTAAAAGTCTAGAACTAGTAGTTAGTAAAACACAAACATGCATACAATATACATAAATAATTATCATATATCTGCCTACAATTTCTCATTAATGATATAAAATAAGTTAATTAAGCTAATAATAGTGTTATTTAACATGATGACAACTACGTTTAAAATTTAGATTACTTATAAAATTAACTATTTTAAATAATTGTTAAACTTCACAAATGAACCGGGTATTCTAGATAACCGGGTATTCTAAATAACCGGGTACAAGTATTATAATAACTGATTTCGGGTTTAAACCGGGTTGAAAAAAAAACCTGGGTTTAGGTTCGGGTTTTAAGTGAGCTGGGTATACCCTAACCATACCCTACGGGTAAGGTCGGGTACGGATTCAAGTATGAAATAACCGGGTTCGGGTATTTTCTTCGGGTTTAAGTCTGGGTTCGAGTATTTTGGGCACCACTACCTTAGGCCGTCTTTTTCTCTTATTTAGGTTGAAGTTTTGGGTAATTGATTATTGGGTTATCTATAACTTATAATAAAAGAATTGAACTTTAATGATGTGGCATTCAATAAAGGTCTCAACCCCTCCTTGAATGTGCCACGTGGTATTATGTATGATTTTTTAATTTTTGAGTTTTTTTAATAAATCTATATATATTATAATTATTTTAGGAAAAGATACGAATTTAAAAACAAAATCAAATTTTCTCTCTAATGTTTCATCCCATAACTTTTAAACGTTAATATCTTTTATATACGAGATTTTTTAAAGAAAAAAATTACACCAAATTAACGAGCGTTTTATTATCTTTCCAACGAGTACCATAGTGCTATATAAAAAGGGAGAAAAAAAACAACTATTTTTGTGGGGTTTTGTTTTCAAATATATTTTACTCTACTAATAAATCACAAACGATAAACATAACTTTATAGGCAGATATTCCTTTTTTTTATTTGAATATGATAACTTATGGCAGAAATTTGTTTAAAATAAATAAACAATAATAATAATAATAATAATAATAATATGGGTTAAGCTATTCTACAAAGGCTACAAAAATGAGAAGGGTGAGAAGGATACAAAAAAACACAATAGATAATGAATATGACACAATGAGCCACAAAATATAACACAGTGCCAAAAAATATAACACAATGTGAAGAAAAAAGACACAATGAATTGAAAAAATGACACAATGATAAAAATAAGAAAAAGACACAATGGTACTTAAAAGATACAATGATATAACGCATATTCTAAAAACTACAAACTAAAACCCCAAAAAACGAAGATCTAAAAACTAACGTCGTAGGGTTCGATAAGACGATTCCAATGCCGCTTAAATGAGTTCAATCGGAGTCCGTTTGATACCCTTCCTACGACTTCCTATTTTTCTTTCACTGTGTATTTGATCTCAACCCATAATAATATTATTATTATTCATTAATCATGTATTGACAAATCATTAATTATGTTGTCATATTAGATATTTTATTATGTTATATTAGATATTTCAACCCCGGGACACTCCCGGGATAAAGCTAGTGAGTATATATAATAAAACATAGACCTTTTATTGGTTAAATAATCTAATCAGGTCTTAACTACTGAACTATAAAAACTTATTAGGTGAAACGGTTAAAAAAAATTAATTTAGTAAAAAGAAAAATATATTTGTTTTCATGCTAATAGGGTCATTTTTATTTATTTTTTAAACAAAACCAATTGGTTCGGTTGTAAATAAAATATTGGGGTGATCATTTGAAAATTTTCTTTTACATGTTCTATATTACGCCCCACTTTCAGTGTGCACATATAATGTATATATGTGTGGCCCTCGGGGGGCAAAAGTAAAGTTGCACTAGTTTTTAACGTTATTTTACTAATTTCGTGACAATAACGTTAAAAACGACGGACGGTTAATCATGCATCATGTGGTGGCGTTGATAGCCAAAAGACAAAGGGGTACATGCACCGATCGGGTTTGTCCCGATTGCTAAGTGTTCTGTGCCTTATGTCCAAGGCTTAATACCAAACCACATCGAGCCGTGGGTCTCACTGGAAGCAGCCTCTCTATTCTTAGAGATAGAGGTAAGGCTATCTACATCTTACCCTCTTCAGACCCTACCTTAGCTTTGCTATAGGTGGGATAAACTGAGTATGATGATGATCATCATTGGTGTCAGGTGAACCCGATATTTCCTAAGTGGCTCCACCATTGTCGGGAACAAACTTTGCAGCCTTATAGAAGAGGACCAAGCATCTCGTTGGCCTAATGGCTAGTTTTCAAAAGATGAAAACGCATAGAGGACAAGCACCAGATGTATTTTATTATATCATACAAAGTTATATAAAACCGTTGTCTGTTATTTTTTCATAACCGTTTCAAGTTAATTACTTTGACCCAACATTTTTTTTAATCCCCCTAACAAAAATTCTTGAATGCATCACTGTTTAATCCGAAAAACATACTTTACGATTTAATCGATCACAAATAAAAAGACTAATTTAGCCAAGTATAACTAACTTATTGGTCCCAATATATAGGAAGTTGCATGAGAATTTTGTATGATGTTGTATATGAAAACGCGTTGCAGTAATCTAGTTCCATCGACATCATCCCCCACATGCACAATTGGTAGCTAGAATTGGTTATAACTAATATAGTTTGGACCGTTGTAGAAATATATCCATCTAATAATTCATCATACAACTAATAATATTAATAATTCGGGATGATTTACCCACGTCATTATTATAAATATATAGAGTTGTACTTCGGTGTTTATGACGGTGTAAGCTTTATTAAATTAAAATTAAAATATGGTTTAAAGATGATGACCACAAATAATTATAAACAAGGGCACATTTTACACATTCTTGAAAGTACAAGGGGTAAAATAATAATATTTAAGGTGTAAATTTCGTAGATGTTTCCACAAAATTTTGACAAATTCGTCTTTGCTTACCCCTTGAACTTTATACTTTAGTCAAAACACACCCTGTTGACAAAACGCGAGGTTGTGTATAAATAGATGTCACACGATGCAAATTCTCTTCGATCCAATTGGCTATTTCACTTCTTAGATTTTCTCTTTTAAAAAAATATATATACGTATATATTTTTGTAGCTTGTACATATTTTTATGGACAAAGAACAACAATACATACGCGTATTCGGGCACATTGACACGAATGGGGACGGGAAAATATCTCCACCAGAGCTCCAAATTTGCATTGGAAAGATTGGCGAAGAGTTGTCGTTGGAGGAGGCAGAAATAGCGGCAACATTGTTGGATTCGGATGGAGATGGGTTGTTGAGCATGGAAGATTTGGTTAAAGTTGTGGAAAGTGCGAACGAGGAGGAAAAATTTAGCGATTTAAAGAAGGCGTTTAGGATGTACGAAGAAAAAGAGGGGAGTGGATGCATAACGCCGAAAAGCTTGAGAAGAATGCTTAGCAAATTGGGCGAGTCGAGAAGTGTTGATGATTGCAAGGTTATGATTGCAAAGTTTGATGTTAATGGTGATGGTGTCCTAAGTTTTGATGAATTTAGGGAAATGATGGCGTGAATGTTTTATACTTGTGTGTTTGATTTTGGTGCATGACTAGACGTACAAGTTATTATTCTTTTTATTCTTTGATATATGCTAGATGATTTGTACACAAGTAAAATTATTTTGTATGTCTTAAAGTCTTCTATAGAATAATGTAGTATTTTCTATATGGATAGCAACTTATGGTGTACATATCAATTTTGCTGATGTACAAATTACTTCTTTTATGTATGACATTCATTTGTAACCGAATATTATTTATTCATCCTTTGATTTATTGCATTTATGTGTAACAGAATATTCAATTTATTTAGATAGTTTAGTGTGAAACTATGTGCCTATAAGAAAGGTCCTAAATACCAACTGCATAATAGTCGTCATTAATCGTTTTCAATTGGGTTTACTTTTGGCTAGATGGGTCATATGGTGTAAATCGTACCTTTACTCTGAGCCCGCTTTAGTGAGTTACGAACTTACGATCCCTAATTATCATCCCATCACGGTATGCCCGCACTTATAAAAAGATTTTAACCCTTGTTGTTTAGCTACTTATGATAACACAATATACATATGTTTGTACTTGACAGGGCCGGCTCAATACTTTTGGAGAACTAAAACGAAATATAAATTCGGGGGTCTATTCCGGATTCTATTGTTATAAAATGTTGAAGCATGTCCAGCAACTCATGGTGAAAAAGGAGAGGCTCCTGTTCTGGTTAGGGCTGTCCAAAAAGCTCGTGGCTCGGAGCTCGCTTGAAGCTCGCTCGGATTAAGCTCGAAAAAAGCTTGCTCGATATGGCTCGGTTTGAAACTGAGCCGAGCTAGCTCGGATCGGTTAGAAAGTGAGCCTAGCTCGGCTCGGTTCGTAACGAGCCGAGCTGGCTCGGTTTGGCTCGGATAGTTCTAACTTTGAATATATTTTTGGTTATATACATATAATATACTATAAAAATGTCTAAATAGTTGGGGAATATGTTACACGTTTAATATTTGGTAATAGCAGCACGGAGATTGTGTGCTTGGGATTGAAGTTATAACTAATCAAGTCATTTAAATAAACCATAGCATAATGATAATTGTCCAAGTAGTCAAGTTATCAAACTCAATACTGCTTTTGATTTCAAATAGGTCAGTATTTTGGAGTTCAATCAGACATTTATTGCATATTTAAGAGGTTAATTCGTATGCTGATGAACTTACACCGTATTCCCTTGAAATTTAAGACTTATTTTGTATTTTTTGAACTTGATTATAGCTTGTAATATATTAGGTTGAACGTATTTTAAATGTGTTATTTTTAACTGTTGAATAATATTTTACATTATTGAATTTTGAAAGCCAATTTTTCTTTTTTCATTTTAAATTCGAGCCAAACAAAGCCGAGCCGAGCCAGCTCGGTTTAAAACCAAGCCGAGCTTGAGCTTTGATTTTCAGCTCGGTTTTAAATCTGAGCCGAGCCGAGCCGGCTCGGTTTAAAACCAAGCCGAGCACGAGCTTGACCTGGCTCGGCTCGGTTCGGCTCATGAACAGCCCTAGTTCTGGTTGTGATTTGATGTCGGCTTTCCTCCATTGGGTTGTAGGCTTGTAGCTCAAATTTCTACCACATGAAAGTCTCACTAAAGGACTCAGGAGCCATAGCTAGTGCACTCCGACACTTTAAGCCCTTTATGGAGAACCTTATATTTATAGGTGACTGTTGAACTTAACAACCAGCTTCAACTTGGGCCTCTTAAGATTGGGCCTAACACATTAGGCTTTGATCCAATCGGGAATGCATCTCTGCATAAGCCTCTCTTTTACCCAAGCTTAGGACAAGCAACTAGGGATGCAAATAAGCCGAACGAACATGAACAAGACTTTGTTCATTTTCATTTGTTAAGGAATAATGTGCTTACGAATTGTTCATGAACATTTAGCGAACAAGATTTTCTATTCGTGCTCGTTCATTAAGGAAATGAACGTGTTCATACTAATTGGTGTTTGTTTGTTAATTTTTGGTACCAGACAAAAGTGATCGCAAACAAGCACAAATGAACGTTGAAGAACACAGACGAACGTAAACTAACTTTCATGAACACAAATGAATGCAAACTAACACAAACAAGCATTCATGGCACATAAACGAACACAAACGGGCATATAGTAAATTTTGAATAAAATCGGCATCTTTCATCACATACATAACGTAGATCCTCCCAAAATATATTAACTCAATTATCCAAACATACTTAACATAATTTTGATAACATAAGTATCCCACAAAATGATAACATTATCATATTAAACTGGGTATTGGATTTTAATAACTTCAACTATCATGTGTTGGCCGTTGCCACTCCCAACTAACCACTAGGCCACCACCACTCCCAACTTGCAACTTATTTTCCTTTGTCACTTCCAAACTAACTGATACCTAACCTAGTTAGTTTTTTGCTAACGTGGCAACCACATGTGTACGGTTCGACATAGATTTTAAGTAGATTTGGTTTGGGGTAAAATATGATACGTTTATATTTGATTGTATAAATTATAGTTACTCTACATTTCATCGTAAATTTAGTTCCGAACGAGTCGAGCATGCCGCCGCAACGCGCGGGGTGTACAAATACTAGTTTATAATATAAAATATAAATTTAATAAACAAACAGAACAATTTGTTTTGTTTGGCCCACGCCCAATATCTAAAGTATATTTTATCAAAGAGAGTAGCATTTGACCTTTCAGTCCAATAAGCTCAACTAAAAAAAACCCAAAGGGGATGGGCCAGACGGGAGTGTCACCCAACGGACCCAGAGGCCCAAGTTTTGTGCGTCCAATAAAAGGCTAAAAGCCCCGAGTTGGGAAAACAAATTCTCACGACTTATGCCAATATCTATACTACATTATAAAAGAGAGAGCAATGGGCAAAGTCATCTATACATCTAATAAAACAAAGTCCATGAGGACACTTGGCACTCCCATATTGCACCTCAATTCCTCTCTCTTCCCATATTGTGCCATGTGTCCTCCTCTTGTAATTTATAAAATTTTTCTTTTTTAAAAAATAAAAAATAGAGTAATAATACATAAATATGGTCAAAATTGGTCAATTAATACTTTCCTAATATCATTAACCTACTCAATCAATTACCCTAAATCAAAACACACGTTTTCTTTCTTCTCCTCATTCTCTCTCATCTGTTCTCTCTCATCTGAAGAAGGCGATCGTGTATTCTTCATCAAAACACAGCTTCCATCTCCGATCATTCATCTTCTTCGTGTCTCTCCTTCAAGGTAACGATTATTTCTTTCTTTTTCATACGATTCCTGTTACATATTGTTGTTTGTTATAATTATTTTCAGATTTAATCGATTGTTTATGTTTCTCTGTTTCTTTTTGTGTGTGTTCGTCGGCTGTTTATATTCACCGTCCATCGCCGATCATTCATCTTCTTCGTGTCTCTCATTCAAGGTAACCATTGTTTCTATTTTGTTAATACGATTCCTCTTATATGTTGTTGTTTCTTATAATTATTTTCAGATTTAAGCGATTGTTGATGTAAAGGTGTTTCTTTTCTCTCTGATCGTCGCCTGTTTAGATTCTAATATTTGATTCTGATTCTAATATTAACCTATTTTTTTGTATTGTTGATTGGTTTTTAATAATTTTTCAGATTTGGGGCTTTAGGTTTCATCTTTCTTATTTGACTACTGAGATGATTGATTCTAATATTAACCTATTTTTTTGTATTGTTGATTGGTTTTTAATAATTTTTCAGATTTGGGGCTTTAGGTTTCATCTTTCTTATTTGACTACTGAGATGATATTGTTACTTTTAAGTTTCAGTGTTTAGGTATTGTTTTTTGTTTTCAATGATTAGGTAGTTGATTTTTACAAGTTTTGAATATTAACATTTAGTCCCTTATGTCAAGCTGCGTTATATGTATCACAGAGTGAGTGCCAACAACTCATATGTGAGATTCTGAGAGCAACTCCTGAGGCTGCATTTGCCGATGCAGCTGTTCAAACAGCCAGACTTGCAAGCAAGGCTCCTTCAAAAGAAAAGAGGCAAACAACTATAGCTTAAATTTGTTTTTATTTTTAATATACTGAGAAAAGACTAAATAAAGAGTATTATAAGTTTTTGTTTCAGGGACAAGTCAGAAGATGGCCTTACATTTGCCTTTCGCTTCACCGATGCTACGGTTTCCAGCCAGGGTATGTGAGGTTGCTCTTTGCATATGCTATTTTGCTGAATTTTCATGAAATTTAACTCTGGTTTGGTTAATTTAACTAATACAGGTGCTGATTTGATTCGCCAAGGACGAAATAGAAAAGGTCAAAATGTCCAAGAAGGTTTGGCTGTTTGACCCACTTTAGATCTGTTTTAATTTTTATTAAGTGTGTAAGCATGCTGTATTTTTGGCTCTATTGACCTTTTTGCATCTGCAGTTCACAGATAAAATTGCTACAATGTTGCCTCAAAAATATAGAATGACTAGGGTAAGTTTGTTGCTGATTCTGTATTTCAGTGTATCATGCACCATTTGAATGTTTTTTTATGCACCAATATTCATATGCTGCAGAAATGATGGATTGCTGGCTTTTCTTGAGAACTTTGTAAAAGATCACTTCCTGCCAGCTATGTTTGTTGATTACAGGAAAGGCGTGCAACAAGCAATATCAAGTACGTTATATTTAATGTGTTTCTTTAAGCTGCCTGGATGGAAACTGTTTGATGTTTAACATTTTGTCAACCATGGACAGAGATACTATGTTATGCATTACTTATTTATTTATACATTTTATGTTAGGTGCTGACTTCATTGGAAACTTCTGCATATGCTCCATTGCCATTGGTCTCATAATCGAAATAGTGCCAACTGTTTTGTCCGCCACCATGGCTATCGGGTCACACAAGTTGTCGGAGCAAGGTGCAATCACCAAGCAAATGACGGCCAAGCAAATGACGGCCATTAAGGTAATTTCTCAGTTTGTTGTTTCATATGCCATCTGTTTAGTTTTAATATGGTGTTTTCAGTTGGGTTTCAAGACTGGTATGCTAAATTGATAACTGAGTTTTTAGTAGATTATAGAACAGGATGAAAAGCAATTAATGCTTAGTTAGTTATGATATTTATTTAGGTGTTGAACGGTCTGTGTTCCTAATTCTACGTATTGGTTAAGTAAAATTGATGCACAAAAAAAACAAAAAATGATGGCCAACACATGGACTTTTAGATATTGTTTCACATTATTTGGAAGTCTGAATGGCATCTTGGTGAATTTTATATTATTGTTACTTTTGTTATTAAAATAATAGGAAGAGATTAAATAGCTACTAAAGTTATATGGTATGCATTCTGCAATAGCTACAAAGTATCATTATCAATTATCATTATCAATGTACTAATATGTATGCCAAGGAATAGTGCTTGACGACGTGTCAGTGCACTATTGGCTTATATATTTTTTTATTATTGCGTACATGGGTATTGTTTTGTTAATTTTATGTGTTTGGGGTTTAGTGGAGTGGTTGTTTGTATATGTCGGCAGCTTTGTGCCGCGTGGGTTCGATCCTTCCTTTATTAAAATCGTATAGACAAGCAAGTGCTAAATCGTTGCAAGGCTTTGTTCATGATATTTGGTTTTATAATATTTTTAGTAAATGGTATTAAAATTTAGATATTTTATTAAAATTAATTTGACATTGGTTTTGACCCAGAACAGATCCTGTTGCCAATAATTGTTGCTAATCTATGATTTCTAACCATCTCTTTTCATTCAAATGTTGTTTAAGGAGGTTAGTCATGGCTGGATGAACATATACATATGCTAATTTTTTTTTGTTTCAAGCTACCATCACCATTCATGTCTTGGATTAAGCATTTGACAACTTAATCTTTTGTGGATGGAAACATTAAAAAAACTATGGGATGTTTGGAGGTATCAGAATTTAAAAATTAAATCCTTTTTAATACGCAATTAGGCATTTATGTGTAAAGGTTGTTTGTTGTGAATGCCTATTATAATCTGGCATTTTGGAATGTGTTTCGGAGAATCGTGTGCAGAGTGTTTGATGCGACATGAGGCTGAATCTTCAGTTGTGTTTCTTTGTGCTTTAGCGTTGGATGGGGTTTGAGTTAATCTGTATTCTTTGTTATTTGGTGTGTTTAATGTACATATGATAATTAGTATGTTGTGCATTTGAAATTGTTTTTCTAAAAGTCACTTTACTATGTATCTGATGGGCCAAACCGGTGTGTGTGTTTTTTTATCTTGAGTTTGGTGTATTGTTTGCAGCTTACTAGGAGTGTGCAGTCTAATTTGTCTTTGTTATTTATCCCCTGCCTAACATTTGATCTCTTTGCTTTTGCAGTTTGTGATACCGGTGTCTAGAGTGGTGATCGTTATGTGCCTATGCAGATATTTGTTTGGAATTTTTTCCTGTCTAGGGAGTTTCGGTTCCAGCTTTATTAACATGATACAACATTAATACATCTTCTTTGTTTATTATCAGGTTAGGATTTCATCATCTTTAGGGTGAATGTGTGTACTTAGTTTGTTATCATGAATTTGTTTAGGTATGACTTCATTGATATGTGTCCCTGTGTCTACTTCATTACTAATCTTCCAAGTGTCTATGTTTTTTTTGTCCCTCACGGTCTGCTCATTTTGATTTCCATACATTTTGTTAGTTGCCGCGTTTAAACGTAGGTATCGTGGTGTGTCGGACGCTGATGTAGCGTCTTCATCTAAAAATCCTTTACCGCCATCTATTTTGTACTCAAGGATTGCCGAATATTCATTCTTTTTTGTATATATCTCATGACCAATCTACAATCTGTGTATATGTATTTTATTGTGAACCGTAATGTTAGCGTCAAGGTCTGATCTGTTGACTATTTTGGTGCTACTTATACTACGCCAGAATACATACCCAAACCCATGTTTCACCACCCGCTGTAACTACCAGAAGTTTAACCACTAACAATGTTTTCTAGGATAAGAAATGTGAATTCTTACATTCTTGTATATATGTTTCATGACTGATTTACAGTTTGCATATATCCATATTATAATGACATGTATTATAACGATTACAAATATATGCTCCTACTGATTAGTTGAATAGCAACTAAGGATTGTGAGTGTGTTTCGACCAACCATCACACCAAGTGGTGTCATTTGTGCTTTGTAAATCACATGGGCGTGATCACTTACCAAACCATCAAAGTGCACAATCAAAATGACACACTATTTTATAGATTCATCACACATGGTTACGAGCTAGACACACACACACATGTAAGGGCGCTTTATCCTTTTATAGGCGCGCCGCTACCATTATATAGGAAAGACAAAGTTAAAAAATCCCTCGCCTCGCAAACCCAGTATCGGTTTTGTTCTTACCCTTATGTGAGATTTTATAAAACACACTAAAACTCATCCTCTCTTCTGTGTAATACTCAAGCTGAAATTTTTTATTAATATGAAAACGGTTCCAATAATAACAATCCCCTACCAATTTCACAATAGACTAGAACTCTTTGGAAAGAAAAATAGACAAGCAAGGCAACACACATTCTTTGGTTTGGACTTAAAATGGATAAATTAAATTGGTTGGATGAACGGGCCATCAATTTCAGTAGTTTTAATAGGGCTAGACTTAGAACTTAACTGGATTGTGTTATGTAAACTAACTGGGCTGGGCACATTTGTGTTGGAATTGTTACCTCTTTTAACACTCTTATGCACATTTGTTACAGATGAACACACCTCTTCATGCTTTAATGTGATGGGAGTGCTTTCAAGGAATCAAGAACTACCAACCAAGAAGCACCAACTTTTAAAAAATCCATAATCTATACATATATTCTAACATGGCCAACTTTATGTCGTATTGTCAAGAGTTAAAAGCAGGGCAGACGTGAAGTTACTTATACTTGATGCTGATGGGAAGGTCAAGACTAAAACAAAAAATGTGGTGTATAAAGAAATATTTAGTGATACTTGAATAGAATGTGTATTGGTTTCTTTTAAATCTTAATAAAATATTTCTACTATAGTTTTTATACGTTTTACCGCTCAAAATAATTGTACGTTGGTGAACTGCGTGTCAACGCGGGCAAATATCTAGTGTCCAACATGTCAAAGTTAAGGTAGCAACTTAAAAGTCACAAGTGTAATTCTCTAAACTTGACCACTTTTCTTCCTTTTATGCCCTTATCAATGCATTAAGATACTTGTACCATGTGATGCATTAAGATGCTTGTAGTATGTGCTTAACCATAATACCATCTTTTCACATTCCAGGTCTTTGAAACCGTTCCAGACTTATTATATTCCTCTATCTTCAATCAGGATTGTTATTTATGCTTAGTTATTGCCTGTCTTTTCACCTACGCATCATAGAGATAAAGAGAAAGAGAAGCAGGGATAGGAGAAGATTGGTTTCCCTTTTAATTGGGGTTTAGGGTATAGGTTTAGTTTTTAGAGGTTCTGATGATGATCTTAATTTGAGGGGTTTCGTGTTTTGAAGTTGCCTGGTTGCTCATGGCTAGACGACATGGATGGGAATTCCCTGCTTATACTTTTCAGGTTCTTTTGTTTTTATTTGCTGATATGTTTTGTTTTTTGTATGTGGATTTTGTTGGTTTGCTTTTTCTTCTAACCTTTTGCCTTTCTTTTTTGTGATGAGGGGAGGGTGCAGGTATATTGACTGAGGTAAGGATAAATTCTAGCTGCTTGCTTTCAGGATTATAAGGTACGACTAGATTGTTTATATTAGTTTTTCTATAACTTAACATGAGTAAATGACATGTTTTCTTTATATTTTAACTAGATAACATATAGCTTTTGTCTTAGTTTTACACATAGCAGACTTAGAAAACATAAATCTTAACCAAACTTTTGACAATAAAAAAAAATACTAGAAGTATTCTTGTTGAAGGAATGTTCATTCTAAGATAATTGATTTGTGTGTATGTAATTATGTGTATCTAGCAGAATACGTGGTAACGGGTCAGAGTGGGTTCAGGTCATGTATCTTTGATTATACGTTCTTATAATTTTCTTCTTAGCTTTGAAAGGAAGTATTTTCAAGTAAAACTGCCAGTTTTTCTTTTTTAAATAGATTCTAAATATAGTTACTTATTTTACCATCTATGGCAATGATTTGTGTCCAAAAAAGTTCATAATATTTTCAATATGTGAAGGGAATATAGGCGAAACGGGTTCGAACTTTCTTTTTGAGGCATATGTAGTTTCTTTCTTTTGGTTTTCGTTTACAGATTTGTTAAATCGTGTTAACGCGCTATTATTTGAAGTATAAATATGTTTTGAGCGGCATAACCATGGTTATAGATGCAAATAGAAGTGGCGAATGGGTCGATTTCGGTTTCAATGGTTTAAGCTAGAGGATATAACTAAAAAAAGACAAAGCTTCAAGCAGTTTGAGTTGTAAAGTTAACTGTTACAAATGCCAAGGTAAGTATGTTCTTTGTGGCATTTAAAAAACATAATCTTGTGATGTTTTTTTGAAAGTTGTGATTGTTAACATATATGCAATGCAACATCCTTCATAGCTGTGATTGTTAGCTGATATGGGTCAGCTGATTGTTGCATGTGCTGACTAGATTAGGTTAGCAATCACACATCATGACTTGCAGACATCCTTTTTTCCATAGGCAAACTTTAACAACTGTTATATTAATCAAACCTTTTACAAAAATGACCATGCTTCTAACTGACTTTAAAAGAAGAAATGACATCGACACACCTTTGTAAAAGTGCATCTACCTATTAATGCACTATTTCTGTTCACTCGACTAACTTAGTAGTCTTATATCACGACTTGCAAATAAGAATTATCACGTATGCATGTAAACAGTTATATCAGATTACATTATAACGGATTAGTGAATTAGTGAAGGTTTGAACATTTGTGTTTAGGAATAATGTTTTAAAAACCAAAAATTATATCCACTATAGATCCGTTTTTGTACAGTGCTTTATCTTAATTTGTCGTCCTGTTTGATTATTGTTGTTGAATGATTATGAATTATATAATATGTCAACACACAACTGCCACTAAGACTGGGATTTGTATGGTTTTTGTGTTGCAAACCATATGTAAGAAACATATATAAAAACAATATAACTAAATGCCTACCAAATAAGTTTCCCAACTAATTGTCTTGTGGGAGACGAGTGAGGTGAGTTCGACCTAGGTGTTTGACGCAGTGGTTTTTTATTTTGGTCACAATAGTCAACCTAGAGCCACTTTGGACATCCTAGGTATTAGCATGTTTTACTTTAATTATGCATTTACTTCATATGTAAAGATCTGATAATGGGGTGTTGATTCGAGGTTAAATAGAGTTGATGAGAGGTGGTGAGTATGATGGGGTCATGGTTATGGAGGTGATCCAATAAGGGAGATGCAGGTTGAAGTGGTTGAAGTGCTTGAACTGTTGGAAGTCGGTAAAGAAGACAAAATGAACACCAACAGAGAGTATTATTATTATTATTATTATTATTATTATTATTATTATTATTATAGTGTTTATTTTATAAAGATATATTGGAAATTAATAAATATTTAAAAAAAAAAACATTCATATCTCTAATAATTTGGATCTGATAATGAAGTATGTTAACTTTTGTAAACTGTATTCTTAGTATGAATCAATGGATGCACTTTTGGCCAACTGTCCTGTCATTAATGAAGATGCTCACTAGAAGTCAAAGTATTAATGTGTTGAATTTTGTTTTAGATAGTTACAAGTTGGTATCTCTTATCAAGCATACTGTCTATTGTTTAAATTGGTGTTGGTGTTTTCTAGATTAAAATGGGGTGGAATTACACCATAACCTTCAAGCGGCCATTTGAAAATGGGGTGGAATTAGAGTGTCAGCGCAGCGGCGTGTTCAGAGCACAACTTGAAGAGTTACTCAAAAAGGTTCATGACTGATTATCGCAGTGTCAGCGGCGTGTTCAGAGCACAACTTGAAGAGTTACTCAAAAAGGTTCATGACTGATTATCGCAGTGTCAGTGGCGTGTTCAGAGCACAACTTGAAGAGTTACTCAAAAAGGTTCATGACTGATTATCGCAGTGTCAGTGGCGTGTTCAGAGCACAACTTGAAGAGTTACTCAAAAATGTTCATGACTGATTATCGCACAACTTGAAGAAAATTAACGGCAGGAATGCATGAATTCATTTGTGATTCATCATATTTAACAGCAAATGTGGGATAAACATTGCTATAGTTGACTATAATTCTTCAAACTCAAATCAATTATTGGTATTTTTTTTTTGCAGCTCCACCTAATGTAGCAGCCTGTTGACAGAGCGGTTCTATCTGATGTTTGGGATAGATTCGAAGAATTCACGCGTTCACGATCATGTTCTTAAGGTATTCAATAAATTTATGTGTGTATCTATTGGATTTTGTATAACTTTTAGGGTTTTGGATCAGAGTGTATATCATCAGTTCAATGTAATCATTAAATTTGGTCTTACTTAATTATCTTATAACATATCTGAATGTGAGTGCGATTCAATTATTGGCGTGGTTCGTGAAACTCCTGCGGAGCTCACCTTGGTTTGTTATTTTTTCGTTTTTCACAAGAGGATTTGATAAACTAAAAGAAGATGAGTAACACGTTGTAAATTGTCATTTCCGCCGCAACGCGCGGGTTTCCCACTAGTGCCTTATGGTACAAATGAAAACAAATTTGTTTGGAGCAATAATGATTGGAAGCTATGTTTGTCAAACGAACTTAATTGTAATCAATGTAATAGGTTTAAAAAAAAAATCAATGTAATAGGTGGATGCTATGTGGACGCATCCAATACAATCCAATACAATTTACACCACACCTCACCTCACCTCACTTCACCTCACCTCATGTAATCCTAATTGCATTACTACAATCCAATACAATTTACATGGTTTATTTTTGTATATCATTTTTTACTATTATTATATCTGAGTAAATGTCCAAATTAATTTCATATATGTCTTTTTCGACGACAAATTATTTAAGTGCATATATGTATCGTGAAGCGAATCATCACCCTAAAAGTTCATGATGCAATAGAGTTGCAGTTACAATGTTCACCATAATCAAATCATAGTTATTATCTTTTTTTTAATTAATAAGACATAATTAGGATCTGTGTCTTTTAAGGCCAATTGAGTCTGAGTTAAAAACAACTTTTTAAAAGCTTAAGTAAGGATTCAAACGCGTGATCAAGGAATTAATAGAGTGTAGACAACTTGAGCATGATATCAAAGGTTGTACTAACCTAAAACCACCTAACGGTGGAAACATGAATGAACAAAGTATAAGCATACCAGACACATGAAAACAATCTTAATGTGGACAGATCATTCACACTACCATAAATGTTAAAATGTTTCAAGACGCAATTCCATGAAGGGTCTATTTAGAAATCATGGCGTACATGTATTATTTAGCAACTTAGTACATTGGTTAGTTTTGAAGACATGGTAAACTCGTATCGACTCACTTGTCATTTCTTCATGTTTTTTGTAAATACATTATGATATAGCAAGTGTAGATTTTGCTTGTAAATGTGTCGTTCTTTTTTTGGAAGCATACTTCGGAATTACTATAGACATATTTAGACATGTCATAATCAAAATTCATCTTGAACTTTAAGTCTTTAAATTATTATTTTTTTGTCAAATAAAAACAAAATATAAAGATAACATACACGGAATCCTTTGCATAAGTGGGTTAGTTATTAGATTACAAATTATAAATGGGTGGTACAATGGAAAAGTTGTGTTTTTGGTAATGCTTCTAAACGGTTTAGCGGCTTCAATCATTAAACTATAGGGTTCTGCAAAAGTTTCTGTGATGCCGCTGAATGGATTGGCGGCATCAGTGATGCCGCTGAATGGGTTGGAACTTTCAGACCTAATGCCGCTGAACGAGTTAGAGGCATCCAGCTTTTTTATTTTCCTAGTTTCTCTTGTTCGACCATAATTAAATGAGAGGGAGGAATCCTTTGCAGAACTAGGCTACTTTTTGGATTTCAAATTTTTTATTAAGCATTTATTGTGTTTTCTGGAGGGTTATCTGAGGGATGCTCGGATGGTTTATCGTGTGGTTTCTTTGAAGACGAACGAGTTTGTGGTTTCTTTGAAGACGAACCACCCGTGAATGCTGTTGATGGCTTTCGTAAACGCCTCCATATTTGTTGGATAGATATTGCCGTTTTAGGAGCAGGTTGTGAACAGTAAAATCCTTCTCCATTGTTTTCCATTTTCAAACTTTTCTAAGATCCTCAAGGGGTAAGAAAGAGAGAGAAGTTGAGTAATGTATTTAACAAATAATACAAATTTATTGAACAACTATTTTTCCAAACTACTCAATCAAACTATACAATCTACCGAGTTACAAGACAATCTAATCTATTTCCGAGATCACCAATTCCAATATTCTACCACCGTTTCTTGTTGCGGAGTTCCTTAAGTTTCTGTTTCGCACCTTCCATCACAATTGCTTTATTGAAGTCAACAATAGCTTGTGGACCCAGAAACTCATTCTTCCAGTCTCCGGGAACTCAGGATCGCATTCAGATTCAAATCCATCTGAATGTGACAGGGGAAGATCAATCAATATGTTGAACATTGGTACCAAATCTAAAGGTACTCAATGATCAACCCAGGCTGCCATACCAAAGTAGCATGATGAAGAATCTCAAATTCCTATATCGCCGACGTCGCTAATCACCGACCGTGATTCTTCAACATCGGATGGCCTTGCGCTACAGGGTTTGCCTGGAAAGTTGTCCGTGATTCTTACAAATTTTTTTACAAACCCAAAGCCAAAGCCATGCATTGAGTGTTAGTGGTGTAAGTTGAGGTGGTGTACTATAAGGCTGAAAAATTGGGAATCAAAATCAGAATTTTGGTTGACAATTCTGAATGATTCAGCGGCATCAATGTGATACATCCAACTGGATTAGCGGCATCAATGTGATACATCTAACTCGTTCAGCGGCATCAGCTTGACTCTTCCAACCCATTCAGCGGCATCAATGAAACTTCTGAATGATTCAGCGGCATTAAGTCTGAAACTTCCAACCCATTCAGCGGCATCACTGATGCCGCCAATCCATTCAGCGGCATCACAGAAACTTTTGCAGAACCCTATCGTTTGATGATTGAAGCCGCTAAACCGTTTAGAAGCATTACCAAAAACACAACTTTTCTATTGAACCACCCATTTATAATTTGTAATCTAATAACTAACCCACTTATGCAAAGGATTCAACATACACGCAACATTTCGTCGTTTTTTCATAAGCTTTCTAATAACAACATGGGAGTTGGTATGCAATCTTATATGAAAAATAGTTTATAGGACTAAATGTTAACGGATTTCACGCAATGAAAATTAAACTAAAAATTCTTTTGCGTAAAAGAAAATATATTGATTTTTTAAATTATACATCCTTACCCATCTAACATTCAGACATTTAGCCACCGGTACTTGGCCGAACATCAACAAAGTTAATTATCAAAAAAATATAATACCTATTTCTCAATAATTTTTCTTTCAGTATTAAATATTAGCCAGTGTGATTAATGGGCGTGCATTGCGCGTAGGGGTGTAAATGACACGTAGCGGCTCGGGATCGGCTCGGTAAAAAGCTCGAACGAGCCGAGCCTTAACGAGCCCGAGCCCGAGCCCGAGCCTGAAATATGGCTCGTTTAGTTATCGAGCCCGAGCTCGAGCCCTAGATACAAAGCTCGATTGGGCTTGCGAGCCTAATCGAGCCTTAACGAGCTAGAGCCCGAACCCGAGCCCGAGCCTAAGTTATAGCCTTAACGATTGGGCTCGCGAGCCTAAGTTATAGCCGAGCTTTTGCAAGCTCGAGCCGAGCTTTTGAGCTCGTTTGAGATTCTCAAATCACCTCGAGCCGAGCTCGAGCTTTGGATTTTGCTAGCGAGCCGAGCTCGAGCTCAAGATTGTAGGCTCGAACCGAGCCGAGCTCGAGCTCGAGCTTCACAAAACCTTAACGAGCCCGAGCCGAGCCCAGTCAGGCTCGGGCTCGGCTCGTTTACACCCCTAATTGCACGCCTTGGAATTCACGTACAACCAAAATGCTATGAAGCCATCATCAACCAAAGCAAGTAAACAACCACTAGTTTTTATACTGAAATTCAATACACAAACATGTTAAATCCAAATTTCTTACATGTATCTTCAAATTCCAAAGTTACCGCTAACATTCGTATTGAAATCTAATAACACAGACGTCTTATACAAACATGTCGAATACCAATCTCGCATATATATCATCAAGGTATGTTCCCTCAAAACACCTACAAACAACCGTAACTAGGACTACTGCAAAGTATATTTAACTTTACCAGTAACAAAAATTCATTTTAATTTGTAATGTAATATAGGTGAAACCCGGTCACATGATTCACCTACGTTTTTGTATGCTCCACATACGTAAAAAAAGCTATAATGCCTTCGTTAAGTGTAGATGTTCTATCCTTGGTGTAGTTGCAAAGCTCAGTTGTCGCATATCCTCCACTCCGATTATAGTTGTTTATTATCGTAAGCTCTGCGGTCATTAACTATTAGTGCATGCTTAAGCTATCAGAGTTGCAAGGCGCGGTTGTCACACATTCCACTTGGATTATAGGCGTTTATTATTGTAGGCTCTGCATTCTTTAACTATTAATGCTTGATTAAGATCTTCATCCATATTGTTTAATCTCTAATAGGTCAAAACATGCAAAATCAAAAAACATTGAAATTAATCACGTTAAAAGGAACAAAAGTAACAGAACAACGAATAATAAAATAATAGTAGAACACACCAACCTCAACCAAGTCTTTACCAAGCTCTTGAAGCTCATCGTTGCTTTTGCATTCTTGAACAACGACAACTTGATATATTGTTGGTCCAACATTTTTACTGTTCTTTGGCAGCTCTAAACGGGCTCAAAAAACCTTCATCATTGCCTACAAAGACAGAAAATAACACTAACATGCTCAGACTCATGATTGCAATTGATATGCTCGGTTTTCCAAAAAAAAACACAATACCATAAAACCTTTTTTTTGTGTCCAAGTGGTCAGTAAAGATGTGCATGAAAGTTCTTTCACAAACATCTTCGCTGATCACTTGGACACAAAAATGCCGATGCCCAAAACGTTCATCATTGCCCGTAAAGACCCAAAAAAAATATTAAGCAGGAAGAAGTAAAGGAAAATATTGTTTTGTATGCGATAAAACTTCATCATACTCTACATAGGAAGACATGCACCAAAACGTTAAAACATGTCTCGCTATGAGAGATTGTTGGTCAAACATCTATAAAGGGATAGTTACCTCATAAAAGATCTATGAAGGGGACAACAAATACTAAAAATTTCACTGATCGACATAAGAGGAGGCTTAGAAAAGATTAGTTATTGCAGTTGCTATTAAAAGGTGTGCTATGAGATTACAATAACCATCGGGATTCCATTATCGTCATTGCCTCAATCTTAGGGTAGCCACTAAAAAAACGAAGCACATGACCAAAAACTTATGAAAACTAGACACACATGGGTTAATATTCCGTCAAGTCTAACAGAATCATAAAAACAACGTCTAAGCGTTGTTCAAATCAATAGTTAAGGTTATTGTGGCTACAACTAAATGTGAACCACACTATAACAATAACCATTGGACTTCCATTATCATCATCGCCTTTGTGGCTCAGCATTGCTTCATCGTCACGCCCCAAAAAATTCAAGTCAAATATAAAAGCGAATGTCTGTAATGCCATGTGGTTAGAAAATGTAGGTTATTTTGGCTGCAGGTAGGTGTTTGCCATACCATAACAATAACATTGGGGTTCAATTATCATGACTGCTTTGTGGCTATGCCCAAAAAAAAAGTCAAGCCAAAAGTAACTCATATAACATAAGGTCCAAAAACATAAGATTTATGGGCTGCAAACATCATAGAACCCAAAATATACCAACCACCATTATTCAAGTTGCACATGAGTTAAACAACATAGATCAATAAACCGTACCAAACGGGTGACGCCACCAATACAGTCCACAACAACAGCTCTAGCCAATGCAACAATAACAGGTGTGAGCAGCAGAGGCAACAAATGAAGCAGAAGGCCTTGACAGGCTCTACATAGGAACCAACACCCTTTTTTTGTTTCTTATGACGCTTAACTCCCAACCTCACATTTAAAACCTTAACACCTTCACCATCACACCACTAGGGGTGGGGCTATAAAACACAAACATATTATCTTGAGGGTTATTGGTATTACATTTAATAACAACATTAAAAAAATATACCATTATTTTAATGGGAAGAGATAACGTATAAAGCCCCCTTAACGTAAGAAGCGTAAGAAGCAATCTCAGCCATTAGATTAAGGATGCAGATTAAAAACCCTAACCATACCTGGGTTAAAACAGACGCACTCATCAAATTTTCAGACGCACTCATTAAAATTCAGACGCACTCATTAAAATTCAGACGCACTCATTAAAATTCAGACACACTCGTTAAAAATTCAGACGCACTCATCAAATTTCAGACGCACTCATCAAAAATTTCAGACGCACTCATCAAATTTTCAGACGCACTCATCAAAAAAATCAAACGCACTCAATAGTTGTGAGGGCACTCAAAATAAAAAAAACAAACGCACTCAAAATAAAAAACAAACGCACCTTCATTTTGCAGCCAGTGCAACAAACACCTTGGTTGTTGGTTCCTCCCTCCTCATCCAAATCTGAGGTGGTGCTGGCCTAGTTCCCAACCCTCCTCCTGCCAGTAACCTGTTTCCATCTTTTTCTTGTCAGTTTAGTTGATATAAAACGACTGCTCCCCTGCTTTTGCTTTGAAGAATTTGTTCAATTTAAATTAATTTTAGATCATTCATTTTAATCCATTATGAAAAGATTTACAATTACTTTACTGGAATCATACTGAAACCTGAGCAGTCTTTGTAGCTACACACACAGAGCTTAAAATTAGTCAGTTTTACGAAGATTCAAGGTTTCTCCATTTCAGGAATTAACGGAGCATCCGTTAACATGCGGATGGTGGTGGAGAACCGCCGTGGGAAAGTGGTGGTTTGGGTGGTGGTGGCGGTGGTGGTAGTGGTGGTGGTCAGATCTCGATCGATGAACTTCAAAGGAGGGTAAGTTAGCTTTATGTTCTGTGTTTAGATCAGGGGAGAAGATAATAGGTTTAAATCGTGGTTTAACTGTGGTTAGATTAAATTGACACGTGGCAAACTCTAGTGGCTTCTTACACTTCTTATTTTAAGGGACTTTATATTGTATACTTTCTCTATTTTAATAAAGCAAAGTTAGATTACTTTGTGTCTTTTCCTATAATTTATTTGCTTTCCCATTTCATGCGCATTGTTTTTATTCCACACCTACAAAACGTGTCACATAATATAAATAATTTCTTTTCCACAAACCACCATCTTACAATTTGTTTTCATATATGAATACTCTTTTACATTTAATGTAAATGTTTTACTTTAAAATATGGTATAAGCATACATTACATAGACAACTAACACCATAGCGAGTCAAATACCGAGTCTTAACACCCTTTTAATAACTACAGTCTACAACGAGTCAAATCGTCTGTTCATTTTATATCATCAGAAACTAAACGTTTTTAAAAAAACTACAACTTGTTAAAAAAAATATATGTACGTATAAAAAAGTGTCAAATAATTAGTGGTCGCATTTTGACTGTTAGGAATATCAAAAGTGCTTACAAATGTTCATAAATCCAAACATCTTTTCATATCTCTCTCTTCACTGAAGCCATACCAGCATCCACTAAACATCTTAGTGGGAAGAAGAATCGTGTTGTGTATTAATGGGTGCTTGCACTTCTAGTCATCATAAAGCTTCTACTACAATGAAGCTACAAGTGTTGTCTGATTCTGCTATTAAACCTGATCATACATCAGTCATTCATCCTTCTCCTACTATTGGGAAACTACTTTCCGTTATGGATGAAGAAGTTGATGTTAAATCTCAACTTCCTCAGTCTCAGTCATCGGTTACTTTATCTGAATACGGTATGAATTGCATGGTTTGTAGTTTGAATTGTTTCGTGAGGCTAATTTGATTACAGTTTGCAAATTTGTTGTAGTTTGAATCGTTCGTGAGGTTAATTTGATTAAAGTTTGCTAATTTGTTGTAGTTTGAATCGTTCGTGAGGTTAATTTGATTAAATTTTGCTAATTTATTGTAGTTTGAATTGTTTGTGAGGCTAATTTGATTGAACTTTGCTAGTTAGTTGTATTTAAATCGTTCGTGAGGCTAATTTGATTGAATTTTATTAGTTAGTTGTAATTTAAATCGTCCGTGAGGCTAATTTGATTATTTTAATTTAAATAGTACGTTAGGCTACTTTGATTAAACTTTGCTACTTTCTTTTAGTTTAATCGTTTGTGAGGCTACTTCGATTAAAGTTTGCTAAGTTTTTATAATTTGAATTGTTCGTGAGCCTACTATGATTAAGATTTGCTAATTTCTTTTAGTTTGAATCGTTCGTGAGCCTACTATGATTAAGATTTGCTAATTTCTTTTAGTTTGAATCGTTTGTGAGGCTAATTTGATTAAACTTTCCTAATTTACTGTGATTTGATTAGTTTGTTAGGCTAATTTGATTAAACGTTGTAGGTTTCGTTACTTCTTTCTTCTGATTGATTTGTAGCTTTGATTGAGTTGATATGTGTATTAATATGTTGATTGATTAGTTCAACTTATAGTTTGATTGGTTTTAGTCGTTGCTTAATTAATTGAATAGTTGGATGCTTTGATTTGACTGTTGCTTTGTGTCAAATTGTTTGTTTTATTTTGAAATTTTGATTTCCTCTAGAACATGAATTGGTAGGTGACTCATGCTTTGCGGTGTCATGCTTTGCTGGTTTTTTGTTTGTTGTATTGATCTACTTTTTGCTAGCAAACAAATATGAGAATATGATGAGTGAAAATTGATAGAACCTTTTGCATAATTACTCATAAAGTAATATGCGTGATGAATAATTTTTCAATAATAATTGGCTATATATAGATAGTGACTCCATCAATAAAACAATTTTAAGTAGGGAGTCCCTTAACCATTTGTAATTTGTTTGTGGTGATGTCTAGATATAGCTAAAGACACGGTTATATACTCGAATTATGTATTAAATATTAAGTGATACATACAAGTGTTTATGTAATTTTGACAATTCTTCAGTCAAAGTTATGTATTGCACAACCTTCTCTCACGCACACGCACGCGCGCACGCACATACACACATAAGGAAACATTCTATACAAAACATATTTTAAGTAGGTAATTGTAAGAACCGGGTTAGTATTTGTAAGTAGTGCTGACGAGGTATCGTAAGCAAGAGAGGGTATTACATTACATACACCTTATATATGAAAGTTTTAAACCAATATGTGTATATATGTGCTTATTTATTCTCTTGGTTTAATTTTTTTTTGCGCTATTTATTTCATACCAAGACAAAACAAGTTACATTTAGATGGTGGTAAGCGGGCAACAAGCTGCGCCGCTATTCCCTTTTGAATCGCAAAGCCTATCCTGCTAAATACAAACCCTTGGTTCTTAGGGCTCTGCGAGTCACTGTGGACCACCTTCTACACTCGTTTTAGAAGAATCTTATTTTATTATATATACACACACCTGATGACTTTATGTTCTAACAAATGTCATGCAAATGTAATTGAGCAAGTTAAAAGGCATGACTATGGCGCATTAACAATGTGTGGGCTAAAATGGTGCAATAATGGACGGTGCATCTTATCTTCTTTTTTAATATCTTTTTACAATATGGGCCCGTTTGGAGTTTGGTTTATGATTTAACTTTTGTGGTTTATAATTGTATACAACTTTATCCGGGTTTTACTAGTAATGTGATAAGGCCATCAGGGTGTTTCATACTATCTTAATTTTTCACATTGCAGGTAGTAGGGAGGAGGCATTTTTTGATTCCCAGGCATGGTTAGATTCGGACAATGAAGACGAGTTTATGAGCGTTAATGGGGGTAATCAAGCACAAAATATCTATTAAGAGTACCAAACGGGTCGTGTTTATGGGTTGACCCAACACAAACCCAAAATTTGCATGACACCTGAACCCGAACACAAATGAACACACGCCGTTTGGCATGAACATAACACATATAACCTAAGTTTTCATCTTTTACTTATTAATTCTCTAAATTATAAAACATTTTATAAAAGTTATTTTCTCTTTTAATTTTTTACTTCTAAGTACAACACAAAACTTTTTTGAAGTTACGATAAAAAACACAATTTAAAAAATTATATGTCATTCGTGAGTCCGATGAATTAACTTGAACCCAACACGTTTAGCTAAGTGTGCCTGTGGCTTAACCTAAAACCAACTTATCATTTTAGACTAGAACGAAACCCGTGAAGTTCATATTGCATTCATGCCCTAAATACAAACAACCTTTTATGTTTATATATTTTGTTGCCTATGCAGAATTCACCCCTTCAAGAGGCAACACCCCAGTGCACCATAGCTTGACCCAAGGGACACCGCGAGTCAATGTGGATGCAACTTTCCCAAACCACAACGAGCCTCTTGGTTCAACAGCCCAACCATCTCCAACCCCAACAGAGAAGAGAAAGAGACTTTTGGATCTTTTCAAAGAAAGCATAAGAGACAACAACACCAACCATGATTCTAATTTTGAAATTGATGAACCAGAAAATAAAGATGGTCAAATGGGCCTGGAAAAAGATAGGCTGAAGCCCAATAGTGATAGTCATGTGGGCTCAATGCATGGTTGCTTTAAGAGTTTGCTTTCTGTACGCATCAATGGAAAGCAAAAAAGCCCAAGCCCAGTTGTTGGGTGATAATTGATAACTTAGCTCTTGGATTTTGATCGTGTACGATGCTCGGGACCGCAACTCGCAAACCGGATTCATTTTTGGGGGCATATGATGATTATGTAAAGCTGAATTAACTTCTCGTTATATGTATATACAATAAAAGAATACTATACAATAAAATGTTGAGTTTTGCTAAAAAAACGTTAGAAAAAGTACTGAGTGTGTATTTTAAAAGTACTTTTTCTTGTCGATATTGTGTGTTAACTGAATTTTGTATTAAAGTTTTATAAACATGAGGGACACACTTAGAGAATAGACAATAGTGAGTCTCAACGAAACTGCCACGTAAGCAACAGTCTAAATTGTCTCCCTCCCAACCGTTGAAACGAGCCAAAAACCTTCCCTCCTGTCTCCTTTTCATATCACACCCTCTCTAGAAAATGCTAAAAACCTTTTGTTGTGAATGCTTATATGTACTCCCGATACATTGCTACGTAAGCAACTATCTAAATTGTCTCCCTTACAACCATTGAAACGAACCAAAAACATCATCTCCTGTCTCTTTTTAATATCATGACTTCTCTTAAAAACACTTAAAACCTCATAACATGAATGCTTATATGTACTCGAGACATGTGCAAACCACTTAATGTAGTGTTTATGTTATGGTCATGTATCAACGTATCACCGTGTCAGAACACAATGCACATTAATGGATGTTACATCTGATTTCAAACCTCCGCTAAATTATATATACATAGTGTGCTATTTTAATAGAATATTTGATAGTTTTTGTAAAAAAAAAAATATGTTATCCGAAGTTTCTTAACAAACAGATTCGAAAAAACCAAAAGTTCTTAATAATGTAGAAAATATTTCAGATATTCGATTTTTTTGTATACAAAAAAAACCCTAATCCGAGTCCAAATCAAAGAATTTTGGACATTGGATCCAAGTTCAAATAATTTTCCGTTATAAAATTTGAGATAATTCGAATTTAGTTTCAAATTTAAATGGTTATATTTTAGTTAAACACCTATTTAGGGTTGTTTAAAAAACTCGCGGCTTGAAGCTCGCTCGGATTTAGCTCTGAAAAAGCTCGCTTATTATAGCTCGGTTTGAAACTGAGCAGAGCTGGCTCAGCTCGGTTAGAAAGCGAGTCTAGCTCGGATTATTTATCTTATAACATATTTTATACACATACAATATATTATAAAAAAAATGTTTCTTATTTGTAAGTATTTAAAAGTGTAGATGGGTATCGATGACATATGTGTGTGTTGATTAAGATGCTAATAAACATATATCGTGTTAGTTGAAATTTAAGACTTATTTTGTATTTTGTTGAATTTGATTTTGGCTTATAACGTATTAAGTTGAACTTACTTTTGATGTATTCTTTTAAAATATTTTGATGATATTTATTATTTTAGATTACGTGTGTTGAATTTTGAAAACCATGTATAATCTTTTCTTTTTAAATTCGAGCGAGTCAGCTTTGTTAAAAACCAAGCAAAGCTCAAACTTAGATTTCCAGCTCGGTTTTATACATGAGCCAAACCGGCTTGATTTATATTTTAGTCAAGCCTAAACTTGCTTTAGATCGACTCAACTTCGCTCGTGAACAACCCTACACCAAGTTCGAATTTGATCTAAAGGAGTTTTACTGCAGTAGGTCTTTGGGCGGCAAGTTTTTCTCCGAATTGATGGTTTGGTGGACTTAGGCTATCCAGTAGGCAATCATTTATCCAGTGTTAATCGACTGACAGTTCAGATGATATTTAGTTACCGTTAAAAAAAAAATAGACCCATGGTTCTCCTACTCGCATGTATCAAACTATCAAAGTGTCGATCTCAAAATGTGTCACGTAATGATACTTAACTTGAAGAGGATGCAACACCACCACCACTCGCACCCACACCACGTACTCTCCACCCCCAAACAAACGTAGCGCCTGCATCACACTCAACCACCCATACTTATCCCATCACAAAACCGTCATATAATACAAGTCTTTCACCCATCACCGTGCAACACTTAACTACTTCTATTCCTTCACCCACAAAAAATCGGCGGCGGTGTTCTAAACAAACAAACAATAAATTAAGTGATGGACATGCAAAACGACTTCGATCGCCTCATGTTCTTCGAACATGCTCGTCGTAGTGCTGAAGTTACCTACGACAAAAACCCTCTCGATACCGAGGTTATGTTTTTTAAACTCACTCTTATCGGTTATGCAATTTATAAGAATGTTTGGGCATATTGTTTTTGTTTAGTGGTTCTGAGTTAGATTTGTTTTGTAATTATATATTCGTACAGAACTTAACTAGATGGGGAGGTGCGTTGCTTGAACTGTCGACCTTTCAGACTGTTCAGGAATCAAAATCTATGATTAAAGGTAATATAATTTGTAAAAATTAATGTGCTGATTTGTTGATTTTATTCAGATTCTGTATACTGTGTGTTTGAGTAAGTTGGAAGTGTTTGGGTGATATATTAGTTAGGGTTTATCCTAATTATCTGTAATCTAACTAGGATACATGATTTGGTTAATTTACTCTGTAATTATTCTCGTTGTATCCCTACATATACCTGGTTAATAATAAATGATACTTTAGGGTTTTTTTTAATTGTTTCTACATGAAGAAATTCTCTTAGGGGGGACAGGGCACCACCAGAAAAGGTCATGGGTACCACACTACCAGCACGGTAACACCGCCGCCACCAGTGTTGGTAGGGGTCCCGTGAACCAAATACGGGTTCTTTTTACCGTGCTGGTTCACTGACATTTTCTCTCCAAATAAAAAAATGAGTGGTGCAGGTGAGTTCTTGAAGAGAGAGAGAGTGGGAAAGGTATTATTAATATTATTATTATTATTATATGTGTGAAAATAATTAATTATTGGGTAAAGACTAGTGGAGTGCTGCCTCTAAAAAACTATTTCACTGAAGTGATCTGGCACAGGATTGATTAAAATAAGTGAAGTGAAAAAAAATCGAGGTAGCACAACCCCCCCCCCCCCCCCCCCCCCCCCCTAGTGTTTTAGGGCCCTTGATGGTTTGGTTGATGTTTGTTTAACTTGATTATGTAGATGCTATTTCGAAATTGGATGAAGCATTGTCGATTGATCCGAAGAAACATGATGCTTTGTGGTGTATGGGCAATGCACAAACTTCTTATGCTTTTTTGACTCCGGATAATGATGAAGCGAAGGGTTATTTTGATTCAGCTTATGATTACTTTCAGCAGGCTGTTACCGAGGTATTTGCTGTAATTGTATTAAAAATTGCTTTGATACAACATATCTTGAGCGTGTGTGTATATCATATATCTATGTTGTAAAAAAAATATTAGTTGTACTTGTTGCTTTGGTGACAATAGATCTAAGTTTCATAACATTTGTTGGAGTTCTTGGTGTAATTATGATACGGGGATCACTTGATGTATCCTGTTGCTTTGGTGGTAGCTAGCATCCTAATATCCTATCCCACTTTGTTTATTTATTTGTTACTGAAATCGCTGCTGTTCAAAAAAATAAGTTGTACTTATAGTATAGTACTTCTAATGTGTAAAGATTCTAACTTGGTAGCGAGCAGGTCCAATGAACGTAAGTATGATTTGGTAGTCGATATCAGATGTGTAATGGACTGTGTGTCTATTTCAGGATCCAGGGAATGAGCTTTATCGCAAATCGTTTGAAGTGGCTACAAAGGTATAATCATGTTATATTTGTCCCCTCACTACATTAATCAAGTATCACATTCTTACTCCATGCAAACTCGAAAGCCGTCCTTACAATTTACCAACGTTACATTGTAGAGCGTTAATTACAAACCTGTGCATATGTCCCAATTTTAGTGTGTTTGGATGCTATTTTTAGGGTAACTTGTATATAAGTTTGGTGAAAAAGTAGCTGATTAGCATATATATTTCATGTTAACTATAAACAGTTAAAAAACAAAGAAATCCCATATCGTTGATGAAATACTTTGAATGATTAAATGCAACTAATATTTGCTTATCCATTCTACTTTTGTAATTGTTTTTAGCCTTCATCTTTGCCAAATTCTTGCTGACCTTATATTCTTTGTCGATAATAAGTCTATTGTAATTATAAGTTATTGAAAATTTGTCATTAGTTATTGACCATTGTATAGCAGCCTTCCCCTTTTTTTGTGTCGCTGCCTGGTCAATGATCATCTATGAATCATTTTGCTGATTTACTTTTTAAACAATTACCTTTTATGCCGTTGTAAAGGATTTTTTTTTTCGTTTACAGTTAGATTATAGTACCGATGCCTCAATGATGGTGAAAGGTGTCAATATTCGGGAGTGAAACTGTGAAGTTGTGTTTTTTCCATCTTAGAATGAATACCGATTTGGCATGTTCAGAACATGTGGGAAATATATGTATAATTGTTAAGAATCGGAGGACCATCATCTTTGTTATAGCCATACCAATTAAGAGATACTAGTTACAGGAAAAAATAACATAAAAGGACCACCAACATAGAATCTTAATATGAGACTAAGCACAATCTGGACACCAAAAAAGTGAAACCGAAACAAGTATACAATAACTTCAATTTGTGAAATTTCAGTTTGCGTTCCCCTTTTTCTGCTAAAAAACTTGAATTTAATAAATTTAATATGCGAGTATTTTATGAGCTGTGAAATAATTTTCCCATGTCCTTATTAATAAATATGGTTGCGAATAAATAAAATCTCAAGATCGTGGAATTGATAAATAAACGATCATTTATCTTAGCTTTTGATGCAGCTGAATATATGACTAATACTATGATTTCAGGCTCCTGAATTACACACAGAGCTCCATAAACAAGGTTTTAGTCAACAAGCTATGGGACCTGCAGGGGCTGGGGGAGGTCCTTCAACTTCTTCTAGTGTCAAGGTACAGTCTTCTATATACATGCAATGTTCTCTTTGTTGCTATTGGTCCTGTATGCGAATTCTGTAATTATAGGTTCAACTATAGGTGACCATTTAGATCCATTTACTCTGCTTGGATTGTTTCCGCTCTGTTCTATCAACTTGTTGAATATGTAAAATAAGAGTAGTTTAGCTAAAAAGGTGACGGGTCAGTTGGTTTAAAGTCGTCCAAGTGTACTCTTATATGCATAAAAGAAAACCTCTTGAGTTAATTTTACAGAAATTGTTAAAATGTTGTCGAAGTAATATTAGTTTTTGTAATCACATCTTGTCAAAGTGTAAAATAAAAAAAGGATAAAAAGGTTATGTCAAAGTCGTCTATGTGTGCTTTTAAGGGAACATGATGTGAGTTGTTGGTTGCTCGTAAGTTTGTGACTTTATGTAAATGAGCCTTGGTCAAACCTGAGCTCGGCAAAGCTTGAACTCGGCTCGTTTTGTGCGTTGTGTAAAGCTTGAGGCCAGTTTGTGCGTAAGCTTATGGCTAGAGCTAGGTCTGTTTCGTATATGTATTTATTATTTCATTACTTTATATGTATCTACATGGTTTAAAAAACGGGTGAGGCGTACGCCTCGAGGTACGCCTCGAGGCAAAACTCTATGAAAACGAGTCTGAGGCGCGCCTCATGGGGTTCAGATTGTACATACGCCTTGAAGGGCTGAGGCGCTAAAAATGTGTGCCTCAGGTGCGCCTCGGGTGATTTAGGGTGTTTTTTATGTGTTTTTTTTTGTTGTTTTAGACTTTTTGGGTCAATTATTTTTATTTTTGATGTGTGTTTTTCATGTTTTAGACTTTTCTAGGTCAAGTATTTTTTTTTATACACATAATTTTTATATTTATTTTTTGACTGCGCCTCGAGCTTACGCCTTGGTTCGCCTCAAAGCTTACGCCTCATGAGGCGAAGGGAAAACGCCTTGAGGCTCGTTTCCGTTCTTTTAAACTTTGTGTATCTATATGCGTGTGTCTGTATAATTATACATATAATAATAATAATAATATTTATTTTGATTTTTATACATATAAATATATTATGGAGTTAATAGTTATATATGGAGTTTTTTATATGATGCTCGGGCTCGAGCTCGTTTACTAAATTATCTCCAAGTTAAACTTGTGTTCCGCTCGAGCTGGCTTAGGCTTGGCTTGATTTTAGCTCGAGTAGCTCGACTCACTTACACACCTATTGCGTGTTGCTAGGTGGGGGTTTGGGTGATTTGTATATTTGTGTCCGATACTTTTAATGCATAAAACCTCTTAACCAACTATGTTTTGACCTTTTAACAAACCAGCCCAACCCTGTCCCATCCAAATATAAGCATATGCCTGTTTCGTGTGAAAAATGAAAAAAAAAATTGTTAAATTTTTCTTTTTGTTTCTAACTGTGCATGACCTGCAGGGTCCGAAGACACAAAAGAGCAGCGATCTGAAGTATGATATATTTGGATGGGTGATTCTTGCTGTTACCATTGTTGCTTGGGTTGGATTCGCTAAAGCAAATGTACCTTCACCACCTCCACGATAAGCTATTCCGCTTATCTGGCAACGTCTAATGGTTTAACCGGGTAGATATGACCATGATGATGATGAGATTGGCATTAACGAGAGCAGAAATCCGAAATTCGCTTGTATGGGGCAGTCATGAATGTTATTTAGTTTTGACCTGAGTACTTCACACCACCACATGAAAGATTGATTATGATATACCTTGTCCTTTAATATTTTTATTATTTTGATTGCAATATTAATTGATATTTTTGACATTTTCAATAACATGGTTGGTTGATCTTGAATCTTTGATTTGCTTTTACATAGACGGTCTAAGTGACGCTAAACCGGTCTAAGCACCCTCTTACCTTATATTTGTGTGCTACTTGATGAAGCACTTATTCTTAACCGACCCAAGAAACCGCTAATGGCTTGGCAGTTTTTACGAAAATGTGACGCGTCGAACCAGCCCATTTTGGACCATTCCTTGGGTGGTTTCTCGTCCAACCGGCTGGTCAGATACGATATTCAAAACACGGGTTTGAACCTAGATTTGTTTTCATGTGGGCGTTGATTAAGCGAATTTCTAAACACGATGTAGTACATCTAGGGTTACATACATAGCAACAGCATATTCATTTTTCCCTATTCGTTAATTTCCATCGTTGAAATATATTAGATAGTAGTAGTAGTGTAGCACGATACTAATTATTATGGGGAAAGATTCGGTACAAATAGTTTTTTTGGTAAGAACTGTGAGAATCAAAGGAGGGTATTTTTTTTTTCAAATTTTTTTTTCCCATATTGTTAAACATGTATTATAGTATTGAAAACTAAAAAAAAATAAAAAATAAAAAATTTGGTGTAGAGTAATTACATAATTACTCTAGTGTAAACTAATGTATTTACCTTAATGACGTAATTACACTAAAAAAAAAATTTTTAAACTTTTTTTTGTATTATTCATCTAGAAAGAATGTTTAAACACATGGGAAAAAAATTCTAGAAAAAAAAAATAATTTTTTTTTACCCCATTTGATTCTCACAGTTCTTACCAAAAAACTATTTGTATTTGATCTTTACTCAATTATTATAACTAATCAACTTCGTGTAAATCAATCTTATGTTTTAAATATTTTTGTGTGATATTTTAAAATTTTCAAGTCCATGATAACCATATTCTTGTACCAACAAGGCGTATGCTGATTCAAGATACCCATATTCATGCTCATATGGCGTAGCCCAGCGCAAGATACCCATATCCTTGCGTAGTCATGACACAAGATGAACACATGTCATTTTTTAATTCAACCTTTTTTTTACATAATTAAATGCAACCTTTATTTTCACAAAATAGGATGGTCAAATACTAATTTCTAAATTAAAAAAAAAAACACTTAAGACCCACGTTAGTGGGGCGTTATTTGCCTAAAAAAACAAAAAATAGCGCCCAAACACCAAAACATAGGGGCGCTATATACCAATTTCTTCCCGTGGCTTTATAAAACTAACGCCTAACACTATCTTTGATAACAAACCAAATAAAGCCACGTGCACTTGTATCTGAAAAATTGAAGGTTGACCAACCCACTACACCCCTCATAATAATCAAATGTATGCCACGTGCATCTGAATTCAACTTTTTTTTAATATCTATTTTAAATTAAACCCCATGCTGACTCAGCTGCCACATAAACCAATCAGAAAGAGGGGCTTTAATAAAGCCCCCACTACGCATGGTTTAATACATCAAATAACAAAGGCAAAATGGAATTTATTAATCCCAACTTTTTGCAGTTGGCCGATAATAATCCCAACTGGGTTTATTCTTCCCACCAGTCCCAACTTTCACACATTTTACTCTCACTGCACCCACCGTTAACTCGCACTAACCCCGTTAGCTGAAATCCACGATTCTAGGCGATTACTCACCGGACTTGAAAGAGGGAATCGAGACGAAGATATTGGTATGTTCAATTGCAGAAATAAGCATGGTTCGATGGTTTAATCGTCGGTTCCGGTCATCCCATCCGAGGAGAACATCAACCTACGACCAATGAACCGTGCTTATTTCTGCAATTGAACATACCAATATCTTCGTCTGGATTCCTTCTTTCAAGTCCGGTGAGTAATCGCCTAGAATCGTGGATTTCAGCTAACGGGGTTAGTGTGAGTTAACGGTGGGTGCAGTGAGAGTAAAATGTGTGAAAGTTGGGACTGGTGGAAAGAATAAACCCAGTTGGGATTATTATCGGCCAACTGCAAAAAGTTGGGATTAATAAATTCCATTTTGCCAATAACAAAACCAGAAAAACAAAAACCGTATAGATTCCCCGGCAAGCTTTTTCGTTAACCAACCAGAAAAATAATTACAAAAACCGTGAAGATTCCCCCGCAAGCTTTACCCCCACCAAATATTTAAAAAAGGGGTTGTGGATTCATACACCCCTACTTTAGGATCCATACACCCTGGCCCACACCACACACCAATAGAAAACTGCCACATACCCAGAATGTGATGTCATACACCCTAAATATGATCTCACAGCGTGTATGAATCCTAGATCCCTTAAAAAAAAAACCCGCTCCCTCTTTCACAGTTTCACCCCCTCTATAAAACCATCTTCATCATCATAATATCCTTCATACGAGTAGTTAATAATATCATCTCTCCCAAACAAACAATATAACCATAAACATTTCTTCACCATCCAAACAAAAACAATGCCTTCAATCCCAGACGACCCAATCCTAACCCCAAACCCCGACAGATTCTGCATGTTCCCAATCCAATACCCACAAATCTGGCAAATGTACAAAAAAGCCGAAGCCTCCTTCTGGACAGCAGAAGAAGTCGACTTATCTCAAGACCACCAACACTGGCTCTCTTTAACCGACAACGAACGTCACTTCATCACCCACGTCCTTGCCTTCTTTGCAGCCTCAGACGGCATCGTTTTAGAAAACCTTGCTACCAGATTCATGAACGAAGTCCAAATATCTGAAGCACGTGCGTTTTACGGGTTTCAAATCGCTATAGAAAACATTCATTCAGAAATGTATAGTTTACTTCTCGAATCGTATATAAAAGACCCTGATGAAAAACATAATCTGTTTCGTGCTATTGAAACAATCCCATGTGTCCGAAAGAAGGCGGAATGGGCGATGAAATGGATCGATTGTTCGGATTCATTCGCAGAGCGAATAATTGCGTTTGCTTGTGTGGAAGGGATATTTTTCTCTGGAAGCTTTTGCGCGATTTTTTGGTTGAAAAAGCGTGGATTAATGCCTGGATTGACGTTTTCGAATGAGTTAATATCGCGAGACGAAGGGTTACATTGTGAATTTGCGTGTATGATATATAAGTTGTTGGTTGTGAAGGTGAGTGAGGAAAGAGTGAAGGGGATTGTGGCTGAGGCGGTGGAGATCGAGAGAGAGTTTGTTTGCGAGGCGTTGCCTTGCGCGTTGGTGGGGATGAATGGGGAGTTGATGAGTGGGTATATTGAGTTTGTTGCGGATAGGTTGTTGGGGTCGTTAGGATGTGAGAAGTTGTATGGGGTGAAGAATCCGTTTGATTGGATGGAGTTGATTTCGTTGCAAGGGAAGACGAATTTCTTTGAGAAGAGGGTTGGGGAGTATCAGAAGGCTTCGGTTATGGCGAATTTGAATGGGAATGGGGATGATCATGTGTTTAAGATGGATGAAGATTTTTGATCATGTCGAGTTAGTATTGTTCTTTAGGGTAGTTGTTTTATGATTGTGGTTGTTAAATATGTTCCTCTTTTAACAATAAGTTATATAAAAAGTTATGGTTTGGATTTTATAACAATGTTTTGTTTATTTTTCAATGGGTGGGTGCTTGGAATATGATTGGAAGATGATATTTTTATTTCTTTTTGTGATGAAACTGTGTTGTTTTGTTTGTGATGAAACAGAGTGTAATTATGGTGCAGATGATCATTTTGCATCTTGGAAAAGGAACATCGCGTTTCCTATATCAACTTTTGGGTGCTATTTTTGTACTGAATCTCGCTCTTGATCCCATCCAGTGGATCACGAGACAAAAACTCGATTTGGAGCTGCAACAGGCAATCCAATAGATTGCCCATTTTTGCAGATCATCATTCATCCATGATCAATGTGGGTCAATCACTCAATCCGTTTAAAATGTGCAGCTAAGTACTTATTTTAAAACCTTTGCGACAATAAAACTTCTAATTTACCAAATACTAGATTTTCTGTAATTTTAAACTTAATTTTTTTTTTTGACATTGTGATGTCATATGTTTAAAAATACTAGATATTGTCATTTGTGTGAAAAGTCTATTAATCTAATTTTGGTATATTAAATTTCCTAAGTTTGTTTAAAACACACCTAATTTTGAATTTTTATTAATAAGTCGGTCTGTTTGTCATCCAAACAGTTCAGTTTTCGCTGTTTGCAATTAGTCATTCTATATAATAACAAAATCAATTGGGGTGAACACTTCAAAATTATTATTGGTTTATTTTGATGGTTTGACCACCTGTTACTTGGTGGTTGGACCATTCTTTCTTTAGCCAAGCCTTTTGTTATATATGGACATCTGCCCCTAATCCCTTAACTTCTTTAATTGTCTTTTTTTTTGCTTATCTTTCATTTTAACTAGATTATGGTCGTAGGCCGCGCGTTGCGGCGGCAGCGCTTTAAACAGTTTCACGTTATGTGATGCGTTAATCATACGAAAACACGTTAGCCGTCTCGTTTCGGAATACAGTTTAAGTCAAAGACGTATGTAACTCGAATTATACCGTAAAAAAAACCGTTTTATATTTTAGCCGACTCGTTTCCAAGCACAGTTTATGTCAGAAACGTAGGTAAAACGAAGTTACACCGTCGAATGAAAACGTTTTATATTTGAGCTAACTCATTTCAGAACACAATTTATGTCAGAGATGTAGACCAACCAAAATCGTACGTAAAAATAAGCATGAAAATTTATTATATTTGACCAGACTCGTTTCCGAAAAAACCTTAGCTCGAAACATGAATTTATATTGTTTACATAGAAAGATGAATTTATAACAACACATAGGTAACCCGAATTTTTACTGTCGAATTACAACGTTTTATATTTGATCCGACTCGTTTCCGAACAAAATTTATGTCAGAATCGTAGACCAACCAATATCATACGTAAAAATAAGAATGAAGACGTTTTATATTTGACCAGGCTGGTTTCAGAATTACTGTCGAATTACAACGTTTTATATTTGATCCGACTCGTTTCCGAACAAAATTTATGTCAGAATCGTAGACCAACCAATATCATACGTAAAAATAAGAATGAAGACGTTTTATATTTGACCAGGCTGGTTTCAGAAAAAAAAATCCCTATCATTTATTAAGAAGTTTGGGGATATAATGGTTTAAATGTCAAAAGTTTCAGGGTAAAAAAGAAGTTAGAAAGTAAAAAAGGGCATTTTTGTCAAGTTAAAAGGTAGGGGGTCATTTCTGTCAAGATAGAAAATTTATTATTGTAAAGTTAAAAGCTTAAGGGTAGAATTTGTCATTATGTGAAAGCTTAAGGGTTGAACCTTAAAAAGCATGGTCTCCACCGACCATGCTTTTTAAGTTATTATATAATTTTCTTAGTTTGCTCTCTAACCACTTCTATATTATGTTGTATATTAATATTTATCTTATATTAGGATTGTTATTAATATCTTTAATTTAATTTATGTTGTATATAAGTTAACTACAGTTTTTACGTAAATCTTTATACTATTAGATTAACTATTGTTACGCTCACCAAGAATGGAAAAAAACTCTTTCCTCCGATAATTTCGGAGCGGCGAAAATAGGCGACTAGGGTTTGGTTTTTCTGCATGGCGGCGAAGGAACGTTACAAGGTGAATACGTGGTATGATGTACCGTCCAGGAATGATAGAAGGTCAACGAAACATGGGGATGCAGGATCTAACGTCCAGATTACCAAGGTGTTTGTTTCTAATCTCCCAGAGGGCTGTTCTTCGGCTGATTTGGTGCAAGTCATGAAAGGTTTTGGATTAATTCAAGGTACGTACATCGCTCGGAAGTATGATAGGCTGGGCAAGAGGTTTGGTTTTGTTTCGTTTATCAACGTACGGGATCCGGTGAAACTGGAAGAGGATCTTAAAGACGTTTGGATCGGGAGTTATAAGTTGTTTGCGGTTCTGGCTAGATTTGTGAACGGAAAGAAGGTCCAAGGAAGGGAGTATAAAGTATGGAAACCGGTGACTGAGGTGGACTCAGGTAAAGGCGATGAGGTGCCTGTCAAGGTGCATGATGATCCGGTAATGCCGAATGACGGTGGTGGTACGTCGAAGGTGGGTGGCAGGTCTTTTAGAGATACTCTTTTGAACGTTGAATCTGGGAAAGAACCAATGGATATCAAAGTTAAAGATGAAGTCTTGGTTCGGAGTAACTGGAACGGTCTTGGGTTGCTGGGGAAAGTGAAAGATCTTCTTTCCTTAACGCGACTGAGATTATGGTTGAGCGAGTCGGTGAACTGTAAAGTCACAATAAAGTACTTGGGTGGTCTTTCGATTATCCTAGTGTTTGGTTCGATTGATGACAAGAATTGGTTTTATGATAAAAAAGGAGTATGGGATGAGGTGTTCGTTACTTTGGACGCATGGGAAGGCCAGATTTGGGAATTTGAACGTGTCGCATGGCTCAGGTTGGTGGGTATCCCTTTGTGTTTATCTGTTGAGTCTGTGATTTCCGATATTGCGTCAAAATTTGGTGAGGTTTTGCAATTGCCGAGTGATGTTGATGGGGATGAAGATTTGTCTCATGTTTTGGTGGGAGTGTTAACTAATTCGACTTCTAGAATCCACCAGCTTATTAACTTACGTTGGAAGTCTTCGGTTTTTCCTATCTCGGTTGATGAAGATTGTGAAGAGTGGGTTCCGGATTGTGTGTTCGATGGTGACGAGTCAGAGAATGTCGAGGAGGAAGAGAGTGGGGATGGGAACATGGTGGTGGATGAGGAGGTTATTTCGGTTCCGGATCCGGAAGTGATTCCTGAAGATGTGGTTCAAGTGAATGTTGAGCCTGTTGCAACGGATAGCACGGTGGGGGTTAATGTGGAGTCCGAGGAACCAAAAAAAAGAGGGAAGGCTTACAGAAAAAAGACGAGGAAGAAGTTTTCGCGTTCACCGGTGGGGCATGAAAGACCAAAGAAGAGACATAGAGAAGGGGATGATCTTTTCGATTTGGATAGATTTATTAATAGTGTGAGTTCTTGTCCTTTGTATGTTAACAGTGGGGGTCCTTGCATTCCAAATGATTCGAGTACTGGTGGGGTTTTAGAAGGCTTGGATACAAGGGTTGATGCATGTAATATAGAAGTGGCAAATGTGCTTGACAAGAATAGAGGTGTGGATAAGGTTGATTTGAATGTGCCAGTAGATAGGGTTGAAATGGATGCGAATGAGGGGGAGGTGTTGAAAGAGGTTGCTGAAACGCTAGATTTTGGTAAGAAATTGGGTGTTGAAAATATCGAGTGTTTTGAAAGTTCGGTTGGTCACATGGTTAGGGAGGAAGGGTTTCAATCGGTTATCCAATGAATGTTTTGTCTATCAATATTCGGGGTATGGGTTCTGAGCTCAAAGCTGAATGGGTTCGGAAGATGCGTAGAGAGAATGAAGTGAGTATGGTTATGATCCAAGAGACACAATTGGTTTCCATTGATAGTATTGATATTGGTACTTTCTGGGGTAATGGGGAATATCTGTTCGATTGGGTTCCGTCTTCTGGTCGTTCAGGTGGCCTTGTCACGGTGTGGGATGCGAAGTTGTTCGGGTCTTTTTCGGTTACGAAAAATGATAATTTTCTTCTTGTGAATGGCGAGTTAAAGGCTGAGGGTACTAGATTTTGTTGTGTTAATACGTACGTGCCTCAAAAATTGGTTGACAAGAGACGGGTTTGGAGTGCTTTGAGGTCTTCGATTGATACGGATACGGGTTTCTGGATTATAGGAGGCGATTTCAATTGTGTTCGCAATCGTGACGAGAGAAGAAACTCTAAATTCAAGGCTGTAGCGGCTTCGGAATTTAATGAGTTCATCGAGGACTTGGATCTTCGTGAATTTATTTTACGTAACCGTAATTTTACTTTTTGTGCAGGTAATAAGTTGAGTCGCATTGATCGTATTTTCGTTTCGGCCTCTATTAGTGATCGATGGCCTAATGCGGAGTACCGAGCTTTTGCTAGACTTCACTCAGACCATAGTCCGTTATTGTTGAAGTTGGTGTCTAAAAACTTTGGTGCAAAACCATTTAGATTTTTTAATTCTTGGATGTGTAGAGATGGGTTCGATGACGTTGTGAAGGATGCGCTAAGGATCGAGAATAGTATGGAGTTGAAGCCAGATGTGTTTTTTATGGAGAAGCTCAAAAGAGTCAAATTTGCTTTACTTGATTGGATAAAAGTGGTCAACATTAAAGAAACAGAGGAGGTGGTGGGAATTAAAAAAGAGATAGAAGAATTAGAGGTGGTTATGGAGAGGAGGGAATTAACTGAAGAAGAGCAATGGGTCCTTGAGGAGGGGTCTAAGCGGATGAAAACAATTGAAACGTGGAAGCGCAAAGATTTGAAACAGAAATCTCGGGTGAAGTGGGCTAAAGATGGTGATGAGAATTCGGCGTTTTTTCATGGTTTCATTAATAGTCGCAAGGTCACAAATGGTATTCCGGGTTTATTGACAAACGGGAATTGGGAGACGCGCCCTAGCATAGTTAAAAAAGAGGTGATGGTGTTTTTTCGCAATAAGTTCAAGGAGGAGATGGTGGTCCGGCCGTTTTTAAGGTGTTATGATCTCAAACAGGTGTCGCCGACGGATGCGAGTATGCTAGTGGCTAGATTTTCAGAGATTGAAGTCAAGGAGGCCGTCTTCAGTTGTGGCAGTGATAAAGCTCCCGGGCCAGATGGCTTTAATTTTTGCTTCATTAAAAAATTTTGGCCATTGGTGGCGGGTGATTTTTTGAATATTTTTAACGAGTTTTTTGATACAGGTGTCATCAGTAGGGGGGTTGGTTCGTCGTTCATTACTCTTATTCCCAAGGTTACTAACCCGGTTTCATTGGGTGAGTATCGTCCGATTAACTTGATTGGGATAGTGAGTAAGGTGATTTCTAAAGGGCTCGCAAATAGATTGAAGAAGGTGATTAATTCGATTATTCATGAAACTCAATCGGGTTTTATTGCGGGTAGATACATCCTTGATGGTCCATTGATTGTTAGCGAGGTTTTAACTTGGGCGAGACAAAGTGGTAAGCGTTTTTTCATGTTCAAGATTGATTTTGAAAAGGCGTATGATAATGTGAATTGGGGCTTTTTGATGATGGTTATGAGGCAAATGGGTTTCCCGATCACGTGGTGTGATTGGATTTCAGGGGTGCTTTCATCGGCTAGATCTTCGGTTTTAGTCAATGGTGCGCCTACGTTCGAGTTTGCTTGTGGTAAAGGTATGAGGCAAGGTGATCCTATCTCCCCTTTTCTTTTTATTATTGCCATGGAAGCTCTCTCGGGTCTTGTTAAAAAAGCTTGTGTTGATGGGGATTTTAATGGGGTCCAACTTCCCAACGATGGGCCTTGTATCTCCCATTTATTGTATGCGGACGATGCTATGCTTATGGGGGAATGGTCGGATTCCAATTTTAAAGCTTTAAAAAGGATTTTACGGTTATTTCATTTATGTTCGGGTTTAAAGATTAATCTTAAAAAATCCACTCTTTATGGTATTGGGTTGAATCCTGACGAGGTGGTGGGTCAAGCTGAAGCGCTAGGTTGTAGTCCGGGTACTCTTCCTTTTAAGTACCTTGGGATTCAAGTTGGTGCCAATATGGGGAGAATTAATAATTGGGATCCTATAGTGGAGGTGTTTCAAAAGAGATTAACTAAGTGGAAGTCTAGGACGCTATCTATGGGGGGTAGAGTGGTGTTGATTAAGTCGGTTTTGGAGAGCCTCCCTACGTATTATTTTTCTCTTTTCAAAGCTCCGGTTGCGGTTGTGAATAGTCTCGAAAAGTTGGTGAGAAAGTTTCTATGGGGAGGTAATGAGGATGCCCACAAGATGCACTGGGTTGGGTGGGACGTGGTGACCCGGCCTAAAAAGATGGGAGGGCTTGGTTTAACCAAACTTGACGTTAGTAATAATGCTTTGTTGTTAAAATGGGTTTGGCGATATAGAACGGAGGGTATGGCTATGTGGAGGAAAGTTATAGACGCCATTCATGGTTCGAAAAGAAGATGGAATTCTGTTCCCTTCAATAGTTCTATGCGCGGTGTTTGGGGTAAGATCGTGTCTAGTGGTGATCGGCTTATTATCAATGGGTCGTCTTTCAACAGTTTACTTCAAGGTCAAGTTGGTAACGGTAAAGAGATTAAGTTCTGGATTGACCCGTGGATAAATGGGGTGTCCTTAAAGTCTGCGTTCCCGGCTCTATTTAAACTTGAAAAAAATAAGTGGTGTGTTGTGGCGGATAGACTTAACTTTAACGGGAGATCACGGATTATGGCTTGGGATTGGAAACGTTATCCAGCAACAGCTCAGGAAGTGTCGGAGCTGATTGATTGTTCTAGGTTGTTGGCTAATGTTTCGCTTAATGATAACACAGATCGATGGATTTGGAATGCTAGTTTATTGCAAAATCTTTCTGTCCAAGACACAAAGAAGTGGGTCGATGGTTTGAACAGCGTGCAGAGTATAGAAGACGGGGTGTGGGTGAAGTGGCTTCCTGCCAAGTGCAATCTGTTTTATTGGAGAGCTGTGCTAAACCGGTTACCTACTCGAGAGGCCCTGCGAAGAAGGAATGTGTACGTGGAGGCGGATGGTTGTCTGTTTTGCGATGGGCCGGAGGAAACGATAGAACACTTAGCTGCGGAATGTATTTTCTCCAATGGGGTGTGGATGGGAATTTCGAAGTGGTGCCATATTCCTCCAATTTTCTTGTTTTCGGTTCGGGACATCAAAGATATTGCGGAGTATTCAGGTCTATCCCAGTCGAAGAAAGATATTCTTAGAGGTATCTTAGTGATCACTTTTTGGCGGATTTGGAAGGCTAGGAACGATAAATACTTCAACAAGACGAACGTGGCGGTCAATCAAATCATTGCGGATGTCAAGGCTCTCAGTTTTTTGTGGTTTAATAGTAGAAGTAAGGGCAATGATGTTAATTGGGAGGGTTGGCGTACGTTTACGTTTGATGTTATGTAAGTGATTGTTGTGTTTTTGGCTTTCTCCGCCTTGGAGATTGCCGGTTTTTAATGAAAGTTGCCTTCCAAAAAAAAAAAAAAACTATTGTTACTATTGCTACATTTATACCTATAACGTTAAATCTTTTTTATTTCTAATAACTTGTGTTTCTTAAAAAGAAAATAGAATATGTAGTTTTTATTTTTTTTCTCGACCTTTCAACATAAATTTTGTCTAAAACGGAGTTCTATCCAAAATAAAGTATTGTTTGGTATCGTAAGCTATACGAGTGCCGACATCATGAAGAACCCAACCAATTTGACTAACCAACATCGGTAATTGTATCGGTATTGTCGGAACCGATACCTTATTCGTTCTCATAGTTTTCAATAGAGGTAAAAGATATGTCGATATCTCTTTGAACATATCATAACTTTATTTATTTTTAGATTGCTATAGAAAGTGTTAGTACCCTACCGGGCATTTTTGATACTGATCGAATCCCCGCCGCGTAGCGCGGGGTAATCTCGCTAGTTAATTAATAGTTTGAAACGGATTGTATATATTAGATATAGACTTGTTTTGTTAGTCACTTCTTTTTACATATAAGGATCTGAAGCTTCATCTTTGGATGTTAGTTATAAACTTAAAAATAATTTAAGTTCTGTGAACCGTTGAAATAAATATAACATGAAGGAAAAGTGAACAAAAGTCGAGATGGCCGAGTTGGTCTAAGGCGCCAGATTAAGGTTCTGGTCCGAAAGGGCGTGGGTTCAAATCCCACTCTCGACAATCTTTTTTTCTATTTTTTTCTATTAATTTAATGTCGTATAAGATGATAACAAGTTAACATGTTGTACCGGCTCACTCAATAACATCCTTGCTTGCTTCAGCAGAACTGTAATAATGTTAATTATACTATTATAGTTTAGATTATTTTCTTAACATTAGCAAAAAATCCTAATGGCCATAATGTATAATCTTAAAATAAATGAGAAGGGTGAAAAGAGATGGTTGTCTATTAATATGTAGTTTTACTTGCTCACTTTTATGTTCCTATGCATTGGAGTGATGTTAATTTACAGTTAATTGAACTTTTATGTTCACTGCTATGTGCAACAATGGTTGTCGAAGGCGCAAGGCACTTACAATTTGAGGAGCCGAGATAAGCAAGGCACATAGCATAAACATACCATATATACGGGTTAGACATGTTTTAGGCTTCTTTAAGGCAAGTTTAGGATAGTTTAGGCTGTTTTAAGCTGGTTCTTTCAGACAAGTTTGGTTGAAATTTGCAGAAGTTTGGCGGAATTTACAGGATTTGGCAGGAACCTTGTTGGAGTGCCTGGATGGCTGCAAGGCGTTTTTCTTGCGCCTCACCTTGCCTGGGTTGCCTATGACAAAAGTAGGTCAGTAGTTTACGTTTAAGAAGCATCATTAGTGTGTGACTTGTGATAGAATTTGGATCTCATATGTGATACTACAAATATATTAGCATCAGAACACTTCTACTCCCCTTGTAGCATTTCACCTTCTATTCTACTCAGAGTGTGGTTTATGTATCTTGATCGTCACCTATAGTGACTGTAAATCTACATGGGTAACTACCAATCAAGGTAGGGAGTATCTTTCTAGTTGAACAACATCGTTGTTGTTTGAAAAGCGCCTTTGACTTTAGATTATTTCATTTAGATGTTCAAACGTGTTTGACGGTAAACATCTTGTTTAAACCTATTAGGACTGAGACTCTGAGAGCATAATAATAACTCTTTGACGTTTGGAAGGTTTCCAAGAAACACTCTGTTTTTCCTTCTGGCTTAGTGCTTAATAGTTCATTGCAATACACCCTTGATGTGTCCACGTTTTGAAAAACTTATCTGGGCTATCTGTCATAAAAAACACAAAAAAAACCCCGCTCTATGGATAAGTAACCGGCTAATTGAAAGATATAGATTCTTAATAGTTTTACTTTAGTCATTAATTGAAAGATATATGTTGATACTTTGAAATAAGTCTAATCTTAAGCTCTTAATTTGACTTTGCTATAGGATTACTGATCAAAATCTCGTAGAAATTTTTCCATGGAGTACCTAAAGCATATAATTTTTTGAGTGCTTTGTATAGATTCTTAATAATGTGACATTTCTAGTCCTCTTCATCTTGCTTGCATATTAAAAAATCAAACTTGTCTCTAAATCCTTCCAACCGCTAATTAGATCTACAAAGGTTATTTCTATAAGTTGGTTATAGTTATTGGTGCCAATGACATTCGTTGTTTTCGGTGTTTTGTTGGAATTTCATGATTATTACTCCATGAAGAGTAGATTAATTAGATAATACACTTATGTGAAGGGATTGTGACATTAGAAAAGAGAGTCAAATAAAGTTTCCTTGCATCATGTGGGTCGGGTCACGGGTCAAAATGGGTCATATTTTGGTACATTTTTATTTAGGAGGTGTTGTGTTCTGTTTGGCCTATTTGATATTTTTTCTTTTTAGGAACTTTTTTCTAAACATGAACCTTTAGAGATAATGCATAATGGGTCGACCCAAAACAGGCAGAATCGCTTCTTCTAATCACATGGCTTGTGTTTTCTTAAGGTTTGTAATCGTTGATGCTATATACAGATGTATGTTTCATTTATTGCCGACACCACAAGGAAGCTTTTATGTGTACAATGACATATTCTGCTTGAATTATGCATGAAAAGCCAGGTGTTTCTTTGTTCTTGAACATCCATTTCTTGTCAAGTTTACCATACCTCTCAATCACTCTCCTTGGATTTTATGTGCCCTCTTTCAAACCTCCCCAATGGATTAATAGGTGGAAGATCTCCTTGTTTTGAATTAATAGCGCGGTGTAACTGCACGGGTAAAACAGGCAGTTCGGTTGGGTTGACATGATACACTTTTATTCTAAGAGTTTGTTTTTTTTTTTTTTAAATAAACTTCATTATCAACACAGGCAGGTCCTCAATCAAGGACCTCCTAAAAGCCTTACATACAATACAACGGGTATTTCATCCAATCGTTCCAATCCACATTTTTTAATCTACTTCTATGTTTAATCCAAAAAAATGAAACAACCTTCACTGTAGCCACGATATCTAACACCCGAGGCGTCGAACTTTTTATTTTTGCTAAAATTTAAGTGTCAAATATAATACAAAATTTATGTTTTATTCTTTTGAGATAAGATTTATTCATTGAGAATACATTTGGACGTTAGCCTTTTTTTCCTTTTGCTTAATTCTGTTACATGTTTGACCCATTATGGAAGCTTAATCATTTTTCGAATTATTGCTGAAACAAGCTTCTTTAACTGTTTTAAACACCCAAATTTTGAGTAAAATTGGGCTTCAAACGAGTTGAGTCAGGCTTGAGCTTACGCTTTACTACCATTGGCTAAACAAAAACTTAATTTGTATGCTTGACTGCCTTTGTTAAATATAATAAGTTAATGTGTTAAACGTTTGATTTGAGCTCACAGAACTTAGAAATATTAATTACAAAGAAAATTCTAGCTAAAGTAATTTAAGCTCAATTCGAGAGCTTGACAGATATTCAATATTTGGACAAGCTTGATTGCGATTTAGCCCAAATAACTCGATAAAAGCTTGATGTGTTAGTTATTTTGATTTACATTTATTCGAGTTCATGTGAGCTCCGACTTTGCAAGAGCTGTTATTTGTATCCAAGTCCAAACTCAATAAACTTGTACAAATTATAGTTAATTTCGAGCTAATAAAGTTTTATAAGTTCGACTAGTTTACATGCCAACAAGAGAACAAGTATGTCGGTTCCGGTTCAATTCGGTACGGGTCTCGATCAATGATGTTATAGCTTGGAAACAAGTCTAGGGCATTTTGCTTATGGCTTGTGGGTTGGTTCATAGTGGATAAATAAATAAATAAATTCCCAAATGCAAGCTTGAAGTTGTTTTATGTCTACGAGAAAAGGCCAAAATACCACCGAAAGCTGCCCATAATTGTGCCATATTATTAGCACATACACTAAAAACTTTTTAAGGTAAATATATAAAAACCATAAGGATTCTTAAACCAAAAGTTTTGAATCCAAGGTTTCAACACCTTTAACCAAAATTATTAAATCCAAATGGACCCACAAAGCCGAATTTGGTTTCAGCTTGATCAAAACCCATATCCAGCTTTATAAAAAAAACCCATATACGATCATACAAGACTTATAAATCTTAAGACCCGTTTAAAAGTTAAAAACACTTACTGGCAACAATAAGTTGAAGCTTACTCTATATTTAATAAATAGACTAATGAGAAGTCACCGGGACCGGACAGATATACCTTCACTTTCGTTAAACACTTCTGGAACAAAGTGGAGAACTATGTAATTGACATCTTGAAAGAATTTTATGAGCACGGGTTAATTCATGCCTCTTGCAATTCATCGTTTGTGGCCTTAATCCCGAAAGTAAAAGATCCGTTATAGGTGTGGTTGGGAAGATTATTTCCGAAGTACTAGTGGGGAGGATCAAAAGGGTGCTTGGGTCTGTGGTGTCATTAGAACAAACGGCCTTCATAAAGGGGAGGAACATTTTTTATGGCCCACTTATTGCTAACGAAATAGTGTCATGGGCTAAAAAAGCGAAAAGAAAGGTTCTCTTATTCAAGGCGGACTTTGAGAAAGCATATGACTGCGTGTCCTGGAAATTCTTGATAAACATCATGCATCATATGGGCTTTCCAACTAGATAGAAAACATGGATCATAGGTACTCTTGTCACGGGGAGATCGGCGGTTTTAGTGAACGGGTCACCAACAATGGAATTCCAACTAAAGTGGGGGCTTAGACAAGGTGACCCATTGTCGATTTGTCGTCATTCTTATTCACCATCGTTATGGAAGCTTTACACGTCATGGTTACTAAGGCGACTGAAGCGGGCACGTTTGCGGGTGTAAAGTTACCTAATGGCGGCCCGAAAATATCCCACCTATTTACGCGGATGACGCGCTGTTTTTTGGCGAATGGACAACCGAAAATATTGCTAATCTGAACAAGATTCCCCGTTGCTTTTCCTTGGTCTCGGATCTCAAGACACATCTGTTGGAAAGCTCCATCTTCGGTGTCAACGTTGCTGATGCATCGGTCTAACAAATGGCCTCGGTCCTAAGTTGTAAGAAGGGCTCTTTTTCTTTCATTTATTCGGGGTTGCCGGTTGGAGATAACATGAAACGAATTAAAAGTTGGAAGCCGATTATTGATAAGTTCCAAGCTAAGATGTCATCTTGGAAAGCTAGGTCTCTTTCATTCGCCGGTAGAGCAATCCTAGTTAAATTGGTCCTTGAAGCTGTCCCCAATTATTACTTATCTTTATTCAAGGTACCCGCAGGAGTATTGAAAGTGTTGGAAGGATTAAGGTGAAGATTCTTGTGGGGAAGGTTGGAAGGATTAAGGTGAAGATTCTTGTGGGGAAGGTCACTAGGGAACAATAAAATACGGTGGGTCACGTGGGAAAAAATTATAAAGCCAGAGAATTTGGGTGGATTGGGGGTAGAGTGTATTGAAGATCTTAACTTGGGGCTCATTGCAAAATGGTGGTGGAGATACAAAACATCGGCGGATCAACTATGGTGCAAAGTGGTGAAAGAGATTCATAGCGGTAGAAGACAAAATGGCTTTGTTCCACCGAAGAAATCAGCAGCTAGGGTGTGGAATTCGATTGCATCTATCCAGAACCATTTTGGAAATCGGGGTATTAACCTGGAATCAAAGTTTGTATTAAGGTCAGCATTGGCGATACGGTAAGGTTTTGGGAAGATAATTGGTGTCCAGGAGGCTGTTTAAAAGAAAATTTCTGGGCCCTGTATCAACTGACTCGTTTGAAAGATGTTAAGGTGAGTGAATGTTACAAAATGGTTAACAACACGATCTGGTTGGACATTCCGTGGATCAGGCAACCATCGTCTAATGAAGAAATGAATGAAGCACAAAGATTATGGGTTCTGATTAGTGCACATGGGGTCATCAAATCTTCGGAGGTTTGGTTTTGGGCGTCTCATAACTCGGTTAAAGAATTCAAGGTCAAAATGGTCAGATTTGATATCACGAAGCTGCAGGGTCAATCTATTCAGCAACGCTTATTTTCTTCGAGCAGAATCGCAACACCAAAAGTTAACTGTTTCGTTTGGCGTGCCGCGGAGAATAAAATCGCTACAGCCGACGCCTTAGCAATTCGAGGCGTTATGTTTGGGGACGGTATGTGTAGAAGATGCGGTTTGAAGATCGAATCTGCATACCATATTTTGGTAAACTGTGTTTGGGCTAGAACGTTATGGTGGAATGTCCGAAACTGACTAACAATTGCAGACGCGGATCCGTTTTCTTCTATATGGCAGACTATCGACACCTGCAGGAACATGCAGAGACCAGCAAAACAGGTAAAAATCATATACGCGGTCATCTTCTTTAGTTTGTGGAAGTTATAGTTAGGGAGGAACGACAAAATATTTAATGGCGTTGATACTGCGACCCCAAGACTGCTAGAAGACGTCAAAGTAGAGTCCTATTGGTGGATGATTAAATGAGAAAAGATGCCGGATTTGGACAAGGCGAAGTGGTGGGTGTAAGATCCCACATCGGTTGTGTAAGGGAGAACAGAACTCCTTATAAGGGAGTGGCCACCCTCACTATCACAACGCGTTTTGGCCAGTCCTGTGGGGGTGAGACCAATGCAAAACCGTGAGTTGCGGCAAAGCGGACAATATTGTGGTACGGGTTATCTTGGGCTGTTACAGAACCGTGAGTCTGGCACCAGTCTGATACGGCTGGGCGGGCAAAGCGGACAATATCGTGGTACGGGTTAGCTTGGGCTGTTACAGTTGGTATCAGAGTCGGGGCCCAGATCGATGTGCCAGCCGTGCCCGCGAGGACGCTAGGCTCCCTACGGGGGGTGGAATGTAAGATCCCACATCGGTTGTGCAAGGGAGAACAGAACTCCTTATAAGGGAGTGGCCACCCTCACTATCACAACGCGTTTTGGCCAGTCCTGCGGGGGTGAGACCAATGCAAAACCGTGAGCTGCGGCAAAGCGGACAATATTGTGGTACATGTTACCTTGGGCTGTTACAGTGGGACTTTTCGATTTTTGATAATGGTTAAAATCTATGTGTAGGGATGTTGGTTCTTTGTTCGAAGTTTATGTTTTGACTTGTAAATTGTAATGGGTGTATGTTGTGGCCCAGGTAGTCCTCTCACTTATTGGGCTCTCGGTGATTTTGTGGTGGACTTTTGAGTTATGAATAAAGACGTCCTGTTTGAATGTTTAAAAAAAAAGTTAATTGGAAAGCTAAACAGAATGGCCTTAATAATTAATAATTAGCCAATTAGGGGTGCAAACGAGTAGAACCCGACCAGGCTCGAGAGCTCGATAAGTGAAGCTCGAGTTCAAGACTCGTTTACTAAACAACTTTAAATGAGTGGTAAATATCATTATATATTAAACCAAACTAATATTACACTAGGCTCGATAAAGCTCGACGAGCCTAACGAGTTTCACATGTCAGGCTCGAGTTCGGGCTTGATAAATAAATGAGTTTTGTTTTAGACTCAAGCTCGGCTCGAGCTCGAGCTCGAGCTCGATAAGGCTTGACTCATTTTGAGCTTTTTACCAAGTTGAGCTTAAGTAGGTTGCGAGCGACTCGTTTGCACCCTAATAATAATAATACGCTACGCTGAGTGAGTTTATTGGCTTAATATATTATTTAATTTAATAATTTGTCCATGTAAAGTGAGGAGTGTAGAAATCGGTGGAAGGAATCACACGTGAACATAGGGGTGTTCAGAATTCGATTCGGATTCGAAAAATTCGAAATTCGACTTAGTTCGATTCGATTACCAAAAATTCGATTCGATTATTAAGAATTCGAATTCGATTCAATTCGAATTCGAGTCCAGTAAATCGAATACGAATCGAATACGAATTTATGATTTTAAATTCGATTCGATTCGAAATTCGAATAAAAACTGTACATGTATATTTTTTAAATATATATATATATATATACACACACACACATTATTATATACACAAATATACACATTAAAAAAAAGAACTTCTAAATTTTAGTCAAAATCTAAGAATTCATAGTCTATACAACTTTTACCATAACCATATTTTACATATATACCTTATAGATCATAAAACTCTAACAGACTATACTCTCTACTATTTTTACTATTCCCGTTTTTAACATATTGTTGTTTATCAATTTTGTAGATTTGTATTTTATATGTTAAAAATAATCAGTTTATGTTAGTTTTAAAATTAAAGTAAAACAATTTATTATTTATGGTAAATTTGAACTAAATCGAATTTATTCGAATTCGATTCGAATTCGAGTTTCTTATTCGAATCGAATACGAATCGAATAAATTAAATTTTAAGCGAATACGAATCGAATACGAATTCAGGTAAAAATATTAAAAATTCGAGAAATTCGATTCGAATAATTCGAAAATTCGTTATTCGATTCGTTGAACACCCCTACGTGAACACACGTCTCTCCTCTACAGTCTACACACACACCAAAACCCCACAATCTCCATCACCAAACCTTCCTCTCCAACAAACACACTCTCGCTCTCTCCAAGCTTCTCCATAAACCAAGTTTCACAAACCTTATTCTTTTCTACAAACATGGCAGATTGGGGTCCGGTACTTATAGGCGTAGTCCTCTTCGTTCTACTCCAACCAGGCCTCCTTTTCCAGCTCCCCGGAAACGGCAAACAGGTAGAGTTCGGTAGCATGAAAACCAACGGCAAAGCCATCGCTGTCCACACTCTCATCTTCTTCACCATCTACTCCATCCTCATCCTTGCCGTCCATGTCCATATCTACACCGGCTAAAGTCATCACCCATCTCGCTTATTTCAACTATTAATTAATCCATGTTTTAATTTAAATCTTCAGATCTGGGTTTCTGGATTGTAAGCTTTCGGTTGTAGCAGTAATTTAATTTAGTTCTGTCAGTTATAAGTTTTTTTATATTGAGAAACTGTTTATGTTTATGTTTTTTTTTTAATTTTAGTTTGGTTTAGATGATTGAAGATTCTGTGTTTGTTAAGTTAGATCTGCTTTTTTTTTTTTTATGGAGTGAGGGTTATTAATTTAATAAAGTTGAAGTGATGCATGTGGTACAGCTGGTTGTTGAAACAGCATCAAGAACGTAGTGGAAGTGTGTAACAGATTGACTGGCAAATTCTTTTTTTTTTTAGCTTTTTGAAATACTTTTTAACCCACCGCAGATCACTGGGCTGGTTCGGTGTGACATTCTTGCCATTTGATTGTTGCCACACCCCCACGCCACATCAGCTTATGGGAGCTCGGTTGGTTAGTATTTTCTCAAGCTCGGGCATGGTTTGTTTATTATCTATTTGGTAATATATCTAATAAAGCTCATGGTTTGTTTATTATCTATTTGGTAATACTAGCAGGAACCCGCGCGTTGCAGCGGGGTTAGCTAAGTTGCGAGTGTTTTGATTTGGTTGTCAGATTGTGGTTGTGCTATGTTAGAAAGAGAGACCGAGGATACATACTATGTTGTAGGGGTGAGTAAACCTTAACCGTTAACCGAAACTTGGTTGTCGAAGTGTGGTTGTGTATAGTATTCGGCATATGTGATAGTAAGGAAAGGGAAGATCACAACGCAAGTAATAGATGAGATTATAAATAAGTATTTTTGTACACAATTCAAGTCATTAGGAACACCCTACGCAATTTCTTCACCATTTTCATTTTTTATTAACGTAAATGAAATGGATATTGGGTAAAAAGTCAAATGGTTAGGTCTCTATTAGCATGGGGGATTTCAACTGCAAAACAAGTTAACTATAACATTAAGAAAAGATTGAAAACATTAAGAAACATGTCAATTAAAACAAAATTATATTAAACTAATAATGTACCAGGAAGAAGCTGGTTATAACCATTATGACCAGCATGCAGTCTAGTCTAGCCAATACTCCAAGAGGAGGTGCAATGTTATATGTAGCAGGCTCAGTCTGCTGATAGTTGTCTCTTTGATCAGCAAAATTAGAAGGATTCGGTCGCTTGCTTTTCAGCTATACCATGTAGCACAAATGAAGGATTAAGTGATTAACCTTAATCAACACAATCGATGAACCTCTATGATGTACTTGTCGCGGGTAGTTTTTCCCATAACCAACAATATAACTTGTTGCTATTGGGTTGTCTCCAAGAATATAGTCCACCTACAAAACATTCATAAACACTACAAAAGTTTAGATGTTGATTATTACATTAATGTTTTCAAATAGCCTAAGCCCATGTTTTGGGTCCCCATGTATCGATTGCCCCGAAATCATCGCATTCCAACACACTGAATTCCTAACCGACATTTTATCAAAAATAACCTGACCAACATCCGGTCTCCCACACTTACAATACATATGGATTAAAGTCGTGACAATAATCAAACTCACATTCACCGACATCCGAATCATCGCTCCATGAACAGACCTCCCCTCTTTCAACCTACACGACCTCCCACAAGCCGTAACCACATAAACAACCGTCGTATCATTCCACTCACCACCCATCCTAACCATCCTCCTAAACAACTTCAACACATTCCCCGGACTCTTCCCATCCAAATACCCCTTCATCAACACATTCCACGACACCACATTCCTCTCACTCATCTTATCAAACAACCCATGAGCCAACCCTATATCACCAACCTTCACATACCCATCAACCATCGAGTTCCACGACACCAAATCTCTCATCATCAAAAATCAAACAAAATGGTTACCAAATTAGAGGGAGGAAGAAGGGGACCTGATATCTTCATCCAATCGATTCTTGAGGCTGTTCAATTTGTAGCACAGAGGCTGTTCAATTCTTGAGATTTGAGTCTATATATAAAGAACATACTGTTCAAAGAAAATAAACCATCAATGTAACCGACAGTGCTTGATTTCTTAAATTAATCACCTTTAATTGCCCATTAAATCAGGAATTAAAGCTTTTTCTGAGCTGTAACAAAAAACTGGCGTCTTAAAGAATCTCTAAAGATGCGTCTTAAGCCTGTTGGAGGGAGGATGCAGTATGTGCTTGTGAACTTAGGTTGGTGCTACCAACTTATCGACTGTCATTTGTTTTAAGAATACTTTTATCTTAAATATGTTAAATTCTAATACTCACTAATTTTAAGTAATTATTTTACCTCTTTTTACTTGTATGAATGGGAAGTGATTTAAACATCATCAAAATTATTTTACACTCGTCATATTGATAATCTATTAACATCATATAATAATTAAAACAAGGAATAATGGAAATAAATAATCCCAACTATTGACTATTGGCCAATAACAGTCCCAACTACGAAAATCACCAATATTGGTCCCAACTTTTGACATATTGGAAACCAACGGACCCAAACTAACGGAGGCTAACTCCGTTAGTGTGATGCTGACGTGGCATGCCACGTAGGATGCCACATAGGATCATTTTGCCACGTAGAATGCCAGGTAGGATCATCTTGCCACCTAAGCATGCCACGTCAGCATCACACTAACGGAGTTAGCCTCCGTTAGTTTGGGTCCGTTGGTTTCCAATATGTCGAAAGTTGGGACCAATATTGGTGATTTTCGTAGTTGAGACTGTTATTGGCCAATAGTCAATAGTTGGGATTATTTATTTCCGTTTTTCCTTAAAACAATGGTATCACGTACATAACGTTTTTGTTTCTTTTTGTGAAAACTAAAACATAAATAAACAAAATATTAGAGCTTGTAACATATATACTGATACATTAACATAACTGAAGTTATTAATAGGAATTGATTAATTATGTTTTGATATAAATTTGTCTCAAGTTTCGTAAAAGGACAAGCTAGTGGGTTTTAAATTGTGGTTTAATGAAATTTATGAAAGGGGTTGCATGTTGGAGAATAAAAAGTGTGTAGTACACATATACAATGGGCATTACATATTGTACATAAGGGCATAAATGGAAAAAAAATGACCAAAGATTACACTGTTGTGAAGAGTCTCTTGATATGCCATCTTAAAATGTTTGTGAAATTACCTTCTTGTCCATCTAGAATGCATTATATAGTAGTATAGATATCTAATAAAGCTCGAGTTCGGGCATTGTTTGTTTATTATCTATTTGGTAATATATCTAATAAAAAAGTATAAATAATAGGCTCGGTTAGAATTGCGTGCTCGATAAGTGAAACTTTGGTTTGGGCTCGTTTACTAAACAACTTTAGATGAGAGGTAATATTTGAAAGATAATAGAATGAATACTTGATTGATTATTATTGAGGGATTGAGTTACAATATATAGACATCATAACAAACCCTAACTAACCTAACGGGCCCGTGGGCTTACACTAATAAACCCTAATCTGATATACTATCTAATACTCCCCCGCAGTCAGAGCGGAAGGAAACTAGAAGCTCAGACTGGAAAAACAAAAAACATAAAAAAAAATAATAATATTAAACGTTCTTCAATGTCGGTCAAAACGTCTGCCATAATCTCATAATCTTGCAATCTGTAATCTTCAATGAAAATCCACCACTAATTTGATGATCATGTAATCCGATATGAGGCAACCAATGCGGCGCGGCGGCGGCGGTGGATAGCGGCGCGGCGGCGGATCATAGTCCTGCAAGCGGCGCGGCAGTAGTCCAATAAGCGGCGGCGAGGCGGCAAGGAGCGACATGACGGAGAAGCGAAATCAATAAAAAAAGAGGTGGCGGCAGCTTGATCATAATCAACGGCGGGAATATGTCTAGAACCGACAATTGAAAATTTATTTAGAACTGGGAATAAGAAAAAACAAACGAACGGAGGCCGGACAGGGCGGCGGCGGTAGTGATGGCACGCCGCCCTGTCTAGGGTTTTTCTCAAGTGGTGACGGCTGGGGTTTGGCTATTTATGTGTGGCGCAGCGGAATCAGTATAGAGCCTAGGCTGGCTCTGATACCATGATCAATGTGTTCCTGAATACCAAAACCAAAGCAACCAGTGTCACTGAAGTTGCGTCTCAAAAGCTCGTATTCCTTAACTTTCAAGCCACTCTCCAAGAGCTGCATTGCCTGTAAGATAATAAAACTGAATTATCATTTATTCAATAGATGATTACAATATATAGAGATGGTGCGAAACCCTAGATAGCTAACCGAGCCCGTGGGCTTCACCCTAATAATATAGGTTCCAATACTCCCCCGCAGTCAGAGGGGTAGAGCATCAGACACTCTCTCAGACTGGAATACAATTAAAAAAATAAACATAAAAGACAGAACAATAATAATAAAAAGACTAGTCTCAATCTCGGTTCTTGAATTGTTGGCCCAATATTCTGCAATCTTCTTCTTTGCCAAAAAACATACCCGTACTGTTCAATAATGACTTTATTTCGGTCCACAAGTTCCCCATGGTTGGTTTTGTTTCTTATTTCCAGAATGATAAACAAGATCCACTAGATCCCAATAAAGTCGCAATGTCATCTTTGTTGGTCATGACATAGAAAAAACAAACGAACGGAGGCCGGACAGGGCGGCGGCGGTAGTGATGGCACGCCGCCCTGTCTAGGGTTTTTCTCAAGTGGTGACGGCTGGGGTTTGGCTATTTATGTGTGGCGCAGCGGAATCAGTATAGAGCCTAGGCTGGCTCTGATACCATGAAAGATAATAGAATGAATACTTGATTGATTATTATTGAGGGATTGAGTTACAATATATAGACATCATAACAAACCCTAACTAACCTAACGGGCCCGTGGGCTTACACTAATAAACCCTAATCTGATATACTATCTAATAATATTAAGACTAATATTATGCCAAGGCTTGGCACGAAGAGACTGACGAGCTTCAAATGTCAGGCTTGATAACTAGACGAGCTTTGTTTTAGGCTCAAGGTTGGCCCGTGCTCGATAAGGTTTGACTTGTTTTGAGTTTTTTATCGAGCCAAGCTCAAGTAGCTCAACGACTGAGCTCGTTTTCACCACTAAATAAATCACTAAGAGATTTTGGAGTGAAAGAATAGTTTCTTTTTCAATAATCCATCTTACCATCAATCCAGTCGACTAGCAATGTAACCAAATAGTTTAGAGAATAATGGTATCAAGGTCTTCATATTTAGATAATTCTTTTCTTTTAAGTAGGGTTGTTAATGATGAGCAACGATTTGAGACTTACTCGGGATCAGATCAGTAAAAAGCTTGAACGAACCAAGTCTGAGCCCGAGCTTGAAACATGACTCGTTTAGTTATCGAGTCCGAGTTTGAGCTTTTCATACAAAAACCGTTTAGGCTCTCGAGCCTAAACGAGTCCAAACAAATTCTCTATTATTATTATAATTTATATATAGTATACCTATTACTTAACACCGGCAAGTCGAGCTCGAACCAAGCTTTTAACTCCTTTTAAATTGTTCTGTAATTATTTCGAGCTGAGTCGAGCCGAGCTCGAGCTCTTAGGTTTTACTTTCGAGCCGAGTTCGAGCTCAAAGTATTAGGCTCAAACCGAGCCAAGTTCAAACTTCATAAAAGCATGACGAACCGAGCTCGAGTCTATCAAGCTCGAGCCTGACCCGGTTCGTTCACACCCTTACTTTTAAGTGGTAAGGAATCAAATTTAAGAGTAACGTAGTTAAAAAATAAAAATAGAAACTAGCAATGCTAGATCCGTAAGCCTAAATAAAGCCAGTTCGAGAGTAATGGGATTGATTGTGTAGGACTGTAGGCAGTTCTTTTTTTCCGATCGGTCCATACTATTCCAAAGAAAGTGTATTTAAATACATAAATTCTATATTGTGAAAAAGTTCACGTATTATTATAACAACTTTAATTAACAAATTAATTATTTTAGAAATCACTAGTAAGAAACAATAAAATCTGTCTAAAGTCAACAAATGTAACTCCACTATTTTTTAAAAGCACTTGAGGCAAAGCATGGTACGCCGTACGCGTTGAGGAGGCCTATCTTTTAAGACTCGAGGGAGTGGGGCGGGGAGGGCAGGCGGTATGCTGAGTTGGAGGCGGGAACACCGCCCCCAAGGGGCGGGAGAGGGGGCGGGAGAGGAGGGGCGGGGAGGGGTTGCCGGGCAGGGGGGGGGGGGGGGAAGGGTGGAGGCAATGGCGAAGCTTGACCCGAAGGTTCGGGGGGTCGGAAGTCACCGGGGGTTCGGAAGTCACTAGTTTCGGGGGGTCAAAAACAAGTTTCGGGGAGTCGAAACCCTATATTTTCAAAATTTTCTATACGGATACTATATAATCGAAACTTCTGCGCGAAAATCCGGGGGGGTCGGCCTCCCCTCCCCGCCCCAACTAACCTGCGCCACTGGGTGGAGGTGAGGTGTCATCTCTTCATTGGCTGATTTTTTTTCTTTTTTTTTATTTAACTTTAACACAATATAATATTATTCCTTTCACCCCCCTTTCCCCCCTTCCACTCCCCACAATTTTTCCCCCCCACATGGGTCCCACAAGTGCCACATGGCGCTTCACCCCCCTCTTTCCCGCCCCTCCACTCCCTCTAGTCTAAGACCACCCGTAGTCGGGCGTTATTGTGCAAATTTTTAATATATAGCGCCCCCCACACCACTACACCCCGGCGCTATAGGCCAAAAGGGGGGGGGGGGGGCTTTATGAAGATAACGCCGGGTGCAAAGTCTTCCATCCAATCCGGTGCTGCCACGTGTCACTTGGTCAAAATCATCCGGTCAACCTTTTTTTTTAATAATAATAATAATAATAATAATAAACATAACAATATTAATAATAATAAATTAAATAGAAAATTATTTAGATTTAATAAAATAATAATAAAAAAAATAAATTATATAAAAAAATAATATTTATTAAAATTAATAAAAAAATAGATTATATAAAAAAATTATATTCAAACATTTGAATTTTAAACGGTTACTGTTCAAACCGTTTGAAATTCAAATTTTCCCCCCAAACGTTTGAATTTCAAATTTTGAAAGTCAAACGTTTTCCCCCCAAACGGTCATATTTCTCACCCTATAAATACAACACTTCATCTCAGTTCTCAGTCACACCTTTTCTCTCTTCCTCATCCTCAACACAATGAATAACATGGGCGGTTTTCAACCAGGAGCTGCCGGACCATCTAATGTCCGGCAGTACACTCGCCGGGTCCGGGGACGGGGACGGCCCCGGACTCTACCATTCACCCCCTCTCCTCCTCCTCCTCCACAACCTCCTCTTCCTCCTCCTCCTCCTCCACAACATTGGCTAAATCCCCCTCCTCCTCCTGCTGCAGCACCACCAACTCATCCTGAAGTCGATGATCCTTGGAAGGATGATCCCTGGACGGATGAAGAATGGGCTTGGGCCATGGATTATACCATGGCTACTCATTAATTGGACCGACTGATGTTGTCGGCACCACCAACCTTCACCCCTCCTCCTCCTACCCCCTACCAGCAACCTATCCCCACCAACCAGACTACCCCCTACCACCACCCTATCCCCACCCCCCAGAATACCCCCACCCCCTACCACCAACCTACCCCCACCCCCCAGAATACCCCCACCCACCACCACCAGACCACCCCACCTCGTGAATATGGGGACCCAACTCCTGAGGACTTGGAAGCCCTCAGGGAAATTGAGGAGCAGGAGCGCCTCTGGAGCATGCCAACCCCTCCTCGTGAGTACTACTACTTCCCATCGGATGCGAGGTCCGATGGACGGGACAGCTCACGTTCCCTATCCCCCGAGTACTACACACTCGAGGACTGGGACTTTTAGGATTATATTATGTGTTTAATTAAGTAATTTAGGAATATGTAATGTTTAAATAAGTAATTTAGGAAGTGTGTAATTTTTTTTTAATATTATTTGTAACTTTTTTTTTAATATTAGTTGTGTGTTTTTTAAGATTATTTGTAATTTTTTTAATTTTAGTTGTAACTTTTTTTTAATATTAATTGTGTGTTTTTTAATATTATTTGTAATTTTTTTATATTTATTTACCTTTTATTTTATTTATTTTGAGTTAAAAGAATAAAAAAAATAAAATCCACGTGGACCAATCAGATTCAGGGGCTTTATATATAAAGCCCCACCACTATACCCCTTTTTCAGTTTCTCTCTCCATGCTGACTCAGCAGCCACATGGACCAATCAGGAAGAGGGGCTCTATATATAAAGCCCCCCACTACACATGCTCTAAGGATGGTTCTCTCCGTATCATATGTCATGTAACGGGCTGGCTAATCAAGAAGTGATGGGCCTGGAGGTTTGGGTGATGAACCTTCTTTCCTATAAAAAAAATAAAAACAAAAAATAATATAGGCATGTGCATGTCCCTAATGGTCAAAAACCCATCAAAAGGGGTTCGTCCCTTTCGTCCTCCGGCCGATGATTTTAAGGTGACGGGCCAACGGGAGACAGTGTGGCCGGGCCAGCGCTGTCCCTCACAACCATCAGCCTAATAACTTGACTTGACATTGTCTTGTTTATAATAATACTAATAATAAAATTATTACTGACCCACCTTGGACTCAGGCTCGTTTACTATACAACTTTAAATGATGGGTACATATTAATAAAACCAATATTACATTAAGTCTTGAAAAGGCTGGTGAACTTCACATGCCATGCTCGAGCTTGATAAATAAACGAGCTTTGTTCTAAGCTCAAACTCGACTTAGGCTCGATAAAGTTCGGCTCGTTTCGAGCTTTTTACCGAGTCGAGCTCAAGCGGCTTGGCTCGTTTGCACCTCTAGTAAATATCCATGCTGTTAAAATCGCTCGATGTTAGTCGTTCGCTCGCCACTTGTTCAGAATATGATCGTTTGGTTTTCTGCTCGGTTGTAAACGAGTTGATCGGCTCGGTTGGTTTGGTTTGTAAACCAATCAAGCACGAGCAAAGTTCTGTTCGGCTCAGTTCAACTCGATATAGTTTTATTCATAGACACATACACACACACACAAAAATTACAATTGTATTTGTAGTCTTATACATATAGAAATATACCAATTTATTTATACTTACTAGCCCAATCAACCCAATGATAATTTAACACTAAGTTTAATAATAAAACCCCAACCCTAAGTCGTGAAGCGACAGTCTTGACTTCTTCCTCTCATTAGCCGTCAGTTGCCAATCGTCTTTGATGATCAACGTATGCCACAATGCGACATTTGTTTTCTGTAGTATGCCCATCGCTACACTGGCCCCATCCTGAGCCTCATCCCCGGACAGTCGGACGTTAGCTTTAGGTTCATCATCGGACGGTTGGATCTCAGCTATCACCCAATAACGAAAGCATTGAAGGATACATACCAACTTTATAGCTATCCGAATCACTCGCCGTTAGTCGCTCGCTCGGAAAAAAATTTGCTCAAAAAATGCTTGCTCGGTTGTATACGAGTCGATCGGCTCGAATCAGTTTGTAACCAAGCCAAGCATAAGCAAATGTCCACTCAGTCGGCTAAGCTCGATACATAGCTTCAAAATCAACCTTTACATTTTAGTTTATTTTATTACGTTTATCGGTTCAAATATCTTGAATTGATATTTTGTGATTCACACTTTTGGATATTAACTTTCTTTTGTAATGTTGGAGAATCATTTAATGATATTAGGAATTTTATCTTCATCCATGCATTTTGTTTACACTTTTTTTATATTGACCAAAGCATTATAGATGCTTAATCCATTACCTAACTCATTCTTTCAACATCACGTTTTATCAGTGTGTCCTTGATTCCTTGCGATTTTATCATGGCATTATGCAAATAACATAAACATCAAACACTGATATGTATTTTTAATATCACCAATGAAGGACTAGGATATTTCTAGCTATGAATCTATGATGTCACTATTTTTCAGTCACCAAATTTATATCAACCCAACTATTTTTGGGTTGATGATAGTCACAACGGTCACGTAATAAAATATGATACCATACCCATCGTCAATAAAAAATACGGCAAAATACAATGTCACTAGAAATGAGAAAATATTACATGATCTAGTTGTTCCCTATATCTTTTCGAAAAGATGCATTACATCTTTAATCGTAACATTCACAAAAAAAGAAGCTTTTTTCTATGTAACAAATGTAAGAGTCATTCTTATTTTCATCCGGCACTTGCTTACGCAATTCCGTCTTTATATGTTTCATTGAGGAAAAAACATCTTCAATAAAGGATATACATACATATATGAAAATCAGTAGGTCATCTATATAAGATATGCCACGCACATAAACATTATATCACGTTTGTAAATGGCAAATCGGTAGGCATCTATATAACATTATTAAGTAAACAGGATGTGCTCACGGGTAATTTACTCTTTTTTTAAGATGACATATGAAGAATTTTTTGCTTCACACCCAAATTGTCATGAAAAACCTTTCAATGCTACCTCTATTTGCAAAACCCACTCGTTCATGTTCAACCTTGAGAACATAAAGGTCAATTATGATTTACTTATGGGGCGATTCAATTCAATCAATTTGAAATCGTCTCCAATTAATTTGTTAATGATGATTGAATGTTGGGAGCAATTGGTGAGAATTAAATCCCCAAACGCATCGGTGTTCCTCTGTGGTGTTTTATATGGAAGTTATTGGATTGCAAGGCTATGTTACCGGCCTCAATGAAATTTACTTTATGAAAATTGCTAGACGGTTGTGGTTTTCGGAGTGGTGGCTAGGGTTTCGTTTATGGTTTCGAGAGCTATCCAGGTTCCAGATTCTTCATCTGATTAACCAATAATTGTTCAACGGAAACGATTTTGGATGTTTGTATTATTGTATGTACAACAAATAATTTTAATAAGGTGGGGCCCTATACGACACGTAGAGCCCTATACGTTTCGTATAAGGTGCATCAATTGCATCCCAATCATTAATTGCGTACATATACGACGTGTATAGAGAGCCCTACGCCTCGTATCTCGTACCTATACGACACGTATAGACCTACACGCGTCGTATAGGTACATGTATTTGATGAATTTTACCCCTATACAACGCGTTTAGACCTATATTCTTCGTATAGAAGGGATGTATGAATATTAATATATTATCACCCTTTTAATATTTGATGCAACTAACTTTTACCATGTTATCCTTTGATACAATTAAGTATTAACCAACTAAACTAAGAAAAAAATGTATTTAAAAAAAGGTATGAAATTGTAATATTTTGGTGTAACAAATTAATCAAATGAAAGTTCCTCTCAATCCATGTCAACCAAATATGGTCTTGGGAAATATTCTATTAAAATGGGCATCTAATATTTGTAAATAGTAAATTCGTTACTTTTAGGACTTTCTATAGATTGAGATTAGCATCTTGATTTAAAAGAGTAAAGGCACTTATCTTCAAAACCCCACGTCCCCACCACCCAAACCCTGTCCACTGTTGCCACCAAAGTGTCACCATCGACCCTAGAAGGTTATAGGGATGAGATTGATATTTTACTGGGAACCTTACAGGTACTAATACTGTAATTATCGATACCGATATTGAAGAAAAAATGGTATCAAATACCGTATCGTATGTATCGGTTCAGTACTAGTACGGTATCAGGGTATCGGTAGCGTACCCGTACCGTACCAAAAGTACTTAATCGGTACCGAAAGGGGCGACCCTGTTGGTTGCGGATCACCCCATGAACGCTTCCTTCCTTCTAAAACCCTTAAACCCTAGGTCATGCAACCAAAATATACATTTCAAAATTAGTATTATAAAATCAGTTTAAACCAATAAACTTAAAGAACTAAAAACGTTAAGGTGATCTTGGTCGTTTTATATATTGAGACTAGAGATCTTGTTGATTATACCATCATGGTCTCTTTTGAAAGCAAGTTTGGTACACTAATCGGTTAGTTCAAAAACATGGCATAGACGAATGAGTTAGAACAAACATCAATACATTATAGATGTTGTTAATTATTACTTATTTGCTGTTTTCTAATTAATAGGTCTTATAAATTTAAGATAAACTTGATTGCTTGATTGAAAAACACATGTGTAGCATTGTGATTGTTCCCTTTGTTGCCGACCAGTTGCTTGCTTGGTATTACTATTTATATAAACTTTTATGTTACAAAAAACCAAAGTTCTTACAGTTTAGAACAATTTCTTAAAACAACGAACTTACATGTTTTCTTTATAACAATAAGCACGATGCACATGTTGATTTTTCGTCGTAATCTGAGAAAGAAACGCGCAAAGAGACAAGGAGGAATGATCAAGTATGTATATGAATACCGATAGTTACAACCAAAATGGTATAAATACAAAAATACAAAACCGCATGAATCAGAATGGATATGGCACTCGTGTGCATGTTCCCAAACTCGATCACCCTGAATCGTGTTGGCATCTGGAATAGCAACCCTGGCGATAACAATATGAACATAGCCACGGCTACGACTGCAGGCCCCAAATCTATATGTATCGTGTACATGTCTAACTAACAAGTTAATGGAACCACTTGCAATATAGGCAGAAGATATATATATGAGAGTGATTTAAGTTGGATTTACTTAACGATGAAGGTAGCTAGATGAAGTCATGGTTTATAAGATAGGGTGGTGGGGGACATAGCTAAGCTTTATCTAAGTTGCAACCTTCTTTTTTCGTCATCAGATTACATTAACATATGTCTCTTTTTGCATTGCTTTTGGTGTTCACCAAATGTGGTATACATTATTTATAAACTTAATCCTAACTAAATAAAGAAATTCTAAGTGCCCTATTATTATCTCGTTTTCACTCCTTCGTTCTCGTTCGATACCCTCAATCCAAAAAGTCCCAAGTTTTTACAAACCATTGGCCGGTTTCTAATATGTAAACTCATGTATATTTTATCATAATGATCACAGATGACAAAAACCACTAAGCCAACCCATGTTAGCACGAACACTATGATACCTTTCTACCAAACATGTATTTTGTTATCAACACATTTTTGGATGCTTTTCTGGATACTTTTTTTAGTTGTATTTATCTCTGTTCTTATCTTTTTTAAAGTCATAAATATGACAAATACAATGATTGAAATATTTTCTCTTTTATATTACATTCATATGTGCTCAAATAATTTGTCAACTTTATATTTATGAATACAAAAAGATATTCATAATATAATATACGGTATATCATCTTTTATGCAATTTATCAGGTGAGTTGAATAAACTTTAGGCTACACTTTTAGTCTTTTATGAAATTTATCTCTATATATCTTTATAATATAACTAACTTGTTTATATTCCGGAAGCGTCCCGGAGTTGAAAAATCTAATATAACGTGATAAAATCTTCAATATATTATTTGCACAAGGATATGAAATTTTGCTAAGTGAGTATATTTGAAGATCACTAAAATCAAATATATAATTCATAAGGCTGTAAAAAACTTATAACTGAAATAAAATGTTACAATAATTCACCAACATTATCCTATCTATAGCCAACCTACTTTTTATAATTAACAAATTTCATACGCAGCAACTTGTACCTTATAGTGACTAGTGGGATGCTCATGTGTTGTCGCGGGTACTTATGTTTTTTTGGCTAACGTTGCATGACGAGTTTTACGTAACTTATTTTTATTACTAAATTGCTATGGAAACTAATATATCAATTCACAAAGAGCAATTGAGTATAAACAAAAACAACAATATAAAATATGGTAGACGACATTATGGATATGTAAATAGCTATAAGACTGCATATCATGTTTTTGTTTCTATAGTTATTAATTTGGTAAAATGTTTATGTTGATCACGTTCCTTAGCAACTACATCTTCTTCAATCGAACATATAATTTTGATCATCCTAGCAAGCAATGTAGCTAGTGAATCATTCTGGAAAAGAACTTGCAATAAAAACACCAAAAATAAGTTTGAACTAACGTAAGTTATAAATCACAACTAAGTCTTATCATATGCTTATACGGAGACTTTAACTTTAAAACACATGTCTTTCTTTTACCAGGCCACATGATGGCTAATGATACATCTTAATAGTGGAAGTACTCGTAGGAATGAGTAACATCTACTTGGTTGAACACTTCTCCATTGTATTTCTCATTGACAGGTTTCACCATGCCTATCATAAAATAAAAAAGATATATAAACTGGTTTTAAAAGGGCATGTTAAGTGGGTAAGGTAATCGGGTAAAACAGATTGTCAAAGTAGGTATATTTCATATCAAGACGTTATGTCGGGTCGGGTCGGGCTTGTTGACCATCAACACTTGTCTATTTATTCCAAAAGTAAAATACCAAATCTAATATAATATAATTGCATAAGTTATTATAATGCCAATGAATTTAATTATTTTAATAAGGAATTGCATATGGGAATGGAATGTTTTAATTATTTGGAGTCATGTATTCAAATGGAGGATTGTGCCATGAGCCAAAGAATAATCAAACTCATCTAGAAGAAACCACATGTGTTTCATCATATCTAGAGGGGGTGATTTCATAACCGATCTACTTAACGGGTAAAAAAGCTAAATAAAAGAAACAAGTCAATGGGTCAAAAATCATCTAAAATGTATTTCTCTAAGCATAGGAGGTGAGTTCAAGCACCTTAAAATGACAAAATTACTGTATTGTCCATCTAAAAGGCTTTATAAATGTAGATTTTTTTTTAAAATGCCTCCCTGTTTTAAAATTAAGCTGCTAAAGTCGTGTTATCATCTTTCATGTAGTGGAATTGAATGAATGTCTGTACCACCAGGAATTCCCTAGGAAGCAGTCGTCACAATTCTGCCAAGTTCATACTCTTCATAGAAAGCTGCATTTCTTAGCAGCAAATAAGGAAAAAAATGAAATTGTAAGCTTTCCTATTTTTGTTTCAAACAACTTAAGGATACAATATTATGTGTTATAGACACTTATAGTTATGTGAAATAATATTTAAATAAGAAAACATTTTAGATGCAAGTGTAAAAACACCAAACAGAAACATAAGGAATCAGTGATAAGCCGTATTGACCTTTGACACAACATAAAGTTCTAGTTTTTTGTTTAAATGTTGTACAGAACATCAATGATAATTGTTTGCCTAAACAATAGATTCCAAAATTTAGTTTGCAATTTTAAATAAGCCCTATATATGCACATATTCTCTATAACTCATGGCAATGCATAATGAGTACACGGGCAAAACAAAAAAAAAATATTTGAAGGAATAAGTTGAAAGTTTTTTTTTTGTTGGAACAACTGATCAATTTAATGAGGTATGAATGTTGGTACTTCTTATGTAACCGACCAGACTCTATTGTTTTTTTAAAGACCTTTGGATGTGTTCTACCATCTTTCTATCTTTTTGTTAGAAATTAAAACCACAGCAACAAACCTAACTTAGGGTTAGAAATAGGGCAAAAAAGAAGGTTGAAAATTGGCATACAATTCAAGAAGTTTAGCCTCCAACAAGGCGGCCAGTTTCAACTAGTGCAACTTTCCTACTCGATGTAGCCTGTAAACATACACAGGAAGATGTAAATGGGCGGGTCTATGATAACATGCTTCATGCTTTTCTAAGAATTCAGATTAGAGATGTAAGTGGTGTGCGTGGGTTTTGCAAGACTTAAACTTCTTTTCTTTTAAAGATGGCAAGTTCCCGAAGAAATGCCAAAAGTGGGTGAAAAGGGAATTAAGTCGGAAAACAATGGGACACTTTCAAGTTTTAAATTTATAATCTAAAATGATAGTTGCTCAACATTCTAGACCCCACACAACAGGAAAGTGTACCTATCATGAGTAGTATAGAAATGTGCAAGTACCGAGTATCGAATCCGAGGACACGATTTTTACTACTAAGCTTCCTAAAAATTACTAAAAGAGTTTTAAAATGCAAGAAGAAAAGTTAAAGAGATACGTAAACTGTAAGAGAAATCAATAGCAAAACAAAGGTGTTGCTTCGGGATCAGATGTTGTCTGGTATGAAACAATAGTAGACTCTTATTAAAGTGGTGTGTTTAAGTTGTGCACTTTTGCTTAACTTTGAGTTGCACATTACCGCGTTCTCTAGAGGTGACTGTTATCGCATAACTGTGTAAACGATTTGTGTTCTAAAGATTTTTATGAGGGTCTCCCAAACCAGTAAGCTCACCTCTCAACATAGAGGGGAAGATGACCCGAGACTGTGACGTCCCAACCCCGAAGTACCCACCTCCCAGTGTTGCGATATAGACATCTAACGACTCTAAACTTTTATGAATAACTTGTTGGTGGCCGGAGCATGACCGAACAAGTTACCACTTAATATCATAGGGGAGTCGTGACTAACCAGCACACGTGCATCCCCTACTTGAATTAATTAATCTTTCAAAAAGTGATTGGCCTATTACTAATTGTGCGGCAATATAGTAATGAAGGGAAATAAAGACCGTTTTCTTTCAACACGGGTTCACCAATCCTTGATTTGCGCCAAAGCTATCACATAGACAATGAAGCTAAGTCACACAATCAAGTCTTGGCTTATCACTAGGACCAAGTATAAAGACCGTATCGACCCTAAGTGAGATTTTGATAGTAGAGGATTAAGCCACAAAGTGTGAATATTTCTATCCACAAATGGGCTAATCACTACTCGTGGAATTAGGATAGCTTGCAAGTGCGCAGGTTGTTACACACCGCGGGTACACTCATAAGTACATCCACTTCCTATCAAAACACCCACAAGACCAAATACTAAGTAATTAATTGGTTAATTTATTAAATAAAGTTTAAAGTAGAAAGAATTATTAAGAACACAAAACATCACTTTGAACAAAGGATAAACTATTTATTTGATACCATGTTCCAACATCACCCTAGCAACACCAAGAGAAATCTAGCCTAGCATGGTTGATACAACAAGTTCACAAGGTTTTTGTTTTGTGTAAAAAACATGGTGAGGGTTGTATAAAGATTTCTAGTGGTTTTGGGTGATTTCGGGTCGTTTCTTTCTCGAATGTGGTGTTTATGGAGTGATCCTAGGCTCCAAAGGACACTCACAAGTCCCAAAGATGCATGACTGAAACTTTGTGGAGAAGTGTTGGTTTTTGGTGTAGGATAGGATGATCAAAGTACGGAGTTGAGGACTCTATTTATAGGCAATTCAGCCCCTACACGCCCATGCTTCTTACTGTAGCACGCCCATGCTCGACAGCAGGTACTGTTGCAAAGTCCTTTCAAGAAGAAAACGCCCGTCTTCAGGGCTGGCATGGCCGTGCCAAGAGGTGGCATGCCTGTGCAGGTCAGTATGCCTGCCAGTCCTGGTCGGTTGAAGCCTTGAGGAGCACGTCTTTAATGGCAAGGCCGTGTACATGGTTTTGGCATGCCCATGCAACTCAGTAACCTGACTTTTTGCCTTATGTTGACTTAGAAATGTTGACTTGTTGACCCAGGACAGGTGCACGGCCGTGCACAGGCGTGCTCTGGCACAACTTCAAAGTCTTTAATTCCTTGCCTTTTAGTGCTGTTTTGTGTCGTTGTTCACTTCTTTTCACCGTTCGACCCCAAACCCTGCAATTATCAACAAAGAAAGATAAATCATGATAAAACTAAGATAAAAACACGATTTTGGGTGCAAAACGGGTGAAAATACGTGCATAAAACATGTTAATTTCTTGGCACATCAGTAAGCTTCCTGAAACTACCAAATAGGACACCCTAATCAAGATGCAATAAAAATTAATTCAGTCTATAATTCATCTTTAGAAAGATTTATAAAAACAAGTATATGATTCAAGCCTTTTATATATTTAGGAGAATACATACAACACAGCACAATACAAAACATAAACAAAGAGCATGGTAGACTAAGAACACTGTATAAAACATGTGAAATAGAAGCAAGTTTTGTTTAAGCAATCCATATGGTAGACTAAGAACACTATATAAAACATGTGAAATAGAAGCAAGTTTTTTCTAAGCATTTTATCAAGCACTTGGTGTGAGGCTTAAAACCTTCAAAATATAAGCAAAATGCTGGATATGAAACCTAATACATGTACATAGAACAACCAATCTACAAATATATATCCAAAAGAATTTACATACAACCGTATATATTAAAACTTAAAGAAAAACCATAATAAAAAACAACCTGCAAGTTGATTTCCAAAAACATCAACAGCATACACCTACAGAATAGATTTGTGAAGATGCGATTGAACCAAAAAACACTAAACAAAAAGTAATAATGATATTAATGTGTGAAGATGATACCTTTGAGTTTGAATTGGATTTAAGGGAGTTGATAAATATTTTCACATTATTTTTGTTATGGCATTGGAGCTAAAAAACTCCTTTATAAAGGGTAACTGAAGCAACGATGGTTCATATTCAATTGTAGCGTCGCATTCATAGAGATTGAATTGGGTGTTTTAAGGAGGAGCATTGAAGTGGGTGTTAAAAACCAGACTCTTCCCATGCTAGCATTCAATTGGTTGTTTATGAACAAGATTTACATTTGAAGAGAAGTATAAAGTATGCATCAAAGACATATATAACATGCATTAAAAGTTGTGCACGAAGGGCATAAAGGGAAGAAAAGGACAAAAAATTAAAGATTTGTAAAGAGCCATTTGAACTCCCATCTTAAAGTTTGGATAAAATTACTTTAGTTCCCATCTTTGGTACTTAATAATGTAATAGAGATAATGAATTAAAGTTTGCACTGAGTTTCAAAAGAGTGTCCAACTTGAAACCATCTACAAAACATTGAAATAGATGTGCAATATCCATAAAACCAACTAGAAAAAGTTGAAAGAAATGTGAAATCTTCATAAAATAATTAGTTATTAATGATTTAGATACGCTTTATAATTGTCCATTAGAAGCCAACGATATAAATTAATATACATAGCTGGAAGACTTATGATTGAAAGTTGAATTCACCGACATTAGCTAAATGAACCTGCATATGAATATTAAAGAAAGTCAATGACCAAATTTGTGAAACAACCATCAAAATTCTATCATATGAAACTAAAACTTTGCCTTCTCCCATTTTCAAGACTACTGTATATTTATTTATAATGCCATTTTAGGATGGAAATTCCAATAGTTTATGATTGAAATCAATACATTGAGCAAAAATGGTAGGGCCAAAGCGACCCATTTTGTTACATTCTAGACATAAAAGAAAATGTGAAATTACTATACATTCTAATACAAAATCTATTATAGAAGCCACTGTATTTAGTGTAAAAAGAAAATTGAGATGACCATTTCAACCAATTTACCTATAAAAGGGAACAAGTTAAACCAAAAGATTTAACTAATAAGGAAATGTGTCAAACTGCTTGGACATGTCAGATGGGTTAAAAGTTATCTAAAATGTATTAAAATACATAAAACTCATAAATTATGTCCATTAAAAAGATGATTCTTGTGAGCGAAAGATTTTTACCGAAACAGGATTATATGATCATACAAGTTACAAAACCAGGTGCGGAAACCCTAGCTTTGAACAAACTGATATAAACTCAAATCAAAACACAATCAAAGTCATTTTCAAACGTTTTCATAGATTAACATATTCATAAACTTGATTACAACTGATTTTAGGTTAATCTAGAACACACACAGAACCTCTCAAACTATCCTATAACCTCTCCTGAAAACACACACCACTAATAACTCTGTTAACATTACAAAAAACACAAATCCTATTTATAGACTCTGCACATTCGCCCGTTTCACCTGGTCGAATGTGGCCTTGAACTACATTCGCCCACATTCTGTGGTCGAATGTAATCTTCAGTCAGGTTCCAATCCAAGTTCGTCCAGCATAAACTACCTTCGCCCACCTGAACTTCTTCCTTCGCCCTCTTCAGTTCTCCTCCTTCTAACACATGTTAATTATCCAATCACTAGTCGCAAAACGCATCTACAAACTCCCCCTCGACTATTGATTGGATCTTCTTCTGTCTTCGTCCATGGCTTTATTCAACAACTTGATTCTGAGCTGTTTCTTCTGCTCTTTTGTCATTTCAGGCTCTAACTTTCTCTTCGCCGGTTTTGACACATTCGCCATCTTCACCATCTTGCCAAGTTTGCCATCCAAATTACTACCAGCATTAATATTATATGCAAAGCAAACACCAACCACTTGAGTGTATTTCTTTGCCTGATCAGCGTCATTCGGCTCATGATGAATCGGATTATGGAAAAGCATGATGATGTCTTCAAAGGTACAGTTAATCAACCACATCGGATCAAATACATGAGCATGCTTGTATTTGTCCTTCCCGTCTCTCAACACTATCACCGCCTCTGCCTTTCTCCAATCATAATACCAGAAGATAAAATCAGCACTGAAATGTTGTGGCATGGGCATCAAAGGTATTTTTCTCATCACTTCAGGTGCCTTATATATCAAAGTAACCCGCTTCAGCTTGGTTCTGGGATCAATATCCCTATGCACTTTCCTTCGGGGATATTGTGGCTTGAATCTATTCCACTTCGTTCTGCTTTCCCAAACCAGCTTGTCTGCGCACCAACCGACATGTGTATTGTTCACTGAAGCACCCGACATAGGGAATCTGCATAAATCTCTAACCGCCCAGTACGGTAGAGTTAGCAAATCAATGAATCTATAAAAGTATAGAATTCCTGATAACCATTTAGCAGCTAGACACTTCAGCCTGCCTAAATATGTCCACCCGAGAGCTCTGCCTCTGAACTTAGCATTATGAAATCTATAAAAGTTTCCTTGAGCTTCAGGCTTCGGTCGGTTTTCATCCATTTCTCTCAGTCTCTTCAAATAACTCTTCAATTCATCAGATTTATTTGAAGATTCTGGCTTATCAGCACCAAATACTTTCTCCACAAATTCTGCACTTCTTTGCTTAGCCTTTTTCTTCGCCGAAGTGTTTGGAATTTCAGTAAAATCAGGAAATACCACATCTTCATCAGTTTGTCTGAAGTACTGTGGGTATTCCTCATGCGTTATGTCTTCAATCTCCACTTCTTCAAATTCAGGGGTATTCTTATCATCTGAGTGATTTCCAATATCCTTTTCAGGAATATGTGGAATCGACTCATCTACAATAAACTCCTCAAACGTTTTCCCTACCCTCTGTGCAAGACCATCTAAAATCTCCTTTGCCACAGATGCAGGTACTTCCCCTTCTTCAAGATCAGGATCGTTGTATTCCAATTCATATCTCATGTCGTCAGTTTGGAATATTTCAGCAAAACGACCTGTGAACTCAATGGTCCATTCTCTTCTTTCTAACATGTCCTTATAGACTTGTTTAGCATCATCAGTCAAGGACCTCACCTTTTCATTCCAGAAGACACTCTCATCTGAATCAACATTCTCACCTTTCTTCTTTGAACTTGATTCTCCAGTGTCTTTCTTCTTTGAAGGTGGTCTCTTCTCAAATGTAAACTTTGATGTATCATTTCCTCCATCATTATCATCATCACTGCTACTATCATCTTCTTTTTGACTTCCCGAACCCTCTGCATCATCATCATCATTATTATCATCACCTTCATCATCACTCTTCTCTGATTCTTCATCATCCTCATCATCATCTTTCTCTTTATCTGATTCAGATGGTTCATAATCAACTTGCTCTACTTCTTTTTCTTTATCTTCTTCACCCTCCTTCAATTTGGGTGCAACATTGTACAAGTTATCAATCAACTCACTCAGGCGCTTATTCTCAGCCTTCAATTCTTTGTTGTCTTCTTTGATCAACTTTAGCCTGTTCTTGTTTCTTGAACACTTTCCTTCAAGCTTTTTGTTCTTTGCTTCTAGCTTCTTAACTTTCTCATCAATCTCATCCTGATTTGACTTTGAAGCTACCACAATCTGAAGCATCTTTTCTTCATTTTGCTTGAACTTGGCTATTTCTGCTTGCTGAGCCACTATCATTTTCATCATGTCATCCATTCTCTTATTCACCTGCTTCATAACATCATCATCCACAGTGACTTTCTTAGACTTGGATCTAGATGGCTCAACTTCAGCTTCTTTTCCTTTCTGAGGCTTTGTAAACAAGTTAAGTACATTATCCAGTGCAACATTGAATTCATCAACTGGTAATGACTCTGCCTCTTTGGATTTCTTTTGCTTTTTAGTGACTGGTGAAGATAACTTTGAATACGTTCCAGCTTCAGGAACTCTTTTACCTCTTAAGAGTTGGGCTAACTCTTTCTCTCTCAGCTGTTTTGTACTTCTTTCTTAGCCATGGTTTTGTGTTAAGGTTTGGGCAAGTTAACTACCACAGTTTCTCCTTCATTCAACTCGTCCATATCCACACCTAAAACTTCATCTTCAGCACCAACAGACTTCTTGCTTTTCTCAGCTTCTGCAATGGATCTGTTTAATGATTCAGACTCACCAACCATAGTGGCCTTACGTTTGGTGGCCCGGACATTTTCAGCATCAGAATCCCACTGTTCATCCTCCTCAGTCTCTTCTGAATCCACTGACTCTTCATCCACCAAACCAGTACCTTTCTTTGCAGTTGATTTCTTTCTAACCACCTGTTGCTTTGAGCTTCCCTGATCAGTCTTTCCCTTGCCCTTCCCTTTGGCTCCGGGATTGACTACTTGCCTCTTCCTCTTAGTACTAGCATCAGCATATACCAAGGGATCATCGTTATCAGAATCACTATTAGGATGCCTAGCTGTATTCTTTCCTGGATCAGTGTAATCCTCTCTAGCTAAGGCTCCAAACAACCTTCTGTACGGTGGCCTCTCATTATCTGGCACGCCCTTGTATCCTTTCATTCTTGCCAATGTTCTAATATTCATATGATCTTGCCCAATTATCTGTGTAGGATCCTTTTTCAAGTCAGGATACTTGTGATCAAAAATCATCATCAAGAATCTTGGATATAGCATAAACTTCTTAATCTTCAACCCTTTTAGCATCTCCAGCATGTGATCAAAGATCATCCCAGATACATTAAATGGTTTGTTGAGGGTCAACGCAACCATTAATGAACTCAAACTCTTCCTCATCACGTCATAGCCTCCACTAACACATCCAAACACATGAATAATGACGTGAGCAAAATATTTAAACTGCACGCTCAGTTTCCCTTTGTACATTGAACCATCAGTAATAGGTCCTTTGTATTTCATTCTAAGGAAACAAGCTTTCTGCTCAGTCCATGATAATTCTCTTGGATCTTCACTCACTTCAAACTTAATCTGGAGAGCTTCTCTGATGTCAGACTCTGTAATAAACATCTCCATGCCTTGTATCTTGCTCTTTATAATAGTCTGATTATCCCAAAAATCATACTTTGCATTCTTGTAGAATTCTTCAATGATGTCTTTGTAAATAATCGTTGGAGTTGCCAAAGCATATACCACTCTGCTTCTCTTCAGGAACTTGATTATATCAGCAAACTCAACGTTCTTCTCAATGTCTCCCAAATAAGCACAACAATTATGCGATTTCTCGAATGGCCAATTACTTCCACTTGAAGATTCTCCTTCCTGAACAGTCTCTGGGACAGGATCTGTGATAACATTCTCAACAGGAGTTTCAACATTCTCAGTTTGATCAGCCATCTGCATATTAAAATCAGAAACAAACGTCAAAATACAAAATCGACAAAATTTCAAAATTTTAAGTTTTAAACAGTTTCTACATTCGCCCACTTAGAACAGGTCGAATGTAACTTTTCAGGCCCGAATGTGAATCTTTTTATGGCCGAATGTGAATGGATTTTGAATAAACAATACATTCGCCCGTTTGTAGTGTACATTCGCCCAAAAGTATCCACCTTCGCCCATTCGTAGGACCGAAGGTAAACCTGTTTATCTTCAAAAATTCAAAACTTTTGTAATCTTGTTTTTAACCTGTAAAACTGATTCGAATGAATGCTAAAGTGACCGATTAACCTTCGTCTATTATCAATTGCCCTTTTCTTTCATTATATATCAGTTTTTAAAGCCAAATTAGGGTTTATGTTTAACAACCAATCGATTACCCAACTAAACTCTGTAATAACCCTAATTTATCAAACATTCTCCCCTTAAAACTGATATGTAATGAAATGTAATCAAAATTAAACATTAACAAGCACTTTAAGTCCATGAATTCTTAAACCCTAGGTCCGGTTACAAAACAAACGATTCCGGTCTCAATCTTGATCCATTACCTGTGAAAATGGTATGGAAATGATCAGTAAAGTGTAAGGAATGAAAGCCACAAGAAAAAGAACTCAAAACAACAAGGTGTCCAGATCGAATGAAAAATTTTGAAAAACAGAATGAGGGTTCGAACCTGGTTTTGGGCTTATATAGATGGTCCACCTTCGACCGTTTAGGTGGTCGAATGTGGGTATATTCCACATTCGCCCAAAGTGAATTGGACCGAATGTACAATTGTTTACCCGAATGTGAAAAGGATATAAACAACCCACACTCGCCCGTTTAAAAACAACCGAAGGTGAAGAATTTTCCACATTCGACCCAATTAAGGGGCGAATGTGAAATGGAAAATTCTGAAAAATTTGCCAAATCACGAATTCGAATCCCGTTCAATATTTTTCAATCTGTTAAGCTTCCAAAACACATATTTTCACTTTTTAAATGATGCAAAGCCCAGATGGTGTTGTCAAATCTCAGAAATTGACTATCAAGCATCCCCGGTTATCAAAAAATAAAGCAGAAATGCAAAAATTTTGACTTTTTCTGAAATTTTATCAAAACACACCTAAAATCTTTTTGGATTTTGTATCTTTTTGACAATAAAGGTAAAATGCAACAAAGTAAAATGCATCAAATTGAAATGAAAGCAGTAAACATTTTGTGATGTCCGGTAAGAGGATCATATCAGTTTTCTGAGAAATCTGATCACAGCGTTGATCTTTTTGTTTAATATTATCATTAGAAACAGTATGTGACACGGCAATTGCTGATATTGTGGTCCACGGAAGCTCACATGCAGACAATTACGCAATGCTTTAAAATGATACGAGTTAAGTGTATTAGACTAACACGATGTGGTGCCCACACACACGACATACTCCCGTATCAAGTAATTGCACAAAGCTTCATCGTAACGCGTGATTATGCCAGAGTTATCCGTAAAAGTTACAAAGTATATAGCACAGAGGTGTACAGGTCAGCAACTGAATGCAGCAGAGTAACATGTGCGTATATACTAGGTTGAGGCTGATATTAATCACTGATTTGCATCAGATGATCAATACGATGTAATAATGATCTATGATCAATTAAAACATAAAGTTCCTCAATTCGGTAACTTCCGGTTTTGGCAATTAAGCTCTTTTAGCAAATATTCTGATAAAACTAGGTCCGTAAATCAATACGACAAAAGTTTAATCAGAATATCCCGGATAACCATAACATAACGACCCGAAACCTCAGATTTTGGCAATCCTATCAAACGAAATTACGGTACTAAGACCATATGCCCATGAGGTGTTCAGCCACGAACGCGTAGTTCGTTATGTTTGTATCACTAATGCACGCAATATTTAGTCTACGAAGCCTATCAGCATATCACACATAGTCAACACACGCCTCATTAAGCTATACAATTCTTGAGCCTGTGTCAGATCCCCACTGATGTACTATCATTTCCTCTTTTTATCCAGGAAATCATTTTTGAATTTCTAATTTTTAGGTCTTTTTGAATTTTATAATGTTTTTGGTTTTTCTGATAAAATGACTCCCCCTAAAATAAAGAACATATTTTTGGGTTTTTAATTTTTCTGAAAAACAATAAAAACAAAATTTGAAAGAAACAATCCACTCGAAAGCATCAACCTCTTTGAGGATTAAACAATCCCCTCGAAAGCATCAACTTCTTTGAGGATTACGATAGTAAAGAGAAATTCCCAATTAGCAAAGAGAAATTCCCAATTAGCAAAATATTAAAAACTAAAACTAAAAAGCGATAAACCGAGGTGCCGATTAGTCCTGTTTTTCCTTTATGTTGTTTACTTTTAAAAGATATTCAAAGCGGGATCTGTCAAAAGCTTTAGTAAACAAATCTGCACGTTGGTAGTCAGTATGAATTTTGATCATATCTATCAATTCTTTAGCGTAACAATCACGGATAAAATGATATTTGATCCGGATATGTTTTGCTTTAGAATGATTTTCAGTATTTTTAGTTAATGCGATGGCGGCTTCGTTGTCACAGTATATAGGGGTTTTAAGAAACTGCAAACCGTAATCCACCATCTGCTGTTGGATCCAGAGCACTTGCGAACAGCAACTCGAGGCTGCAATGTACTCGGCTTCACAGGTAGATAGCGCCACGGAAGTCTGCTTCTTGCATTTCCAGGTGACTAACCTGCTCCCTAAAAACTGGCAACCAGCTGTAGTAGATTTGTTATCTTTGTCACAGCCGCCCCAATCTGCATCACTAAAAGATATGAAATAAAAATTATCATCATTAGGGTACCAAAGTCCTTTTGAGGGACAACCCTTCAGATATCTAAGGATACGCTTGACCGCCGTCAGATGACTTTGTTTCGGCTTCGATTGATAGCGGGCACAGAGACACGTTGCGTACATAATATCTGGTCGAGACGCCGTCAGATACATCAGAGATCCGATGATTGCTCTGTATGTAAATGGGTCCATCAGCTCCCCCTTAGCGTCCACTCCAATCCCGTGATTGGGTTGAATCGGGGTATCCATCGGCTTAGAGTCCTCCATCTGGAACCGGCTCAAGATGTCGGAGACATATTTCGTCTGGTGAATGAAGATCCCGTCGGGTCTTTGGTCCACCTGCAAGCCTAGGAAAAACTGCATCTCCCCCATTGCGCTCATCTCGAGCTTTTCCTGCATGACAGTTTCGAACTCCCTGCATAAAAGCTCGTTAGTTGAACCAAATATTATATCATCAACGTAAATCTGTACTAGAAGCAAGTCATCCCCAGTCTTCTTCGTGAAGAGGGTGCAATCGACGAGTCCACGCTTAAATCCTTTGGTAATGAGGTATGTACTTAGCTCCTCGTACCACTGCCTCGGAGCCTGGTGCAAACCATATAAAGCTTTGTTCAGCACATAGACCTTATCCCGATGGATTGGGTCCTCAAAGCCTGGTGGCTGCCCGACATAAACCTCTTCCTTGACTTTCCCGTACAGAAATGCGCTCTTAACATCCATTTGATAGACTTTGAATTTCTTGTATGAAGCAAACGCAAGGAACATCCGAATAGCTTCAATTCGTGCTACCGGTGCATAGATTTCGTTATAATCAATTCCTTCGATTTGATGGAAACCCTGCACGACCAATCTGGCTTTGTTACGAACAATAACCCCACGATCATCCTTCTTGCACTTAAACACCCATTTAGTGCCTATTTTCTTCCTGTCCGGTGGCAAATCTGTGAGCGTCCAAACTCCCAATTTCTGGAATTGTAATAAATCCTCCTGCATAGCTTCAACCCAGGCATCTTCCTTTAAAGCGTCCTTGTATGTCCTTGGCTCTACCTGCGACACATAACACGCAAACGACCAATCATTTTGACAACCAGATTGTTGAATTTTGGCATATAAAGCTAAAGCACCAAAACTCTCTGGTGTATTGACACTTTTCAGCTGCCCTCTGGTCATAACACTGCTTCCAGGATCACCAATAACTTGCTCCAGCGGGTGAATACGATGAATCCGAGATTCCGGATATTCAGGTACAGTAACTCCCGTTTGAGCAGTTAAGTTCTCTTCAGCATCCAGATCATGACCCGTATTTGATGATGAAGCAACATCTGGAGTTGGAGTTGGGTTCACTGGTGGTCCCTCCTGTTCTTCTGCCTGTTCAAGAATAGCTTCTTCAAATTGTTCATCTTCAGATTCTGAAGTGTCTAATGAAGTTGAAGCCTCTTGAAACACCTCTTCTTCTTGTATAGGAGCATTGGTATCATTAGAAGCTGGTAAGGGGTTCACGGTGATCGGACGCACCAACGGTGAGGTCGCCGCGTTTTCACACTCATAAAGTAATCTAATAACAGCTTCTTCAACCAAGCTATCTAGATTGAATGATTCAAAGAAATCTTTGTAATCAAACATCCAATCAGGACCCGTGCCTTGCAAATTTTGAGTATATCGTTGAACTTCCACGTTTGCCCAATCCTCCACTCGACGAGTTCGCTTGTTGTATACCCGTTTAAGCGGGGTTGCGTATCCAACAAAGTATCCCTCCTCAGCTTTAGGACTAAACTTCTCGCTTGGATTCAACATCGTGCATGGCGCCCCAAAAGGTTCTAGATACTCTAAATTCGGCTTTCGTCGGTGTAACAGTTCATAAGATGTTTTACCAAACTTCTTCACTGTTAGAACCCGATTTAGTGTGTAGTTTGCTGCATAAATCGCCTCATTCCAGAACATTACCGGAAGATTTGAATCAGCGAGCATTGTTCTAACCGCTTCAATTAGAGTCCTATTCTTTCGTTCAGCAACACCGTTCTGTTGTGGGGTGTACGGAGCCGAATATTCATGATGTATCCCTTTGCTTTCACAAAGTTCATCCATCTTGGCATTTTTGAACTCCGTCCCATTATCACTCCGAATTCTCTTAATTTTCACATTATAGAGATTCTCCAACCGAGTGAACAGAACTTTCAAGTTGTTAAAGGTGTCACTTTTATTCTGCAAACACATCACCCATGAAAATCTTGAATAGTCATCAGTGACAACTAAACAATATAACTCCCCAAGATGACTTTTGCGCTTGACCGGTCCAAAAAGATCCATGTGCAATCGCGCAAGTGGCATCTCTACAGAATTAACCTTCTTCACTTTGTGGGACTGTTTGTGTTGCTTCCCCTTTTTACAACTTACGCACTTGTCATTCAGATGAAAATGTTTCACGTTTACTCCATCGACAAGTCCATTTCTCACTAATTGATTCATTTTCCTCAGATGAATGTGCCCCATTCTTCGGTGCCACATTATCGATTCTTTCTCTGTCGCCTTGGATAGAAAGCATGTTATCTGCCCCTGTGATGTCATCGCCTTGGACATATCAAGAATATAGAGATTGTTGACGCGAGGTGCCTTCAACATTATCCACTCTTTAGGAATTGTAAAGCCCGGTTTCAGAATATAGCAGGATTTGTCATCAAAATGCACAGTAAATTGCTTGTCACATATTTGACTGACACTCAACAGATTATAATCAATCTGCTTCACATACGAAATCCGCTCAAAGCTCACTATCCCATTGCTCACGCTTCCTTCCATCGTTATATATCCACCTTTGTTTCCAGCAAAAGCGACATACCCTCCATTGATGTTCTTTACGTCGAACAGCAACGCAAGATCCCCTGTCATGTGGCCTGAAGCTCCACTATCAACAATCCAAAGACTGCTAATAGGGCCAGCTGAAGCTCCCTGCACACAAAATGTAAATCATTTAGTTCTTTCGGGGGACCCAAGCCTGAGTCTTGGGTCTTTGAACATCAGGTTTCAAAGTAACATTTTCACAAGCATTTTCAACAACTTTTTGATCAATCTTTTTCTGATTGTTCAAAACATTTTTCTTTTTCTCATCAACTTTTGAAGTAGAGGCTCCTGGAGTACCATTGGGTGTCCAAGATTGTTCAGACCTTTTCAAAATGCGAATCTGAGATTTTGGGTTCTCAGTTGGTTTCTGAACATTGTTAGCAAATGTAACTTTCTTGGTTACCTTTTCTGATTTAACAGACTTAGGTCCAACACTTGATTTGACAATCTGTTTAGGTGGAACCTTTTGCCTATCACTTGTTGCGTTCACCACAGGCTTTCTCCATGAGTGTTCCATTGCAATCCGATTCCTTTGATCATATTGAATTGGACGATTGTTCCTCATTTGATAAAACTTGTTTTGATTGAAAAACTGTTGTTGTTGAGGAACAGCTCGTCTGTGTGGTGGAACATAATGATCAATCGGTTTACGCATGGAATTCCTTACTTCAACTTCGTGCCTTTTGTGTCTCACATATGGGCACTGAGCAAGTAAATGCCCTCGTTCCCCACATTTGAAACATGCACGGTACTCTTCAAAAACATTCAGAGCATTTGGTTGAGCAAATGATCTAACAGGGTATTGATCATTATACTGTTGCTTCCTTAAACTCTCAGGGAGTGGCCCTTTTGAGTAAGTAGGCTCATGAAAACCATTAGCTCTGTTTTTGGGTCGAATGAACTCTGTGACATGGACCTTTGGTTCTTGAGGAACATCCAAATATAATTTCTTTAAAATTTCAGGTGGAACCTCATTTGTGCTCTCATGTTTTGGGAACCAAATGGTGCTCTCTTGCCAAATTTTGTCAATTTTAGCATAGTTAACATCTTTAATTGGAAAGTCCTCATCCGAGATGATCTTATCGGATCCTTCCATCCGATAGAACACCTTGATAGGTTTATCACATTGTTCATTCTTAACACTCTTTTCAAGATCTTTCTTGACCACATTTTTCTCAAGATCTTTCTTAACAACCTTCTTTTCAGACTTCTTTTCACGATGAGCATTTGCCATCGGAATCACAATCTGAGATGATGAAACTGGTTCATTTGTAATGATGTGATTTTCTTTTGGAATTTCACATGCATTCTCAGTTTGAAAACAACCAGTATCATCACTCTCTGAGTCTGAATCTACACTCTCAGCAGTAACACCCTCATCATTGATACCTAAAATCGGCCTCTCATCGGAATGTGGATCACCAATACTTGAAGTATTTGATTCATTTTTCGACGATGAGTCTGATTTTACCGAGCTCTCCGGTGTCACTTGATGACAATTATGGTTTTCAAAAAGAACCGGAGATGGCACAGATCGGTAATTGGTGGTTTTATCATCAATGATGTGGTCTACCACATAAGCAATGTGCTTATAACTTTCCAGCTTTTTGTTTACTTTTTCAGCAAAGCATTTGATGGCGGCCATTTCCAACTTGGTATTTTCAATTTCATTTATGTAATTGTTAATTGCCAATTGTTTTAAAGATAAAGTGTTTTTCAAGTCGGAAATGTCCTTTTTATAGCCATCTAACACTTTGTTAAAAGCATTCAACTCTTTGCGAGTAGATTGACTGTTCATGATAGCACTATCACGTTGAACTCGGAGTTGTTTATTCTCCTCAGTCAATCTATCACATGTACCACAATATTTATCACTTGTATTATCAGTACTACACTCAGAACTTACAGATTTTGGCGGATCAGTCATGGCCATCAACGCGAAATGAGCTTCCTTTCCAGCAAAGAATCTTGAATAGTCAATCTTGGTGAAAGCATCATCTGCAATGCACGACTTCCTCGTCATCAGAAAATCCGCTTCTGCTAGCAACTGCTCAATGTCATCATCTAGAGAATTAACACTTGCTTCCGTATCCGATTCACTGTCTGAGTCAGAATAAACCGATTCACACTCCTCAGAAACATCAGAAACAGTGTTAATCACCGTTCCAGAATTCACTTCCTCAGTATTAACCTCTACAGGCTCAGTCTCCACATCCATCTCAGCCTCAGACTCATCACTTTCACACTGAGTTTCTTCCTTCTCATCAATAGTTACTGAATCTTCAATATCAACCTGATATGCAACACAAGCCACGTTGCCACCAGGAGTGATTTCCTCAACACCTATTTGCATGGAAGACCAATCAAACCTCTCATCTTGTTGAGTTACCAATGCTTGATTCTGATTGGTGTTCTGATGTGTCTCATTAGGTGTAGTGATTGGTATGACAGTTCGGTTAGTGTTATTAGGAGATTGGTTTTGAGTCTGGTTTGATGTGTTTGGTTGTCTGTTTTGGTTGTTATTGAAATTGTTTTGACGGTTTTGGTAGTTGGTATTGTTTTGGTAAGAAACTTGGTTTTGGTTTTGTTGTTGCCTGTTTTGGTAGCTTGCATTAAATGGGTTTCTGTTACCCTGCTTTGGTGGCTGGGTGCATTCTCTTTTAAAGTGACCCTTTCCTCCACAATTAAAACAAGTAACCTTCTCCTTGTTGAACCCGTAGGTTGTGTTAGGAGAAGTTCCCAAATCTGTTCTACCTGTTTTCTCAATAAACTCTGTTGCTCTTCTCATGATACTTGCAAAAGCCCACTGAATATCAATTAATTCCATCTCTTCCTTATCAATCTGTGCATAGTCTTCATTGGTTAGGTTGTTGTTTCCAATTTGACTAGCAACCAAGCCATTATAAGATGAAACCATTGCAGAGACTAGTGCAATGTGTTGTTGAGCAACTTCAACCGTCACATTCCCCAAGTTAGATGTCTCCAAAACTACCGGTTGTTGTTGATTAGGTTGAGGAACTTGGTTCATTGGTTGTTGAGATTGGCTAGCAGTGTAAAAAGCAGCTTGTTGCATTGGGGAAAATGGTGGAATGTATGAATTGTTGTATTGTTGTTGTGGTGGTTGATTTGATGGTTGTGAAAAGGATGTTTGTTGATGGTAGTTGATGGTAGGTTTTGGTGATTCCATAACATTGGAAATACATGCAACATGAGGAGCCACCAATCCTCCTGAACTTGAGGTACTAGCTGGAACTGGAGTGCCTCCAAAATACAAGTTGGGATTCTGAGGAATCTGAGATCTTCTAGCTTTCCTCTTCTCTTCCAATTCCTTGTTTTCCAGCTTCTCTATGAACTCCTGAATTGACCAGAATTGGTATGCATCCTTTTCCCTGAGAACTTCAACATGCTGATCCCAGTTTGGTGGTAACGCCTCTGCAAACTTTTCCACCTGCTTTGTCATAGGAATCTGTATACCATAACTAGACAATTCAGATAACAAATGACTATAACGAGGAGTTAACTCTTTTAAAGTTTCATTTCCAATATAAGAAAAATTCTCAAACTCCTTCCTCAATTCTTCCATCCTTAGACCTCTAGTCTTCTCATTACCATCATGCCTCCTTTTAAGTGCTTCCCATAGTGCCTTAGATGTTGTGCAAGTCCCAAACTGATGCAAAAGATCGTTTGTGATTGCCTGTGTCAATTGGGAAAACGCCTTCTTTTCCACAGCAAACTTCTTTTTCTCATCCTCAGCCATGCTCTCCAATGGAACTGGTTCTCCTATATTCTCCAAGACTGGTGCTGTGTAACCTTTAGCAATCATATTCCATGCCTCTGCACCCTCCACTCCCATACCTTCCAAATGTATCTTGAACTTTTTCTGCCACTGATTGTATTCTTGAATCTCCATAAGCTTCGGTGGCCGATTCCCGCTACCTGAAGACAAATCATTAATCAGTGTGGAAATAGCATTTGTAGTTTGAGTGTTTACCACCGCTGCTGCTACTCCCCAGTAGTCAGATTGTGGTGCTGGAGGTGCACTTTGAGTCATGTAGTTAATCGGCTGCGAAGACTGTGTACTCGTCTTCTGTGCTGCCACCGTCCATGGGTCCATCACTTGCTGTTGTGGTTGAGTCGGAGTTGTTGGAAAATTCCACATGATCACGAACTTCGAAAAATTTCAACACTTAGAAAATTTTCCAAAAACTAATTCCTAGGTTCGCCCGTTTCTTCTCAGGTTCGACCCTTCTGATGCAGATTCGCCCAAACAGTACCAACCGAATGTAGAATCTCACCAGAATGTAAAAACACACTAACACTTTACCACGTTCGACCGAAAGTATCTACGTTCGACCGTTTCTATCCTACGTTCGCCCGCCCGATCACTCGAAGGTAGAAAATATGACCCGAAGGTGAAAAATTCAACAAAAACTTTTCAGGTTCGCCCAAAAACTACCTAGGTTCGACCGAAAATGCTCAGGTTCGACCGAAAAATCTCACTCTCGACCACTCAGGTTCCAGGTTCGCCCATAATCAGTTTGAAAAACGATTACACTTTGAAAAACGGTTATTTTGATCTCTGATTTTCAAAAGTTTATGGATTTGAATGATCTTAATCAGGTTTTGATTCGGAGATGATTTGGAACAACTTTAATTCTTGGAATTTTGAATTTTAACCACAAAATCAACTCTAAATCTTTCAAAAACTCTCAAAAACCATTTTTATTCAAAAACAGATGTGAATTGATCAAAATTAGGTCCAAATCAGCTCTGAGTTTATCAAATTGTTGTTGTATGATCCTCTACGCTCTGATACCACTTTGTGAGCGAAAGATTTTTACCGAAACAGGATTATATGATCATACAAGTTACAAAACCAGGTGCGGAAACCCTAGCTTTGAACAAACTGATATAAACTCAAATCAAAACACAATCAAAGTCATTTTCAAACGTTTTCATAGATTAACATATTCATAAACTTGATTACAACTGATTTTAGGTTAATCTAGAACACACACAGAACCTCTCAAACTATCCTATAACCTCTCCTGAAAACACACACCACTAATAACTCTGTTAACATTACAAAAACACAAATCCTATTTATAGACTCTGCACATTCGCCCGTTTCACCTGGTCGAATGTGGCCTTGAACTACATTCGCCCACATTCTGTGGTCGAATGTAATCTTCAGTCAGGTTCCAATCCAAGTTCGTCCAGCATAAACTACCTTCGCCCACCTGAACTTCTTCCTTCGCCCTCTTCAGTTCTCCTCCTTCTAACACATGTTAATTATCCAATCACTAGTCGCAAAACGCATCTACAATTCTTATTGTAGTAATATGATTTTTTTATCATATTTAACAATATCCAAAATTAGTAAACCATTACATAATATTTACATGAGACAAACATGTATCATGGGCAGGTTGGATGACAGTTAAATGTGGGTTCAAGTAGAATCAGGCCAATTGTTAGTGCAGGGTAGGTTGGATTGACCCATAAACACATTTTTGTCTGGTTTATCAATAGACTTTAGAGAGAGAGAGAGAGAGAGAGAGAGAGAGAAACCCCCGGATATATAAGCAAGTAACAGTGGCATGGAATTTACAGTTGTGTCTCCCATGTCAACAGTCGCCAATAGCCGTAACATTCCAAAAAACAAATATAAATCTTCGTTAATATGTAAGTGATGTATCATGAATCATGAGTTCAATTTAACCTATTAGCATAGCTCTAAATGATTTTGCTATTTGAGGTTTTTTTATCTAACGTACCTCTCCCTTACAATATCTGATTGTTTGACCACCAAAGGGACAATTGAACCCTATTTGCAAAACCAAATTAACTTGTACAATTAGCATATAACTTACATCTATTTGCAACAAAATAGGAAAATTCGTTACACAAATTTACAACAAAATATTTGTTAAACTAAAAAAGTTAAATTATAAATAAATTTACACAACCTCAACCATGTGCTTCCTATTAAGGCCTAGATGCAACTGCTTGTTCTTTTGGTTCAAACCTCAATGAGCATTCATCTTTTAATCTTATCCTCATAGACAGTGATCGAAAAGAAGCCCCAAAATCAGATTCCATCTTTAATCCAAACTCAAATTCAATAAAAAATTAGATCTCATTTAACACTTTATGCAAATAAAATCCCCTTAATAAAACTAACAATTTTTTAGCATCATGTAGCAAAATAGAGATCGAACCTGAAGCCTTTGGCTAGGCAAAACTCTTCTGGTCACTAATTTTGTCATCATGAAACCCCAACATGTTACATCATAAGAACTCAAGTCAAAACTAAATAACCCTAAAAACTTACACCCTAAGAACTCAAGTCAAAACTGTATATATTCAAATATTAGAAACCCTAAATAACCCCAAAAAATTAAAAATTTTAGAAACACTAAATAAGCCTAAAAATGTACAAATCTTAGAAGCCCTGATAACTCTAACAACTGAAGTCAAATATGTAAACATCCAAATATTGGAAACCCAAAATAACCCCAAAAAAATAAAAATCTTAGAACCCTATGTTTTGGTCAAAAATTAACCAACAAAAATTAACTTTGTATTCCAAATTAGAAATGTGAGGTAGTGTGCTAAAAGTATTTGCTAAGCTTAAAATAAGTTATACTTTGAAGATGGTTACGTTTAGGATGCAAAAGACTAATATTTAACAACTATGTTCAGGATATCAAAGTAAATGAGATAAAACAGACAGTTGTATCCTTAGGATGCAACAATGAACGAAGAGTTTGAATATGCAAATAGAAATGAAATAAACCAACACAAGAACACTCGATATACGAGGAAAGCCCTTGATCAATGTAGATCGCCGACACAAAACCTCGGGAGGAGACTAATGCCGCTGCCTTTGTTACTATTATTAAATAAAAAGTAAAATGTTACAACTTTGGAAATGTGGTAAATATTGGTGTACCTTGCCGCCAACCTCGAATGCCTCGCCTCTTATGTAAGTTACTAAGATTATTTGATTGCATAAAAATTTAATTGATCTATCCGGTAAAGCCAGTGAATCTTGCCGATTACACATGCGCAAAGTGGGGTATGTCAGAAAACGGGGTATGTAACTTGGAAAACGAACCCAAGGATCGAAACTTACCTCAATCGGCGTGAAAACTCTGACTGCAACGTAGGAACCGCCAGATTGCATAACCGTAGCGGCTGGATCCATTCTGATCGACCACTGGTAGAAGTTGATCTAGCATTGATAGACGAATTTGGGGTTGGAAGTTGTGAAGAAGAGAGATCTGACATGAAGATTTACAAACTTTGAGTAGGCAACTTTCTTCCGCAACGTGTATAAGCTAGGGTGATGTGAACGTGGCAAACATGTATCCAAAACGGTGGAGGGTCTGTTCCTAACATCCCAAACACTCTCTCCAGTTTCGATATCTAAATCTCTTGTTCTCTCTCTCTGGTTCTGAAAATAGAAGACTGTAAATGTCTTTCCTTTCTATCTCTCTTTGGAAACCTCATCAAACCACCATTTTCTCTCTCTTTGAAGCCATCGGCCACCCCCACCTTCTTGAAAGTTCGGTTTCTCCTTCACCCACACGACCACGCCACCATCGGAGATCAGTTTCATGACCGGAAATCTGGTTGGAGCTCGATGCCCGGTAACGATGGTGAGTGTGTGTGTGTGTGTGTGTGAGAGAGAGAGATGATTTATGTGTGTGAGAGAGACAGAGAGGGGGTGGATGGGTTCTGACTGACTGCCTTTATTATCAGATATGGAAGGAGGAAATCAAAGGACGCGTGTCAGTCTTGGTTGATGAGGCAACAACCGCCAAAGTAGTCCAATAAGAAAGAAACAGGTTACAATAGTCCAGTACCCCTCTCTGATACACTGCTGCCACCTTGAATATTAACTTTACCACACTTTGACTTTTACTTTTTAGTTTTGCTTTTTGACAGCCTATACTATTCATCTTTCATTTCGAATTATACATAGTATAATTGGGTTCATGAAACAAGTGGATCAAGATAAATCAAAAGGAGTTTGAAGATAAGTTTGATTAATTAATTACTATTTATTAGAAGTTTAAATGTTTAGATTGAATTAGTAGAGTTGTTTGTTATGGTTTATCAGATTACTAGCTGATTACCTCGGGAGTGTCCTAGGGTTGAAAAATGTAATATGACTTAATAATAATAATAATAATAATAATAATAATAATAATAATAATAATAATAATAATAAGCACAACAAAAAACTTAAAAGTCATTCTACCACACACAAACAAACTAAATTAAAGAAAACACCTTCTTCATTCAACTATCTAATGCATTAAACCTTGCAAACATAACCCAAAATACAACAAAATATCTATCATTCAATCACACATAAATAAACGAAACTTCTTCGAAACCTACTATCAAAACTATTAACAAAACAAACAATCGATACTCCTTTAATTATAAACAAACAACAACGCATAGGTGTAATTTTTCATAAGAATTTGACAATACACAAAGAAAACAATATTGTACTAAAATTATATACCTATATACGGTTCCTTTTTAACCGATTGAAGGTATCAATAATCTTTGTCCATTTAATATTATAAAGTTTAGTTTTCCATTAAAATTATATACCTATGTATACTATCACTTAGATACACCAATTAAATCATCACACCACAAATACCAATCAATCATCAAAAAACCAAAACCCAAGAACAATCCCAACAGTAGCATATAAAAAAAAGATTCAAACAAAATCCAATCGAATAGAAACCCATAAAAGAAATTAGGAATTGAAGTTAAAGGCTTCACCTTTCCTTCATAAGAAGCAAAATCGATAGCATGAGTAGAAGGAAGAACCCTTATGTAAATACTTGCCATCGCCATTATTATTATCACTGAATTGAATGAAAAAGGAGGAGAAGGTGGTAGAAGGTTTCTAGAGTTTGGGGAAGAGAATCGTCGCCCTTCCCTTCAGGGAGGAAGGTTTTGTTCTTTTTATGAGTGGAGGAGGTTAGGGTTTAAAAGGTTGACGGAGAGAGGAGGAGGCGGAGAGTGGTGGTGGGAACAAGGACAGGGGTCGGGTGCGGCGGTGGCTTATTGGTGGACGGTGGAGAGGATGGAGGTGGAAGAAGATGGAAGATGGAGGTGAAAGATGGATGTGTGATTGTGATGGTGGAGATTAATTGGGTGTTTAGGGTTTGGGTTGAAAGATGAGATATTTTATAGTTTTTTTTAATTCATAGAGAGTGTTACGTGGCACTTCAGGGGGGGGGGAGGTCACCATTGAATGCCACGTCACCAAACTTCAATTCTTTTCTGTATATTTTATAGATTATAGATTTAAATAAAGTTTGAGCCGAGTTTGGATTAGTTTATGCCTTGGTATAAATAGAGGGTTATGTATTCAGTTTTATTTGTCGACTTTGTGAGTTAATAAAGAAAAGAATATGAAGTACGTAACTTCAAATCTGCGTATTTTTGTATCTTTTCGGTGATCCAGTTGGTTATTCCAATAGTAATATGGGGTTTGCATGTGATATTGACATGTCTTATGCTATGAGTCGTGTTTGCATGTTAGTTGTTTGTGAATTATAATATATGCTTTACTAGATTATACTTCGGGAACATCCCGCGGTTGATAAATCTAATATGACATAAATAGAATGATTCGCTTTACAGTTACATGCGATAAAACTTCGGGTAACACCTAACCTAAAACAATTAAAAATGTATCTCCAATGTTAATGTCTAACCTTATACAATGTATAGATCTAATATTACTATCTAACCTAAAACAATGTATAACTCTGAACAAAACCCCACAAAAAATAGTCGTTTTTTTTTTCTCCGTTTTTTATATATAGCACTATGGTACTCGTTGGAAAGATAATAAAACGCTCGTTAATTTGGTGTAATTTTTTTCTTTAAAAAATCTCTTATACAAAAGATATTAACGTTTAAAAGTTATGGGAGGAAACATAAGAGAGAAAAATCCAATTTTATTTTTAAATATTTTTTTCCTAAAATATATCAATGCCACATGGGATGACACATGGCACATTCAAGGAGGAGAATGCCTCTTTGAGTGTCATGTCATTAAAATGGCTTTGGTTTATTATATGTATAGATGTTATTATAGTTAGTTATTAATGAAACTAGATTATACCCCAGGAACGTCCTGGGGTTGAAAAATCGAATATGACATATTAATATATATGAAATAGAATTATGCGCTCTACAGTTACATGCATGAAAGCTTCAGGTAGCAGCTAACCTAAAACAATTAAAAATATATCTCCAATGCTAGCGCCTAACCTTAAACAATGTATAACTCTAAGATTAATATCTAACCTAAAACAATGTATAACTCCAATGCTAACGCATGTTGAAAATAGAATTAATATTTACTTATTTGAACATAATTAGTGACTTGCCTATATATGATTAATGATTTACCTGAACGCTTTGTGTTTTTTTTCCTGTTTGAACAAAACCCAACAAAAAATAGTCGTTTTATTTCTCCGTTTTTTATATAGCACTATGGAACTCGTTGGAAAGATAATAAAACGCTCATTAATTTGGTGTAATTTTTTTCTTTAAAAAAATCTCGTATATAAAAGATATTAACGTTTAAAAATTATGGGAGGAAACATAAGAGAGAAAAATCTAATTTTGTTTTTAAATTATTTTTTCCTAAAATATCTCAATGCCACATGGGATGACACATGACACACTCAAAGAAGAGAATGCCTCTTTGAGTGTCATGTCATTAAAATGGCTTTGGTTTATTATATGTATAGATAGATGTTAGATTGTGTTAGTATAGTGTGAGGTCGTAAATCGAAATTGATAGGGGAAGATGCCTAGATATGCAAAATATAAGTTATTAATTTGATGTTTAAAGTGTCCCGATTGATAAGAGATTTTAAAGTGTCCTCACTACACTCCCAATTGACGGACTCGGGCAACATATGTCGGCTATCGAATATCGGGCGATCCTCCAATACCGACTGATGATTCCCATGTTCCCCGTCGACGAACCGTGTCCGATCTGTAAAAAAACACGCTTGGACAAGTTTGGAGAACATGCCCTACATTGTAAGGAGTTGCCAGGCTTTAAATACAGACATGACCTGGTTAGAGATGTTCTATGGGATGTGTTACGAAGGGCAGGGATTTCTGCCAAAAAAGAGGCTCCCGTGAATTTCTTGACTGGGCAGGCAGTTTTGAAAGCCGAGAGAAAAAAAGTGGATAAACATGAAGTGGCTTGTCTAGAGAACCAACATGTGTTTGTGCCCTTCGCTTTTGATACATTTGGAGCGCTGGCCCTGCAAGCAATCAAGCTCCTCGAACGCGTGGAGAAAGTTGTGCAAAGTAATTCTCCAGCTGCTAAGGGCCAATGTTTTATTTTCAATAGAGTAGGTTTTGCAATACAAAAAGGGGTAGCGGCGCAACTTGTGGCCCGTTTACCTACGTATCACGTGTAATTGGCTGTATTTGGTTCCTATAGTACATGTATCTATTGAAATGACTAAATGAGTTTAAGATCCCAGTTGAAATGACTAAATGAGTTTAAGATCCCAGTTGACAATAATTTACAAGTAATAAACTTTTTGCTTGTTAGTTGTCTTGTAAATAGTTATAATATATATTGTAATATAGTTACTTGAGGTTTATAATTTGAGTTGGGTTTTTCAGTAACTAAACACGAAATCTTATCATAGCTGAGCTCTAAGCATGTATTAAATATGTAATACTAGCTGATTACCCCGGGAGGATCCCGGGGTTGAAAAATATAACCATTCTAATAATACTAATACTAATAGTAATTATTACTCTTGTAATTAAATAAAAAAAATAATCTTGCTATAAGGTGACACCATGTGTTGAAGTGTTGCACGATTCTTTCTCGTAGCTTCTCTTGATGAAGTATACCTAACCATCTTTAGAAGAGTAAAATTCCAATGATAGTATGGCGATTGGGCTGAGTTTCAACATCGTAGATAAGAAGCTGGTTTAAAAGAAAAAACATGATTAATGAATAACCTGAACACTTTGTGTTTTTTTTGTTTCCTGTATGAACGAAACTCCACAAAAAATAGTCGTTTTTTTCTCCGTTTTTTATATAGCACTATGGTACTCGTTGGAAAGATAATAAAACGCTCGTTAATCTGGTGTAATTTTTTTCTTTAAAAAATCTCGTATATAAAAGATATTAACGTTTAAAAATTATGGGAGGAAATATGAGAGAGAAAAATTTAAATTTGTTTTTAAATTCTTTTTCCTAAAATAACTCAATATCTTTTAGGGTTTTATCTTTTTCTTTTTTTTTATTAAAAAATCAAAATAATTCAAAATCACTAAAATCTTTCAATTATAATGCCACGTGGCAGTTTCATGGAGGAACCAATGGCCGCCACGTCAGCAAAAGTCTTTTCTTTTATATATATATATAGATATGATATTATATATACTATTAAAATTAAAATGACACTTCTACAATGTCTCTCACTATAATACGCCAACCATTTGCCTGACTATAATTGGCCACTCATGTGCCAGACTACAGCCGCCATACCGATTATTTATATTGAAATACTTTGTGGGCTTTAATTAAAGTGAACAAGAGGCAACCCAATTATATATACATAAGCTGGTCTGGAACTTAATAGACCGCCATTATTTTTGTGAAGCTCACGTGAGAATAATAGTCACCTTAATGTTATCTCTAATGTCCATCAAACCCTCAACGAAACAGGAGCTCCCGCAGCGAAGCACGATGAACTAACACTAGTTGTTATTAGTTAAGGACTTGGGTCAGTGGACAGTGTTTATATTTTAGACTTTATCTGAGTTGTTGAGTATGGTCCTAATTGGGCCCTGCCCAACAGGTTTGGGCTTCATACATAAGGGCCGCCCATCAAAACATTAACTCATTTCCCTGTATTAATTGGAATAGTGAATACAGCTAAATGGTAAGGATCTTCTTACTCCCCATAGTCCCCAATACAACATATACTCATATTCTATGTTATTCACACATACACTAACCCATACAACCAGTTGGCCTTTGATTGACTGGACTTAAAAAGTTGTAAATGGTTGATTCTCAAAAAGGATTGTATTCACAAAATGAAAAACACAAATATATTTGATTCCATCAAATCTTTTGGATCTTGTTAATTACATGGGAGATGCCAAAAATATAAAAAAAATGTGCAAAGTGTAAATTAATATTTCCTTTTAAGTGAAAGAAAACATAACTTGATAAAATAGGAGTATTATTTATAATTTGCTATTTATTTAGATAAGGTTTATTATAGTTGTCTTTTATCAAAGGAGATATAATTATAATCATAACTAATAGAGTTTATCTAATAGATTTATCGAACAACAATACTAAATTATTGTTTATCATGCGATCACATGTACAATAACGGGTTTGTAGTTCGTCATGCCAATTTCATAACATTTGTATTTGTATCAATTTCTTCTCACACCATACATAAACCGAAAGCGAAGAACAAAGAAAAAAAAGAGTGATATTACTCGACTTGGCATTCTTATGGACTATCGCTTAGCTTGTTGGCTCAACCAATTCGTTATTAACATGTTCAAGTCTAAACCGTTCCTGAACACAAGATATATAAGTGGCCGCCTTCGCATCAACGCCTTCATCAACCACAACACCATATGGGTTGTCAAACATGCCATACGTACTCGTAGTTTGTGGAATGACATAAGAGACCTTGTGCTTAGGCGGCGGGTTCACTTTCTCTTGGTTCATGATCAATGATGAGGGTGGAAGTGTAGTCTTTTGGCCGGTGGCCGAATGTTTCACATGGGTGTTATGACTTGTTTTAACCGTTTTCGCGGTGGTTGTGGTTGTGGTGTATGGTTGCATGTTGGTGTTAGGTTTGGAGGCTCTATAAAAAGACATGACCAACTTTCCTTTCATGAACCCTTTGCGTATTTTTGTGTTTGAGTCCATTGGTTTGATTACAATTGGTATGTATGTGTGTTGGGATTTGGAGTTTGGTGGGTTGGAGCCATAGGGTTGGTTGGTTTATTTATAATGTGGTTAATATATTCAGATAGGCATGAACCCGAATAACCAAAGTGTGGGCCATCTTCTTAAATAGCCGAATCACTCTTTTGATAGTCTTGTCGCTCTCATGCACATATAAAAACAAAAGCATTTTTAGATCTTTTGAAATTTGAACAACCATAAGAAAATAATCAGGAAAAGGGTGTAGAATATTATGAATATTATAGCTTTGGAAACGATTCTATTTGTACATTCTTAGTGGGCTTTTTCAGATAAAATTTTATATGGTTTTACAAGAGAAGTTAGAAGGGTCAATAAACTTTAGTTAGTGTTTTATATTTAGAATGAGAGGCACATTAGAATAAACTATTGCATGGGAATAAAAAAAGATGTTTGGTTTGATAAGGTAATGGAATAATTCATTATATGAGTTATTTTTTCTCTCTAAAACCTCAAATTCATTTCATCCACATCTTTTTTTTTTCATTCAATTTTCCCTGTCACCCTTCATCACCTCCACCCATTGCTACAATTGAGGCCTTTGGATCAATTAACATTCGAATCAAATCTGGTATGAACAATTGATAAGAGTGTGCACATGATGTGTAGTGACTTGGTGAAAACAGGGAAAAAGAATTGTATACAAACACACACTGAATTCACAAATAAATATCCTACAATGGTTTGGGTATCTATGCCCATACAATGAACGGTTAAATAACCGCTACACTAATTGACACAATCTTATCTAAATGTTGCAACTTATAAAATGATTTTGACTTCCTTTTTTACCTTTGTATTCAATTTGACTATCTAAATTGACTTCTAAAATACACTAATTTGCATATGATTTCTTGATTGTATCTTCCAACAATCATTAGCCTAACCAAGAAATCAATAAACTTGTTTGAATTCTTTGTTCATCCTCCGTGCACTCCATCATCTTCCTTCTTAATTTCCAATTGCAATTTGAATTTGACTCCACGATTGCTTCTAATAAAGACTGAAGCGGGTTAGCACTGCCAACATCAGGTTATAATCGGTCTAATTTTGGTGGATTATCCAAATTAATTAATTATGTAAATTTACCCTTATTTCCTTACAATAACATTTAGACAAAATTACACATTGTGTCTTTTATGTATGACCAAATTTATTAAACATGCCCTTTATAATTTTTTTTTTTCATTTTATGTCCATTTTTCTCAGTTTTTCAAACAGGTTTTGTCCTTTTATACTAACCTAGTTAATAAACTCAGTTATCCCCAAGCTACCTAAGGGCAAAATGGTCTATTTGCATGCCCTTGACTTAAAACCTGCTTATAAACTTGTATGATCTAATTCCAACCCCATCACCGCCTTTCCAAACCACCAATATCACCACTTCTTCAACATACTCCCCCTCCCCCATCTTCTCTGATAACACATCCAGCAACGACAACAACACAATAGACAACAGCTTCTGGCAACCTCCCCAGCCCCCACCCTTTTTTCTTCTTCTCCAAAAGCCAACTACCGCACCACCCATCGTTACTACCCACAAAACTCGGATTATACTTCTCTTGGTACTTATTTGCTTCTGTTTTTACATTAGTTTTATTTGTATGAAGTCGCTAGCATGATTTTGCTGATTGATTGAAAATATGAGTTTTGTTTAGCTGCGTTCGGTTTTTCTTAGACTATGGAATATGAAATAGAGGTAGATTTTAACTTATAGACTCAACGCAAAGTGATTATAAGTTGGTGATTAAATAATGGTTACATTAGGCTACACTATAAAACAACAATGTCTATTGATTTTTTTTCATATTAGTTTTTCTATAAAAATCTTAGCATGCTAGTGTAAAACTTTTTGTTTTTGTTTTTGTTTTTGTTTTTTGTTTTTTTTTTTTTTTTGTGTGAACCGTTGCTTGCACTATTGTAACTAGAGTTTGATAAATGTTTGTTGAAAACTAAAATCTAGGTCGGAGATGAAGCTTTTCTCAAAAGCATTCTAAACTCTACCAAGACTGTAGCAAGAGGATGGGTGAAGAGCTTGGACCCAAATAAGCTAGTAAGTGATACAGAAATTGGACCAGAATGGTGTGAGGAAAACGTTCAAGCACCAATAAATATAGATGAAAAGTTGGTGAGACCATATGCGTTTTTCCACAATTCAAGATTGTATTGGTGCATTCATTGCATGGCCTTGTCCTTTCATCTTGGTATGTATTCGTTAAACTTGTGATACGAATAATTTAATAATCTGGAACTTAATGCTTATACATGGATAGCTTATTTGTAGGTAGTATGGATGGTTTATTTGTTAAACTTTTGATACGAATAATTTTAATAATCTGGAACTTAATGCTTATATATGGACGGTTTATTTGTAGTTGGTTTATGAGGATTGAGGATGCATGATGACTCAGAATTCTATGCTGCTTGTTTCTTTCATTGCTTTTAATTTCTTTGTTAAATGTTACAAGACTTTATGTTGGATAATGCTATAATTTATTCAGTTTTAGTGTTTTTGTTATGAATATGCTTATTTGAAATATAATAAAGTTTTATTTCTTTCATTAGTTGTTATATACACAATAACTATTAAGATTTTATATGTTGATAGTCTTTTTATTGCATAATAAAAACCATTATTTGGATGTCCATAACCATATCGTAAAATTGTGTGTGTGGATGTTTAAAAAAACGTTATATCATATGACTTGTTAGGACTTTGCAATTATCCTATTAAACTTGTTAGAACATTGTAAAAGTGTCTGGATATGCTTTTCTTAGGATGCTATATGGGTTGTTCATATATATATTATGAGACCATAAAATTGGTTTCATTATCTTATTTAGGATATTAGGACCCTTTTCTTGGTACTAAAGTACCTATAATATTACATCATAAGGGTCCTATAACTTAATTTTTAAAGATGCTTGTATGTGTATTAAAAGTAGCTAAGCACATGTTAGAACATTATAAAAGTGTCCTAATATGTTTTTATTATGAGTTTTTTGGGTTGTTCATAGACATATTATGTGACCATAGAATTGGTTTCATAATCTTATTTGAGATATTAGGACGCTTTTTAAGTTTCGGGGCTTATTACGGCCCCTTTACATGAAACGCTTTTACCGTTGGTCCTATTAAATGAAAGGTCCTATAAAATAACATTTTAGAACGATTTTATGCGTATTAAAAACCCATTTATGTTGTAGTGTCAAAAACAGATTTTAGCGACGGCACAACGCACATGGACATTTATAAAAATACAGATGGCATGGTAGTTGTGCTAACAACCCTTGTCACTGCATACCGTATAATAAGAATCATCATGGTTTGGCTGCAAAATATGGTGGTGGGGAATCTCCCCTCGCTATGGTTTTTATACCCGCAACAACGCTCGGGTATTTCCCCTAGTTTAAATAAAGTTTGCGCCGAGTTTGGATTATTTTATGCCTTAGTATAAATAGAGGGTTATCAGTTTTATTTGTCGATTTTGTGAGTTAATAAAGAAAAGAATATCAAGTATATATGTAACTTCAAATCTGCGTATTTTTGTATCTTTTCGGTTTGATCCAATCGGTTATTCCAACAGTAAGATGGGGTTTGCATGTAATATTGACATGTCTTATGCTATGAGTCGTGTTTGCATGTTGTTTGTGAATTATAATATATGCTTTATGTTATTATAGTTAGTTATTAATGAAATGTTAGATTGTGTTAGTAGAGTGTGAGGTCGTAAATCGAAATTGATAGGGGAAGATGCCTAGATATGCAAAATATAAGTTATTAATTTGATGTTTAAAGTGTCCCGATTGATAGAGATTTTAAAGCGGCATAATTGAAATGACTAAATGAGTTTAAGATCCCAGTTGCAATAATTTACAAGTAATAAACTTTTTGCTTGTTAGTTGTCTTGTAAATAGTTATAATATATATTGTATAACTATAATTACTTGAGGTTTATAATTTGAGTTGGGATTTTCAATAACTAATCACGAAATCTTAACATAGCTGAGCTTTAAGCATGTTTTAATTATGTAATCACATATCCACTTCGGTGCGTAAGGTTAGCCCTTACCTTCCACGGAAGAAAATGACTACCTGCGTTTGCTAGGATCGCCCTCGTCGATACTAGATTTGTGGAGTATGATATTATATATACTATTAAAAAAACGACACTTCTATACAGTGTCTCTCACTATAATACGCCAACCATTTGCCTGACTATAATTGGCCACCCATGTGCCAGACTACAGCCGCCATACCGGTTATTTATATTGAAATACTTTGTGGGCTTTAATTAAAGTGAACAAGAGGCAGGCAACCCAATTATATATACATAAGCCGGTCTGGAACTTAATGGACCGCCATTATTTTTTGTGAAGCTCACGCGAGAATAACAGTCGCCTTAATGTTATCTCTAATGTCCACCAAACCCTCAACGAAACAGGAGCTCCCGCAACAAAGCGCGGGGAACTAACACCAGTTGTTATTAGTTAAGGACTTGGGGTCAGTGGACAGTGTTTATGTATTAGACTTTATCTATGTTGTTGAGAATGGTCCTAATTGGGCCCTGCCCAACATGTTTGGGCTTCATACATAAGGGCCCATCAAACCCTTAACTCATTTCTCTGTACTAAAGTGAAATAGTGAATACTGAATACAGCTAAATGTACGTAAGGATCTTCTTACTCCCCAATACAACACATATTCTATGTTATTCAAACATACACTAACCCATACAACCAGTTGGTCTTTAATTGACTGGACTTAAAAAGTTGTAAATGGTTGATTCTCAAAAAGGATTGTATTCACAAAATGAAAAACACAAATATATTTGATTCCATCAAATCTTTTGGATCTTGTTGATTACATGGGAGATGCCAAAAATATAAAAAATGTGCAAAGTGTAAATTAATATTTCTTTTAAGTGATAGAAAACATAAGTTGATAAAATATATTATTTATAATTTGCTATTTATTTAGATAAGGTTTATACATTATAGTTGTCTTTTATCAAAGAAGATAGAGTTATCGAACAACAATACTAAATTAATGTTTATCATGCGATCACATGTACAATAACGGGTTTGTAGTACGTCATGCCAATTTCACAACATTTGTATTTATATCAATTTCTTCTCACACCATACATAAACCGAAAGCGAAGAACAAAGAAAAAAAGAGTGATATTACTCGACTTGGCACCTTTTGGACTATCGCTTAGCTTGTTGGCTCAACCAATTCGTTATTAACATGTTCAAGTCTAAACCGTTCCTGAACACAAGATATATAAGTGGCAGCCTTCGCATCAACGCCTTCATCAACCACAACACCATATGGGTTGTCAAACATGCCATACGTACTCGTAGTTTGTGGAATGACATAAGAGACCTTGTGCTTAGGCGGCGGGTTCACCTTCTCTTGGTTCATGATCAATGATGAGGGTGGAAGTGTAGTCTTTTGGCCGGTGGCCGAATGTTTCACATGGGTGTTATGACTTGTTTTAACCGTTTTCGCGGTGGTTGTGGTTGTGGTTGTGGTGTATGGTTGCATGTTGGTGGTAGGTTTGGAGGCTCTATAAAAAGACATGACCAACTTTCCTTTCATGAACCCTTTGCGTATCTTTGTGTTTGAGTCCATTGGTTTAATCACAATTGGTATGTATGTGTGTTGGGATTTGGAGTGTGGTGGGTTGGAGCCATAGGGTTGGTTGGTTTATTTATAATGTGGTTAATAGTTCATCCATAATCAGATAGGCATGAACCAGAATAACCAAAGTGTGGGCCATCTTCCTAAATAGCCGAATCACTCTTTTGATAGTCTTGTCGCTCTCATGCACATATAAAAAGAAAAGCATTTTTAGATCTTTTGAATAACCATAAGAAAATAATCAGGAAAAGTGAAAATAAACAGGAAAAGGGTGTAGAATATTATGAATTTTATAGCTTTAGAAACGATTCTATTTGTACATTCTTAGTGGGCTTTTTCAGATAAAATTTTGTCTAGTTTTACAAGAGAAGTTAAAAGGGTCAATAAACTTTAGTTAGTGTTTGATATTTTGAGAGGCACATTAGAATGAACTATTGCATGGGAATAAAAGGAGAGATGTTTGGTTTGGTAAGATAATGGAAACATTTATTTTATGAGGTATTTTTTCTCTCTAAAATCTCAAATTCATTTCATACGCATCCTATTTTTTTTTTTTAGTTCCATTTTTTCTGTCACCCTTCATCAACTCCACCCACTGCTACAATTGAGTCCCTTGGATCAATTAACATTCGGATCAAATTTGGTATGAACAATTGATAAGAGTGTGCACATGATGTGTAGTGACTTGGTGAAACCAGGGAAAAAGAATTATATACAAACACACACTGAATTCACAAATAAATATCCTACAATGGTTTGGGTACCTATGCCATATAGTGAAAAGTTAAATAACCGCTACACTAATTGACACAATCTTATCTAAATGTTGCAACTTATAAAATGATTTTGACTTCCATTTTTACCTTTATATTCAATTTGACTATCTAAATTGACTTCTAAAATACACTAATTTGCATATGATTTCTTGATTGTATCTTCCAACAATCATTAGCCTAACCAAGAAATCAATAAACTTGTTTGAATTCTTTGTTCATCCTTAGTGCACTCCATCGTCTTCCTTCTTAATTTCCAATTGCAATTCGAATTTGACTCCACGGTTTCTTTTAATAAAGACTGAAGCGGGTTAGCACTACCAACATCAGATTGTAATCGGTCTAATTTTGATGGGTTATCAAAAATTAATTAATTATTTAAATTTACCCTAATTTCCTTACAATAACATTTAATACAAATATCAATTAGATAATTATTATTGCATTAAACTTATTCTTTCTCATCTTACAAAACATTTTCTTTCGTTCGAACCATCCACTAAGTGTGTGTATACATACATATGTATGTATGTATTTGACGGTCAGTTATTATTAATGTTATTAACCATGTTTTCTTAACCAGTTCTTTAGATATTTTAACTATCTCGCTTATAATATATTTTAACTATCTCGCTTATAATAAAAGTGATACCCCTATTATTGTTATTCTAATTTAAGTGGAGTAGTAACCAATATCTTTTATAAAGTAGAAGATAATGATTCTTTATATATATGTAACTAGCCGATTACCCCGGGAAGGTCCCGGGGTTGAAAAATTTAATATGATTTAATAAAAAATAATAAAAAAAAAGAAAACTCAAATCACGAAAAGAGTAAATAACTTAAACATAATCAGTCTTAGTTAAAAAACATTTATTTAAAAAGTTAAAAAAATAAAAAGCATAAACCATATTAAACATAATAAAGTATTAAAAGGATAACCTTCAACATATAATCATCTTCACGTAAATTAAAATATGTTACAATTAGATTAATAAATAACCTGAACACTTTGTGTTTTTTTCTGTATGAAAATAACCCCACAAAATATAGTCGTTTTTTTTTTCGTTTTTATATAGCACTATGGTACTCGTTGGAAAGATAATAAAACGCTCGTTAATTTGGTGTAATTTTTTTATTTAAAAAATCTCGAATATAAAAGATATTTATGTTTAAAAATTATGGGAGGAAGATAAGAGAGAAAAATTTAAATTTGTTTTTAAATTCTTTTTTCCTAAAATAACTCAATTTAATTTTAATAATTGAGAATTAAGAGATAGAGAGATAAATTTAGAAAAATACTCAAAAACACCAAAAACACTCAATTATTAAGCCACGTGGCACTCTCAATGAGCATATATGCTTTCTTTTATATATATACTAGCTGATTACCCCGGGAGGGTCCCGGGGTTGATAAATCTAATTTTATGTGATAACCTATTACAAACGGCACAAGTTAACTAACCACAAAATCTTCCAATCATTGCATGTTCACAGTATTCTAATCAGTAATAACTCATATTCCCCACAAAATCTAATTTTACGTGATAACATGAACACTTTGTGTGTTTTTTTTCCTGTATGAACGAAACCCCACAAAAAATAGTCGATTTTTTCTCCGTTTTTTATATAGCACTATGGTACTCGTTGGAAAGATAATAAAACGCTCGTTAATTTGGTGTAATTTTTTTCTTTAAAAAATCCCGTATATAAAAGATATAAACGTTTAAAAGTTCTAGGAGGAAATATGAGAGATAAAATTTTAAATTTATTTTTAAATTCTTTTTCCTAAAATAACTCAATTTAATTAAAAAAGGAAACAATTTAAAAACACCAAAAACTCTCCATTATGATGCCACGTGACACAAGGTTGAAGCCTCCATTGCACGCCACGTCAGCAAAAGTCTTTTCTTTTATATATATATATAGATATAGATGAAGTCATGTACTCTAATGAATTTATTGGTTCACGTGTTTAATTGATTATTCAAAAAATTGCTTGGGCCTCGGGGTACCAAGTAAAACATAGGTGATAGTGTAAGCGAGATATAAACTCCCCTAGTAACATGCAATGCAAAAACAAATGTGATATCCTTTGAAAGATCAAGTTATCCTACTAGACAGTGTAACAAAAAATGAGAAGGACGAGAAGAATATCAAAAATACAATAATCACGAAATATGACATAATGCCAAAAAATATAATTTTACAATGCTGAAGAAAAATGACAATGAATCACAAAAATGACACAACAATGAAAATAAGAAAAAGACACAATAATATAACGTAAATTCTAAAAACTACAAGCTAAAAATCCAAAAAAACGAAAACCTAAGAACTAAGATCGTAGGGTTTGATGATCAGATGGTTCCAATGTCGCTTGAATGAGTTCAATTGGAGTCCAATACACTTCCTACGACTTTTTATTTTCCTTTCACTGTGTATTTGATCTTAAACCATACTTTTAGTTCCTTTCATTTGTTAAAATCGATAAAAACCCTAGTAGCAGAATTTCAACAATAAAATAAAATTTGATGTATAAATAATTGAGATTTGAATTTGAATTTTAATTTGTCTTGATATCACTTATGGAACGTTTTTCTTTTTATCAAAACAGTGATGCAATCACAATTTTTAATATAGAGTCAAAACCTGGAAAACAATTTCATTCCTTTTAATTACTATAAGCGAATACTTTAAAGGGTCAAATTATAAGAAACCAACAACGTTAGATACCTATATACAGATAGCACAAGTCATATTGTACTATTATCGCCTACCATACCTAGCTAATCACATGTACAACACGTATATCAATCGAAGTAGAATTACAATCCTTGTAAATAAAACACAATTTGTGTGAAAATGAGCTAATGAAAAACCGACAAACAACCTTTTTATCCGTCTCTTGAAAATGAAAGTTAGCGTAAGAAATGCAGATATAAGAATAGTTACGAACAGATTAATTCAATTTGAAAATTGATAATAACTAGTGGTAATTGAGGCGGCGCGTTGCGCCTAGGCTAAACCGGTATCTAATTCTGTGTATGTAATGCACAACAGTGGAAGGACGACGCAATTTTTTGTAGTATTACAACAGCCTTTCTTTTAACTTTCTAGTGTCTGTTACTGGTGTATAAGTTGCAAGAATATTGGACTTCGGATCTGATGTAGCGAACCAATAATTAACGGAGTTGAATAGTAACTTCCCGGCATTGAACAGTAGTTGACTGAGTTGAGTTGAGTAGTAACATGACAGAATTGAGTAGCACCCTAACGGAGTTGAGTAAAGAAAATTAAAAAAAACAGAGTTAAATAGTAACCTATCGGAGGAAAAAACGGAGTTGCGGGAAAAAATAAATTAAAAGAACAGAGTAAATAGTAACTTGACGGAGTTCAATAGTAACGCCGTTATGCTAACGGAGTTGAATAGTAGCCTAACGGAGTTGAGTAGTAACCTAACGGCGTTGAGTGGAGTTGAATAGTAACTTGATGGCATTGAATAGTAAATTGACGGAATTGGATAGTAGTTGACGGAGTTGAGTTGACTTGAGTTGTACCATGACGGAATTGAGTAAAGAAAATTAAAAAAAACATGGCTAAATAGTAACTTAACAGAGAAAAAAACGAAGTTGCGGAGATATTTTAAAAAAAAAGAGTAAATAGTAACTTGACGGAGTTAAATACTTAACGTAGTTGAATAGTAACTCCGTTAGGCTAACAGAGTTGAACAGTAGCCTAACGAAGTTGAGTAGTAACCTAATGGCGTTGAGTGGAGTTGAGTAGTAACTTGACGGCCTTGAATAGTAACTTTACGGAGTTGGATCGTAGTTGACGGAGTTGAGTAGTAACATGACGGAATTGAGTAGTAGCCTAACAGAGTTGAGTAAAGAAAATTAAAAAAAATTAGAGCTAAATAGTAACTTAACGGAGAAAAATAACGGATTTAGGAAGAAAAAATTAAAAAAACAGAGTAAATAGTAGATTGACAGAGTTGAATAGTAACCTAACGGAGTTAAATAGTAACTCCGTTAAGCTAAATAGCAACTTAACTGAATTAAATAGTAACTTAACGGAGTTGAATAGTAACTCCGTTAGTACTATTCATGAAAGTTTCTAAACTAATATATAGGTAATAATAATAAATTAAATTAAATTAAATGAACTAATAAATAATGCAACAGAATAACGCATGCAAGATGTGTAGCACTTTGCCGCTTTTGGGGCACTAGTTTGCTTTTAAGAAATAAAAAGAAACACAAATCATATATAAGAAGCTAGTTTATATTTCGGGTGTTTTTCGAGATAGATAAATCTAATATAAAGTGATAAAATGTGTGTACCATAAAAGGAATAGGTCGTTTTTTCAAATTTTTTTAAGGATCAACATTTGATAACTCATAAAACTACTTCTAATTCTATATGTGCACATCTTGCTCGAGCGAAGTCTCTGTACAACATTGTCACTTTCTCAACACATTCTAAAGTTGTGATGTGAACTTAGGAAAAAAAACAACTAAATTGGTATCAAATGATATGTCATGATGATGTTGATTTAAGAAGGTTGCATGGTGAGAAGATTAATTATCACTTATCAACTAGAGATTTACCTGATGTCTAATAATCATAGACTATATCTAACCGGCTTAGCAACCTTTGTTATCAATATTCCTAGCAACACCAATCAAAATACAAAAAAAAAATCTTACCAAACTGATTGCATCTGTGAATATATATGTAGTTAGGGGGTCTTATATGTAATAGTACATTCAAAAGCATATATATTATCTTAACATAATTATTGACTTTTCTATACATGATTAATGAATTATCTGAACACATTGTATTTTTTTCTGCATGAACAAAAACCCACTAAAAAGGTTAACTTTTTTTTTAGTTGTTGAATAGCACTATGGTGCTCATCGGAAAGATAATAAAACACTCGTTAATTTAGTGTAATTTTTTTAATGAAAAAATGACATACATAAAAGTTATTCACGTTTGAAATTTGTGGGGGGAGTACATGTATCATGCACATGAGAGATAAAAAGACTCTTAGAGGGCAATCAAGGGATGTGAAGATCTCACCTAGTGTCATGTGACATATCCATTTTCGTTTATTATATATAGAGACTAGGTTATATCCCGGGAGCTTCTCGGGATAAATAAATCTAATTTGAAGTGACAAAATGTGCGTTACGATATAGCATAGAAATTAATGTAGAGCGTGATTGAGGGGGGAAGAGGGAAGATGGAGGAGGGGACGTCGGGGGAGGGGAGGGGGGAGAAGGCGGCGAAGGGGAAGGGAGGAGAAGGAAAGAGAGGAAAGGGGAGGTGGGGAAAAGGCAGCAAGGTGGAGGGAGGGAGGAACAAGGAGGAGGAGGGGGATGATGAAGAAAGAGAAGAAAGGAGAAGATGTGTGAAGACGTTGGCCTATGTTTGCACCAAGAAGAGGTTAGGAATACCTTTTTTAGTGAAAGGTCTTCCAAAAAACAAACAAGTTGCGCCCCCCCCCCCCCCCCCCCCCCCCCCCCCCCCCCCCCCCCAAATGTATGCCCGTGTGTGCACGACACACACATAAGTGGTCAGAAGCATTTCTGACTAAAAAACAAACACCACCTAACCTTGACGAAACCTAAAACATGTTTAAAACCCCTAAAAATGTCATTTTTATATTGTGTGTCTTGCTAAAAAAACTATTGCTTTTTAAGCGCCTTGCACTGAGGCCCAAGGCCCACCGTTTGTACCTTGCTCCTTTAACAATTGTACTCATGCATTATATATAGTTTTTAATCTTAAAACCGTTTACTAAAATTTTTAAATTATCACTTGCATGATTTTGAATAATTTCATATATCGTATTACTAAATTATCACCTTGATGGTTCTCGGGATAGACAAATCTAATATGAAGTGATAAAATGTGTGTACCTTAAAAGGAATGTCATTTTTCAGGAAATGTTTTTTATATGATCAACACTCAATAACTCATACAACCTATTTCTAATTTTACGTGTGTACATCTTGCTTGAGTGAAGTCTCTGTACAACTTTGTCACTTCCTCAAAACATTCTAAAGGTGTGATATGAACCTAAGAAAAAAGTAACCAATTTGGTATCAAATCATATGTAATGATGATAATTGATTTAAAAGACGTGCATGGTGGAGTGATTCATTATCACTTATCAGTTAGAGATTTACGTAGTGTCTAAAAATCATATGATACACCTAACCAGCTAAGCAACCTTTGTAATCAATGTTCCTAGGAACACCAATCATAATACAAAAAAATAAATTTTTACCAAACTAACTACATTTGTATTTATATATGTAATTAGCGATGTAATAGTAGGTTCAAAAGCGTATATACTATAATAACATGATTAGTGACTTGCCTGCACATGATTAATGAATTACTCAAACAAATTGTGTTTTTTTTTTCGTTTTTTATATACCACTATGGTGCTCGTTGAAAAGATAATAAAATGCTCGTTAATTTAGTGTAATTTTTTTTAAATATCGTATATAAATGTTATTAACGTTTAAAAACTGTGAGGGTAAGATAAAGAAAAGATAAAGATAAAAATACTAATTAGCATATTTGATTTTAAAATAACAGTTAATAGTTATTTTTATTTATTTTTTTAATAATAATAATACTTTTATTTAAAATATAATTTTTTTGAGAGAAATCAAGGTGTATATTTATCTATACATATAATAAACCAAAGCCATTTTAATGACATGACATTCAAAGAGGCATTCTCCTCCTTAAATGTGCCATGTGTCATCGCATGTGGCATTGAGATATTTTAGGAAAAAAAATTTTAAAATAAAATTGGATTTTTCTCTCTTATGTTTCCTCCCATAATTTTTAAACGTTAATATCTTTTATATACGATATTTTTTAAAGAAAAAAATTACACCAAATTAACGAGCGTTTTATTATCTTTCCAACGAGTACCATAGTGCTATATAAAAACGGAGAAAAAAACGACTATTTTTTGTGGGGGTTTTGTTCATACAGGAAAAAAAAACACAAAGTGTTCAAGTAAATCATTAATCATGTATAGGCAAGTTACTAATTATGTTCAAATCAGTAAATATGAATTCTCTTTTCAACATGCGTTAGCATTGGAGTTATACATTGTTTTAGGTTAGATATTAATATTAGAGTTATAAGTTGATTAAGGTTAGGCGTTAACATTGGAGATACATTTTTAATTGTTTTAGGTTAGGTGCTACCCGAAGCTTTATTGCATCTAACTATAAAGCGAATCATTCAATTTCATATCTAAAATTAATATGTAATATTAGATTTCTGAACCCCGGGACATTCTCGGGGTATAATCTAGTTTAAAATATAGATATGCACATGTCGTTGGAGACACATGACATGGGTGTGTATTGCGTACCCGCAAGTGAATAGGGATGGCAATCAAACCCGAACCCGATGGGTAAACCCGAAACCCGACACATTTGGGACGGGTTTGGGGTCGGGTAATAGGGTATGGGTCCGGGTATGGGATTAGTTATTATTTTTTTCGCGGGTTTGGGACGGGTTTGGGATTTGATGATATACCCGTTTACCCGACCCGATTACCCGATAAAGTATACCCATTTACCCGATTAGATACCCAATATGTTTTCTTATAAATATTTTTAAATATGTATGCATAATATATCTAATTGTCCATCTAGATTACCATCTTGTGCTAGAAATTACCAAAAAATAGTGTATACTATTTGTTATCTATGTCTTAGAGTGTTTTCATATAAGTTAAGTATTTTATATTCATACATTGTGATCATTTATATGTATATTAAATAATTCTAAATGTAATTGGTTAGTAGTTATCCACTTGATACCCAACCGGTTTATGGTCGGATATACCCGATGGGTAAGTTTTAAAAATTAATGGGTTTACCCGAAACCCGCGGGTAAACCCGACACCCGATGGGTAATTACCCGACATAAACCCGACGGGTTTTGGGACGGGTTTGGGACAAGCATACTTAATCGGGTATGGGGTTGGGATTACCTAAACCCGTCCCAAACCCGACCCATTGCCATCCCTACAAGTGAACGTGAAAGAACTGTACCGAAATATCAGATGTGCTCACAAAATCAACTTAGTAAAATATGTATATTTATCTAAGGAAATATCAATTGGAATGTTTTTAGTGTAGAAATATGCTTAGCAAATATTTTACTTTTAAAAAGTAAAATATATGATTCATCTTACTTTTAAAATATATGTGTCTTTCGTGAAAATTAAAAACCAAAATACCAAACATATGAAACAATCTATAATCTATCTATAATCTATCTATAATAACTTATAATAAAAGAATTGAACTTTGATGATTTGGCATTTAATAGAGGCCTTAACACCCTCCTTGAATGTGCCAATTGGCATCATGTAGGATTTTTTAAATTTTGAGTTTTTTTAATAAATCTATATATATTATAATTATTTTAGAAAAAGATAAGAATTTAAAAACAAAATTAAATTCTCTCTAATGTTTCCTCCCATAACTTTTAAACGTTAATATCTTTTATATACGAGATTTTTTAAAGAAAAAAATTACACCAAATTAACGAGCGTTTTATTATCTTTCCAACGAGTACCATAGTGCTATATAAAAAACGGAGAAAAAAAACAACTATTTTTGTGGGGTTTTGTTTTCAAATATATTTTACTCTACTAATAAATCACAAACGATAAACATAACTTCATACTCAGAGATTCCTTTTTTTTATATTTGAATATGATAACTTATGGCAGAAATTTGTTTAAAATAAATAATAATATTATTATTATTATTCATTAATCATGTATTGGCAAATCATTAATTATGTTGTCATATTAGATATTTTATTATGTTATATTAGATATTTCAATCCCGGGACACTCCCGGGATAAAAACTAGTTAAGTCATATAAAGTTGAAGTGTAAAATTAGAGAGGTAAGAAGTTTCAAATAGTACGTAAGAAGTGATAGAAAACTGAGAATTGTAGTTTACTCTCTGGTTGTAGTTCTTTTATTTTATTGTAATTCGATTATTGTTTAATAAAAATGTTATTTTCTTTTATTTTATGAACGACACTCCAAAATATTACCACAGTCACCAAATTTACTATCAAAATCGACTTACGTGCAAAGAGGTAAGAATATTCAAATCATAAGAAGTGAAAGAAATCGAGAGTAGTATGCCATATAATTTATCTATAGTGTGAATCACAAACATTGACTTATAAAAAATTGTATGTGTTAAAGTATTATATTAATTAAAATAAAATCTTATTGTATTTCGGATTGTAATAAAAAGTTGAAATATATTGTGTTCTAGTTATAATCGAGAATAGTCTATTCACTCCCCTGTCCCCAAATCGTACATTCAAGAATACAACTTATTAGCGAAAGACAAACAACGAGTATTTTCCTTACTTGGTCTGGAGTACCCCCATCACTTGTAATCAGAAAAACCATTTAGCCCCTATGAGTTATCTGAGCATGCCTAAAACCAATCTTAATCAAAGTTCTTACTATGACTTCACTCAAAACACTATTGAATTACATTCTTGAAAATATTCATAGAATGTTGTAGGCGTATAACGTTTATAATGATAAAAACAAATTAAAATATGAAAGGGAAATAAACAATTACAGAAAATGTTACATAAGCAAAAGAGCATGGAACATAACAAGGAAAGGATGGTTGAGGATTGGTATATTGGTATTTCTACACAAAATTTTGCGTTTCCTCTAACTAAACACGTATGTATGCTAGGGTATAAGAGTCAAAAAATATGTATTTTCAGAGATAACATTCAAGCCACGTAAAACTTGATGCTCAAAAGAATTATGAGCTTCAGTAGTTTTTATTGTTTTGTTTTCTCTCAACTAATGTAGAAACCTTAATTTATAGTCACACCAAAAGAAACCGTAATACTGTTTAATTGCATTAAATGGAAAATTGAAAAAATCAATTTATATTAAATGTCACTAATAGCAACTTTTGATGGTATAGATCTGGCTTTCGTGTCTACATGTGTTACAAAATAATAGAGATAAAAGTTGGTTAGAAGCTTATAGTGCTAGTTTGTAATAGTTAGAAGTTACAGGGAGTGCAATTGTAATAGCTCAATAGTTGTAACTGCCATAACGGCTCTATAAATAACCAGGTAATAAAGGCGGGAAGTACGTTTGAGCTGAATAATCTTTCTTCTTCTTATTTCTCTTAACATTGGTATCAGAGCGGTCGTTCCTCTCGACCACTCATACCGTTCTCTCAACCGTCACCGGATTCCTAACAGAATTCCAACTACCCACCATAACCACCACCGTCTTCCCCATTAACTCCGATCATAATATTTCCTTACTGTGTTTTCGTTTCTCTGATTCTCTTCATTTCTAGCCTGAATTGATCCATTAATCAGATTATGTCATTCTTCGGATCGATCAATTCGTGATCTGTCCATTTCTTTCAATTTTCAATTTCTAATCTTTGATTCATTCATTTCGTTCAATTAACCATGACAACTCGTAATAAAGCTGAAGTTGATAATGAAAATGCAATCACGAATACTCTTGATGAACATGTAGTGACACTTTTGAGGGTAGATGCCCAATTACAGAAGAATGATACGAATTTTGCCAACATTAATTCGATGTTGACAAAATTGACTGAAGAAATTGTAAGATTGGCAATGGTGGAGCATTAGCATCCAATAAAAGTACTGAACAAGAGGGTTTAGGATCAAGAGCAGAAAGACCTGAGCAACAAAAGATTCACAGAATTAGTAAGATCGATTTCCTAAAATTTGATGGTGAGAATGTTAACGATTGGCTATACAAATGTGAACATTTCTTCTCCATCGATGATACCCCTGAGAATTGCAAAGTGAGATATGCAGTCACCCATTTGGAAGGTAATGCTATAAAATGGCATCAAAGTTTTATGAAAACTCAAAGGGTACCTATTTCAGAAATCTTGTGGAAGGACTATTCAGAAGCAATTGTGTCAAGGTTCTCTAGTGTCTTGTATGAGGATTCTATGGGGGTTCTGACATCAATTACTCAAGAAGGAGAGTTGGAAGATTTTTGTGTACTGTTTGATTCATACTTACTCAAGGTTTCAATTCCTGAAATCTATGCAGTAAACATTTTCTTGAAGGCTCTTAAGCCTGAAATTGGAGGCCATGTTAAAATGTTCCAACCAACTACTATGTTTTGGTTATGGTGAAGAGTACACCCCAACTCACAAGTGTAAACAGAAACAATTGTTTATACTTGAATTAGATTGTGAAGAGGATGAACTAGAATTCATGTGTGTTGAATCTCATGATGATAAGACTGAAGAAATCCAATAACAGCAGTGGAATGAGACCCAGATCTCAATCCATGCTATGACAGGTATCCCATCTTTTTCAACTATGAGAATTATTGGAACTATTGGAACAAGACAGTATATATACTCATAGACTCTGGTTCTACACACAATTTTATTAATGAGAAGTTGGCAAGGCAGTTGCAGTGTTTTAGAAAAAAAAAATATTGGGAATGAAAGTTTCTATGGCAAATGGGAAATCCATTGAATGTGGGGACGTGTGTCCTGATTTCGAATGGGCTATGCAGGGTTCTTGGTATAAGACTGATGTTCTAGTCTTGCCATTACAAAGTTATGATATGGTGTTAATGGCTTTTGACATTGGAGGACATAATTTGGAATTTTAAAGATCTTACCATGAAGTATCAAGTGGGAAACTCATGGCATGAACTTAAAGTGTATGCAAATAATGAGGTAACCTTATGTTCCCCTGAAAAGTTGTATTCCTTATTGGATAAAGGAGAAACAAGAATCACTGCCCAATTACTCAGTTTACAAGTGAATGCTAAGGGTGACCAGTTTCAACACTCTACCAAAGTATTACAAGACTGCAAAGTGTAAGAAATTGATCAGTTGTTGGATCAATATTCTAAAGTCTTTCAAGAACCAAAGGGATTACCTCCAAAGAGGTCTTGTGATCACAAGACTATGTTGCAGAATGAAGGGACTGTAATTAATGAAAAGCCATATAGATACCAAGCCTTGCAAAAGAATGTCACTAAACAAACAGTAAACAGAACTGTTGGCCTTTTGCATCACCAGTGGTGCTAGTAAAAAAGAAAGATGGATCTTGGCACCTATGTATTGATTACAGGAAGCTAAATAATGCAATAGTGAAAAACAGATTCTCTATTCCTCTCATAGATGAACTCTTTGAAGAACTACAAGGTGCATCTATTTTTTCTAAACTTGATCTCAGATCTGGTTATCATCATGTACGTATGCATGATGGTGATATTCAGAAAACTGCATTTAGAACTCATAGAGTTTGTATGAATTTTTGGTAATGCCCTTTGGCCTTATTAATGCACCAACCACTTTCCAAGCTCCAATGAAGTCTATTTTTCAGCCTTATCTTAGAAAATTTATCCTAGTTTTCTTTGATGACATCCTCATCTACAGTAAAACCATAAAAGATTATCTGACCCATTTGAAACTTACACTAGACCTTTTCAAAGAACATCACTTGTTTGCTAAAAAATTAAAATTCAGTTTTGGTGGTTACCACTGAGTACTTAGGCCACTTGATCTCAACCGGGGGAGTCTCTACTGACCCTAAAAAGGTTTTAGCAATACAAGAATGGCCAACACCATCCAATGTTAAACAATTGAGAGGTTTCGTGGGCCTTGCAGGCTATTACAGGAGATTCATTAGGGGTTATGGAGTCTTAGCCAAACCTATAACTGAGCTTCTAAAAAAGAATGCATTTAATTTTAAACCTCAAGCCTTAGCAGCCTTTGAACAGTTGAAAAAAGCCCTTAGTAACCATCCTGTGTTAGCTTTTCCTGACTTTTCTATTCCTTTCATTTTGGAAACTCATGCTTCCTCATTAGGAATTGGGGCTGTACTTATGCAAAATGGTCACCCAATAGCCTATATCAGTAAAGCCCTTTCACCTAAGCAGTAAACTCTATCAGTATATGAGAATGAATTGTTAGCAATCATGTTTATTATTCATTATTGGAAACACTATTTGAATGATAGGACGTTTCTGATAAGAATAGATCAAAAGTGTTTACAGTTTTTGCTTGAACAAAAGGTGAATACACCATTACAACATGTATGGTTATTAAAGATGATGGGGTTGGATTATGAAATTGTGTATAAACAAGGGAAAGATAATGTAGCAGCAGATGCACTATCCAGAGTTCAAGGGGCCACTTTATTTCCAATCACTTTGTCCACTTTTGATCCCCACCCATTTGAACAAGATTAAACAGTTATGGCAAGATGATCAAGATGTACAGAAAATTCTACAGCAACTGCACGAGGGTAAAACAGTCAAAAAAATTTAAATGAGATGGGCAGCTGTTAACAAAGAAGGACAAATTAGTGGTGGGCAAGGTTCCTGAGTTAAGAAATACAATCCTTCAATTGAACCACAGTTCATCAGCTGCTAGTCACTCGGGAGTTCAAGTTACAATGCAAAGAATTAAGCAATTTTTCATATGGAATGGGATAAGTAAAGATGTGAGGCAATTCATAAGAAGTTGTGAGACCCGTCAGAGGGGTAAAAATGAGACTGTTACATTGCCTGGGTTGTTGCAGCCACTCCCTACACCTCAACATATCTTCACAGATATCTCAATGGATTTTATTGGAGGTCTTCCAAAATCTGGTGGCAAAGACACAATCTTTGTAGTGGTGGACCGTTTAACCAAGTATGCTCACTTTTTGGCACTAGCTCGCCCCTTCACAGCAACAAATGTGGCCTAGGTTTTCCTTGATCAAGTCCTTAAGTTGAATGGTTGGCCTAATATAATTGTGTCAGATAGAGATCCCATTTTTGTAATCAATTTTTGGAGGGAATTCACAAGATTGCATGGTGTTTCATTGGCATTGTCAATGGCCTATCACCCACAGTATGATGGACAGACTGAGGTTGTTAACAGATGTGTGGAAGCCTACTTAAGATGCACGACTATGCATAATACAAAGGGTTAGTTAAGATGGTTACCCCTTACAGAAAGGTGGTACAACTCCAGCTTTCATTCAAACATTAAAATGAGTCATTTTGAGGCCCCATATGGTTATCTACCTCCTACTTTCATTCCTTATATTCCAAAAGATTCAAAGATTGCAGATGTGGATGATCTTTGTAGAGACAGGGAAGAGATGGTTAAAGTTTTTAAAGAAGCTTTGGACAGGGCCAAGAATAGGATGAAACAACAATGTGATCAGCACAGGACTGAAAGAAGTTTCAATGTGGGTACTTGGGTATTTGTTAAGATTCATCCCTACTGCCAATCTACCCTGAGATACACTAAACATTCCAAACTATCACCAAAATACTATGGACCCTTCCTTATACTGGAAAAAGTGGGTGTTGTGTCCTATAAGTCAGATCTCCCTAAAGATGTTTTAATCCACCACACTTTTCAGGTTTCACTTCTCAAATAGGCTAAGGGTCCTCCTGTTCAGATGATTCCTCTACCCAAAGAACCTAGGTTTCACTATCAACCAGCTGCAGTTTTGGAGAAGAGATGGGTCAAATGAGGTTATAAAGGCTCTTATCAAGTTTTGGTTCATTGGTCTGGTTTGTCTCCTTAGTGTGCATGGGTTTTACAAGACTTAAACTTCTTTTCTTTTAAAAACGGCGAGTTTCCCGGAGGAAGCGCCAAAAACTTTGGTGAAAGGGGAATTAAGTTGGAAAACACTGTGACGCTTTCAAGTTTTAAATTTATAATCTAAAACGTTAGTTGCTCAACGTTCTAGACCCCACACAACAAGCAAGTGTACCTATCGTGAATTGTATAGAAATATGAAAGTACCGAGTATCGAATCCAAGGACACGATTTTTACGACTCAGCTTCCTAAAATTTACTAAAAGAATTTTTAAAATGCAAGAAGAAAAGTAAAAGAGAGTGATGTAAACTGTAAGAGAAATCAATAGCAAAACAAATGTGTCGCTTCGGGATCAGATGTTGCCTGGTATGAAATAATAGTATACTCTTGTTAAAGTGGTTTTTTAAGTTGTGCACTTTTGCTTAACTTTGAGTTGCATTACCACATTCTCTAGAGGTGACTGTTATCGCATAACTGTGTAAACGATTTGTGTTCTTAAGATTATTATGAGGGTCTCCCAAATCGGGCAGCTCACCTCTCAACAATGAGGGGAAGATGACTCGAGACTGTGACGTCCCAACCCCGAAGTACCCACCTCCCAATGTTGCAATATAGACATCTAATAACTCTAAACTTTTATGAATAACTTGTCGGTGGCCGAAGCATGACCGAACATGCTACCACTTAATATCATAGAGGAGTCATGACTAACCAAAACACGTGCATCCCCTACTTGAATTAATTAATTTTTCAAAAAGTGATTGGCCTATTACTAATTGTGCAACAACATAATAATGAAAGAAAATAAAGATCGTTTTCTTCCAACACGGGTTCACCAATCCTTGATTTGCGCCAAAGCTATCACTTAGACAATGAAGCTAAGTCACACAATCAAGTCCTGGTTTATCACTAGGACCAAGTATAAAGACCGTACAAACACTAAGTGAGATTTTGATAGTAGAGGATTAAGCCACCAAGTGTGTATATTTCTATCCACAAATGGGCTAATCACTACTCGCGGGATTAGGTTAGCTTACAAGTGCATGGGTTGTTAATGCCGTTTTGTGCCGCTTTTCACTTCTTTTCACCTTTCGACCTTAAATCCTGCAATTATCAACAGAGAAGGATAAATCATAATAAAACTAAGATAAAAGCACGATTTCGGGTGTAAAATAGTTGAGAATACGTGTAGAAAACATGTCAATTTCTCGGCACATCACTCCTACATAAGCTACATGGGAAGATTTACACAAGTTGTAATTGAGGTTTCCTGAGTTTAAAGCTGATACAGAGTCTTGAGGTTAAGACTTTGTTATAGGTGGAATGTATTGTTACAAAATAATAGAGATAAAAGTTGGTTAGAAGCGTATAGTGCTCGTTTGTAATAGTTAGAAGTTACTATAAATAATCAGATAATAAAGGCGGGAAGTACGTTTGAGCTGAATAATTTTTCTTCTTCTGATTTCTCTTAACAACATGTCACGTGCATGCACAACTCATGACCAATTTCCCCCAAACGGTTTTTTTGAACGGCTCATAATCCTAATATGCTCATATTAACCATTTATTAGTGTACCTTGCAGAATTTGAACTCTTGGTCTTTTGGATAGAGTGGAGGCATCTTACCACCGACATATCCTTGAAAACAATTTCTTTGAAATGCCTTTCGGGCATGTCTACTCTTTATAAACCACTTCAAGTTTTATTCACCCTTGTTTGTGGGACTTGAATCACACCCAATTTCTAGTAAAAACCTTCATTTTAAATACAACATTTTGGGAATCAATATATCTTATTCATTTTAGCTTCCTTCCGGATACCTCTTAAGTCTTACCTCATTAAATATCTATTCAAGATGTTTTATAACCTGTTATTTAGTAATTATATCATTTTTGTCCACTAAAACCTATATTTTCAAAGGTGTAAGCCGCACAAAAAGACTTGTTAAGATGAATGAACACCGACAAGTTTAATCCGTATCTCTATCGTATAAAATAACGTGAGGCTGATAATTCCACAAGAATAGTGGATACACGTCCTTGACCTTATTATCATATACAAGTGTATATTACAACTTTTTAGAGCATACTTTGTTCTAGCATGTTAGACCATTGTATAGGATTTAAAGTGCAATTGCTTTGATGTGTTCCAATCAAACTAAAAGTCGGAGAACCCGATGAATGAGACTTTAGCTATATGGCATTAGAAAGAAGAATATACCAAGTTATCCCTCTTTACTTTAACTCCCATCTTTAGTTGGATTATCTATATCTATAAAGTTATGGTTTACACAGATTGCTTATGAGCTACTTAAGATTGACTCGTTTGGAGTGAGTTAAGCTTAAAATTTTAATGTGCCAAAGCTTATATCGGAGATCTTTTAACAATCAAGCCCAAGCTTCACATATTGAGTTTGACTAGGATAGCGAATTTAAACAAACATATTACTTACAGAAATGTTATTATATATAACCTTATGATAAAAGTATCTAAATAATATATATTATGGTACATATGCAAAATATAATTATAGATATAACAAAATAAAATAATTAAATAATAAACAAATCAAACTTGAGCCAAACTCAAACTTGAAAAACTAGTCACAAGTCAATCCAAGCCTAGACCGAGTTTAAATGAGCTTGTGTTTAGCTCATTCACTACTAGAAAGTTGGGCTTTTGTCACCACATTTTCGGTTACATAACGGTCGCAATTGCTCTGTACCCACCATTTTACAACCAAGAATGCGGTAGCAAAAACACACATGTCTGTTGCCCTAATGCCACCAAATAGCTACCACTTTTGTATTTTGCTACCATAATTTTGTCACCACAAAAACGGTTAAAATTATTGCTACCGTTCCTACAATGTTTTAGGAAGGTCTTTTGCTACCTTTCTTGTACCATTTGGCTACCAATATTGCAACCATTTTGACACCATTTTTTTTGTAACCATTTTGGTGCCATTTATTTTGTAACCATTTAGTTACCGCTTTCATTGAGAATTTACTACCATTTAGTCACCACTTACATTGAAATTTTGCTACCATTTAAACACCACTTTCATTGACAATTTGCTACCATTTAACCACCACTTTCATTGACAATTTGCTACCATTTAACCACCACTTTCATTGAAAATTTGCAACCATTTAACCACCACTTTCATTGAAAATTTGCTATCATTTAGCCATCACTTTCATAGAAAATTTGTTACCATTCAGCTTTTATAATGGTTTTTTTCCTATTTTATTAATTCAATTACATTTCAATAAAATTATATTATATAAAACAGTCAAATAATACAAAATCTCAAATTATATAAAACAAATTTGTTACAATTTTTTTCAATTTTAAAATCATATAAAAGACTCTAATAGAAACAACAAATAAACATTTAATAACCAAAATTATCCATGAAAAACTTCAGAACATTCATGTTTAAGTGTTTATAGCCTATTTTCGACCCGTAGATGTTAACATAGCTTCAATTTGTGCTATTCTATGTTCATAGCCTCTTTATCCGCATTATATTTTTGTTTTTTAGCAACCAAGCCTGCAATAATTCCTTCGAACCTTTCTTTATCTTCATCTTTTTCCCTAACAAGCTCTTTGATAACCAAATTCAACTTTTCAATCTACAAAACAAACAATGAATTGAATCAAGAAGTCAAAATTAACAAAAACTAATAACGGGTCAAGTGAGTTGCACAATAACATATTATTACTAAGAATAAAATTTTACTTAAACAATCAATCGAGATTGTCTAATCAACTAAATAAGAAACTCCTAAACATTCTCAATACATTAAAGGCATCAAACCTGACAATAAAGTTTAGGGGTATATACCTATATTATGGGAAACAATTCAAATGCATAAAAGTAGACAAAGAAGTCAAGTATTGATGAAAAATTAAGGTGCATATGCTCATTGTTAACCTACAATTCTGCTCAAGTTCAAATAATATATATCATATCTACATCACAATCTCTATATTTACCTCATGTTTACAATAATCAAGATGAACATAAATAATGAAAGAGCTTTGACATCCCATTATAAATTACTAATGTATATGATTCCACTTATGTAAAAAGTAAATAATTTTTTTATATATTTTAAACTATGATCAGGGTAAAAAGGAATAAACTTAGCTAGGTGATCTTGCCATGTAGCTATCGAAACTTTGCAAACATTTGAATTCACCACATTCTTATCAAATGGTGTCTTCAAGCAACAAATTTAACAAATATAATTAACTGGTTAGTTAATGTTAATGATCAAAATCATACTTGACTATAAAGAGACACTTACAGATAGCTTATGGCGTAACAGAAACCAAACTTCATTAGGTACGTGCCTCCACTCTTTATGTTAATGTACAACATTACCTACAACAAACCAACACATCTTAAAAAATTCTCTACAGATTAATATGAATTCAACAATAAGGATTCAACAAAATGAATATGATCAAAAGAGTGATAATCAGACTAAATAACTTGAAACTAAAATACAAATATAAAAAAGTAAGTAGATAGGAATTGGAAACGCCCCTGTATACTAACATTTAAATTAAAATCAAAACAATTCTGTGTACAGATGCTTCATAGGCAGTGAGATTAAACTTTTTTTACACACGATTAGGATTATTTATAGTTATGTAGATCAAAAACATATTCCACAAGATTAAAATTCATAAGAAAATATTCGACTTGAATGAGGTCAAATAGAAACCACTAACCTCTGGATGCATGCGAGTGAATGATAACAAATTAGAAACTACTATGCTCCACAGTCAGGATTCAATTGGGCGAGTGAATGATGGCAAATTAGGTTTCTGGAGCAGAAGTTTGCTTTTAAAGAAGAGGCAAAATCGCCGAGGAGGGACAATGTATAACCGCATTTTATCGTAATTCATTCCTTATTTGGAGGAAACCATATCGCTAATCAATTTGAAATAGGGAAAATCACTGGAGCGGCAAATGAAGGCGGGAATCAGGGAATGGAAAAAATTGGAGAGGCCACAGGAACAATTTGACTTTTCAATAGTTTCAAATATTTTAATATTAATATGTAGTCATATATTAGGGGGACGGGCGCTACCAGAATTGGGCACGAGTACCCCATTACCAGCACGGTAATACCGTCGCCACATGTGTTGGTAGGGTTCTCGTGGACCGTTTTCTGGTTGTTACCGTGCTGGTACAAAGAAACGGTCCTTTTCTTGACCAATGATAATATGCCATGTTTTTCCTTCACCATTGACCGTGATATTTTGACCGTGTTTTATTTTTGACCGTTTACATTTTGACCTTGTTTATGTTTTACCCATATACAAATTATATATTCACATAACATAATTGAAACGGTTAACTTTCATTAAAAATTTAAACACTGTTACACAAAAAACATTAAACAACCGTAAACATTAATTATTAAATAAATCTCGCAACACTTGCCATGACGCAAAATGGGTGAAGTTAGTCATTTGTGCACGGTAGTAGTCGCCGCGAGTGAGTTGGATTGCAATGTCTTCTTGAACATTAGGGTGCCTCTCCATCGTGGCTTCATAGAGGACGTTCCAATGGAGACACTTGGACCAGAGAAGAATCCACCTACGAACGAACGAATCCTTGGAGCGGTCATTTGTACCGGTTAAATTATTGAATATCCCCGACACCCGGTGCCAAAACGAAATTGGGGTATCGACTTCATGAATCCATGTGTTTCTCACTATCAGGTATGTCCTCGTTAACGCGATATCCTCATTTGCATTCCACGGGTCCATTTTTACGAAACGATTAAAGAATAACCGGTTTGTGGTGTGATTTTTTGTATTGAAGTTTAAGGTGTTTTTATAGACCAAACCGGAACGGTACAGATTCCAAATGGTTGCAACAGTATAAATGTAACGGTAACAAAATTAATTACCGTCTGCCTAATAACGCTTAGTTTTCTCAAATTTAAATGAAGTATAATGAAAGAAATTACATATTCTAGTAGTGCCCCTTATATCCTTAGAATTAATGTTAGATGGCACCAAATTAAAATTTGAATTAGAAGGTAATTCTTATCACTGTTATTAAATATGAAATCAATAACTATATATATACAAAAGAATAGCCCATATGACATGTCATTCAATAGGGTAACCCCTCGCCCTTTAAATGTGTCATGTGGCAGTGGCATCATATGATGTTTTTTTTTTGTTTTTTTATGTAGACATTAAAGTTAAAATCAAATCTACTTATATTTTAAATTTTATTATACATACGACCTATTTATTAATTTGGTCAAAGAAGATATGGATGTCTTCAAAATAAAATAAACATATTTACCAACACATATTAAATGTTAGTTATTATGAAAAAGGTATTAGAAACTATTACCCACACATATACAAAAATATATAGGCATTTACCCACACAAATATATGTGTAGGTAAATTATATGTTGGTAAACACCCCCAATTTCTTGTAGTGACCATCATCAGGTTTAAATGACGATCACTGGTCTAAATGACAATGATTGGATCTACCTGGTCATCATTGGATCTAGTTAGTCATCATTGGGTGTAACTGACCATCATTGGATCTAACTGACCATCATTGGGCCTAACTGACCATCAATGGATCTAAATGACGTCATGGGTTCTAATTGACCATCATTTGATCTAACTAGCCATCATTGGGCCTAGCTGACCATCATTGGATCCAACTGACCATCATTAGTGTAATTAACCATCATTGGATCTAATTTACCATCATTGGATCTAACTGATGATCATTGGTTCTAACTGACCATCATCAGGTCTAATTAACCATCATTGGGTCTAAATGACCTTCATTGGGTCTAAGTGACAATGGTTGAATCTAACTGACCGTCTTTGGGCCTAATTGACCATCAATGGATCCAATTGACCATCATTAGATCTAATTGACGATAAAATATTTATAGTTAATAGTTTTGTTTCTTTCATTAAGTGTGGCTACTAATGACACATTTTTTCGTAAAGTGTGACTAAATGTTTCCAAGAGATGTGTTTTTGGTCACATGAATAAAAAAATCGAACAAATATTGTAGCCATGGATCAAATTTGGCTACACTTTCTAGTGTGACTACTAAATGTCACATTTTTCCCCTAAAATGTCGCTAAAAGTTTTGAACTGGTGTACAATGGTCATATGAATAAATAAAATGTGTGGCAAAAGGTAGGTTAGAAGGTTTGGAAATGTGATTACTGACCTTTAGCCACACATTTAATTGAAAGTGTGGCATGACAGTTTTAGAAAAAGTATTGTTATAGGTCTATTTTGGCGTAGTGTTAATTATCATGGCTGATATGGTAGCAGTTTAGTCTCAAGATTTACCACTGATTAACTACCATATATGCATTACGCTTTAAGAAATGGGTCTCTAAATTTGCTACCACTAAGGTCGTCACAATATTTTTTTACAAATTATTATTTTTTAATTATTTCCTATTATTGTTGTCATGAATTTACCACCAAAAATATACGGTGTCAAAATTTGCAACCGATTAGTTACCTTATCTTATAATATATATTTTGGTGTAAAATCGGTTGCTAAATTTGCTACCATTTTTCTAGGTAGCAACTTTTAGTGACAATAGCCTAGTTTTATCGTGGCTAATATGGTAGCAATTTAGTCTTAAAATTTACCACTGATTAGCTACCATATATATACTTTAAAAAATAGGTCCCTAAATTTGCTACCGTCAAGGTGGTCACAGTTCAATAGGTTTGTTGTTGTTTTTTATAAATTATTATTTTTTAATTCTTTCTTATTATTTTTCTCACGAATTTACCACAAAAAATAAACGGTGTCAAAATTTGCAACCGATTAGTTACCATATCGTATAATATATATTTTGGTGTAAAATCGGTTGCTAAATTTGCTACCATTTTTTTAGGTAGCAACTTTTAGTGACAATAGCCCAATTTTCTAGTAGTGATTCTTTACACCCTTAAATAAAGATGTTTCTTAATGTTTCCCTGCATACATTGTTTTATTCTAAATGAAATAAATAAATAAAAACTACTAAAATACAAAGTGTCACGTTAATACTTGTGATTGTTATATCTGATGTTGAGTATATGACAAATAAATAAGTGTCCGAATAATACAAATTAAGTCAATGCCTTATGCTTGACATTGCATGAGAATATTTTGTATGTATTAAACGTATTGGTAAACTCAACATTGCATAGAAGGGCAGTTGTGTCGTGAACGTATTATGAAGTTCTCCGGTGGGAGACTATTTTAATCCAACAATTAAATATAATTCAGTCCGTACCATCAATATTGCATGTTTTAAGCTCACGGATTTGTTTTTTTTTCATAAGGTGTTGACTTCCTAGAATGTCACATATCTTGGTACTATTCCCACCTGAGCATGGTTAAAAACTTAAATATGAAGATCTTCTCTCATCTACGACAATGGAGCTCACATGTTTGTTTTTTGGTTGCCATTGTTGAGACTTCTCATGTAGTCACTCATCCTGGTACTACTTTCACTTAAACATGCTTAATCTCCAAAAGATCAGGTCCTCCCCCCGATACCTTGCGCTACAGAAATGATGCTCAATCCTCTTGCCGGATCAATCTACGGGCATCTCAATCTCCAAAGTTTGAGAAAACCCAGTAGTTGTTTGGCATAACTCCCAATCCCGCTTTTTTCTCATTTTGAACCTCCACTTTAGGCTAATGAGGGAAGCATCAAAATCTTCTTCTGTATTAAGGGGCATATACGTAGAGGTCTCCTTTCATCCACAACAACATTTAAAACGTGTTAGTTTATTTGAGGCAGAACATTTCTTATGGTCTAATTTGTCTTGGGTGGACGTAAGTCCGAACATAACAAAAGAATGATATATGCTTAAGGTGTTAAAGTAAAACCTGTTCGACATGTTTTTTTAACAGGTCTGATAGCTAATAGAACATTATCTTTGATACCAATAAAAAGAAGTTACTATAAGTATAACATATAGATTTTTTTAATCCAAACAAATGGATGCTATTAATTATTATTTTTTTAAAATTAACCTAATAAAACCTGGTTTTTATCAAAGAATCTGGAGCTATTGTTTTCCTTTCTATCTTTAAAATTAACCTATACTCATTTTGCGGTATTAAATTTTAGAACTTTTTATAAGACCATCTTCGGTATAGAGGAAATTTTTACCCTCATCCTATTCTGCGTACACCCTAGCATATAAGCTGGGGATGATTTTCGCAATACTGGTTGTTTGTTAACTTGTTTTATAAGACAGGTACATGACTGTTTTTACGTGAGATATTCTACCTCTTGATAAGTCAATGTCACGCTTCGAATCTCTACTAGTGGCCATGTTGAGTTCTTTTCGACATATACTCGTTTAACAAATTAAACCTAATGTATCAAAATAAATGGTAACAAGAAACGTTTGCATATACACTTCATAAGTTATGAATAAAGGACAAAATGGAATAACTTTATTACACATAATGATCTTTCTTGTCAACAATTATTAAGAATATTTTGTGGTCCAAAAGTCTACTTGTTTTGGTCTTACAAGTTATAATTTTGTTTGATAGATGAATATTCTTAGTTTATTGTTACGCTTTTTTAACTTTTATATGAAAATGGAACTCACTCAACCTAAATAAATACACAAATTTTTGAACAAATTTCATAATGGAGATAAAAGATAATAATTTATGTCACCACAATGAATAGTTTTATCTCAGCTAAAAAAGTAATATAATTTTTAAAACTTAAAAATAGAGTGACCGAACTCTTACTACAGTTAAGTCAAACTAACCAGAGCACTTTTTTTATATAGTTCAACGCAAGTGTCTTGAAAGTGCTAATGACCATAATTTCCTTCTCAAGACTGACTAATGACTGATTAGCTACCAGAATCTTCGTCCATAGGCTACCGACCGGAATATTTCTCGATGGAAATAGGGACTGAGGTTTTATTTAACTTCAAGACATAAAAGTTGCTACCTTATAGGACTAGAAACGAACACAAAAAATGACCTCATTTGTTATAAAGTCTTTTGGATAACCAACTTTTGAGAAGAGAAAAAAAAGCGATGATGGTTAAGGCTGTTGCTGTTGGGGAAATTACATAATACATATACAACGGATGATCTGAGATGCGTATAACCACTTCCAGATCAAACTATTTCGGTGTTTCTCCTGAAAAGATCCAATCGGATACAACTCAGAATTAAGAAATAAGAACTTAGTATGATTTTGATTGTGAATTCGTGAACTAGAGAATATGACCAAAATACTTGATTTTGAATATAGGGGATAACTCCTAGTAACTAGTAGTTATTATTATGACCCCAGCTAGGGGATTTGCCCCTTGGACCCCGCCAGGGGATGCCACCCCCTTGGAACCCTCATTTCTTAAGGTTATGAATGTTTAGAATTGTAATACCTCAAACAAACGTGCACTTCCGCATCTCCTAACTAGCTTGACGTGTGTTACAATTCACTTTGGTCACCACGTCAATCCCAATTACACTAAAATAACCAACAGTTGCTAGAGACAGTGGTTAAAATAGTTGTTGGAGACGATGGTTGAAGTGGTTACGTATGATAGAGGTGCGCATGGCCACGGCATGGGGAGATGACGCATGAGTGTAAGAGGTAGGAGACATGGTGGCGTGAGGGAGGGGTGCCGATTGGTGGTAACTTGATAAAACACGAGGCGTCTTGAATAACACGATCGGCAGAGGGCATTGTCATGCAAGAATCTCATCCTCATCGATCTATCCTTGCTGGACCAGTTGATGTCAATTGGATTCCTGATAAAATATTCTTGTCCCAACTCCCAAGAGAAGCTTGTTTTGTTATTACGAACAACCTCTTGGTCGGACTCTTGACTTAGAACTTAACAAACTACCCTTGAATCTTATTCAACAAAAGTGTTTAGTTTACAGCATATATTGATGTGCAATTCCTTTACTACCTGGACTAATAACTTTGCAAACAAAATTAAGTTGCATCATTTATTGTTACGTTTTATAAAAAAAAAAATAGAATACTGAACTTGGCAGACCCGTAAAAAGATTTATATGTACTTTTGTTTAAATTCGAATAACATTATTTGGACTTTGGAATAATGACAATTGACAAACCATGTAAGTTAATCTAAGATGTTCTAAGCCCAACAAATTAATTTTTATTCTAAGATGTACTAAGCCCAACAAATTAATTTTTATTCTTGGATGTACCAAGCCCAACAAATCAATTTTTGTGCACATCTACCTACGGTCTACGTCAAGGTAATGTGCTAGCGACATGGTTGGATCTAAAACTTTATAACAGAAAACAAATATGTGTTTGGAGTGTTGAATAACGGGTTGTTTGGTTGATTAAGTGCTGAATTATTAAGATGTCTGAATGGTTAAGAGGTCTTTATGGTTAAGTGCTGAATCATTAAGTTGGATCTATTAATAGTTATTTTTCTTGCCTCACATTGATAGGAGAGTCTCATTAAGATTCAGCCTAGTTCAGTGCTTAATGGTTCAACAACATCCCAAATCTTAATGGTTCAGCCTTAACCATTCCATTTAGAAGCTGAAACAAACACGCTGAATGATTTAGAGTCTCATTAAGAGGCTTACTAAACAGCCCCCTAAAGTTAAAACTTAAGTCGTTGATATTGTTAGGCCCAATAAAAATCAGCCCATTAATTATGGGCTCAAAGCCCAACCCAAATCACACATAATAACCAAATACCCACCTATAAGATCATTAGGGTTTTTTTTTTCTCCTCTATCAAAAGTTTGCAAGCAGCTGCAGCCGTTCATACCCAGGTAACCATCCATCATCCTGACCATTAATTCTCAAATACGCTTTAATTAAAAACAATAATATGTATATAATTTGATATAATGTTTTATAAAATTCAGGTATTGAAAGATGGAGTCACAAATCAAGCACGCAGTGGTGGTGAAGGTCATGGGGAGAACTGGATCAAGAGGTCAAGTGACCCAGGTCAGGGTTAAGTTTCTTGATGACCAGAACCGTTTTATTATGAGGAATGTTAAGGGACCTGTTAGAGAAGGTGATGTTCTTACCTTGCTTGAGTCCGAAAGAGAGGCCAGAAGGTTGCGTTGATTTTACATGTTTTTTATATGATGATTTTATAAGTTATTGTTTCAAGTTTTTATGTTGTGCGTTACTCGTTTTTGAGACTTATTTTAGTACAAGATTTCGTACTTTTTTTATATGTTTTGTAAAACTCCCGCCTAGCTCCTTAATCCCCGCTGAAGCCCAGTACCTGGCGAGTCGCTGAGTACTCCCCGACGACTATGGCTGAGTACTTGCAACTTAAACTTCTCGGTCAACCGAGAACGCCTTTTGCAAACCATACTTCTAACTGGTTTCACTCGACTGATACAATCCAACTCAAACCACTAGTTTGTGTATCGGTTTCTACTCTATACCAATTTGATTTAACATGTTTAACCGGTTTCAACTAGGCACAAATTGATTTAGGGTATGTGTTGTTAATATTTAATACCCTTTTAGATTTTATAAAAGTTAATTTTATGTCCCCCTAGTATTTGATACCTTTGGTTTCTTAGCATTGGAAGTTGTCTGTTTCCTTATTAGGGTTCAACGGGTTATCTACAGTAACATATTCACCCAGCTTCCCTCCAATCATTTCTGTTGATTCTCGAAATGTTTCGTGGTACTTTCTTTTTGACCAAAGTGGCTCATCTGCCTCAGCAATTCTGGCAAAAAAATGGGAATTCCTAAACCTTTGTAACAACATTTCGGTTTGCCTTCTATGATCTTCCATTCTGAGAAGTGACTCGCCAGTGGACACGTCCTTCTTTGGGCCAGTCTTGCCATTAGCATTATCATCTGAATCCTGAACAACAGTACTCGAAGCTACCTCATGAGCAAGTGGAGATCCATCTATGACTTCACCATTTTGCTTTTTGGCATTTTGGCCAATACCATTTTTACTCATCAGTTCAGCAACCTTGAATGGCGTGATAACCTCTGTGTCCTGCTTATATGCAGACAAGCATACTAGTATATGAACTTGTTCTCCTGAAAACAAACAAAATGTAAAATTACAAAGAACAAGCAAGACAGTCCCCTACAGGAAGAATGGCTGAACTTCATGTCGGAAACTAATTCAAGGAAGATAACTGAACAAGAAGAGTTACCTGGGAAGACAAAGGGGCGGTCAAAAGATTTAAAAGATTGCATATCTGGTTCATCATTCCAACGATCAGGAAGTTCCTCTGTAAAAGTGATGAAAAACAGTTTTAGTTCAATATATGGTGCATGCAGAAAGAAGCAGACATATTACAACCATCAAAGTGCCTTTTTAAGTATTAGTGCAACAACTATCACTTATGTTTACAGTTATTTGTCAAGAGAATTTGAAAAATCAGATACATCATGGTTAGCTGCTGTAACTCAAAACATTCCGGCTCTTTTTTTTTCCTGATCTCAGCTACCAAGTATCAGTCTACTAAAAACTAACTTAGTATTGACACGAGTTATTAAGTGGTAATCAGTTAACCATATTCTTGATAAGCTTAACGGAATGCCAACCAACGCCTTAGAATATATCATGACCAGCAGGGTTCATAAACATAATTTTGTCTTTGCATTACATGACCGAAAGGGTTCATATACATGATGTGTTTTTATCAAGCTGGAACAAATAATAATAACTATAATAGCACTAAATAACATACAAACATAACTTGAGGAAGCATCCATATAAATTAGTCCTTAATGCAAATTACCAATGGTGACTCAAGTAATAAAAAAAAGAGAAATGGAGAGGAGGAATACTGCATGGAATGGTAATCCATCCTTGTTCTTGGGAAACGTCTATGTGTTTGTCCTCATCCACCTCTGCAGCAGCAGCAACAACATTGTTTGTAGCAAATAATGCATCATTTTCAGTGAGTGTAACATCAAAAGGTTCATGGGGAGAACTGGATCAAGAGGTCAAGTGACCCAGGTCAGGGTTAAGTTTCTTGATGACCAAAACCGTTTTATTATGAGGAACGTTAAGGGACCTGTTAGAGAAGGCGATGTTCTTACGTTGCTTGAGTCCGAGAGAGAGGCCAGAAGGTTGCGTTGATTTTACAAGTTTTTTATATGGTGATTTTATAAGTTATTGTTTTAAGTTTTTATGTTGTGCGTTACTCGTTTTTGAGACCTTTTTTAGTACAAGATTTGGTTCTTTTTTGTATGTTTTGTAATCATAAAAATCCCGCCTACCCACATTAATCCCCCCTACGCCGAGGTCATCTGAGTACTCTCCGACTATAGCCGAATACTTGCAACTCCTCGATCAATCGAGTTAGCGCATCCTAGCTACTTTGTAAACCACACTTCTAATTGGTTTCACCCGACTGATACAATCCAACTCAAACCACTAGTTTGTATATTGGTTTCTACTCTCGATACCAAATTGATTTAACATGTTTAAGCGGTTTCAACTAGGCACAAATTAATTTAGAGTTTATGTTATTAATATTTAATACTCTTTTATATTTTATATTTAATACCTTTGGTTTATTGGCATTGGAAGTTGTCCGCTTCCTGATCAAGGTCCAACGGGTTATTCACACTAATATTTCGGCCCCAAATGGATGTTTTTAGTAGACAAGGTTGCGATCCAGAAAGGGGTGGTGGCGCAGTTTATTGCCCGTCTCCCTACTTGCTATCTTGATGTAGTTTGTTAGTTATGAAATGAAAGAATTAGTAAACGGAAGATATAAGTGACACTGTTTTAAAAAAACTGGTGTACTGAAATCTATTATTTCAGCCATTGCATGATATCATCACCCACTTCTTTTCAGCTTTTATGGAATTATCATCAAGAACCGCCTGGTAGGATACTAGTATACTTTCACAGTTTCACCCCTATAATCCAGCATATTTCTTATGCTATTTTTCAACATTGTGAGAGATAAAAATGTATTTTTTACTCATTTATGCAAAAGAAAAACAAAGCAGTTGGACCTCTCTCGTTTAACAAGGTTTGGTACAGCCATTACAAAATCATGTCAATATAAATATCAATTAGATACTAATAATATCAATACTGAATCAAAACTTTAAAGTTACAATCATCAATTTCATAATTTGAGAGAAGATATAGAGTTCAAAAGGTTATAATGTGATAAAAATAGATAGAATTAGCTTTCTTGTATGCAATCAAGTTTTTTCATAAGCCCACCCCATGCTTTCAGCTACCAGCGCAACGATCTTCCCATGTCGTTTTATCTCCAAGCATCGCAACACTGCCAATGCACCAGTATTGCCATCACACTTCACCCGCTTGGTTCTTTCTTCTTTGATCTCAAGTTTCTAAAATTTTAGTGTTAAGTTCATCTTCTTTGAAATCCTATTCATATTCACACCAATTATGTTTGTAGTGTTTATGGTTAGGGGTGTAAATGACACGTAGCGGCTCGGGATCGGCTTGGGATCGGCTCGGTAAAAAGCTCGAACGAGCCGAGCCTTAACGAGCCCGAGCCTGAAATATGGCTCGTTTAGTTATCGAGCTCGAGCCCTAGATACAAAGTTCGATTGGGCTCGCGAGCCTAATCGAGCCTTAACGAGCTAGAGCCCGAACCCGAGCCCGAGCCTAAGTTATAGCCTTAACGATTGGGCTCGCGAGCCTAAGTTATAGCCGAGCTTTTGCGAGCTCGAGCCGAGCTTTTGAGCTCGTTTGAGATTCTCAAATCACCTCGAGCCGAGCCGAGCTCGAGCTCAAGATTGTAGGCTCGAGCTCGAGCTCCACAAAACCTTAACGAGCCCGAGCCGAGCCCAGTCAGGCTCGGGCTCGGCTCGTTTACACCCCTATCTTTACAGTTATGGCAGTCTTAGTTTGGTAGTGACATAGGTTTGATTTTGTGGATTGTGGAAGTGGTTTTGGATTTGGTAAACCCATTACTTTTTACAATCCTTTCTAAATTTTATATACGGGTAAGCATATCGAATACAATGGTCTCATACTATTATTAATATGTAACTTGTAAGGCCCAATAAGTTGTATGAGGCCGTTCATAACGAACATATATATTTCCTGGTGATCATCAACACAAGCCCACCCATTTATATAGATCATTTAGAAATTTCTCCTTGGGGCGGGTCGGGCCATCAGCGTTGTCTTCGTTCGCAAGGCGTGAATGGATGGGTGCCCTTTCGCCAATAAGTATACCGGGTGGTTGAGCTTGTATAGTATTTGTTGGTTTAAAATTTGCAAATAGATCTTTGTAACCATTATGTCTCAAAAAACCTTCGATAAAAACGTCGATTCCTTACACACTTTGTAATTTACGTAATCATTCTATCGTTTAGGCTTCAATCATAAACATTTGATCCTAATCAAACATGTATTTGAGGTGAGTTTGATGAAATCAAGGTGTTGAAAGATGGAGTCACAAATCAAACTCACAGTGGTGGTGAAGATGTTGGGGAGAACTGGATTGAGAGGTCAAGTGACACAAGTTAGGGTCAAGTTTCTCGACGACCAAAAACCATTTTATTATGCGAAACGTCAACGGACCTGTTTTATAGGAGGTGATGTTCTTACCTTGGTTGAGTCCGATAGAGAGGCCAGAAGGTTGCGACGATGATTTCACTTATTTTGTATTATGTTTGATGGTACTATTGATCTTTTTTTGGTATTTTTTTAAGTTTATTTAGAATTTGAATTGAGAAATGATCAAGTGTTGATTATGTTGAATTTGGTTTATGATTTAACACTCATGATGGTTTGTTTGGAAGTTTTGGTACTAGCACTCACAAGCATTATAAAAAAAATTGTTTATACCAGTCACTAAACGGCCTATGGCACCCTTGCTCCAGTAGTTGTAGGCTGCAACTGGCTCACAGTTCTAAAGCTAAACCAAGCGGTGGGTTTCGAACTGCTATCTCTGACCCTCAATCGCATTTATGCTCAAACCCTGATTGGAATTGTCCGATAATTGTCGTGGGCTGGCTACCCAAAGTGTTTACTTTACCCACGTAGAGTTTGAACCCGGGTCTCGCACTAGAAATCCCAATACACGCAAAGACTAGGCTACCTGAGTGGTTGATGTGTTTATAAACCAGAGCAAATTGAGGGGGTGGAGATACATACGATTTTAAGATTCAACACAAGGTTTTCAACTTGGAAAGATTTTGTAAATCTTTATTCGGTAGTTTAAAAGAAATCTCTGGTAGGGGTGTTAATCGAATCGAATAACGAATTTTCGAATTAATCGAATCGAATTTTTCGAATAATTTATTTTTTATACTGAATTCGTATTCGATTCGAATTCGATTAAAAGCTGACCAATTCGATTCGAATAAAAAACTCAATTCGAATTCGATTCGAATTCGTATTAGAAACTCGAATTCGTGCGAATTCGAATAAATTCGTTTAAGATTTAGATTTAAGCTATGGGCTTTAGTTAGGCTTAGGCTTGGTAATGGGCTAATTTATGACTTAGGTTAAATTTATAGATTTGCCCAGGTTCTAAAGTTATATGTGTGTATATAATTATATATTTAGGGGACGGTTATTCTACAAAGTAATGAAAACGTGCGAAGTGTGCGAAGGCTCACTTTGTACATGATAATTACGTAATGATAATTACGTAATGTCTTTGCATGTTCATGAAAGCATTACGTAATGATAATTACGTAATGCCTTCATGAACATACAAAAACATTACGTAATTATCATTACGTAATGATAATTACGTAATGTTTTTGTATATTCATGAAGGCATTACGTAATTATCATTACGTAATTATCATGTACAAGTGAGCCTTCGCACACTTCGCACGTTTTCATTACTTTGTATTTGAACCTGTCCCTATATATTTATATATAAAAATAAATATGTATTATTTTTATTCGAATTTTGAATTGAATCGAATCGAATTTGAAATCATAAATTCGTATTCGAGTTACTCGACTCGAATTGAATCGAATTCGAATACGAATTCTTGATCATCGAATCAAATTCTTGATGATCGAATCGAATTAAGTCGAATTTCGAATTTTTCGAATTCGAATCGAATTCTGAACGCCCCTAATCTCTGGTTCACACTTTAAAACCTGTTTATAACCTCCGAGTCTGAGCCGTAAGGTCAGACTGTTTTTGTTTAGCAGTGTTAATGTCGAGGGTTCGATGCATTTTTTACCTCTTATATATTAATATAGGAAACAAGTTCACATCGTTGGTCCGCAATTGTTTTTCAAATTCAAAGGGTCGAATAGCAAGACTTGCATGCTATAGGTTATTACAGCGGGCGTAATTATGTTTACAGGATGTTATCATACACCGGGTATGAATATCAGAATATGTGTACCACATAGTTGTCATACGTCAAAAGTGGTTATGGTTTATCAGATGTTTCTTGAACCAGACTTTGCCCCGCTTAGTAAATAGTCTTGACATTTCTCAGCATCAATGTTTTCAGAATCAGACCAGCCAGCGGCTTGTGTGTATTTGGACGAGAATTGGGCTTGGTGGTTAAATAAACATTATTAGATCAACACCAAATCTTGTAGTGATGTTACTATTTGTATATTACATGGTTGCAAAATCTGTGGTTAAATGATGATCAACACCGAATCTTGTTTTTGAACGGTAAGTGGTCTAGTCGGTGGAGCTCCGCCTAACACCTTGGGTTAGCCTGTCTAATTACTCATTCCACCTGGATTGGGGATCTCCCCAGGTGGAACCCCCACATGTGATAAATATGGCTCCAACAGCTCCACATGGTCCACTTTTCGTTCTAAGACCATAAGGAGTAGAGGGGCGGGAAAGACGGGCATGATGCGTCATGTGGCATATGTGGGGACCATTTTGTAAGTGTGAAAATTGTGGGGAGTGGAAGAGGGAGGGGGAATAATATTATTGTGCGTAAGATTAAAAAAAAACTAACCAATCAAAAAGCTCCACCTCTTTCCATGCCCCGCCCCCCGGTGAAGTCTTCCACGCCAAAGGGGCCACGCCCAATCTTCATGCCCTTGAGGGATGGTGTAGAGGGCTTGAAGGGGGGTTTCATGCCCCTTTCCACGCCCCACTCCTTACGGTCTAAGTGACCGTGAAATTGGGTTCGGTTAAACGTATCGTTTATTTAAAATAGTAATTTACTTCGAGTTCAATTGTTTCAACGAAAATTAGCTCGGGGCCTCGGCTTATTTTATTTTAATTTAAAAAAAATTAAATAAGTAATATCATTCAAATGGTTATCAAATTCAATCCACAAAATAATAATTCTGGATTTTGATTTTTTGCGCCTTGAAATTTAAAATATAACTTTCATGTTTAATAATAAAACAAACTTTCATTGTCCGTAGTGTTACAAAACCAATCCAGGTGAACTATAATGTAAAAATCAGATGACTCCTGGTATGGTTTTTTAATGTTTTTAGCTATAGCTATTGTCTTAAGTGTGATACTAGGAGAAAACGGTTCCAGTATAAGTTTAATGTTGAGCCTAGTTCAGTGCTTAATGATTTAATGTTTAGTGGTTTAACAACATCCCAAATCTTAATAGTTCAGTCTTAACCATTCCATTTAGAAACTGAAACAAACACGCTGAATGCTAAATTATTTAGCGTTAAATGGTTTAGAGCCTTGTTAAAAAACTTACCAAACAGCCCCTAAATCAAATAATGCAATAATAATCATTATATTTTTATCTAGTATAGACTGTATAGATTAAAAGTTCTTTTTAGCACTGTTCAATGAATGTCTCTTTTTTTTAATTCATAGGGATTATATACATCTACACCCCTAATAAGGACCGGCACCAACACAAGAAAACTCTTTTGTCCAACTATTATTCCATTTTTGCATTCTGAAAAGATAAAAAAATTCCTAAAAGTGAGGTGTGAACACAACTTTCTTATTTAAGATCCCATATGCCTTGCAAAAGAAGAATTGTTATACATGGACAAAAGAGTTTTGTATTTTAGTTTTGATGCTAACATGTTTGAGTGATATCAAATTATCTTTTTATTCACTAGGAAATACTAATTACAGTCTATTAATCTTAGAACCCAATTATTCTAATTTGATTAAACCTACAACTAAGAATAATCTTGGTTGATTGAATTATGATGATATGATCTAAAGAATAAAAATATTCTACAATGAAAATAGAATATATCATATGAACATGAATTATTAAGTTTATATTTATGCTATGCCAGGCAAAAAAGTGACATATTATGATATACACGTGGTCCAAATGAATATTAAGTTTATATTTATAATTACAGTTAGTTGAACTAACACATACATACAAACCATAAGGTATAAACATACATATGTCATGAATAATCATTATGACTAGATATATTATTAAAAGATAGTCATTTGACATTTCCAGGAATTGGTTTTATCAATTCAACTGTTGCAATTTTTTTTAACAATATAGAAAATCAATCGATAATGGACATTGAATATTCTTCAGGCAAACTTAGCCATTTATGAACCGATTAAATTTTGAAGCAAAAGTCTATTACTTTTTTATTGATTAGACCACAAGCGAAAAGGTATTAACATGTGCCATAATCGATGGAAAACTTGGCATAATCTATGCCATTTACTTGATATAGACATTTGATATAATTATTTGTAAGTGTTAAATTGATCATAAAGCTAAAGTCTTGTATCGTACAATGTGATTTTAAAGAGACGTTTGATGTCATAAAGATGGATATGACTATTGTAACTATTTATGCCTACAAGTATAACTAATCACTTAATTAACAAAAAGAACCATACCACATTCGAATAAACAATTACTTTTATAACTTTTTTCATTTAATTTATTTCACTTTAAATTTGTGGGTCTCTTACGTATATAATGTATATATGTATGGGCCCTCAGAGACAAGTAAAATTGCATCACTTTAATGTTGTTTTATTAATTTCATGAAAATAACATTAAAAACGACAAAAGGTTAATCATATATCATGTGGTGACGTTGATAGCCAACAAACAAGGGGATACATGCATCAATCAGGCTTGTCCCGATTTTTGAATTTTACGTGCCTTATGTCTAAGGCTTGATGCAAAACTACTATAGAGCTAGGGGGTCTCGTTGAAAGCAACATCTTTATTCCTACAAAGTAGAGAGAAGGTTATCCTACTTGGTCCAGAAGTGCAGCAAAGGGTTGACAAGTTGCTTCCTTATAAAGGCAAATGACAACAACACTCGGTTAGTCGGCATGTTTATATGAGTCACAGAGCGATGCGGGTGTTCTATATGGACTAGAGATGCAACATCGCTTTTGGTGGTTTTTTTGCTGCTACATAATATCGTGTCTGGGATGCTGCAAGGGAGACGATGTCTGGGCGTTGAGAATGGGCACGTTCTGTTGGGCGATAGGTGGTTTGTATTCATGTGGTGAATTGTATCTTGTTTGGCCAGCTCCTTGTTGGTCGTTTGGGTATTAATAAAGTTTCGGTTGGCTTGTCAAAAAAAAAGAGAGAAGGTTATCTACATTTTACCCTTCTCACCTTACTTTAACTTTGTTGGTGGTGAAATTTAATGAGTACAATCATGATTACTTTATATTTGTAAATTAGTTCAACATGATAACACAAGAGATTTTGTTTTGTTTATGGCATGTTCTATAAATCAAAATAAAATCTCCAATAAGAAACACATAAGCTAGTTACAAAGCACACTCATTCTGAAGTGTTCATCTCTTTCTCAATATATATTTCATATTTTTTTTTCTATCCCGAAACTTTATCTCTAAATTTAAAGATTTTATTACAAAGAATCCTAGAGATTCACATCTCTTAAATTTAAAGACGGTATTTCAAGCATTTCGACTCGTACCTCAATTCCTTAATTCTACAATAAAGATAAATATATAATTTAAAAAATAAAGAGATACGTAAAGAATTAAGATCTGCGATGCTAATCATGCTAGTTGCTAAACAAAATGTATAGATCCATTTAAAAAGGTGGCGACGCAGCTTATCGCATGTGTGTCCGCTATCTTAATATAATTTTTTTAACAATCATGAAATGAAATGAAAAATTAAGTTATTCTAGAAAATTTAAAGAAAAAATCAAAAATAAACTTTTAACAAACAATTTTGTATTCTACGTGCCAAAACTTTATCCGGTATAGATTTTATACACTTTTCACTTCAGATTTTCCTCGATATTTTATAATCAAAACTTCCTTTTCGGGCACCCGGGCAGCCCATAACCGTCACAACCATCCAATAAAAACTCGCCACGTCAACAAAAAAAGCCCAATTGTGACGATTGTATTTACGTCAGGTATATTAATATCCAAAGCAATGGGAATAAGGTGCAAAGCACACTTTATCTAGTGACCCACTGATTCTCATTCTGCCCCCTCTCTCTCTTGCATCTATGTTGATTCCTTACCTCTTCAAGACCTGATTCCTCTATTTCTTTTTTCCTGTATAAATTTTGTTGCAGTTTTAGTTTCATTCCATGTCCATTTGTGCTTTTGTTGTGTAAATAATAATAAACATGGAGGATGAATATGCAAAACTCATTAGAAGGATGAATCCACCCAGGTTCCTTATTTACTGTTACCCTGTTTTCAGTTTTTTTTTTTTTTTTTTTTTTTTGCGTTATGTAATTGGTTAATTTAGGGCTCTTTTTTAATTATTATTATTGTTATTATTATTATTATTAAGTTGTAATTAACTGTTGGAGTTTATAACTGTTGTTAATTTTAGTTTGTTGTGTATTGTTATTACAGAGTTACAATTGATAACAATTCTTCTCCAGATGCAACAGTTATACAGGTATATGATAATATGATATGTGTGATTGGCTGATTTTAGTTACAGGTGTACATTTCGGGTTGTTTTGTCAAACCGGTTCGGGTCGTAACCTGGTTTTATAGGAAAATAATTGAACCCTATCCAAATCGATTAGGGTCGAGTTGAAACCGGTTCGGGAAAAAACCTGCGTTTTGAGTATGGGTCGGGTCGGGTTGGCCCTGGTTTGTGTCAAACCGGTTCGGGTCCAAACCGGTTTCGCTGTTGAAATATTGAACATGTATTCAAACCTGCGGGTTGGGTCGGTTTTGGCACCGGATTGGTCAAAGTCAAACCAATTTTTTTAGTGTTGTAAGAATCGCTAGACGCTAGTCAGCCGGTGAGGAACAGATAACGATTAATCGGGATTAGTAGAGATTAATTTTTATTTGGATTTTTATGTACTTTTCAGTTTTATATATATACACAAACACATTTTTTATATAATATTTTTTAAGTAGCCATGTTTTAACCCCTTCCTCGACTCATACTTTTAAGTAGATATGATTAATCGCTAGAACTTATAGGTTTTGGCCAATCTGGACCGGATCCTAGCGGTTAGTGGCCGGTTAGATGTGAACCTCCGACTAGCGATTTATCAGAGGTTAGGCGCGACTTTTACAACCTTGAATTCTAGTACTTGGCCGGGTTAGGAAGCGGTTTGGAATTGTACACCTCTAATTTCAGTTGGACTTTTTGGTTGACTTTGTCATGTGTTGAAAGTTGAAACTTATGGAATGTGTGTTAGGTGGAAAGTGTTAATAAGCATGGTATTCTACTGGAAGTGGTGCAAGTTCTTGCAGATTTGGAGCTCATTATCAAAAAAGCATATATTTCATCAGATGGTGGATGGTTCATGGATGGTATATTGTTAATGTTAGCTTTGTGTGTAAAACAAGAATCTGAATTACTTTGTGATATATGGTCCCGGATCGCAGTATGTCAGTATCTGATCCTGTTTTTGTGATTTTGACAGTATTCAATGTTATATGTCATGATGGAAGCAAAATTAGAGATGATGGGGTGGTCAGTTATATAAAAAAGGTAATAAACTGAATATCTGTATTATGTTTGAGCTTATCTTATGTTCTTTTATCTCTAGGTGGCAAGATGGACGGGTTGGTTAACGGGTTTGGGTTGAAACTTGACACTTACGCTTTTAGTAATGGTCAAAAGTCAAAACAGGCTGGGTCGGATAACAGTTCCATGTATTAGTTATGGTTACAATAATCATCCCTATGTTTGAGTATAAAGAAGTATTTAGACTGATATTAGATTTTGGGTGACTTTCAACGTGTTTGACCAAGTTGACCCGTTTCCCTTTTAGTTAAAACTATGTGCTTTGATCCACCTGTTTGAGATAAACACAACCTAAATCGATCCATGATCCATCCATAAGTTAGTGGGTCAAATTGTTATTCGTTGGTTTTTGAATTGTTTCCCCATGTATGTATATGATGTCTTTTTAGGTTCTCGAAAGGGATGCATTTTATGTTCCTTCGCTGAAAGGTTCAGTTGGATTGAAGCCGTCTGATGATTACACAGTAATAGAACTAGTTGGAACAGACAGACCTGGATTACTATCTGAAGTGTCTGCAGTCCTAACGGACCTTGGCTGTAATGTGGTCAATGCTGAAATATGGACCCACAATGCCAGAGCTGCAGCTGTGGTGCATGTCACAGACGATACAACAAAGTGTGCGGTTGAAGACCCGAAACGGCTCTCGACTATTAAGAAGCTTCTTTGTAACGTTCTCAAGGGAAACAATGACTTAAAGACTGCAAAAATGACGCTTTCCACACCTGGTTTCATGCACAGACAGAGAAGATTACATCAAATTATGTTCGCTGAGCGGGATTATGAAAAGGTTGAAAAAACAGAAGAAAAGGAAAACAAGTTAAGAACGCGGGTTACGGTTTTAGATTGTGTTGAGAAGGATTACACGGTTGTTACTATGCATTGTAGGGATAGACCAAAGCTGTTGTTTGATATAATCTGCACTCTTACTGATATGCAATATGTAGTCTTTCATGGAGTGGTTCACACAGAAAAAATGGAGGCATTTCAGGTACCTTTGTGTTTTATATCAAACGGGTGACGGTTGACCAAATTATATTTTTAATGCACATAAACCTTAAATCGTTTATTCGAAAAAGTGTTTGTGGGTCAACCCAATTCGGCTCAGCTTGTTTTGACCTGTTACCTGACCTCCCCATTTTGTCACCTCTAGGTTCTTATTTTCTGTTTTCATGGAAGTAGGAATATTACATTCGGCATGTTGATGGGAGTCCAGTAAGGTCGGAGGCAGAACGAGAGCGTGTTATGCAATGTCTTGAAGCTGCAATAGAGAGGAGGACATCTGAGGTATAGTAAATAAATTCTTTAAAGTTTAAAGTACGTGCGTATATTGTATATAAATATATTGAAACTTGAAAGCTGTTCTAAGATTAAGTGACTGATTTTACGTAGGCGCTAGAGCTAGAATTATGCACCACCGATCGTGTTGGACTTCTTTCGGATATAACCAGAATCTTTAGAGAAAACAGTTTATGTATAAAAAGAGCAGAGATTTCAACTGAAGATGGAACAGCTAAAGACAAATTTTATGTGACAGACATGACCGGTAACAACCCTGTTGACCCAAAAACCATCGATTCGATTCGAACACAAATTGGTCAACAAGCGGCACTGAATGTTAGATGGAATTCTGGCCAATCATCATCAGACCCGCAACCTGAAGAAACAACCATCGGCTTTCTGTTTGGAAATCTGTTTAAGGGCCGAACATTTCACTCATAAGTCGGTTCCTACTCCTGGTATATGATTCAAGAACATTGTACAGTTTAGTATTTCCAGATGTCACATATTAGATTAAAAAAAAAGCTAGATACAAAGGGATAGGGGACGCTGTAGATAGACAGGTGGCTGCGGTCGTTCTTCCCTCAGAATGCAGATACTGCCATTGTAAATACAGTGTGATATTAATGTGAATAGACACGGTGCACATATTACGTATACGACACTACTTGCAAAATTCAGATAGCAATGGTTTACTAGATCTCTAACTGCTGAATAAACAGTAAACTGGATAGTTAAGAACGCGTTTCAGTAGCTTTAAAAAATTGCACCTTCTCCAAACACCTCTCCGGCCAGATCAAGTTGTCGTCTACCACCACCTTTCGCCGCCTCTATGACTCTCCACTCCACTTCTATGAACCTAAATAAAATGCTAAGGTGAAACAATATGGATGAAAGACGATACAACTATTTTCTGGTCCTGCATTATGGTCTGAGGTTCCATTTGTGCGCGTTCCCACAGCTACATTTGCGCTCCTTTCAAATGTATGTTCATAAAGGATCATAATTCTAGAATGTTTTCCAGTGAACTCAGGGATAACACTATATGGATATAAAGTGCCCTATGCTTCTTTAACATCTCAAATGTTGCATTTATCATCTGATGTATGTTGACTACATAAGTTTCAATGTCTACTAATCCACTATTTGTCTTGTGGATATGCATTCCTATGGTTGAGTGGTATTTTCCATTAGGGTGTTGTATGTTACGTGGCAGGGGCGGCTCGATGGGCTATGTTACGTCTCCCACTGGAGGCAGCCAAGCTGGAGGTCAATAGTCAATACGGCTGTTGGTTGATGTGGACGCTAGCTAGCCTTTGAAGACGATGCCACAAGGTTAATAAGGATGAGTTGGCAGGAACCGCAAACACCATCTTCGTGATGGTGGTTGTATCCCTCGTGCTTCACAACTCAACAAGTTCAAGTACAACTGTTACAAATGCAATCAATTTATCTAACACACATATGGTATTGCATAGTGTAATAAGATCCAATGTATTTGCTATGATTAATACAAAAAAAGCAATTATGTTGATCTCAAATACCCCAATGAATCTTGATCTCAATGCCAAGATATAAATTATGTTTTTTCAAATTTGAATTGTATTTATATGGTCATATGTATTCTTGTTTTATCGTTTCATGCATATGTCCTGTAATCACTCTAGTCATACGCATATATCTATTGTAATCTCAATTGAAAGAAGTACGATTAAAATTTTTCAATCTTCTCTTCTCCTGTAATCGATCTCCACTTTATATATACCTCCATATTATGTTCAAAATCATTAAAAAATATATATAGTAAACAACAAAACCAATCAAGTTTTTTGGTTTTTAAGTATATCATATCTAAAGAATTACTAATTTTCATGATTTTCTTCGTAAAAAACAATAAGCATATCTACGATTTTCAATCAACGTTGAATATAGTACTTATAATATTATTTGTTTACCCCCCCCCCCCCCCCCCCCTCCTCTTGCTTTCGATGTGTTCCATCAACTAACCAACATACACCCATATATAAGACCATACTCTAGTAGTAGTATGGTGTTTCAATATCTAAAACATAACATGTGTTGTTCCCTTCGATTTTTAATTGTGTTTTACGAAATGCTGCTTCCCACGTCTTCACTTCTATCAACAAATCTTCCATTCTTGAATTCATTTAATTACTATTTTTATCATTTAAATACAACCTATTGACACACCGTGGGTACGTTTGGCAAAACTAGCTGGTGGCTGGTAGCTGCAAGCTAGTAGCGGGAAGCTTTTTAAATATATTTTGGTGTTTGGCAAAGTAGCTGAAGCTTTTAATAAAATGTATAAAATGACCAAAATGGTCATAATTAAAAGTTTGTAAAGAAGATTTTTATTTTATTTTAAAATAAAATGGGTATTTGTGTCATTTACTAATTAAAAGCTTGTAGCTACTAGAGCTTTTTCTTAAAAGCTAGTACTAGTAGCTTTTCACTATAGAGCTTTTTCTCCAACCTAAAAGCTACCAGCCCCTTCAACCAAACAAGGCTTTTTATTGAGTAGGAGTTTTTTTTCTTAAAAGCTTGAAGCTCCTAAAATCTCCTTGCCAAACATACCCCGTATCTTTTTTTTTTTATTTAGACTTATGAAATTAATTATCTATGGTTTTTTGCCAATGATGTTGTAGCCTAGTGGTTGCAATGAAGGTGGAAAGGTTTACTCACTTTGTGGGGTTTCTGCCCTGGGAGGTCACATGTTCGAATCCCACTCAGAGTAGGGTTATTCTGAAATGAAAGGCTGGACCTTAGGGGGGCCCGGGGACCGGACTTGAAGGGTGCGGAGCTTCGTTATATGGGTGTGTACCGTCGAATGTTCAAAAAAAATTATCTATGGTTTTATAATGTTCGAAAAGAATAATCAGTGTGATCATTTTAAGGCTTAATTTTATTTGTAAGGGTTATGATTAAATACACAATGAAAAAAATAGAAAGTCGTAGAAAAGGTATCAAACGGAGTTCGATTAAACTCATTCAACCGTCCTTGGAATCGTCCCATCGAATCATACGATCTTAGGTTTTTAGGTATTTAATTTTTAGGATTTTTAACTTGTAGTTTTTAGATTTTGTGTTATATCATTATGTCTTTTATGTTACATTGTGTCGTTTCTTTATTTTTGCCATTATGTCATTTATGCGATTCATTGTGTCTTTTTTTCTCGGCATTATGCTATATTTATTGACATTGTGTTATATTTTGTGACTTGTGTTATATTTCGTGATTCATTGTGTTTTTGTATCATTTTCATCCTTTTCACTTTTGTTACAGTGTGTAGGATAACTTAACTCTACTTGTAGAATGAAGATTACTAATGACAAGTATTTTGCTATCTTTTACATGTAATTTATTTTGATCATAAAACCATTGTTCCTCCCTAAAATGCAATTAACAATATATGTGAAAAAGCATATTAAAAGCTTGGAAATATTCCCGCTTTTTTTTCAATCATGTTGATTCATATATTGCCTGAACGTTTATTAACAAAGGCCATATAGTGATATATTAGTCGAGTGTTAAGAATGTGTCTGATCTTTTGATTGTGTTATATCAGAAGATCGGTTTCTAATTGGTTGTCCTATCTTTTTCTTGGTGAAAGATTTTTTGTATTTGGATATCATGTAATTTTAGGAGATCTATCAAACTATTTGGGTATATTTATATATGTTCTTGCATTCCATACTGTCTTTTTGACAATAGCCAACTAACTGCTCTAAGCTCTGAGTTATTATGATCTTAGAATGTGGGTTGCAAACTTGCAATGATAGAAGTATCAATTCTAATTGGAAACAAATATGGTTTGGAATGTAAAACTAGATTGTCTGATTCTATAATGAGTTTAGGTTCATAGACAAACGTTATTTTTGTCCGAATTAAAAATTGATTAGGGTTGTAATCTTAAAGAACTTTAATAGAGAAATCAACATAATGGCCAATTTTACTAACAATTTTACTAACAATCTAATATCATTTTTTAACTTCATCTACACAAGTAATCATTATACAAAAAACCCTAATCGCTCCGATAACTTCGGGCGATTCCCTGCGGCGGCATGGATGAAGACGGATGGGAACAACAACGCAATCGGAAAGGTAAACGCAATGATCGTCAAGATGCAGGTAATAACAAGGTTGTCTCGAAGCTCTTTGTTTCTAATCTTCCCCCTAAGTGTTCTTCGCAAGATTTAAAAGAGGTATTGGGTCGCTTCGGACGGTATGAAGGTTCTTATATCGCTAGAAAATTAGATAAATGGGGTAAGAGGTTTGCTTTTGTGTCGTTTTCTGAGGTTCAAGACGTTAAACGATTAGTAGAGGAGTTAGTAGATGTATGGATGGGGTCGTATAAACTGTTTATTGCACCTGCTCGGTTCGTGGATGGGGTAAAACTTGACAGGCCGGATGATGTTAATAGGAGAAAGGAGACCCAAGTTCCTGTTACAAAGCATGCAAGCCATGCAAACCCTAATCACGCAACCTCTAGCAGCCAGGAAGGGAATGCGTCTGTTGGGTCTGATGGGGGTGGAGGGTCTTTTACTGCTGATGGGAACGGGCGTTCATTCGTAGACTCTTTGCTTAATCGTAACAAGGTGGATGTCTTGAAGGTGGATGATTCGGTGGAACGGTTTTCCCATTGGAAGGATTACGCCATTACGGGTAGAGTGATTAACTTCCATACGTTAACTAATTTGAAAACTATGCTTCGGAAGGGTGGATGGAGGGATTTGGATATAAAATACCTGGGAGGGTTATCTGTGGCTTTGGTGTTCTATGATAGCAAGGTTAGAGAAGTGGTGTTGAATGATAAAGAGTCTTGGTCCAAGTGGTTCGAAACTCTTGAGGTTTGGTCTGATAGTTCTAGAGTGGAGGAGGGCAGGTTTGCTTGGCTTCAAATCCACGGGATCCCGGCTCAACTGGCGTCTGACGGGGTATTCGATTTGATTGGTAGTCGGTATGGTAAGGTGGTTCGAGCGGCATCTCTTTCAGGTGATGACAACAATCTTTCTTATGCTCTTATCGGTGTTCTTAGCAAAGAGTGTAAACGGATTGTGGATAGGGTGGACATTAGTTGGAGGGGTAGAGTGTTTAGAGTGTGGGTGGACGAAGATGCAGGGGAATGGACGCCGGAATGCGCTTCTTCGGATGTAGAGGATGATAGTTCCGTTATACCGGAGGAGGAAAAATGTAATGATGAAAACACCCAGTACGAGGCCGAGTCCGTGAATCATGAAGATGGTGAGTGTTCTCCTGTGGTCGTGGGATTGTCTGTGAATGTTGATAGGAACGATGACGAGGATCAGAGGTTGGATGGGACTAACGAAGGGGATGCGGAACAGCCGAGTACCAATGAATTATCTTGTGAGATGCCGGTGGAGAATAATGTTGGTAATATGTCTACTGTTAACGCAATGACAGGCACGGGACGCAAGAAGTTTAGGAGGAAGTCTTTGGGTGCTAATAGGAGTGGGGGTAATGGTTCTAGTGAGCGACCTAAGAAGCGTTCTAGGGAGAACAATGATGTGTTTGATATTGACAGGTTAATTGGTATTATGCATGTTCCCGCGGAGATGTCATTGGGTAATAAGTCCGGTGGTGATGAGTTATTTGTGACGCCGGATTTAAATAGGGGGCTTTCATCTTCTTTGGCGGCAGCTCCTAGTATTGGCGAAGAGGGTGTAGAACATTCGGCTACTTGTAGTATGGAAGTTCCTTTACAGCAACGTAGCCCGATTGTAGTGGAAGTTGAGAAGACAATAGAATTAAGTAAGGCGTTGGGAGTTGAGAATTTGCAAGATTTTGCGTCAGATGTCCAAGAGGTTCTTGTTTCCGAAGGTTATCAAACAGGTGTTCAATGAATGTGATGTCCTTAAATATTCGTGGGTTGGGGGATTCCAGCAAAGCAGATTGGATTCGAGGTCTTCGAGTTCATCACGAGGTTAGTTTTATTTGTTTACAAGAGACGCAATTCGGTTCCATTGATGCAGTGGATGTGGGGCGGTTATGGGGTCATGGTAGTCATGCGTTTGATTGGGTGCCTTCGTCTGGTCGTTCGGGCGGTTTAGTGTCCGTGTGGGATGCGCAAGTTTTCACTTTGGATAGGGTGGTCAAGAATAACAATTGGTTGTTAGTGTCGGGAACTATTAAAGGGAAGATTGGGTTATTTCACTTTTTGAATGTATACTCTCCTCAAAATATTACCGCTAAACGTTTGCTTTGGAGGGAAATTACGATCTTGATTGGGGAGGGTAATGGGAGGTGGATTGTGGGGGGTGATTTTAATGCGGTTCGGTGCGCGGAGGATAGGAGGAATTCGGTTTTTAATGTTGGAGAGGCTAACGAGTTTAATGACTTCATTGATGATTCTGACCTTCACGAGTACTCCTTGAAAGGGAGGAGGTTTACTTTTGTTGCAGGGAATAAATTGAGTCGCATTGATAGAATTTTTGTTAGTTGGGATTTCTTTATGGATTGGCCATGTGCGGAGTATGTTGCGCTTGATAGGAATAAACCGGATCACGTCCCGTTGGTGTTAAAAATCGGAACTCCTAGGAACTTTGGTCCTAAACCGTTCAGGTTTTTCAACTCTTGGATTGGTAGAGAAGATTTTGTTACTTTGGTTAAGAAGATGTTTGAGGATAGTTCTGTTGAAGGGGATCTCGTGGGGCCTCCGGATGCGAGGTTACTGGCCAAGTTTAAGGCAATGAGGGATGGCATTTCTAGATGGGCGATTGATTGCAAAACAAAAGAAAAGGAGGAACGGGTTATTTTGGAACAAGAGTTGAAAGGGTTGGATCTTCTTTTGGAGGAACGGGATTTACTAGAAGAAGAGCAATGGTCGATGGGTGAAATTAAAAGACGATTAGGTGAGTTGGATTATTTTGCGAGTTGGGATCTCAAGCAAAAGGCGCGGTGTAATTGGGCGACTCATGGAGACGAAAACTCGCGATATTTTCATGGGTTTATCAATAAACGTAAAGCTTCAAATTTTTTTCCGGGTTTGGACGTAAACGGTGTTTGGGAAACTAATCCGGTTCGGATTAAGAGGGAGGTGCTCCGGTTTTTTTCTGGAAAGTTTAAAGAGACTATTATTCAGCGGCCTCGTTTGGTGGGGTACGGGTATTCGATCTTGTCTACCGAGGAGGCGGCTTCCATGGTGTGCGAGTTTTCAGTGGCTGAGATTAAGAAAGCGGTTTTCGAATGTGGTAGTGACAAAGCTCCAGGGCCGGATGGATTTAATTTTAGGTTCATTCGGTTTTTTTGGGAGTATCTTGAGAAGGACTTCGTATCCGTGCTCGCAAATTTTCACAGTTCCAAAAGATTTTGTCCGGGTGTTGGGTCGTCTTTTGTTACACTGATTCCGAAGATTAATAGTCCGTCCTCTTTGGGTGATTTCAGGCCGATTAGCCTTATCGGTTGTATTCTTAAGACGGTTTCGAAAGTGTTAGTGAATCGCTTGAAGTGTGTTATGAACAAGGTTGTGTCAGAGCATCAGTCGGCTTTTCTGTCTGGTAGGTATATTCTTGATGGGCCGTTAGTGGCGAATGAGGTTATTGCATGGGCAAAGAAGAGGGATAGAAGAATTTTCTTGTTTAAGATTGACTTCGACAAAGCGTATGATAATGTTAACTGGGAGTTCTTGTTATCGGTTCTCGCTCAGATGGGGTTTTCTTCTGTTTGGTGTGAATGGATTCGTGGCATTTTATTGGCGACCAGAGCATCGGTTCTTGTCAATGGTTCCCCTACTTTCGAGTTTGGGTGCCAAAAAGGCATCCGCCAAGGTGACCCGCTTTCCCCTTTTCTGTTTATTATTTTAATGGAAGCCTTTTCAGGTATGATGAAACAAGCGTGCGACATTGGTGCTTTTCATGGTGTTATTCTCCCTGGTGAGGGTCCTCGGCTTTCTCATCTACTCTATGCGGATGATGCTATGCTTATGGGAGAGTGGTCGGTTTTTAACTTTGATAATTTGAGACGTATTCTTCGCATTTTCTATTTATGCTCGGGGTTAAAGATCAATCTTCACAAGTCGGTTTTATTCGGTGTGGGTGTTGATGATGGGGTTATTGGTAGTCAAGCGGCGAGTATGGGTTGTAAGGCGGGTAGTATTCCATTCACATATCTTGGTATTACGGTTGGTGCGAACATGAATAGGGTGGCTAATTGGGAGCCGGTTGTGTCCAAATTCAAGAAGAGACTTTCTAAATGGAAAGTTAATTCTTTATCTATTGCCGGTCGCCTTACGCTCATTAAATCGGTGTTGGATAGCCTTCCCACTTATTATTTTTCGCTCTTCAAAGCTCCAAAGAAGGTGATTCTTGACTTGGAAGCCTTGATGAGAAGATTTTTATGGGGTGGTTCGGACGAAGTTCGCAAGATGTCATGGGTGGCTTGGGAGATAGTTACTAAACCCATCAAACAAGGGGGTTTGGGGATTGCTCCTTTACAAATTAGTAATCAAGCGCTAATTTCTAGATGGCTGGGAAGATTCCTTAATGAACATCAAGCTATTTGGAGACGGGTTGTTTGGGCCATTCACGGGTCATCGAGAGGATGGGGTCTAACGCCGGCTAATAATGGGGTTCCCGGGGTTTGGAAGAATTGTGTCATGTTTTGGAATAAGTTCAAGGTTGATGGCGTGGGGTTTGATAGAGTGGTTCGGGCGTCGATTGGGAATGGTAATAATGTCCGATTCTGGCTTGACTTGTGGCTTGGTCCGGAGCTGTTGAAGGAAAAGTTCCCGGGTTTGTTTGCTCTGGATAAATATAAACACTCTTTGGTTGTGGACCGATTAGTGGTGGAAGGGTCTTCTCGTCGTATTGTTTGGGAGTGGATTAGAGCTCCTAGTTCTCAGCAGGAGATGCGAGAGAAGTCAGAGCTGGAACAAATGCTTGATACGGTTGAATTGACGGATCATGAAGACACGTGGTCGTGGACGGTTGGAAATAGTAAAGAGTTTGTCGTTTCTTCGATAAAGAATTGGATGCGTCAGGACGTGGAGGGGGCCGGGGAGTCTGGCTTTCAATGGAGCGGGTGGGTTCCAAAAAAGTGTAATATTTTCATGTGGAGGGCGGTTTTGGATCGGTTGCCAACCAAGGAAGCTTTAGCGAGGAGGCATATTCCATGCGGTGATCAAAGGTGCGTGTTTTGTGATGGTAGTGGCGAAACGATTGAGCACTTGTTGACCGGTTATATCATCTCGTCGGGAGTGTGGGAAGCTATAGCGTCGTGGTGCAAGATTCCTAGACCCTTTGTTTTTCATGTTAACGACTTGGTGGATCTTCATAAAGCGAGTGGGCATTCGGAAATCAAGAGTTCGATTGTTCATGGCATTGTTATTATTACCTGTTGGAGGATTTGGCGTGCTAGGAATGACAAGATTTTCTCGGGCAAGGACACAAAGATAGCGGAGATAGTTATGGATGTTAAATCTTTTGGTTTTCTTTGGTTTAAATATAGATCCAAGCTAGGGGTAGTGGATTGGAACCACTGGTGTCGTTTTGATGTAACGTGATTGTATTTGTTGTTTTTGGCTTTCGGCGTCTATCTCCGCCTTGGGGATAGGGGTCGGTGGTGTTTGTTTTTATGAAAGTCAATTTTCAAAAAAAAATCTAATATCATTTTGATTTTTTCTTTTATTTTTAGATTTAGGATTAAATAATTATGTAGAAACCAATTCAAAGATGGAATGGTTAGACCTTTCAACTAAATACTTGATTAATCAAATCCAAAAAAAATAAAAATAAATAAAGGTGTTGAAATTAAAATTAATTTATCTGACTGTCTAAATCAATCAAAATAAATAAACAAATCTAAAATTCAAGACTTTATGAAACTCAAGCGAAAGAAATTGATGTTCTTTGAGTTGCCAACGAAGAAAAAGAAACTTGACACTTTTTCTTTGCCTCTCCCTGTAGCCATCAGTGTGATGATGGTGATGTTGCAATGCGTCCCCGTTCCCTTTTTTTTTTAAATTAAAAAGATGAATTAGGAATTTTAAATTCTTAAAATCATGGAGACTTTGTTGTAGACATTTTAAGTATTTAACCATTTGATGATGATCTTCTCCAATTTATTCCAATAATTTAAATACATGTTTGCTCTTCTCTAATTTGTTCCAATAATTTATTTATTTATTTATTCAAACAAAGATTACAAAATACCATGATACTAACAACATGCATTGAATGAGATGAAAATGGATGTCAAACACGTGACGAAATGAGCATGGAAATGCAACTAACGAGACATAAAGTATTAGGGGGACGATGACACTACCAAAAAAAAAGTTGTGTACAACCCTTTAGCCAAACAACCCAAACCTTGCAATAACTCTGTGGCTGAACAACCATCAAGATTTCCTACAAAACATGTAACTGAATCTATAATGAAATCACCTTAATAATTCATTCGTAAAAAGAGGGTGACTCTTGACCAGTTGATCTAAGTTGTCGTTCAAAAAAAAGTAAGCTAACCGAAGCTTCAACCTTCTATCTAACAACTTTCTTTTTGGACTCAACATTCCAAAATCAAATCCAACAATTTGGGATCTCAAATACCTAAATTCGGGGGATTAAGTCCGACTTCTATCTGTTCAACTCCTCTTTATTACGGAGAAGCGGGAGACGTTATAATCCCTTGCATGTTTGTCAAACTCTCGTCCAACATTTAGGCATTGAAAACAAGAACGAGCAAACAATATTGGAGATACAGTGACAACCCTATAAAATCACCTAGACATGGTCACTCATCTATCTATATAATAATTGAGGTCACTTGGGTTGAATCAAGGCCTTAGAGAGGGTTTGAGGTATCCAACAACTAATATGGAGCTCCAAATTATGACTATAAAAACCTTTTTTTTTTTCATTCTCCATATCAAAACTCTCATATTCTTCCTAATTCCTAACAAATCTTTCAATCTTTCTTCTTCACCTTGCATCATTTGTTGATTATCCACAACTGATTAAAGGTAAACTTCCAAACTAATCTTCTAATGTTGATTCCTATTATTATTTTGACTTTTTTTATTGTTAACATTATTAAGAACAAATCAAACCGAATGAAATTTCTTATTCTTTTACGTGGAAATCATTCTTCTTAAACACATGTTCTAATGAAACGGATTTGTGATAAATGGATTTGTGATAAACGGATTTGTGATAAACACATATTCAATCGGATTTATTATAAAGTGATAACAAAGATACTATCAATTCCTATTGTTATTTTTTTTATTCTTTTTAAGATTTCCTAATCTAATAACCATTTGAAATCAGTCTGGTGTTTATCACATTTTCTAATGAAACGGATTTGTGATAAACAAAATATTCAATCGAATTTATGATAAAGGGATAACAAAGATACTATCGATTCCTATTGTTACTTTTTTTATTCTTTTTAATATTTCATAATCTAATTATCATTTGAAATCATTCTTGTGTTTATCACATGTTCTAATGAAATGGATTTGTGATGAACGTATTTGTGATAAACACATATTCAATCGGATTTGTGATAAAGGGATAATAAGGATTGCGCTCAATCAGATTTATGTTAATTTTGTTATTGTCATCACGGTTTTTTAGACATATATTGAATCGGATTTACTATTCGATCAGATTTAGTAATGCTATGTTTTAACATTTGAAAAACAGGATTTGATCCGAAGACACAAACGCTATTATGTGTTATCATAATGGTTCTCAATTCTTCAAGGTATTGCATGACCCTTCGGCAACAGTTTGGTATATTTGTTATTTTCATGTACATATGCCTATTTAATTTTAAAAAATGATTCTTTATTTTTTAATGTTGTTTTTTAACGTGTCAATTCAGAATGTGCTGAAGGCCATGAACAAATTTCTGTTGTCTAAAAACATACACAACATGAACGTTACAGTTAATCACATTTATTTATATTACTGTTTTTCGAAATTATGTTTAATATTAGACTGAATTTAATATCATTAATTTTGAATTATTGTTATTTATTTACATTAATAATAATTGACCGAATTTAATGTCATTTAATCTGAAATTTGAATCTGAATTATTGTTATTTATTTACATTAATAATAATTGACTGAATTTAATGTTATTTATTACTATCTTTTAATAATTGACCGAATTTATATTAATATTAATATGAATTTCAGTTTACCATAATAAGCCTCATTTAATTTTTAATATGAATGATTGATTATTAATCAATTTAACATTTATTCATGAAAGAAATAACTCTCATTTATTTTTAATATTACGATTTTAGTTTTACTATTCGTAAAAATAGTATTGTTAACCGAATATATTACTAATACTAATTGACATTAATAATAATTGACCGAATTGAAATGTTATTTATTATGATTTTTTAATCACATTTATTTATATTAATATTACTACGAAATTATGTTTAAACCATCTTTATGAATTATTATTGGTCTTGCCTGCAATTAATAGGATTTATTTTAACTTTTAATGTTATTTACTATGAGTTTTAATGACATTAATAATAATTGACCAAATTTAGTGTTATATGTTACGAATTTTAAGCTCATTTATTTATTATTGACCGAATTAAATTACGAATATACTACTAATACTAAAACTAATATTACGAATTATTTAAAGGCGCATATTGTGCCTTTAAATGGTGTTCAATCCAGCACAGGCTGTTTGTTACAAAGGTTCCACCACAAGAAGTAATTGATTTTCAAATTAAAATTACGATTTTTTATATTTGTAATGTAATTTATTTGAATTATTGATTACGATTTTGAATTTATTTATTAAGATTTATAATCTCATTTATTTATATTACTATGTTTACGAATTATAATTAGTCTTGATTGCAATTAATAAGATTTATTCATTTTTACTGTTATTTATTAAGATGTTTAATATTATTTATTGACATTAATAATAATTCACAGAATTTAATGTTATTTATTAAAATTATTAATCTCATTTATTTATATTATTTTTTTTTGAATTTATGTTTAATAAGATTTAATTATTTTTAATGTATTTTTAGTATGTTAGAATTAATGTTATTTATTGACATTAATAATAATTGACCGAGTTGAATGTTATTTATTATGATTTTTTAATCTCATTTATTTATATTAATATTACTACGAAATTATGTTTAATCTATATTTATGAAATTATGTTTAATATTATTTATATTATTATTCATTCGAATTAATTGGCCTTGCCTGCAATTAATAGGATTTATTTATTTTTTAATGATATTTATAATGAGTTTTAATGACATTAATATTAGTTGACCGAATTTAATGTTATATATTACGATTTTTAAGCTCATTTATTTATTATTGACCGAATTAATTTATGAATATATTACTAATACTAATATTACGATTTTTAATTTTAATATGATTTATTTATTATTGACCGAATTAAATTATGAATATATTACTAATACTAAAACTAATATTACGATTTTTAATTTTAATCCCATTTATATCTTATTGACCGAATTAAAATTTTTTATTACTATTTTTACGAATATATTACTAATTACTAATACTAACTAATACTAATACTTATATTATGATTTTAGTTTGCTTCAATTAGAAGATATTTCCATTGGCGAATATTGTGTCTTTAAATGGTGTTCAATCCAGCACAGGCTGTTTGTTACAAAGGTTCCACCACAAGAATGCATTGATTTTCAAATTAAAATTACGATTTTTTATGGTTGTAATGTAATTTATTTGAATTAATGATTACGATTTTGAGTTTATTTATTAAGATTTATAATCTCATTTATTTATATTACTATGTTTATGAATTATGATTAGTCTTGATTGCAATTAATAAAATTTATTCATTTTTACTGTTATTTATTAAGATGTTTAATATTATTTATTGACATTAATAATAATTGACCGAATTTAATGTTATTTATTAAAATTATTAATCTCATTTATTTATATTACTTTTTTCGAATTTATGTTTAATAAGATTTAATTATTTTTATTGTATTTTTAGTATGTTAGAATTAATGTTTTTTATTGACATTAATAATAATTGACCGAATTGAATGTTATTTATTATGATTTTTTAATCTCATTTATTTATATTAATATTACTACGAAATTATGTTTAATCTATCTTTATGAAATTATGTTTAATATTATTTATATTACTATTCATTCGAATTATTATTGGTCTTGCCTGCAATTAATAGGATTTATTTATTTTTTAATGATATTTATTATGAGTTTTAATGACATCAATAGTAGTTGACCGAATTTAATGTTATATATTACGATTTTTAAGTTCATTTATTTATTATTGACCGAATTGACCGAAATAATTTACGAATATATTACTAATACTATACTAATATTACAATTTTTAATTTTAATCTGATTTATTTATTATTGACCGAATTAAATTATAAATATATTACTAATACTAAAACTAATATTACAATTTTTAATTTTAATCTCATTTATATCTTATTGACCGAATTAAAATTTTCTATTACTATTTTTACGAATATATTACTAATTACTAATACTAACTAATACTAATACTAATATTACGAATTTAGTTTGCTATAATTAGAAGATATTCCCATTGGCGAATATTGTGTCATTAGATGGTGTTCAATCCTGCACAGGTTGTTTTTTACCAAGGTTCCACCAGAAGGACTCATTGATTTTCAAATTAAAATTACGATTTTTTTATGTTTGTAATATAATTTATTTGAATTATTGATTACGATTTTGAGGGTATTTTTTAAGATTTATAATCTCATTTATTTATATTACTATGTTTACGAATTAAGATTAGTCTTGATTGTAATTAATAAGATTTATTCATTTTTACTATTATTTATTAAGATGTTTAATATTATTTATTGACATTAATTATAATTGACCGAATTTAATGCTATTTATTAAAATTATTAATCTAATTTATTTATATTACTTTTTTTGAATTTATGTTTAATAAGATTTAATTATTTTTAATGTATTTTTAGTATGTTAGAATTAATGTTATTTATTGACATTAATAATAATTGACCGAGTTGAATGTTATTTATTATGATTTTTTAATCTCATTTATTTATATTAATATTACTACGAAATTATGTTTAATCTATCTTTGTGAAATTATGTTTAATATTATTTTCATTATTATTCATTCGAATTAATTGGTCTTGCCTGCAATTAATAGGATTTATTTATTTTTTAATGATATTTATAATGAGTTTTAATGACATTAATATTAGTTGACCGAATTTAATGTTATATATTACGATTTTTAAGCTCATTTATTTATTATTGACCGAATTGATTCATGAATATATTACTAATACTAATATTACGATTTTTAATTTTAATCTGATTTATTTATTATTGACCGAATTAAATTATGAATATATTACTAATACTAAAACTAATATTACGATTTTTAATTTTAATCCCATTTATATCTTATTGACCGAATTAATTTTTCCTTATACTATTTTTACGAATATATTACTAATTACTAATAATTACTAATATTAACTAATACTAATATTACAATTTTAGTTTTACTATTCATAAAAATAGTATTGTTGACCGAATATATTACTAATACTAATTGACATTAATAATAATTGACCGACTTGAATGTTGTTTATTACGATTTTTTAATCTCATTTAGTTATATTAATATTACTATGAAATTATGTTTAATCTTTCTTTATGAATTATTATTGGTTTTACATGCAATTAATAGGATTTATTCATTTTTTAATGTTATTTATTATAAGTTTCAATGACATTAATATTAATTGATCGAAATTAATGTTATATATTACGATTTTTAAGCTCATTTATTTATTATTGACCGAATTAAATTACGAATATATTACTAATATTAAAACTAATATTGCGATTTTTAATTTTAATCCCATTTATATCTTATTGGTCGAATTAAATTTTTCTATTACTATTTTTACGAATATATTACTAATTACTAATAATTACTAATATTAACTAATACTAATATTACGATTTTAGTTTTACTATTCGTAAAAATAGTATTGTTGACCGAATATATTACTAATACTAATTGACATTAATAATAATTGACCGAATTGAATGTTATTTATTACAATTTTTTAATCTCATTTATTTATATTAATATTACTATGAAATTATGTTTAATCTATCTTTATGTCAATTATTATTGGTCTTGCCTGCAATTAATAGGATTTATTCATTTTTTAATGTTATTTATTATCAGTTTTAATGACATTAATATTAATTGATCGAATTTAATGTTATATATTACGATTTTTAAGCTCATTTATTTATTATTGACCGAAATAAATTACGAATATATTACTAATACTAAAACTAATGTTTCGATTTTTAATTTTAATCCCATTTATATCTTATTGACCGAATTAAAATTTTCTATTACTGTTTTTAAGAATATATTACTAATTACTAATACTAACTAATACTAATACTAATATTACGTGTAGAAATTGTTTCACAAGTCGCTAGGTTTGTTATTTGCATATTCAACATTTATGTTTACAATATTTTTATTTTATAATTAGTTACACATTCTAAATTTTCTATACATAATTCTTTTGTAAAGATTTACTGTGATTGGATGACCTGATTTGCTTCAATCAAAAGATACTTCCATTGGCGAATATTGTGTCTTCAAATGGTGTTCAATCGAGCACAAAATGTTTGTTACTAAGGTTGCACCACAAGATGTCATTGATTTTGAAATTTAAATTATGATTTTGTTGTTATTTATGAAGAGTTTTTATGTTATTTATGATAATTTTAATGTCCTTGATTTGAATGATTGATTATGATTTGGTTGTTATTTATTAAGATTTTTAATCTTATTTATTGATATTACTAATATTACGAAATTCATTTTAATATTGTTGACCGACTTTAATTTTGATATTACAACTTTCCTTTAATCAATTGTGATGAAACGATATTTTTTTAAACATATACGACTTTCTTTCAAACATTTATTTAAATCTATTTAACAATGTTAAATTTATTTAACAGTTTGTAATTTAAATATAATCCGAAGATAACAATGTACATTTATTTTCCTACACTTTTATTATTCTTTTTATAATAAATATAATTTAAATATAATTAACAGTTTCCTAAAATATATATAATGTATTCAAAATAATTTTCAATGCTATTACTAATATTACGACCTTAATGTTAATATTGTTGACCGAATCTGAGTAAAAACTTTTTACGTTTTTGTTAAATTGATGGAGGTCAATTCTTTGACTATATATCTTTGAATTTGATCGTGCTAATTTTAAGCGTTGTTGACCAATTCACGTCAAGTACCAATCCTTCCTTTTTTTATAATTCAAAGACTTTCCTTTAATCAATTGACATGAAACGATATTCTTTTAAACATATACGACTTTCCTTTAAACATTTATTTAAATCAATTTAACAATGTTAAATCTATTTAACAATTTATAATTTAAATATAATCCGAAGATAAGAGTGTACATTTATTTTCCTACACTTTTATTATTCTTTTAATAATAAATATAATTTAAATCTATTTAACCGTTTCCTAAAATATATAATGTATTCAAGATAATTTTCAATGCTATTACTAATATTACGACCTTAATTTTAATATTGTTGACCAAATCTGAGTAAAAACTTTTTACGTTTTTGTTAATTTGATGGAGGTCAATTCTTTGACTTTATGTCTTTGAGTTTGCTTGGGCTAATTTTAAGCGTTGTTGACCAATTCACGTCAATTACCAATCCTTCCATTTTTATAATTCAAATATATAAATAAATATTTCTACTCGATCACGTCAATCGAGGCACAATATTTCCGATTTTGCAGAATTGTACGAGACACAGCAATACTATATAAACCTTAACAAATAATAAAATCATTTAATCGTCATACCAAATTTAACAACGAAATTAAATGATAATATAAATTTTCAAAATGTTACTTTCTGTACAACTAATAATGATTACTAAAGATGTCAATAATAAATTGTATATAATGGGTAAGGCAATTTGAGACGCGGATGATTTTAATGTCATTTATTTGAATGATTGATTGCGATTTTGATGTTATTTATTAAGATTTTTAATCTTATTTATTGATGTTACTAATATTACGAATTTCATTTTAACATTGTTGACCGACTTTCATTTTGATATTACGACTTTCCTTTAATCAGTTGAACTAAACGATAATCATCATCTTGATTTCAATAAGTGTGCTAATTTTAATATGTTAATAATAATTTGTATATAGGTAAGTCAATTTCAGACGCGGATTATTTTAATGTCATTGATTTGAATGATTGATTATGATTTTGATGTTATTTATTAAGATTTTTAATTGCTAAGTACTATATTTACACAGTTTAAATAATGACATTTTTTGGTGGCTTTTTGTAACATGTCAAAAGTTGCCTAAAGTGTGTGTACAACGGGTCCTTTTGGCTACATGTTGAAATGGGTCTGGGGTTGATCCTTTTGGTGTCTATTTTTTAATAAAATATAGGAAATTTATATTACAGCATGTGACATTGGACCCATTTTCTTATTAGTTGTTTTTTAGCTATGTAATCGGTTTGAACAATTAGAGAGATAACATGAAAATTTAAGCTACCCATTTAAGTAAGTGGGTTAAGGATTGTTTCTTGATTTACTTATCACCGTATCCATATCTTTACAACAACTATATTTTATGTAGAACACAAATATGGAATACAATGGTGGAGGTTTTCATAAATTATTGAAAATGAGCTGCACTCTGAGGATCGTGATGACAATGATAACAACTTCGAAGGTGAAAAATCAGCTATCAATGAGCAAGAGTTGGAAGATTTTGATTGAAGTAATGAAAATGGACCATTGGTTGAAGTTCGTTAAGCCCCAACTAAATGATAAGTGTTCTATGCTTAAGCTTAGTTATGATTATAATATAGATATTACCCTTACCCAAATGATGTAATGTGTGATATTGGTTGAAGTTTGTTATGCCCCAACTAAATGATAAGTGTTCTATGCTTAAGCTTAGTTATGATTAGAATATAGATATTACCCAAATGTTGTAATGTGTGATATTGTGATAGTATGCTATGTAGTTTGCAGTTGTCAAATTAAACTTTACTTACTCGATATATCCATCATTTCGTTACGTTAAACTGTTAGATGACATTTTGCATTTAACATCAAAATTCATACATATTGCATTATCAAACATTTAGTAACCAAAACAAATTGCATAATACAATTCTTATTTTCCTACTTTTTTTATTTTACTTTCGAGTGAACCGTGGGTCCCCACGGGAATCTAACCTAGTATCATATAAACCGTGCACATTCGATATTTACTTGGGCATGCTATTAATACATCAGCTCACATAATGGTTTATTCATCTTTGAATTTTTTTTGGGCCTGACCTACATTCGAACCAATCCAAATGCAAAATTTCTAATAGAAACAAATTTAATCGGTTCAACTGATGACCATATCTATGACTTGGATGTTACAAGCAAATATACCGTACCGTGGATAATTGGATGTGGATGTGACAATGACGTGGCCAGTTTAGTAACGCCACGTCAGCATTTCATTTCTTTATGTTTTTTCTTTTGAACTGCAAATGTTTTTTTTTTTTTTTTTTAATTTTTTAACATTTTTTTAATATCCTGTAAAGCGATAGGTGAGACATGGAGAAAAGTAAAGTATACAGCCCACACTACACACAGCTCCACACACACACAAACCCTTCCTTTTCCTCTTCACTATCATGTCCTGTCGCCCAATCAAACCCTAACCTATTATACTCACCTCATCAATCCAATTATATTAAACCTCTGTCTATTAATTCACCTACTTCCATCTTATAATAATAATAATTATTATTATTATTAACGGAGAATCAGCTTCTCTACTTTTTTTTCTTTTTTTTTTTAACTTTTTAACACGTATCGTACCGTATCGTATCTGCATTTACAGTGTGTGTGTGTTACATTTGTGACTGAAGCCTGAAGATGTACGTTGTTCCTCCTCCCAAACATTCTGATCCTCTTTCTGGATCTACAAACGGTACGGACGGATTGAGAGTTTATCAGGCCTGGAAAGGAAGCAATGTAAGTAGTCTTCCTTTTCTTCATTTTCTTAGATCAATGGTTTTCTGTAGGTTTTTGTGGAATTTGTTTCAAATTGCAGTCGTATCGGTCGGTTTCGGTTTTCGCTTAACTTTAGAGTATTGATACGATAGTTTTGTTGCTGATATGTATATAAATGTTAGGTGTTGTTATTAATGATGAGTTCTTGTGTTTGTTTTGGATTGAGATTCAGTTTAATCAGCTGGTTTTATTGAAATTTGATAGGTAAAGCGTATCGGTAAAGTTCGTGAATTTAGTGTTTAATGGAACATAATCATCATTTTTAGAAGAATATGAAAATAACAGGATAAGAAACCGAATTGGTTCGATATGAAGTTCATTAATTTTTGTGAAATCTGATTTTACAACTGACATTGCCTGTTTTTGTTGTCGTAACTCGTAAACTGATAAGACATGATTGGATTTGTATGGTTAAGCTTTTAGAGATTGAGTATCTTTTGGAGATGTAGAATACTATAATTGATGGTTAGTACATTGCATTGCAGATATTCTTTCTTCAGGGAAGGTTTGTGTTTGGACCTGATGTAAGATCACTGGCGCTGACCATATTCCTTATCGTAGCTCCAGTTGCAGTCTTTTGTGTTTTCGTCGCTAGAAAACTGGTCTATGATTTTGAAGATGACTGGGGGATATCGGTTATGGTTGTGGCTATTTTATTCATGATTCATGTAAGTTTCTACGTGTTACTGAATATTGCTATTGAATATCTGAGTCTTGTTAGAAAACAAGTTGTCCCTTATGTTCACAAAGTTAGCTCTGTCTTGTTTATGCTGTATAGTTGTTTTTGCATGATGGTTTTCCCATATTTAAGGTTTTTAATTAAGTCTGTTCTTCAGATTTTTAGTAAAACATCTCTGTTAAGCATGAAGACAAACGCGGCAAGTTGTCTTTACACCAGAAAGTGGCTTTGTCAAAGTTCCTTTTACATTAGTGACAACGCATACGGGCAACCTAGTTATTTAAGAAAGTTCTGTATGAAGAAGAATGTTCAACTGTTCAAGAAGTGTTGATTGTCATGTTTGATTAAATACACTCAAAAGATGAATTTTTTGGTTGTAATGAGATGAATATATTTATTCTTCCTGACATATCTATACATTTATGAGTTTTACCACCCCCCATAAGTAGTAGGAATAATGTAACTTTAGTTGCCCAACTTTCGTAATATATCCGTCCCCAGAAAGAATGAAAGAGGTATACTGTTACGCCCTTGTTGATTGTGAGTAGATATGGGAAAACATGTGGGTCGGTTATCGGGTCAAACGGATAATTTATCTATTAAGAATGGGTAATGGGTCAAATCGGGTTGGGTGTACAGTGTACACACCTTGTTTTTGTCCATTTTTACTCAGTTGCCTGTTTCAGTTATAGCTAATGCCATCTAAATAGAAATATCTAGTAGATTATAAGCTCTTTGAATACACTCTAGCCGGTTTTTAACCAATTTGGCCTGTTTAAGTTATAGCTAATTCTATTTAAATAAAAAGATCTAGTAGATTAAGTACCTGAATAAACTCTCAGGTGGATTTAACCTAGTTTGGCCTGTTTCATTCATGGCTAGTTTTAAATATTTTACCCTCTTATCCATAAACTAGCACCCAAATTTACCCATTGCTGCAGGCATACTTTACTTGTTGGCTTGTTGCAGACATATTTTCAACAAAATTTAAAATTCAGCTTATGACATATATAGATCTTACCAACTGTTTATTCTTCGTATGAGTATTTAGTGTTTGGACATTAATATCACAGGTTTTAGTACTTCTCCTTTTAACCTCGGGGAGGGACCCGGGTATCATTCCACGTAATGCACATCCCCCAGAACCAGAAGGGTTTGATGGTAATAATGAAGGTAGTGCTCAAACCCCACAATTGAGGTTGCCTCGTATTAAAGAAGTTGAAGTTAATGGTGTCACCGTAAAAATCAAATATTGTGATACCTGCATGCTTTATAGACCTCCCCGCTGCTCACACTGTTCTATCTGCAACAATTGTGTGGAACGATTTGATCACCATTGCCCTTGGGTTGGCCAATGTATAGGCCTGGTAAGATCTATATGTCATAAGCCGAATTTTAAATTTTGTTGAAATGTCCTGATTATTAAGATCCGGTCTATGTGATTGCAGAGAAATTATCGATTCTTCTTCATGTTTGTGTTTTCCACGACTCTACTATGCATATATGTTTTTAGTTTCTGCTGGATTTACGTAAGGAGGATTATGGATTCAGAGGACATAACATTATGGAAAGCAATGATTAAGACTCCTGCATCTATTGTGTTAATTGTGTACACCTTCATATCAGTGTGGTTTGTAGGTGGCCTTACTGCATTCCATTTATATCTCATCAGTACAAATCAGGTCATCACTCATTCTTCTTCGTTCTTACTTTATTATCTTATATTAAATTTTAATATTAATGATATTTATCGTTGATCATCACAACTAACATACAGATGGATTTTTCATCACGTTTACTTAGGTTGATGTGGGTTGCATTTTTTCTTAAGTATTAAAATAAAAAAAATCAACTCTAAATTTAGATGCCTCAATCTGGTCGGGCTAGTCGAAAGTCACCCAAAGTGTATTAATGCACAAGCCTGATAGGTTTATTCAGCCAATTCTGTAACTTGATTGGAACAATAATTTTTTTAATTCATAAGACATTATTCGGCAATAGGTGTGTATCTGGTCAACCAACTCAACCCAACTCATTAACTCAATCTGACCGCTTCTGTCCTTATGGTATATATGAAGTTATGGAAAAGGGTCCCGTACAGCCTTACTATAAAAAACTACAACTGTTTTTTTGAAACTTGTCAAACCTATAATCTCAAAAATAAATGACCATTTGACAGATCTATTGTTGAATCTTTCAAAATGACAAATGTCCCACTAGTGACTAGCCCGGTTTGGCTAGCACCCAAATCACCTGTGAGGCCTGCTCATCATGCTACATCTTACTAAACATCTCAATGTTCTGTTTCCGTCTTATTTTTACAGACTACATATGAGAACTTCAGATACAGGTACGACAGGCGAGTCAATCCCTACAACAAAGGAGTCCTGCAGAATTTTGGGGAGATATTTTGCACTAGAATCCCTCCATCAAAGAACAATTTTAGGGCATACGTGCCAAAAGAACCAGGGATCGGAGGGCGGTCAGTTGGTGGTTTCGTGAGTCCAAACATGGGGAAGGCGGTCGATGACATTGAAATGGGAAGAAAGGCGGTTTGGGGTGATGGTGGGGCCGCATTAGATCACCGAGAAGGACAACTGAGCGACAATGAAGGATTGAACATGAAAGAAATTGGAATAGGTGAAATGTCACCAGAAATAAGAACAACGGTTGATGAAGGAGACCGTGCAAATATTATGCACGCAAGGCGGTCCAGTTGGGGTAGGAAAAGTGGGAGCTGGGAAATGTCACCTGAAGTTCTTGCTTTAGCTTCAAGAGTGGGTGGCGGTGGTAGTAGTGTTGCTGGTGCAGGTGGAGCAAGCTCCCGGCCTGCAGAACCCAGGTTGTGATAGGTTGATTAATCGGCCATGGTAGATAGGAGTTGATGTTTGTATTGGGTCGGGTCAGACCGGTGTGTGGTTTTTAAGATGTTTATTGGCTGATAATTTGTAAAATTAGTTGGTGTGATTCTGGCTGTGGCTGTGTGCATGATCCCAATTTCTATATGATGTGATAGAGATCCTCTAATGTTGTCTTTTTATAGTGAAAGGATGATGTATGGTTTGCTTTCCTTTCCTTTCCTTTCTAGTTTGTATATTATTTTCTCTTGGTTTATTTGATGGCAAAGACTAGAGTTGCACAAAATCAGGTTTTTTTTTTAATGGCAAATGTTCCCTATCTAATTACACCCTATCCCAAGGATTGAACCTTGGTTGCTCTACAAGAGAAAATCTCTTGACAACTAGGCCAAATGACCAAGTTGCAAAGTCATGGGTTTTGTATCTGGTTTCAAACCGGTTCTGGGTAAGGTCAAAGGAACCAGGTTGGGTCCATGCCTGTCTTTTGTAATAAAGACCCTACCTAATAGGAACCAGGTATGGTGTGGAACCGGTTTAAAAAACCATTTTTTATTAAAATATCTATAAGGATACTAGTGTGTGTGAATGTGCCTATAAAAATAATCAAGCTTTAAAATAAAACAACTCACTAATTAACTACATACTCTATGAAGATAGTTTGGTAACGTTTTATTTCGGATCAGGCAACAACGACATGGGTTAGTTTTTGTTATTTTGAGTTTGTTTGATTATGTACTTTTGATAAGATAAGAAGTTTTTTCAACACATCTTTAAGTTGATTATTTAGAAAGTTCATATTAGATTTTTCAAACCAGAGACGTTCCCGAGATATAAAGCTAGTAAAAATAGTACTAGAATTAGAAAAAAATAAAACACAAAACACAAAAACAATTGTTAGAAATTTACATAGCATTAATTTATTGTATGTATAGCAGCATAGAAGTTGTACCACATGCTTAGTGTGTTATAAAAAAATGAATTTTTACTTTTAGCCAAAACGTTACATCTTTTGCAATTTAATCTCACAATTTTTTACTTTTTGATTTTGGTCCTTTATACTTTTCATCTTTCGCAGATTTTTTGATATATGTTTCATTCAAAATTTTGCGAGTTGACACAGCGTAACGTGTATGTGGTTCTACATTTTTACATCTCGTTTTACGCTTCATTCTAAATTTTGCGAGTTAACACAACACAACGTGTGTGTGGACGTGTGGTTCAACGTTTTTACATATATTTATCCCGTTTGACAGGTTCGTCGCAATGCGCGAGTCCTAGACCGACTTAGTTATTCTTTTCTATGTTTTACGTTTCAGTTTAATTTCTCCGCATTAACACGTCTCAACTTCAATATTGCTAGTGATGTGCATTGATGCTATTGGCACAGTTTTACGCCCCCTCCCCCAATAGCGACGTGAGAACTTAATTCTAGTTAAAATTAGTTTATTGAGCGGTCTAAATCAATCAACACAAATAAGATTTAAAGTGTCCTCTTTGAATTGCCAACCAAGAAAAAGAATATTCACACTTTTTCTTTGCCTGTCCCTGTACTCCTATAGCCGTCAGCATGATGATGGTGATGTTGCAATGCATCCTCATTCCCATTTTTTTTTTAAAATTAAATAGATAAGGAGTTTTAGTTTCCTAAAATCATGGAGAATATGAGACAATTTATTCATTTGATCTTGATCTTATTGGATTTATTGATCTTGATCTTATCGGGTTTATTTTAATAAGACCATTCGGTGTGGGATGGTGAAGGACGACTGTGAAGTGACATGGTGTTGTCATCACGATTTGCACAATGCCCCGGGGCGTCGTGAGCGTGAAACTCGTGGAGATTTTCATGATGGCCACGAATCCTTTTAGACCATTCAAATTGACTTTGGGCTCATTTGAAAAAAAAAACATTTTTTTCACAGGCACACCTACCTTCTTCATGTCCGACATGCAACCAACCATTGTACACCAATCAACCGAACACCTCCACTATCACCACCCACTTTGAGCACCACCACTCAAAACCCCAACCATCGCTACACCCGCCCCCATTCGAATACCTATCCAGAACCTACCATCATCCACCTTAGACCTGCAACAACCTCCACCGTTACCATCTTTGTTGTCTAACAATCCATCAAAATCAAACCCAACTTGCAACCCATCTTGTTGTGAAGAAACAGAAGTGCTTTTTGGTAGGGATGAGCTGAGTACCATACCGTACCAAATCCATCCCGATACTTAATTTACTGATACTGATTTCCGCCAAAATTTGATATCGAAAATAGACCGGCATGACGGTATTAGTCTTTTCAGTATTTTATAACGAGATGCTATCCCTACTCTTAAGGAAAGATACTTTAATAGTGTGAAAACGTTAAGAGAGAAAAGCATGTTGTTGTCGTTGTGTTCAGAAGAGATAAGAATCACAGAAAGATAAAGTTTGTAAAAGAGTAACATATGAAACAATCACAAAAAAAAGTAAAAAAAAAAATAGTAGCACCTCATACCTATATAAGATTATCTCCAATGTTGTGTGCGGCCTTAGGCGTTCATAACTGGCACATTATCTGCCACATAATATCCTTACAAATCTTTAAAAACCCCAATGTCATCTCCAACGCTACCAACATCCTTTTTTTAACGGCCAACGAAACTAAAGCCCGACTACCCGGGGACGCCTGCCACTTGGGTGAAAGCTCCCCATACGCTCGGGTTTACCAATAGCGTTGGGTTGCCTAAGCCCGCAAGCTCGAGAACCGGGGAAAACATGCCTGCCAGAAGGCTCACTGCGTTAAAACACGGTAGGGATCAAAATTCAAACTTGAGACCTTTCAGCCTCGAACTTTAACCCTCATTTCTCATGCCACCAGCATCCTTACTCTCCTTAATTTTCACATACTCATTAGTCATTACACACAACATTTAAATATAACTTTTTTTTATACTTTGGGTCTACCTCATCATAAAAAGGTTCCACCTCATCACAAGAACCGAGATAAACCCAACCATTATGGCATTATGCAAGGGATGATAAAAGGCAAAGCATCTAAGAGCCTCTAATTTTTTTTAAGAGCTAATTTCCTCCTCTTCTTACACTTTCATCCCCTTTTAAATACACTAGTATGAAACCCGCGCGATGTTGCGGCGGTAAGAATTTACAACGAGCTACTCGTTTTCCTTAGTTTGTCAATATATTAAAAATAATATTAAACCCGTCATCAAATCATCACATTTTGCAATCGACGTCCTTGTGCAATAAATCCATTATATTAGTTAAAACTCTCAAATTTAGTTAAAAAGGACATTCTGTAAAAAAAGTAAAGATTTACAATTCATAACATCGAAACTATTTTTATTTTATTTTTGTCAGGTGCATGTTTATTTTAATTTTTTACTTCTGTTTTCCACTTGCTCACAAATGCATTTACTTTCAAGTCTCATACACATTTTTTCCACAAATTGTAAATTGTTCCTCTCAAATTACATGATTTTTTTAAGTGTTTGTTTTGTGGGGCTGAACCAATTTAAGATCAGAAACATATGTTTACAACGATGCTAAATGGCGAAGCATACAATGGGTCAGGGGTGGCCCTGACCCTCCTGTTTTTCGGCGCAGTAGTAGAAATATGCGATTTTCGTAGGTAAATTGAGTTCGAGTTGAGTCCGGCCCCCGCCGATTTGCCACTACCGATCGGAAAAAAACACGTCTGACCCCTCCCGATTCAAGAACCAAGCTTCGCCATAAACTATGTAATTAATCAAATAGTAGAGCGAAGAATCGGATGGGAAGTTAAATATCATACATCATTGCTACAAAGAAATGGATTAGTTAGTCATATAACATATGCAGTTAAAATATATAGGCAAAAACCATAAACACTAAACCTCCGCTTTTGCGATACAAACAAGTTATTAGCCAAAACGCTGCAGAAGTTTATTTTTTACTAAGAAAACAAACTCAACTAACACAGATATAACACATAAACAATTAATTATAAAAAAACAAAGGATAAAAGATCCTGATAACAACTATTAAAAGAAGCTAAATTCTGTTTTCATTGTTAAAAATTTAAAATTGTAAATTCACTTTTAATGTAGGCAAACATACAACCTTTAGTTTATGGGTTAGTTCAATCTTGGCCAAATCTTTCAAGGGAACTATTATTAGATGTGTCCAGTAAATGAGCCCATGATAATTGGAGAAAAAGGCAATTGTAATTGCAACCTATAAGAGCTAGGATTAATAATTATTATTAATTATAAAAGTAATAAAAAAATTGCATCATTCAAAGACCTTAGACAAATTCAATACTCACGAATTCATTGTAGTGGTGACCCTAAATTGATTAGGAAAATCAAATATAGTCTCCATGTCTCCCTCCCTATATAACATGTAACTGATAATGTATTTGAGAACATCATCCAAAAGGAGAATTGAATTGAACTGATGAATTTTACACCAATAAAAAACAAATACATATATGGGTTGTGAGCAGAAATTAACCACAAGATCCTCACCCCATGGGTCACTATTAGGAAGACTGGGTCGCTAATACACAGAACATTAGTTACATGTGCAGAAAGCTCGAAAAATTTCTGCAAAGTAAAAAAAAACAATTAATAAAATAAGGTTTGGTTATAAATTAGCTAGATTCTAATGTTGTGTACTTCATTCGGTTTTAATAACTCCTTTGGGTAAAATACACAAAAATCAAGTTGAAATAATGTGCTCACTAAAAAACACCTAGAGGTTACCAAAAGTTTTTGGTGCAGCTACACCATACAGTCCAAAAGAGCATACCTAACTGTTACTTATCGATGTGAATACCCAGAAATACAACATAATATTCATGCACCTCTTCCACTGCATCTTACTCCTAAACAGTAAACACAAATGTATATAAACCAATGAAGTGGGCTAATACATCTATAGCAAATATACTTAAGAACTTGGTTAAAAAAAGCGTGTGGCGATCCGATATTCAATCGATGGACATATATGTTTAGACCACATGATGCGCACATCATGAAATTGCATAACACGATGCGATCTCACCACCGCATCATGCGATGCGTGCATTATGCACTCCTGACATGCACATTTAAAATCAGCCTTGAGAAGAATCAAAATCATTGAATATTGCTACTATTGAACTGATTACGCCTCATGTCAGATTTGGTTGCCAAAAAACGTTTTTGGCCAAACATAGCCCATTTCCATTATCAACAACTAACTTCAAATAGGCGCAATACATAAGGCCATCTTGTATATTTAACTTTAATATTTAAGGTCACGCATTTGGTTTTAACGTGCTAGTTAAGATCGACCCGTGTCGGGCCGTCTTATGCTCGTTTGTCTCACATGTGTGTCACACGATAATAAGAACAAACCTGTAACGCAAGTCATAAATAACATATTAAATTAAGAACAAAGTTCTAAAGTTAAACCACTAAGGTGGAGGTTGGACCTTTTCTTGAAGATGATAAATCTCTTCATAATCATCTTGCCCTGAAACATGTAGAATTATAAATAAGCTGATGCGCAAAGGCTCATTCGCCCTTAAACAATAGAACTACCAAAAATGTGCATCAAATTAAATTGTCGCAATTCAATAAAAAAACAGAACGTAACTACTGAATGGAAATTACAACATCTGAATAGATGCATACTTGTACAGAATGATGTAAAATACCCTTCCATAATAGCAAAACTCATTATAGATTACATTTGATGAACAAAATACCTCTTTCAAAGGTTGACTCTAATAGAGACAAATACATTCATTAGCTAAAAAAAGTAAAAAAAAAAGAGTAAATGAAAACTTGGATCATGACATGTTACCAGAGGATTGAAAACTTAGTTATGTGCATCTTATCCGAGTCTTGAGCTTTGAAATGTTGGTGGGTGCTTCAAAGCTTGTAAAATTCTCAAAAGTTTAGGATTGAATCATTGTAAAATATGCTTTTAAGGTTTGTACCTATGACTAAAGTTGATCCTCTCCACCTATTTAGGCTTTATCTAACCTCTTCTTGGCTTTGTAACTACAAGCAATTTTTTAGTATAGGTTGTTAGAAACTAACTAAAAGACATATTTGCCCTTAAAAAATCTTTATCATGTGCATTAAGTGTTGTACCTTAAGCAATTATATTTGTATTACTTAAGTTTTAAGAAGTCCCTGCCTCATGCATTATAATATAGTATAGATATGTTTGCAAGCCTCTAAAAACTTGATCTTAAACGGCGCATTGAAAAGATGTTATATCACATTTTGACGTGAGAGATAAAGTCTGTAAAACACTAACATATTGTCTGAACGTAAAAACAAATATGACGTTGATCGTACAAATGTACAAACAGAATCTGACGTGGCCGACACACCAACTCCACGTCAGCCTTTCATTTCCTTCCATTTTTTTATTTTGTTTTTTTCATATCCTGTAAAGCGATATGAGATATGAAGAAAGGTAAAGTACACCCCACACTACACACAGCTCCACACACAAACCCTTTTCCTCTTCACTATCATCATGTCCTCTCACCCAATCAAACCCTAACCTATTATACTCACCTGATCAATCCAATTAGTATATTAAACCTGTGTCTATTAATTCACCCACTTCCATCTTATAATAATTATTATTATTATTAACGGAGAATCAGCTTCTCTACCTTTTTTTAGTGTTTACCACTTATCGTAGCGTATTGTGTTTGCATTTACAGTGTGTGTTACATTTGAGAATCTATTGAGAGGAAGATGTACGTTGTTCCTCCTCCTAAGCATTCTGATCCTCTTTCTGGATCTACAAACGGTACGGACGCCTTGAGAGTTTATCAGACCTGGAAAGGAAGCAATGTAAGTAGTCTTCCTTTGCTTCGTTTTGTTAGATCAACAGTTTTCTGTAGGTTTTGGTGGAATTTGTTTCAAATTGCAGTCGTATTGGTCGGTTTCGGTTTTCGCTTAACTTTAGAGTATTGATACGATAGTTTTGTTGCTGATATGTATATAAATGTTAGGTGTTGTTATTAATGATGAGTTATGGTGTTTGTTTTGGATTGAGATTCGGTTTTGGTTTAGGTTTCAGTTACATTAGCTGGTTTTATTGAAACCGAATTGGTTCGATATGAAGTTCATTAATTTTTGTGAAATCTGATTTTACAACTGACATTGCTTCGTTTTGTTGTCGTAACTTGTAAACTGCAATGATGTGATTATCTTTTTGGGAGATGGATAATTGATGGTTGGTACATTGCATTGCAGATATTCTTCTTTCAGGGTAGGTTTGTATTTGGTCCTGACGTAAGATCGCTGGCGCTGACCATATTCCTTATCGTAGCTCCTGTTGCAGTCTTTTGTGTTTTCGTCGCTAGAAAACTGGTCTATGATTTTGAAGATGACTGGGGGATATCGGTTATGGTTGTGGCTATTCTGTTCATGATTCATGTAAGTTTCTATGTATTACTGAGTTTTGTAAGAAAACAAGTTGTCCCTTATGTTCACTTAATTAGCTCTGTCTTGTTTCTTGGGAAAATTGTGGTTGTAAAACTAGTTTTAGTAACTAATTATCAAGTTGTTTATGATGTAGGATTGTTTTTACATGATGGTTCTCCCATATTTAAGGTTTTAATTAAGTTTGCTCATCAGATTTTTAGTAAAACGTCTCTGTTAAGCACGAACACAATCTCTGCAAATTGTCTTTACACCAGAAAACGGCTTTGGAAAAGTTTCTTTTACATAGGTGACAACACATACGGGCAAAGTTATTTAAGAAAGCTCTGTATGAAGAAGAATTTTCAAGGAGTGTTGATTGTCATGTTTGAATAAATTATAAATACACTCAAAAGATTATTTTTTTTGGTTGTAATGAGAAGAACATACTTATTCTTGTTGTCATATCTATACTTTTATGTGTTTTATCCACCCCCACCGTCAACAAAAAAAAGGAAATAAATAAGTAGTAGGCATGTGCGTGACTGTTGTTGACTTGTTGGCCAGCTTTTGTAATGTATCTGCCTCCAGGAAGAAAGAGGAATCATGTTATGTTACTCCCTTTTTGATTGCGAGTAGAGATGGGAAACCGTGTGGGTCAGTTATGGAGTCAAATAGGGCAGGGTGTATACATTTTTTCCCGTTTTTTACCCAGTTACCTTGTTTCAGTTATAGTTATAGTTAATTAGTCTAAATAAAAAGATCTAGTTGATTGTAAGCACTTTGAATACACTCTAGGCGGATTTTAACCAGTTTGGCCTGTTTATGTTTTAGCTAATTCTATCTAAATAAAAAGATCCAGCAGATTAAGTACCTGAATAAACTCTCAGGTGGATTTAACCTAGTTTGGCCTGTTTTATCCATGGTTGTAAAAATCCCGCCTAGCCTCCGATTAGTCACCGATCAATCACTAATCAGTGGTTCACTAAGTAATTTTCAACAAATCAGTCAATTAATCAGTAGGCGGTCAACAGTGGTCAAATCCGGTCAAAATCAGCCAAAAATCGGTGTCAATCTTGTTATTCCGGCCAAATTCTAGCCAAAACCAGTAAATTTCGGCCAGATTCTGGTCAAAATTTGTATAATTTCGGCAAATTAATCCTATCTACTTCAAAAACGGCCGACTAATCCCGATTAATCGCTAGTTAGTACCCTGCCGGCCGACTAGCGCCTAACGATTCTTACAACGTTGCTTTTATCTATAAATACCAGCCAAATTGACCCTTTGCTGCTGGCATACTTTAATTGTTGGCTTGTTGCAGATATATTTTGCAACAAAATTTAAAATTCAGCTTATGACATATATAGATCTTACCAACTGTTTATTCTTCGTATGAGTATTTAGTGTTGGACATGAATATCACAGGTTTTAGTACTTCTCCTTTTAACCTCGGGGAGGGACCCGGGTATCATTCCACGTAATGCACATCCCCCAGAACCAGAAGGGTTTGATGGTAATAATGAAGGTAGTGCTCAAACCCCACAATTGAGGTTGCCTCGTATTAAAGAAGTTGAAGTTAATGGTGTCACCGTAAAAATCAAATATTGTGATACCTGCATGCTTTATAGACCTCCCCGCTGCTCACACTGTTCTATCTGCAACAATTGTGTGGAAAGATTTGATCACCATTGCCCTTGGGTTGGCCAATGTATAGGCTTGGTAAGATACTAAGATCTATATGTCATAAGCCGAATTTTATATTTTGTTGAAAATGTCCTGAATATTAAGATCTGGTCTATGTGATTGCAGAGAAATTATCGATTCTTCTTCATGTTTGTGTTTTCCACGACTCTACTTTGTATATATGTTTTTAGTTTCTGCTGGATTTACATAAGGAGGATTATGGATTCAGAGGACATAACATTATGGAAAGCAATGATAAAGACTCCTGCATCCATTGTGTTAATTGTGTACACCTTCATTTCAGTGTGGTTCGTGGGTGGTCTTACCGCCTTCCATTTATATCTCATCAGTACAAATCAGGTCATCACTCACTCTCCTTACTTTATTATCTTCTAGTAAATTTTAATATTAATGATATTTATCGTTGATCCTCACAACTAACACACAGGTGGAAATTATATCTCCTTTACTTAGGTTGATGTGGATTATGTTTTCTCTTAAGTGTAAAATAAAAACAACTGAAATTAAGCACCTAAAATAGCTCAAATGGAGTGGAAGTCACTGAAAGTGTAGTTTTAATACATAAACAACCTTCTAATCATACTTGACATTATCTATCAAATTTTGGGGAATACGTGTTTTAGGCTGATCCAACCCTACCCGTTTCAACCAATCCATTGCCTTAGAATGGGGTTATTTTGACTATGTTTCTGTTACGGATAAAATAGCAATAAAATAGTTTAAAAGCTTACTCCTCAATTGGGTCGGACGTTGTCCATGTCGAAAGTCACCCAAAGTGTATTAATGCATAAGCCTGATAGTTTTATTCAGTCAATTAGGTAATTAATTTCAACAATAATTTCTTTTTTTTTTCGTACTTGGCATTGTTAGGCAATAGGTGTATCTTGTCAACCAACTCAACCCAACTCATTAACTCAGTCTTACTATAGGAAACTACAAGAATAATACTGTTTTTGAAACTTGTCAAACCTATAATCCCAAAAATCAATGACCATTTGACAGATCTATTGTTCAATCTTTCAAAATGATAAATGTCACACTAGTGACTAGCCCGGTTTGGCTAGTACCCAAATCACCCATGAGACCTGCTCATTTTGCTACATCTAACTAAACATCTCAATATTCTGTTTCCGTCTTATTTTTGCAGACTACATATGAGAACTTCCGATACAGGTACGACAGGCGAGCCAATCCCTACAACAAAGGAGTCCTGCAGAATTTTGGGGAGATATTTTGCACTAGAATCCCTCCGTCAAAGAACAATTTTAGGGCATATGTGCCCAAAGAACCAGGGATCGGAGGGCGGTCAGTTGGTGGTTTCGTGAGTCCAAACATGGGGAAGGCGGTCGATGACATTGAAATGGGAAGAAAGGCGGTTTGGGGTGATAGTGGGGCCGCATTAGATCACCGAGAAGGACAACTGAGCGACAATGATGGGTTAAACATGAAAGAAATTGGAATAGGTGAAATGTCACCAGAAATAAGAACAGCAGTTGATGAAGGAGACCGTGCAAATATTATGCACGCAAGGCGGTCCAGTTGGGGTAGGAAAAGTGGAAGCTGGGAAATGTCACCTGAAGTTCTTGCTTTAGCTTCAAGAGTGGGCGGTGGTGGTAGTAGTGGTGCTGGTGCTGGTGCAGGTGGAGCAAGCTCACGGCCTGCAGAACCCAGGTTGTGATAGGTTGGTTAATCGGCCATGGTAGATAGGAGTTGATGTTTGTATTGGGTCGGGTCGGACCGGTGTGTGGTTTTTAAGATGTTTATTGGCTGATAATTTGTAAAATTAGTTGGTGTGATTCTGGCTGTGGCTGTGTGCATGATCCCAATTTCTCTATGATGTGATAGAGATCCTCTAATGTTGTCTTTTTATAGTTCTGTGAAAGGATGATGTATGGTTTGCTTTCCTTTCCTTTCTACTTTGTATATTATTTTCTCTTGGTTTATTTGATGGCAAAGACTAGAGGTGCACAAAATATGTTTTTTTTAATAGCAAATGTTCCCTATCTTATTACACCAAAATTCCTAAATTACACACCCCTTTCCCAAGGAACGAACCTTGGTTACCCTACAAATGTGTGTTTAATTATCACTATTAAGTTATATAGATTATTAATTTTATAAATATAAACATAGTTTTCAACTAGTTAAGGAGTATATAGATTTAACAACCAAGTTTTTTTTACTGTCCTAAAATTTGCAAACTATAAAATTCCCTAAACTTTCAATATGGACATGTGGTTACTAATTTGATTAAACTATTCTTTCAAGTGTTAGCAAATTCTCTCGTCGTCTATATTTCTCTCACTCAAGAGATTGTTGTTCGTGGAAGAACCATGTTTTAGCATGTAGAAAAATGGTCTAACGACGAAAAAACATGTACAAATGTCATGATGATAACCCTCACATATTTCTAGAAATTTGCATTTCATGTTTGTGATTTTAAAACCTTCTAGTGTCTCAGCTTTGTGAACCATATGAATGAATAGGTCTATCTCGGACATGCTATATATATTGTGCACCCGTGACTACGTCTGAAATTGTTTCCAAAGCAAAATTTTGACATCATGCTATATTTTTACAATGTGACTTGCATTATATATCATTTTTACAATGTAACTTGCATTATATATCTTGTGTTGGAGGTAACCAGATCATGTTTGACATGTAAGTGTTGCACACTTACTTTTTGTGTGATCATGAGTAAGTAGTTTAGTGGTGCCAATAACATGTGTTGATGCCATGTCACTATCGCGAAACATTGTGGTCTTCACGAATACCATCCACCACATCATACACCTTATATATCTTTTTCATGTAGTCTAACTTGGATGTCACAGTTTTATCTTTATACCGTTATTTAGGGATGCATCTAACCATAGGTTTCTGAAGTGTTGCAAGAGATACATAATACTTGCTTTAGAATGCCTCTGACACTATTAACAACACTTGACAAACAATATTGGTGACATCATTTTACACCTACGAGTACTTGAATATTCGATTTGTGTTTGCAAGTGTTCATTAACCTACCATTATAGTTTGTCAAGGCATGATAAGGAAATGACAAAGGGTTATTACTTTCTTATTATAAAAAAGAAAGCAAAACACGATTTGATTTTTATAATAGAAAAAAGGGAAATTATTATCCTATATACTCGTAATTTTGAAAGTCAGCGGCTAGTGGCTGATACAAAAAACACTGTTCATTTATTACAACATATGTCGTCGGAGTTAGGACTTGCATGTGTCGATCTAGCTAATCTACAACCGTCGTTAATCTTAGTTGACATGCGCAACCGTCCTCCATCACCACCGCTACATCTAGTTACAACTTAAAATACAAATAATAATAAACAATAATACTCAAAGACTATAACCTTTTTAATCAAAGATTATTGTCACCCAAACAAGTTGACTAATGAATTAATAGCACCCCTTATAAGAAACCAAACAAATAAAAATAAAAAAAAGTTAAAAACCATGAATGCACATGGGACGAAATTCGCAACATTTGTCATTTTCATCTTATAATATTAAGAGTCTAAAATCAAATGTATCTGGATCACTAATTGCTTACAGATTTTATTTATTTTATTTTATAATAATCAACTCAAATTTGAATTTGACAAATTGTTCACAAGTTGAAAATAAAAATAAAAACTGGTCAAACTTCAACTCTTCACATCACAATATTTATAAATGTCTGTCGACTTTCTTTCTTCACCAAAATCCATCAAACTTTGCTTTCTCTTCACTCAAATATTATTATTATTATTATTATTATTCCAATTACCAAACAACCACTCACCGATCAACTTATTATTCTCTCAATTTTATAAATCTAAACTTTTAATTGTTTCTTTTAGTTTATTATAAATCATTTTATATAATAACATTTTTATATATAAACAATGAAGACATCGTTTGGAAAATTAGGGCGTAAATTAACGATGCAGAAAAGCGATATGAAAGAGATGAAAGATCATCAGGCTTCTGCACATGTAGATGAGCTTAATCAGGCTTCGAAGGTAGGGTTTTTTGTGTTAATTATGGAAATTAGGGTTTATATGTTGTTATTTTCTTTGATCGTGGAATATAATTGTGCATTGTGAATAAATTATTAAGTTGCCATTGATGACCATAAGCATTGGTGCTAGAAATGCTAGAGACTGATTGTGTTTTTTTTTTTTAAATTATTTATTTGTTTGTTTTTTTTAGGATATACAAGATATGAGAAACTGCTATGATGGATTATTACTTGCAGCTGGTGCAACAGCAAATAGTATATATGGTAAGCGTTTGAATGAATAATTGAATTAGTGTGGAAATGCCGTAGTGATTTCGCTACATCGAAAAATTGGGTTTAATGAAGTGAATTAGAAGGTTATTGGGGAATCGGGGTGTTATTGACTGTAAAATGAGATTGTTCTTGTACACAATGTGGTACCTCGTTGGTTGATATTTGATTCAAATGTCACTCGGAATGCTTTTGGAGTTTAGGTAACGGTCTGTTGTAGAAAGTATAACGTTAAGATTTTATCGTGAGTCATACTTGGATTTGCATGTGTTAAATTTTAATGAGATTATACTAGGTTGCACGAAAGTGAGTTTAGGACGTACTTACTTATACGTGACGTCATAAGAAAGTCAACCCTAAGTTGAAAATGGACGTTACTGCCCGGTCTGCCCCTAATAAGAATTGTTACACGTAAAAGAGGAAAGTTTAGGGGTGACGGCGTAATAGTAAACTAAGGCTTAAATGTAAATATGCAAAATCTTTATTAAATTTAAATATGCAAAATCTTGATTGTCTTTTCTCGTAAACTTTTTTTTTTGTTTTTTATTTGGCAACCATGAGAACCCGTTAGGAAAAACTCATGGTGATTGGTGCCCTACAAATACCCTGTAAACTAGTGAGGTGGCCAGGTAAATCACAGCTTACGTTGAACAGGTGGCCTTCAACGAGTTAACACACATGTCTAAGTTTTGGCATCGCCTCTTGTCAGAATTACGCCAAGTTTCTTGTTTACATGTCAGAAATAGATTGTTAGTTAATGTGCACCAATATAAAAATCTTAGTGACGGATATGAACATGATTTAGAGTTTTAGACAAATATCTTATCCATCTTAAAAACTTACATAGGATGCTTTTTTTCTATCATGACTATCAACGTGATACCAAATACCAATTGCCTACATCATGTTTCTAATGAAGTTCAGTCTCACATGAATAGCTCTCAGTAAACTATTTCTCTTTTGGATATAGAAAATTAGAAATAAATAAATATATAACTATAAATAACTTGTTTCGCAGAATTTTCGGAGTCGCTAAATGAAATGGGGAACTGTTTACTAAGAAAAACCCCTGCAGCCTCTGATGCTGAAAATGGTAGTAAGAATTGTTTAGTTATTTTATCTCTATTTCTTGTCTATGCAGAACTCACATGCACTTTATTTCAGCATCACCTCTCTAAAATTTTCATTCCATGCAGGAAACGTGCTATCAACTTTGGGGAATTTGCAATTGGAACTTCAGAAAATTGCTGATACTTATGTAAGTGTTGTATTTTATTTTATTTTATTGCTTTAGCGTAGCTGCATAAGTTCATGTATTAGGAACATTGATTCGTTTCCTTCTAATTTGCAGCGTTCTTACGTAGTTGTGACAATCACCAACCCAACAGACTCTCTCCTTAGTGAGTTGCTAAAAGTGGAGGTCTGTCCTTTTGTTTACAAATATTGCATAACTGTATAATTTTTATATATATTTGCACACTTTTTTATTTATTATGAACACTTATCAAGTTTTTCTCTGCTACTCGTGCAGGAAATAAAACTTCAATGTCATGAGAAAAGGTAAGTTGTGTTTTATTTTATTCTATACCCTGTCATTGAAGTAAAAAAAATATTTATTGATTGAATACAGAGAAGTCTATGATCACATGATGGCTCAACAAAGAGAGAAGGGAAAACTGAAAAATGGTAAAGTTGAAAGTTCAGTTGCACAAAGACTGAAAGAAGCTCAAGATGAATATGATGAAATGGCTAGACTATGTGTATTTCGGGTGAAATCCCTTAAGGATGGACAATGGCGCAGTCTTTTGACACAAGCTGCTCGCCATCATATCGCACAGGTTACATCTTTTTGTTGTCTTTTTTTTCTGACGACAAGTTTATATGCCAATAGTTCTGACCCTATGCACAAATAGGCCTGGGTCCAGGCCCTTGATTAGTCCCAAAGCTGGCCCGACACTTGGCATAAAAAGTTCCAGATTAGTAGGAATGGTTCCAACCCCTATGACTCAAATTTTTTACTGATGATGGTTAGGACGAGGACTGGCTAGGCCTAAAACTCGGTTAAGTTTCAAGCCCAATTAGGGCATTTAGTCCATGTCCACTAGGGTTGGAGTGTTGAACCTTCATTGAGGCACTTGATTAGTCCCAAACCTTGCCCGATATTAGGCATAAAAATTCCAGATTAGTAGGAATGCTTCCAATCCCGATGGTCATGAAATTCTTTATTGATGCCGGTTAGGATAAGGACTGGCTCGGCCTAAAACTCTTTAAGTTTGAAGCCCAATTAGGACATTTAGTCCCATGACTCCATGCCCACTAGAGTTGGTGTGTTGAAACTTCATTCACCTGCCCAGTCAAATGATTGTTTCTGTATATTGTTCTTATTAGCGTTATTAAAGCGCATAGGCTCACTCAAAGCTCCAGGACGAGCCTTGAGCCCTGCGCTTAAAAAGCGTGGACTTTTTTAAGCTAGGTGCATAGTATAAAATACCATTTTTAGGGGTTTCAAACATGTTTTAGGTTGATTCTAGGCTTACGTAGGTTGATTCCAGGCTTACATAGTTTGTTTTTTACCTTTTTTGGCTGGAATTGGCTGGAATGTCCTCTGAAAGCTTGTCTTTCAACTTGTAGCACACAAGGTGCACCGGGCTGCGCTTCAGCTCCTTGTGCGTTTTTGACAAACTCATACCCCATGATGTTAACCAAAAAATAGTAAACACTATTCTAGTGAATTATATATAGGGATCCTGAGAGAACACTTGCCAAATTGAGAACTGAGAGAACCATTCTGGACTAAACATTTCTCTAAGGCAAAAAAAATATATTCTTGCAAGAATATTTTTTTATTTATACACATGTGTATGTTATCATTTTTCAGTTATACATATGCGTATATTGTCATACATATATGTATGGTATTTTTTAAATTCGAACACATATAGGCACGTATGTACATTAAAATAACATATTATTACCCACAATTTTACACTTATGTGAAATCATTTCTACACATTTGCACATATATGTACATTACAAAACATGACCGAGCTGGGCTTTATGTACATCTCTACACCATGTGTTGATAACACAGAAAATGATTAGGTTTCCCTTTCTAATCCTTGGAACAGTTGAATTTCTTTCGCAAGGGACTTAAAGCTATTGAAGCAGTTGAACCTTTTATAAGAAATGTTGCCGAAAAGCATCACATCGACTGCCAACTCAGGGGATTATATGATCGTGGGTCTCAGGAAGGTGAACCTATGAATGGCCATGAAAGCACTAATGATGGGGAATTGAGTTTTGATTATAAACAAAAGAAACAAGGACTTGATGATGATGATGATGATGGCACCTCACCAAATCCAATGGAGGTAACTAATAACTTAATACATTATTGACAATTTTAATATATTTTGAATAATCTTTAAATCTGTTCTTGATATTTTAATATTTGTCAGACAAGTAGCTATCTTTACTTAATTACTTGTGAAATAGCCAACTCATTTACATCCTTTGGATGCATAAACCAGTAATTTTACATTTAGTATGTTTTGTTTTTAAGCTGGACCAGGTTGATGTGCCGTATTTTCAAGCTTCAAATTTAGAAGATTCAGAGGTAAGACGAGCGCCAACTTTCTTTTTTTGTTCTCGTTAAGCATTTAGTTAAAAGTGCTTAATATTTGTTGTTAACTTAGTTATGTGTAGAGGTGTCAAAAAGGGTGTGAAAAATGGTGTGTTGGGTGACGGGTCAAAACGCGCTTATTAGGTGACTGGTCAAAACGGGTGATTTGTAGTATGGGTCGGTTTGGATTGACATGGACCCTTGTTTTTTGCAGATGAATCAGAATAGACATAAAGGGGAGCAGCTTTTCGGTAGGCAAACTAGAGGTAGCAGCTATTCTGCCCCACTATACCCAGAAAAAAGTAAGGTACCTGAAAAGCATAAGGAAAATCAACCCTCTCCGAAATCTTACTCGTATGTACTACCTCCACCCGTTGTGGATACCCGAAATCCAATTTCAAAACCTGCTACATCTGTTTCTCATTCAACCCCCTTTCAAAATGTGCAACACGATAGCACATCAACGGCTGCTTTGGCCTCGAAACCCAAGTCAACAATAAAAACTGGTAACATTATTACTCCATCCATCCAGTTACCCTCGCCCACCACGTCTACTGGAAGATCTTCATTCTCACAACAGGATAGTTATTACAGAACCGATAGTAGTAAAGTAGACAAACGACAATCTTACTCTGGCCCGCTACCACCAAGCAAGCAGTTTTCTTTTAAATTTGCATCTAATAGTAGCGGACCCATTACTTCTACCGAGCTTCCTCAACCGCCTTCTCGTTCCCCTGTTTCTCAGCCCAATTTGTCAACTAGTCCTTCACCTCCCTCTTTATCTTCTCCTAAAATAAGTGAGCTTCATGAGCTTCCTAGGCCGCCTCCTAGTAGTCTAGCCTTCTCTAAACCTGTTGCTATTTCGGGTGGATTTAGTCGACATTCAGCACCGTTACTTCCAAAAAATCAAGAAATTTCTCCGCCTAATAAACGGGCTATGCTAACATCCTCAACTTGTGCATCACCTCTTCCTCTTCCACCTTCTGTTGTGAAATTTAGCTCAAGTAACAGTGGGACCTGAAAAACAAGCACTTATTCTGCTTTCAGATTTCCAACCGTCATTAACTGTTTCAAAAGTAGGCTCTCATGTACGCCCCGTCAAAGGTACTTTACTTCCCTATGTATCATATTATGCAAGTCTATTTGAAGTTGCATGATTTTAACAATAAATATAATTTTATAGAACTGAGACGTTCAGGTTGTGTGCAGGACAAAGCTGATTTGACGAGTTTTAGGTAAGCGTATACATTTACAAAACAATACAATGCGAGAATTCGGTGCCCTCATGGCAATGTAGGCTTTTGAAATGTTATATGTTTGATATCTTTTTTTAATGGGACTGGTATGAATAGTTGAATAGAACCTTAGGCATAGAGCAATCTCAAAACGATGTAGTTTATATAAACCTTTTTATCGAAATATTTGTGACCTCAAAAGAGGTTTTATGAAGTCAACATCAGGTTAGAAGTCAACTGGTTTTTTTCTTATTGGGTCGGGTTTGAGCTCAATTGCTCAAAGTTGTATTTTCCATATTCATTTTCATGTTCTGTATATTCTTTTTGTTAGAACTGAGAAGTATGATTTATTTTCTTTTCTGTCTTCAGCCTTGTTGATGAATAGTTTAAATGGTTATATGAAGCTGTCCAGTGCAGTGTTTGATCAAGAAAACAATACTTCTCATCTCTATTTGTTCTTTTATTTTGAAAAACAAAATGAATGAGAACGTATATAACACAACAATATACCCCGTAGATCCCACAAATGGCAAAGCTATTTGTAGAGTCTGGGGAGGGTGGGATGTAGGCAAACCTTACCATTACCCGTATGGGCAGAGAGGCTGCTTTCAGGGAAACCCTCGGCTCAAAGCAAACGATAGGAAGACATAATAGACTAGAAATACAGAAACGGCGCTGTAACAAAACAAACAGGTGGTAACAGACTAATATAGTAAAATATAAATAAATGTATATCATGAAACATAGTAAAATATACACAAGTACGTCGTCATAAACATTTATCTAGCTGCTATAAGGTTATTATATGCAATGTCCACCTATAGTGTCGTAAAGACTACACCTCTAACACCAAGCCAAAACCCAACTATTTCCTCCTCAAAGATCCTTAACCTTAATCATACATCTCCACAAACTCCTGTCATGGACCATGTCCCCTGAAAGGTGCAACTCTAGTAAATCTTGCCTAATGCGCTCATCCCAAGTCAAATGAGGGTCTCCACTGCTCTAACTGTCGTCGTTGTCAACCTCCTCTTCACATGTCCAAACCATCTCAGTCTTCCTTCCTTCATCTTACCTGATATGCTAGCCACCCCTAGTCTCTCCCTAAAAACCTCATTTCTTATCCGATCTAGCATTGTGTGCCCATACATCCACCTCAACATCCTCATCTCTGCCACCTATCTTGCGTGCTTGCGTCTTCTTGATAGCCCAGCAATCTGTACCATATAACAATCGCAAGTCTAACAGCAACCCTATAGAATTTACCTTTCAATTTAGTTGGAAACCTCCTATCGTATAAAACCCCATTGGTTGCTCTCCATCTATTCCAACCAACCTGGATACGATGGGATACATCACTATCTATCTCCCCATCCTGTTGTACGAGCGATCCTAAATATTTGAACCTAGCAACTTGCGGGACCACTTCGCCGTCAATGGTGATCTGAGTGTCCTCACAGCCTCCTGTCCCACTAAAATCACAATAAAGGTACTCTGTCTTTGAGCAACTAATCCTTAAACCTTTGCTCTCTAAAGCCGACTATAATTAAATAAAGAACCATAATTTTGGTAACTTTTTTTTATTAACTGACACTTATTATTTTATGGTCGGACCGGTGTCCGAGACCGTGGCCGTTCCGGGTCGGGAGGTTGGATGGGATAACAATCGAACCGGTATTGACCGGTAAACCGGCTGGTCGGACCGTTTTTTATAAAATATTCTCGCTTATTGTTGGCTTGTTGACCGGTCGGACCCAGTGGGGCGTCCGGTTCGACGTCCGGTCCGGTTTTAAAAACATTGTGTAGAATCAGCGTTTTCATATTGGATCGGTCATTAAATCGGTTGTTTTTATAAATCCACTGGTTAGATTGGTTTTAAGAAACCTTACCATAAATTATATACAACATATTATAACGATACAATTATTTGGTTTATTTTTAATCCATATTCCATCATGTATAATATTAGATACAACATCAAATTGCAATAGTGAAGCATATTTATTTGGTTTCAGTTTGCAAAAATTCTATTTCAAGTAGGGACGCACACTTAGATTAATTGGGCCAAAACCAGATAAAGCAAGCCTATTGCATTAAAGCCCATATGAATCATACACATAACAATAATAACATCCTCTTTCTGTACACATAATTTGGCATGCTTGTTGAAAACCAACATATGATACCATTTCATACTTTCATTTATCATCTTCTTCATCATCTGTTAAATGAGTTTTAAGTGTTTGATTAGGAATTTTCCATTTTTCACTCTCCCATGCTGCATCCTTTTCCGGCATTTGGAATTCGTCTGCTTTTAATGACAACTCAAATTCAGGCAGTTCCGGCAACACTTCTAGACTCCTGCATAAATTGCTGATCCCCTTAGCTTTCAAAATAGAGGCGTTGGGTAATGCGTCAAAACAAGTTTTTCGGTATAGGTTATTTATTATGTTTTTGAAAAAACAAAAAAAAAATAAATAATAGTCTGTGAATATGATTACAAAGATTACACTTATTTCAAACACATCCTTATTATTATTTTTTTAATAAAATGATTTAGGAGGCTTCGTGTATTAAAAAAAATACTTTGGGTGACTTTCATTTCGTCCCGCTAACCCTTTCCTTTTAAGCTAGTGTTTTTACTTGTTAAAGATATAAAAAGGATTATTAAAACACAACCCGAATCCACCCAATCACAAGTAAATGGATCAAAACTATCACCAACAGAAATGATGTTAATGGCTTACTTTTCTTCCTCTAACAGATATGCGTACATTTGAGACTTTTTAGCGGCGGTTTCAGGAATTTTCTTGTTCAAATGTTTCATGGCACCCCATGCAGTGGGAGCCCTTCATATAATCATCAAAGTAAAAAAAAAAATTAGACTAAAATTTATTAATAATTAAATATAAACTACTTCATGCAAAAATAAATTCTTATAAATCTAACCTTGTTATGGGAGCTGTTAAGCAAAAGTTTAAGCATGCCTTTTTGCTCTCTGTTAGAATTTCTTCAGCAGCTAGAAAACAACACACTGCAGTGATGTGGCACGATGGTTCGGTACCCTTGTCTGTGATCAGACCATGGTAATAATATGCTGCAGCCTGATTACACACGTCGAACAACAATGTATTGATTTAAATATGTTGCTATGCTAGACGGTTTTATGAATATTATTAATTTAGCAATGCAAACCTTTGCTTCGAGGTACTTCCATTTGATGAATGAAAGATGTTTCTTTCCATATCCGTTAAGGTTGTCACATGTTGACAAGCAGTAGTGGGCCTGAATGAGAGGGGGGGGGGGGGGGGGGGGGCGTTAAGCGTTGGTTTAGATTACTGAGAGGATTTAGATATTGATTATGGTGAAAAAAGGTAAACTGTGTACCTGACTGAAATAACTTAATTGCTCGCATGCTAGTCTTCTTTTAACAGATAAAGTGGCGTTTTTACATCCAACGGCAGAAGCAAGCTGCATTTCTGTTCCCTGAAAATCATCCACTACGGTATGAGCTTGTTTCATGTATAATAGTGACAGTGGCGAAGCTTGACCCGAAGGTTCGGGGGTCGGAAATCACCGGGGGTCGGAAGTCACTAGTTTCGGGGGGTCGAAAACCAGTTTCGGGGGGTCGAAACCCTATATTTTCAAAATTTTCTATACGAATACTATATAATCAGAACTTCTGCGCGAAAATTCGGGGGGGTCGGCCGCCCCCTCCCGCCCCAACAATGCTGCGCCCCTGAATAGTGATGAGTTCATACCATGATGGAGCAAGTTAGAGGTGTCAAAATGACAGTGGTAACGGGTCAAAATGGGTAACTTTTTACTGCAACCCGACCCACCAACACTTCACATTTTGTTTAGATTCTATAAATAATTAATGTATCAGATAAGAATATAGAAACTATATTGTTAGAACTAAAATATATTATTCTTTGATTATGACTTTTAAAACATGTGAACACTTTGGGTGACTTTTGACCCGTTGACCCTGTCAACACATTTCATGTTACAAAAACTTTAACGCGTTTAACCCATTTGAAATAAAATAGAACCCAAGTCGATTCAGTTTCAAGTACATGGGTTGAACGCCGTTCATAGGGCATAGCCTCATCTCATAAATTGACTCCATTACTAATATGAATATAACCAAATTCACAATCTAAAACATTTTTTGGTTTTTATAAATTTTGATCTTTGGCATTTAAGAACTATTGGGCTTTTCCAGAAACGATACAGGGCGAGCCTTGTACCAACACTAGGGTGTGACCTGCAGATCACGGCTTCGAGTCATGGAAACAACCACTTGCAGAAATGCAGGGTGACGATGCATATGTCAGGCCCAAATGGCCTGACAAGCCACCCAGGGACCCACGCATGCAGGAGCTTCGTGCACCAGGCTTGCCCTTTTTGAGCGTTTCCATAAACAAATTCGTGTTTTAAGTTGAACAAAAGATTTTAAGATATTGTCTACAAGATTCCATATACAAACAAACATACCTGTCCTAGTGCTTGAATGTAAGTAGCCTCGAGTACATTCTCCTGCAAATCTATAGGCAACTTCATCCTGATCACAAATTTAGAGATCAAATTACATGATTCGGTCCACAGACATGATCTACGGTTTATCAAAGATCTTAACATACTTTATATGAGGTGGAATTTGGACAAGAATTTCATGAAGACAGAAATGCAGGTACCCGGCTGCCTTCACCAATAAATCAACCGCAGACCCTATGTCATCTATAATTCAAAAAAAAAAAAAAAAAAAAAAACAGATCAGTGGATGTTTGATGAATTTGATGTGAGATTTTGCTGATATGTGACAGCATAACACCTGTAGATTCAACTGTTTCACTAGAAATAGTTTGATCAGGTATCAATATTGAATTTGCCTCCATTAATGTCAGCATAGCCATCATATGAACAACGGATAGTAATTCGAACCAGGAATCAGCAACACTTATGTCCTGTTCATCAAATTACAGATTGGATTACAGTTTATCAAAATTAACAGTATGAGTTGATAAAAATATAGAATCCTCACTTGTCGTCCGTCGTCTAGGTTTTTCCATTTGAATTCAATCAACTCTCTAAATCCAAGTTCTAACAATCAAAGTAGTAGACACAGAATCAATACTCTTAGATATACATTTGCATATGATGGCATTATTATCATATATTTATTTTTATAATAATCTGGTTTCATAGAAGTTATTCTATTTACAAAAAAATTATTATTCATAATAATCTGGTTTCATTAATTTAGTCTTTGAGATTTGTCAAAAATTGTCACTTTCATCCAAATTTTTTTTTGTCATTTTAGTCCCTGTGGTTTCATTTTTTGTCATTGTAGTCCGTGTGGACTAACAAGATTTGGATGAAATTTATAATTTTTGACAAACCTCAGGGACTAAAATGACACAAAATGAAACCACAGGGACTAAATTGACAAAAGAAAACAAGATTTTGATGAAAGTAGCAATTTTTGACAAAAAAAAAAAAAAAAAAAAAACATTCACAGTTATCTTTTCAATTTTCTCTCATTATGCAATCAAATTTTGTTAAACCTTAGACATGTAAATCAAACAATTATCGAATCGAATGAAACCTTGATCGGTGAGGCCAACTAACAGCGATAAGTATTCCTCCAATGCACGTAGCACTTCAGGAGCAGCTGAAACATCTGCAATAAGTTTCATAACCACAGATTACTAAAATAGACCAAACCGATCGAATATAGTGGAGAGAACACGCGAAAACAAACCAGTTTCTTGCGCAAGAAGAGCAATTTGATTGCGAAAAGAAGTGAGTCTATCAATAAGCTCCTTAGGAACAAGTCCTTTAAGAGGCTTTTGAAAACTAGAGTTAACAGGAACACGAACCGAAGGTACAAAGACGGTTACTACAGGGATCTTCATCTGCTTCTTATTGCCTCCGACTCTATACACAGACACTGCACACCCCATTCTGCTTCAAACTTGTAAGTACTGTATGTACAAATATGTTACACGTGTAAGTGTGTAACTATCGCAAGTAGCAGAGTGGCCTTGCTGTTACGATCCACTGAGATTCAGCTAGCTCTACGAGAGTTAAACAGTTAAGGAAGAAACAGTGTTTGTGTTTTTGGTAAAAAAAATGGTAACAATATAGAAGAAGAAGAAGAATCAAATTGCAGTGTGGAAACGAAGGTTCTTGGGTTTAGAGTCACATGGCATTCGTGCAAATTGAAGCTGTCTTAGATATTGAAAGATTATTATTATTATTATTATTGAAATGAATGGGTGATACAGGTGTAATTGGAATAAAAAAATTGGAAAATGATGGGAGAGCTCAGATCTCTTTGTGATTTCATTCATGGCAATGAGGAACTGGCATGTGCATGTACATGGGTTACTGCAATTGGTGACCGCTGATTAAGGTAATTTCATTTTTAAATTATAAAAAAAAAACAATCTGTTGGTGAGTTTAAAATTAAGTCAAGCATCAACTCGGCTAGAGTCGAGTTGAATTTAAATGAGCTTGATTTCAAATTCGAGTTTAAATGAAAACTTGTTTAGTAAATCATAAATAAGTTTACATCCGAGCTTGACTATACAATTTGAAAACTTAATTTAATATATTTATATAAAGGGACAGGTTCAAATACAAAGTAATGAAAACGTGCGAAGTGTGCGAAGTCACGTAACATACAAAATTACGTAACATGGACAGAATACCTACTAGTTCCATAACTAAAATCACGTAACATATAGTCCATTACCAAAAGTTACGTAATTTTGTATATGTGATTTTTTTTAGTTATGAACTACTAGTGATTCTGTTTATGTTACGTAATTTTAGGTATGAACTAGTAGTGATTCTGTCTATGTTACGTAATTTTGTATGTTATGTTTTTTAAGGGTATGAAAAAAATTTTATGTAAAGTTTTGAATGATTCTGTCTTATGGTACGTAATTACGTAATGACCTATATGTTACGTGATTTTAGTTATGAACTAGTAGTGATTCTGTCTATGTTACGTAATTTTGTATGTTACGTGACTTCGCACACTTCGCACGTTTTCATTACTTTGTAGAATAACCGTCCCCTTTATATAAATATGACAACTTTTATTTAGTACAACAAGTCACAAATGTATATTACATAAAAAAATATAAGTAAGCAAATAACAAAAAGTTGAGCCCAAACAATGCTCGGGCTTTAGTTATAAACCTAGATACAAGCTATCTCTCTTAAATTAAATTAGCCACATTCAAGCTCGGCTCGTCTTGCTTACACCCTTATTTGGAAGTTAAGCTCGTATTCAAATTAAGTCAACATGTGTCATGAGTTTCTTGAACGTTATTTGTTTCATCCAACGAAAATAACAAATCAACAGCAATCTCAAATGATACAATTCACAAACAACATAATCAAACTGTCAACATAAAAAGAAAAAAAAAATCAATAGCCATTGAACAGATTACGTTTTTTTTAACAGCCAAACGAAACTTTTATTAATATTGAACATATCACCTCAACTCAAACATGGCTAGCAAAATTAACTCCTGGTATGCGATTCATCTACATTTATTTAGTTCAAACTTGGCTAGAAAATGTATACGGACCAAATTAAATTCATTCAGTGTACCACAATATAACTCCCGGTGTGCAATGCATCTATATTTATTATGCATAATAAAAAAAAAACACTTATTATTGTATGTCACAATCAATTTCAATAATGTGAAAGACACTTAAAAAGTGTCTAGGTCCAAGGTTGTACCCAAGTAACGAGGTATATTTGCCTCGTGGCAGGTGTTGAAAGGACTAGGATCCCTGGTCTGATTGCATCTCGTCGGTCGAACACACCTTTTGCCACCTTCAAGAAACAAATCTCCTTGACTCACCATTGCCATACATTACAAGCCACCCTTTTTTTTTATAAAATAAAGGTAACTTTTTTATCAAGCTAGTGGCGTTGACCACAATTTAATAAATAAATAAAACTTTTATTTGTTGTTGTTCATTGGATTGTCTTCACAAACCGGCCCTTTACTCGTTTTCTAGTATCTGCTCTTGCTTTTCGGGACTCGTAGCGGATGCACTTCTGGTACCTGTCCACAGTTATTATAAGTTAGATGGTAGTTTACGGGTCACTTTCTCACTATAGCTCGGCTTGAGCCGACTCAGAAACACTTTTTTTCTTTTCGTTTCTTCAGTTTTATAAACAACATATCCGTTATTATATAACATTAAAAACTATAGTTTGATCCGTTGCAGGCATATGAGCAGAACCGACCCGTTTGCTCATAAACGGGTCAAATAATTAAAAAAAATTGAAAAATACCTTCCGAGTCAAAATTATTAAATTTACCCATTGGTCCCATTGCAGCGTATGAGCATAATCAACCCGTTTACTTATAAATGGGTCGAAATTATTAATTTTACCCATTGACCCATTGCAAACGTATGAGAAAATAATTGACCCGTTTACACATAAAAGGTCGAATTTATTAAATTGATTATATGTACCTCCGGGTCAAACTTATTAAAATTTACCCATTTGACCACTTGCATACATATGAACAGAACCGACCCGTATACTCATAAACAGGCCAAAGTCATTAAACTACCTCCGTGTTTTCTTCTTCTCCTTGTAGCGTAGCATTGCATTGGATCTGTTCCGTGCAAACTGCTGAGCATCCATTTTGGTTGTTGCTGGTATTTCTATTCCTTGACTAGCTGCTAAAAGCCTGTCTATCGTCTGACCATCCATGATTGAATCACATCCATTTATTTCCATCATTTGTGTTTCTGATGATGGTCCAGTAACTTGTCTGTTGCCGCTCTCCATTGTTGATCTGGAACCAGATATCTGCATGTTTTTATTTAAACAACGGTTAAATATAAATAATAACGTTGATGATGGAAGGTCGATTTTCCGAGTTAGAGTGTCTTCGTCTACTCTAAACTCTCATATGGATACAAGGAAGTTGATTAATATGCAGTGTTGGGCTTAGGTAGGTGTTATACTTTTATGTGATGTCTCTAAGATATTATTATTGTCCTTCAAATTGTCAATATTTTTAACTATGGTATTCAGGTTATTAAGAGTCTTGGCAAAACTGTAAAAATATAAATATTGATACTTTTTGGGATTTGTTAAACATAACCTTTGGAGTTATAGTTTACATCTAGTTTATGATTATTTTTTCCTCTAATTAAGAATTAATGTGCTTCCAATAAAACCTATCAAGCCAGACAAGTGAACTATCCAGTTTTTTACAATCTTTGACTGTTTTAATAGCTAATTCAACTTTGCAACATTTTTTTGTGATGCATGGCATCTCTGCTGAAAGAATGTAAGTTTGGTTACTACAGCTAGCGTTCGGTTAATTTTTTAAACTTACACCTCAAAGAAGTAGCAACTAAAAAGACAGAAATGTTGTATTTAATGTGGGATGTTTTTTTCTCAAATTGAGTTGACCCGAAAAATATTTTTGTATATAGATCTAACACGTATACCTTTTACTATTTTACGAATGTTATACACCATTTATCAGAACTTTTTTTATCATTAATAAGACTACTAATGTGTTACTAACTTATTATCATCTACAATATCAAACAACATTACCATGTTGGCATGTTTTTCTTTTTTTGTTTGCTTGGTCAATTAAAGTTGTTATGTGGTAGTAATTTGTTATTAGTGGCGCGTTTGAAAAGGTTGAAGGTCATTTCCATGTAAGTAAACATAATTTATTGAGCCAAGGATTATTAGTTTATATGGCATATGCCATATAGCGGACCAACCGACCATATGTGACACCAATCTTAACTCACATGATGATCATTCTAAATAGGCAGATAGGCAGAAGCATCCTCTTGGTTGTCTAAAAAAGAACTAATTGGCGTCTTACGTCCATTATAACCGATTAACCATACCGACATAATAATTAGGTTGTGATGGATGAGTCCATAGAGTAGTAAACAATAAGAGTCAAGTGCATACATGAACAGAGTCGTAGTTTCTATCTTCACTATATTTAAGTCAACCTTCAATAGTGAAGCCGTTACATGTGTATGATTATAGCCATAGTTGTCAAAAGCGCATAGGGCGCACGCCCCTAGGCACGAGGAGCGCCTTGTGCGCTGCCACTTGTAAGGCGTGCCTTTAGGTGCTGAGGCGCAAAAACATGCAGTTTTCCGGCTAAAATCCAGCCAAAAATGGTAAAACTTCTTAATTAAGGCAGGGGTCCAGCTAAATAAGTCTAGAATCAACCTAAACTAGCCCTAAACAAGCCTAAAACATGTCTAGAACCCCTAAAAATGGCAGTGCGTTGTGCGCCTAGTTGAAGAAAGCCCTAGTTTCTTTTTTTGCGCCTAGGCGCGGGCTCTAGGCTCGGCCTTTGCGCCTGTAGCGTGCCTAAGCGCTTTGACAACTATGGTTATAAGTTATAACCCTTAGGACATACTGTAATAATTAGGTTGTGATGGACGGGTCCATCAAGAAGTAAAAAATAAGAGACAAGTGTATACATAAACAGGGCCTACTTTCCTTATTTAAGTCGACGTTGAACAGTCAATCCATTACATCTGGATGATTATAACCATTATGACATAATTATTATGTGTGATAGACAGGTCCATAGAGTAGTGAACAATAAGAGACAAGTGTATATATGAACAGGGCCCTCTTTTCTATCTTCTCTATAATTAAGTCAATGTTCAACAGTCAATGATTCAGACTCTTGGAAATAAAAAGGTTGAATGTTCAAATAATACATCTTTCATAATTCCCTCTTATAGAAAAACCAAAAGGATGCCAGCAATACAAGGTATTTGATACTAATACAGAGAGAGATAACAAAATTTCATGACTTCCTTAAGTATCAGTCAAATCTTTAACTGACCTGCTTTCACTATGTTGTAATATACAACTAGCTATACACATTAATGGTATATTTCTAATTTATAATGGATGTGTTTATTGACAGTTGAAATATAACGATAAAAGTTGTGTTTGCGTAATCTCCCTTGAAAATAAGCAGGATTGCAATAAAAAAATTGAATGTATCTTGGGTAGTAAATGCAAATATATGAATGTAGCACCAAATTACCAAATAGCGCAAGATATACTTACATTCTGTGATGGATTTGTGCCAATAGGTATGTTTATGGTCTCCATTTCTTTTAACACTTCCGTTGTTGTGAAAGAAGCATCCTCAACAAGGTCAGTACAGTTGTTTATTGCAAATCCAAGATTATCACATCTTGCTTCGGATGATCTTGATCTTCCTAGATTGAAATCCCACATCTGCAAGACAAAATGGTAAGAAAGACCATGCCTTTAGTTACATAAAACTTTAGGACACAACTAAGACCTTCTTATACCTAATAACCCCACATGAATAGGGTGGCAACAATCATGACTCGTGAGCATTCGGACATCCATACACTTAATGCAGCTTAAGCCTTATAAAAGACACAATAACACAACTTTAAGATGCGTAAGACCATACTTAGGACTCCAAATTATTTAACATTCTATTCAAGACAAAGGGTAAGATCATAGTAGTCAAAGGCACAATAGGTGCTCGCCTACGTAGCTAAACAAATAAGGAACTATTCTCACTCATGGTCATTAATGATCTTCAACCGTGCAAGTATGTTACGAAACAAGTGGCTTTTATCGGACTCTAAAACTATTTCCTCATCAGTGTGTCTAGACACATAAACTAGCGAAATTCGTGTCTACAACATTCCAAATATGAGATATATATTAGCATACAATCTACTTAGCATTCAACCATTCCTTAATTAACTAGCCTTAACCGCAACCTAAAACTTAAATCAACAACGCATAAATTGTTACATAAACAAACCAACATCAAGAGATACAATTCCAACCTGACTCATACACCCTTTAGGACTATAACCCCACACATTACTAAACTCGGTAGCATCATCCCCTTTCGAATCCAACACATCCTGAGACGGCATAAGCAAATACGTCAAAGGAGTCCCCTGATCCAACAAATCCTTCTCCTCCTGTCCATCCTGTTCTTCCTGTTCCACAAACTCAAAACCTTCACATATCTCCACTCGACCACACCCACTCGGCGTTTTTGGCCCTAATCCCTCTCCATCCCCATCCCCATGAACCCGCTTATTCGCAAACTCCACAAACTGCTTATACAAAACCTTCTTATATATATTCCCTCCATCACCTAAACCTTTCAATTCCCACTCAATACTAGGAACCTCATCATCATTGTAAAGTATACTTTCATCCTCATATATAAAACCTTTATCACAATTATACTTATACTTATTATTATTATTATTATTATTATTATTATTATTATTATTATTATTATTATACTTAATATTATTATTATTATTATTATCTTGAATTATTCTACATGAGTGACTATTATTACAAGACTTGGGTAGTAACGGTTTTAAACTAACTCCTAAAACCGAGGCAAGTTGTGAAGCAGAAGGACAGCCAGTGATGATATTATTATTATTAAGGGGGAAACGGGTGTGATGAGATGAGTTAGTAGTGTGGAAGGAGTGGTCACAGGTGGTGCATAAGAGAAGGTTGCATGTAGAGCAAGAGATGGAGATGGAGTCTGAGAAGCAGTTGTTGCATATATGGGATCGAGAGTGTTTGAGAGATAAAGGGTTGGCGGAGTGTATGGTGGTGTCACAGAATAAGCATAGTTTGGCTGAGTCTGCTTTGCAGTAGAGGACTGCTGCTCGGTTGTTGCAGAAGTCGCAGAGAGATGACATTGATGAAGATGATGATGATGATGAAGGTGGAAGAGTTGCAATAATATTGGAGAGAGAGAGAGAGAGATGGAAGAGGACAAAGATGCCTTTTTGCTGGCAGAAAAGGATGGTTTAGTTGCGATATTTATTGGGTTTTGTCAACGAGGTTATGTTTGAATGAATGCTTCTGATTTTACTTGTAACATTTTCTTTCAATAAAGGCTTGTAATTCTTTTAAGAAATTTTTAGAGATATGAATATGGATTTTTTGTTGCCTTGTTGTTTTAAGTGTTAAGAGTGTATATATCGTGATCTCCTTACGGTCTACGGTCTTGTACTAGTGAGTAGAAACTTACAAATTACAACCTTTTTTAGGTATCTAAGCTCTAACCCACCTTCTTTCTCATAGACATAACTTTACTCTTGCTTTGTTAACTTTTCTACCAGAAATGATTGAAACTTTATTCAAGAACAAAAATACAAAAAACCCTAACAGCTGTTCATAAAAAGATGAACAGCTTTACAATCCAATCTATACAACCTTCTCTAATACAATAGACACTTGACTAGATTCAGGAGATCATCAACTCAATGATCTATGCTAACACTGAAACCCTAATCGTCTACGAGAGAGATGAAATACACGAGAACAAAGTGAAAGAAATAATATCAGAACTCGTAAACTAAAAATGTGACGACTGAGGCTTGTTTATATAGCCAGTCTCTAGGCTCGGGAAGAAACACACCCGAGCCTATGAGAACCCTACGATTAGATCAAAGAAGCACACTTGTGATCAATCTCAGACGTCCATCCATTAAACACGGATCGCCACATAGGCTCGTCTCCGAAGCTATAAGCTGGGCCAGACTCTTTGTAGGCTTATTGTGGGCTTGATTCCTTGGACTCTTCTGCTGGACTCCACAAGACTTTAACTGGACTGGACCCGAACTATCTACTGGACCCGAACTGTGTACGATCTGGACTGGACCACATGAACATTCCTTTAATCTGCAAAATGCAACTTATGCAACACAATAAGAACAACTATTTTATAAAGAATAAAATTGATATTAAAAATATATGTTATATTTTTAACACCCCCTCTCAATTTTATTGTTTAAACACATCTAACATTTTAATTTTTTCACAAATCTTTTGATGTTGATGTGTCAATAGGCCCTTTGTAAACAGATCTGCTAGTTGTTCCTCAGAACTAACCTTAGCAGTTTTAATCAACCCTTTTTGAATGTGATCTCTTAGGAAAAATAGATCTAATTCAAAATGCTTCGTTTTATCAAAAAACACAGGATTTGCTGCTATTGATAAAGCAGCTGAACTATCACAATTGAGAATAATAGGAACTGTAATTTTTACCATAAGTTCTGACATCAAATTTTTGACCCATATTAATTCACACACAGTTGCACACATTGCTCTGTATTCAGCTTCGGCTGAAGACCTAGCAACTGTGGCTTGTTTTTTACTTTTCCACGATATAAGACAGTTTCCAATAAAGATACAGAAGCCAGTGACAGACTTTCTACTATCTATACATTTACCCCAATCCGAATCAGAAAAAGCTAATAAATCAAAAGTATCTTGTTTAGAAAATAACAAACCTTTTCCTGGTGAGGATTTTAGATACCTTAAAAGTCTTAGTGCAATTTTCAGATGCCCTTCACTGGGTTTATGCATAAACTGACTTAAATAGTGGACAGCATATGATATGTCAGGTCTAGTATGAGATAGATATATCAATTTTCCAATTAGTTGTTGATACCCTACTATATTTCCTAAAACCTTATCCTTATTTTGAACAATGTTAGTTAAAACACTATTTTGTTCTATAGGATTGGTTACAGGTTTAGCACCCAACATACCATATTCTGCAAGCAGTTCTGTACAATATTTCCTTTGTGTTAAACATAGGCCATCATCAGTTTTTAAAACCTCAATTCCTAAAAAATATTTTAACTCACCTAAATCTTTTATAAGAAATTTAGTTTTAAAACATTTCTTAACCAGTTCTATTTCTTCTAAAGAGTTTCCAGTGATAATTATGTCATCTACATATACCAATAAGACAACAAATATATCATTACAACTTTTAACAAACATAGAGTAATCACATTTACTCTGAACAAAACCAAACTCAGTTAGTACACTTACTAACTTAACATTCCACATTCGTGGAGCTTGTTTCAGACCATAAAGGGATTTTTTCAGCCTACAAACTTTTCCAGCAGGTTCATGAATTCCCTCAGGAAGTGTCATATATACTTCCTCATTTAGATTACCATACAGAAATGCATTGTTGACATCCAGTTGGAAAATTTTCCAACTGTTTTGTACTGCCAAACTAATGACACACCTAACAGTAACTAACTTAACAACAGGAGAGAAGGTCTCTTCATAATCTATACCTTCTTTCTGACTATAACCTTTGGCAACTAGCCTGGCTTTATATCTATCAATTTCTCCTGTGGACTTATATTTTATTTTATAAATCCATTTACACCCAGCCTGGCTTTATTATTTTTGACCGTTTATTTTTTTTACCACACTATATAAACACCATATCACACATGCAATTTTATACAACTACATACATTAATGAATATGGGTGGTGGCAATTTGTTTCCGATTACGTATCGTCGTCAATCATCCTGCGCAAACCGCCAAGCTACAAACAACCCACCGGTTACACACCAACTGACAAACCCTCCTAATTTAAACCCACCAGTAACACACCCACCGACTACACACCCACCAACTACACACCCACCAACATTTGAAATTTACGAGCCACAACTTTTTGGCGATTCGCCGACAGAAGAATTGCATTACGTATATGATTACACAATGGCTCTACTACAACTAGGAGCGATTCGGATTGGAGGTGTTGTTAGAGTGCCAGTGCGTAACACTCCTACAGTGCAGAACCCACCGGCACCGGCTATAGCCACAACTATTCCAACTTCGGCTAAAGGCTACGAAACTGATCCCGGGGCCGAATATGTAATGTATTCGGATAAGGAAATGTCTTGCCCTACACCCAAAAGTGAGAGATATCGATACGAGAGGTCGGATGGACGTGATAGTGATCGTGACTGCTATTCGCCTAAGTTAATTGCGTATTGTTTCTTTTATTAGCTATGTATTTCTTTAAGTTTAAGAATGTAATAATTTTAATTTTAGGTATGTAATAATTTTAACTTTAGGAATGTATTAAACATTAATATCATAGAAAATTTAAATAATTAAAGTAGAAATTAAACATTAATATCATAAAAATTACAACTATCAAACTACATTATTTTAACCTAACGCAACAATTGTCATGCCGCAACATGGGTGAAATTGATGTCATGGATTGCCATATCCTCGGCAATATCAGGGTGCTTCGCAATCGTGGCTTCAAAGAGAGCGTTCCATCTAGTACACTTGCCAAAGACATCCCACCACTTACTAATAAGCTGATCCATGTTGCGGTAATTCGTACCGCTTAGTCGATTGAATTCCACCAACACACTGCGCCAAAACAAAGTCATCCTAAGGGTGGGAGGATGATGTACGTTTTGGACATTGATCCACACCGTGACTAACGCGATCTCTTGATTTACATTCCACGATGCCATTTTTATGAGATATTTAAAAGATGATTTTGGTATTGATATAGAAATTATGGGGTTTTTATAGGGTAAAATAAATAGCCATTAGGAAACGGTAATATTACCGTTTGGAAATTTATTACCGTGGGAAAATTTAAGCAACGATTACTTTTATTAAACTGAAATGAAAATAAATAAAATAATCAGTGAAGTGCTGCCTCCAAAACTGTGTTTCAATGAAGTGATGTGGCAGTGCAGGATTATTTGAAATCAGTGAAGTTGAAAAAAAAATAAGGATAGTGTCCCTCCCCCTTAAAACTACTTGGTCTAATTACAACATTCTAAAATTCTCCTTTTAATTCACTTGGAAACCTCCTATCATAAAAAATACTACGGCTACTCTTCATCTACATCAACATCGCTAGACACAGTTGACCGCATCACTATCTATGTCTCCATCACTCTATACAAACGAAACCTAAGTACCTGAATGTGGTTAATTGCAAAACCACTTGGCCTTTGATGGTAATTTGGAGCCTTTAATCTTTTATTCAACCTTTGTGTTGTTCTATGCGACTAACACGACTTCGTCTGCGAAAAGCATGGACCACGAAACTGCTTCTTGGACTGACTTTGACAACTCGTCCAGTACTACTACAAAAAGAAAGGGCGCAATACAGACCCTTGATGAAGGCCTACCTCAGCATCGAAGAAGTCAGTTTCCCTACATCCCTTTGAACTCTTGTTCCAGTCTCCGTATGCATATCCTTGGTTATTTCTATATGTTCTCTTTAGGCCTCTCTACTCTAAAGACTCATAAATATCCCAAATCAGTCTGCGTGGCACACTATCGTACACCTTGGCTAGGTCAATAAACACCATATGCATTTTTTCCATCAATCATTTTAGGATGTGTATCACCTCTGTGGTAGACCGTCCTGTCATGAAACCAAATTGGTTGACCATAACCTGAGTTTCCCGTCTAATTTCTAGACTCGATGGCTCCTTCCCATAATTTTATAGTATGACTTAGTAGCTTAATTCCCATGTAGTTTCCACAACATTGAGCATATCCATTCTTTTTATAGATAGGGACTATGATATTACTCATCCACTAATCTGACATCTTACCTGGTTTGAAGATAATATTAGACAAAGTAGTTAACCACTAAACTCCATCCTCTCCTAGACATTTCCACTCCTCAATGGGTATGTTGTCCATACCCACCACCGTAGACTTTCTTGTATTTCTAAGTGATGCCATCACATCCTCCTGTGTGATACAGCAACAATGCATTCATTCAGTTGTCATTGTTGCGTAGTGTGGTTGTCGTTTGCCATCTCAACTTGGTATCTTGCTCCTTGATCAAAAACCCAACCTTCCTTGCCCTTTATATACCTCACAAAACCTAGATCATGCCTCATACGTTCCCTGGCAGCCTGGCTTTGGCCAGGTTGAACATATAATGTTTCCCTTCCTTTGTTTATAGGCCTTTGTATATCTGTATATAGGGTGTGTTCTATGCCATAGACAACGCCTTAAAACAATATTTAAGATAAGATATAATTGAAATTATGTAGTGTTTTGAGTAACTTTTTTTAAATAAGAAATAAAATACGAATAAGTGAAAGAGAAGTTTGGGCTCATAGAATTGTGACACGTATCACGGTCAGTTACTTATTTATTAGATAAGATGGATATATAGATATAGTTTTCAATTATTTGATACGTATAAAACATTATTCACCGTACAACTTTTCTAGATCTTTTGATAACTAAATCAATAACATTTAAAGATTGGTTTTTGGCAATATGAAAAGCTTCTAAGTTACAATGACCTTCAAAAATCTAAACAAACTTGAAATCATCTTTAAAACTCATACAAATTGAATCAAATAATGTGAACAAGATATAAAGCACCTTAAAAAACCCCACGATAAAAAGTTACCTACCAAACAAAAATATATGTAAAAAACATAAAAACCTTAAAAATTTTGAGTGACCTAACTAAACCCAGTAAAAGACTAATGACATGTGAGCCACATAAGGGTGGGGTGTGGAATAAAGCCCCATTGGGCTTTATAGTGTCATATATGCGCCACATCAGCGCCATATAGGCAGGAGACCTTTAAAGCCACTACCACCCTTAACTAAGCAATGGAATAAACCCATTCTCTAAAAAAGAAAAAAAACATCTAATTGGTTGAAACCAAGTGGCCTCCCCATTTTCTTCCTTTAGTACCCGTAAGGGTGGCGAGGCTTGTCGATGGCACCATTTTTAGCAGAGGTGGAGCGGTGTTGGAGGCACCACCCAACTAAGATGGCTAAGATTGTTACCCCACATTATTGTTAGATATTAATTGCATATGAATTTGAACTAGAATCAATCCGTATCTCAAGCATCAAGCATGCATTTTCATGATTCTTATTATTTATTTATTTTTAATTCACCTTGATTCACACCAACACGACGACGAGGAGGCCTTCAAAGCAAGGACCGCCAGAAAAGATTACAACATATACAATGGCGACTTACGTCAATCATCCCAAGACAAATCCTTACTAGGACCTATGTTTAAACAAAAAAAAAAAGACAAGTTTTTAATATTAGAAATAACACATCTCCCTGGAGTCATCTTGTCTTGAAACACCCTTTCGTTCCTCGTGACCCAAAAAACACCAACAGTAAACTATAATAATGCCGTGAATAATCGATTTCCCCCATCTACCTTCATCCGCTTATTTAAAAGTTTCCTTACGTGTGTATTTCTAGCAACTTTTATACTTATTAAGCATGATTTCAAACTCGTTAGAAGTATAGATTTCGATCTATGTAATTATGTCTCAAAAAACCAAACTTTGGTTACGAGACCTATTTTTTCTTCAATAATTTAAAAAATATATATATATAGAATAACACTTATGATAGTTGAAATAAACACTTCAGTTTTTATTGTCATTTGAATGCAATATAAGACTTAAAAGCTATATGTTTCTTCTTCTTTCGATTATCCAATCCAATAACCTTTACACTTATCATAGTTCAATCAGTCAACATTAAGTGTGTTTGGTTCACTATAAGACACATCTGAAGCAAACAAAAAGCCTCTTACCCATTCAATTTCCAAACGACACTGAATGAAAATTTTATCCTTTTGTCCCTTCACCTATATTCATAACCTTCAACATAACACTCAAGCACCACCTCCTCGAACCACCACCACTTCCTTTATCACCACATCGGCATACTCGTACTGGTTTAGCACTTACTGGTTCATTAGTCTTTTACCCAATCAAAACCACTTACTGACTCAACACTTAATAACGTAAAGATTGCCAAACAACCCCTAAGGCTAGTAGGTGTGGAGACACCAAAAAGGTGATGTCTCCATGCCAACTAGGATGCCACCTCAACATGTTGATGTCTCAAGCATCTTGAGACATGAGTGGGGTGTGGAGACACCAACACTCCATGTCTCAAGCATTTATTATTATTATTATTATTTTTCTAATATTAATTTTAATTAGTTTTATAAAAGTAACAAATAAACAAAATAATGTTCAAATAAATACTAGATTTAATAAAAAAAATTACAAACCATACTAAAATTAAAAAAAACAAATAAACCGAAAAAAAAAAGATAGGATTTTCTAAAATTTTAAAAAACTACTTCCACTTTTGAATCAATTTGTCTTGCATATTCTTCATCGCGGCGCGTTTTTCTTAGGGATAACTCGAGATGTCGGCCGACATAATTTTCCACTTTTCCACTCTTCGGCGCGTTTTGACGAAGCAACCCACGCCTTAGCTAACGCCTCCTCTTCAATATCGGACCATGGCCTAACTACTCCATCTTTCGGTTTACCACATCACGGTCCTTTCTCTCTTGGTTTGCCGTTAGATTTTCCGGTGGGTGGCGTAGGTTGAGTTTCGGGAATTATTTCATCATCGGTATCCTCCTCCTCTACGGGTTGAGACGGTCCGATAGGTGTAGTGGGAGGTGGTTGTGGAGAAACTTGTTGGGTAGGTTGAAACGATTGTGCCATTTGCATATAGTGTCGCATTTGCATGTATTGCATTGGGTTGAATTGGGCGAAGGCTATTGGGTTTTGTTGCATTTGTTGGACCGCCCGTAATGGAGGTACTTGTTGCGATATTGGTGGCTCGACCACCGGTGTGTAACCCGGTATGGAGAATGGATTCGGGTTAGAATTCGGGCTATTTGGGTTGTTTTGGTTGAATTGGTTGAATGGGTTGAATGGATCCATGAAGTTTTTTATAAAAATTGGATGGTTTATAAAAAATATGAGAGATAAAGTAGAAGAAGATAGTGGGTGTGGTATAAAAATGAGGGTAAAAAGGTTTGATTTATAAAAAAAAAAAGTAACCGTTTGATATATGCCCGTTGTACAACGTTCAAATAAAAAAATAAAAATAAAAGGAAAACGCTGATTGGTGCGTCTTTGGCGTCCCAGGGAAGACAGGGATGGGGGCGGCGTAGCGATTGTGAGACGGAACAAAAATGTGGGACGGGGGTGGTGCCCGTCTGTACACCCATAAGCCTAAGTCAACAGACTACAGTACCAAGACATTAGACATGTAAAGTAGTGTCCCTCTTCATAAAATGAAGGATTCAAGTCTCACAACATGTATTTTGTATGGGCCTTAATGGGCCAGAACACATCTCAAACTAGAGTTGTTTAAGATGAGATCTAATCTAATCTCATCTCATGTAACAAATAAATACTTTTCAACGACCCGACAAAAACCTCAACAAAACACACACACACATCTCTTCTCTTCTAAACACAACACAATGGCGAAGTCTACGATGAACAACAACTCTCTCATCTCAATCATAACCCTTTTGTTCCTCGTATCATCAGTCTTCGCTGGATCCGATTCTCCCTTCATCGTAGCCCACAAAAAAGCCACTCTCAACAGACTTAAATCAGGCTTCGAAAAGATCTCCGTCTCTATCGATATTTATAACGAAGGATCAGCGTAAGTGGGTTAATTACATGATTTGTGATCTGGGTATTGCTTGGTTTATGTTTTGTGTATGGATCTGTGTAGATCGGTTGTTTTATGATTAGTTTGTTTGATTGTTTGTTTAATTATTAATAATGATTTGGGTCTCTTGGATTTGTAGTCTTTTTTATTGAATTGCTTGTTTGGGTTATGTGGAAATTGAATTATGTTTTAAAAAGTATAGGAATATTATTGAATATTGTAGAAGTAGGAATCTTTATCAAAGCAAGAGGCTTTAAGCAGTTGGATCTATGTTTGTTTCGTCCATAGTTTGATTAAGAAATTTGTATTTTTATATCGTTTAGACCGTATTATATTGCTAAAGACTTCAGTAATGATTTGTCTTTTTGATATCGATTTAAAGTGCTTAACTTTGCAATCTTGGTGTTTATATTTTTCAGAAAAAGATTTTTTATTTCAATGTGATTATCTTGGACTGTTTTTTAAGGGGAATTTCTAATTGACATGTGCTTGATGTTTCCTATTGTATTTGTTTCGTAAGCTGTTACACTAGCTTGGTTACTTTTATCATTTCATAGTTGACGGATACCGTATAGTTTAAAAAAAATATGAACTTGAGATTTGGTCCTCGAATAGATGTGCAGCTCAAATGCTCAATAATTAAATTGATTTTTTTCTTCACTGATTATGGTTCAGACTTAAAATGTTCAGTTTTTTTTAGTTCATAGTTTTAAAAAGTGCGTCTAGGCGCATCGACTGCTTGAGGCGAGGGGAGTGTAGAGGAGACAAAGGTAAAAATGGCGAGGACCGGGCATGAGGCATGCGTTTTGTGCATGGGAATATTTTGTGCATTAGGATGCTATACATGTAGTTTTTATGTAGTACATATGGTTATTTATGTATTAAAGCACATATAGAGGTTTATTATCTAAGTTTGGGTACGTGATGATAGGAACCTACGGGAAGTATAGGAAACGTCATATAAATACTTTGCTTCTTGTGTACGTGGTGTGTGAGCTTTGTGCGTTGCTTCTTGCGTGTGCTTTGCGCCTCACACTTCGGCTTTAAGGACCCCATCGCGTTGGCGTGCCTCACACTTTTTTAGACCAAATTTTTATTCTAGTCTAGTTTGTAGTAGCGTTCATGTAATCATGTGTGCTACGTAATCAGAACCTGAGCTTCAAGTAGCCCTTTTTACAAACTAACTGTTGTAAACAACTTAAGCGTATAAACTCTCTTTACTTAATTTCACAATGCTGACCAACTTTTGTATACAGGCCCGCATATGATGTTAGCCTCAACGATGATGGCTGGTCTTCTGACATATTTAAAATCGTCTCAGGAAACACTTCAGCCTCTTGGGAAAGACTTGATGTGTATGTACCGAATTCTAACATGCCTACATGCTTAATGTTCTTCAGTAAAAGTAATAATTGATGTTCATTACTTGATTCTAACAATAATTTCTTGGTTATACTATAGCGGTGCGTCTTTGTCCCACTCCTTTGAGTTGGAATCAAATGTGAAAACCGTCTTTTATAGCACCCCAGCTGTTATCACGTTCCGTGCTCCCTCAAAGACCGCTCTCCAGGTTTGTTTACAAATAAAATGAAGTAATTTAGTCTTTCAGGCGTTTCAGGTGCTTAATCTTACAGTATTTTGGCTTTTGCAGGAGGCTTATTCAACTTCAATTTTGCCTCTCGAAATCCTATCGGAAAAACCCAAGGAGAGTCCACTCAATCTTGTAAGTTTTTTTATCGTCAAACAATTCAATCTTGTATGCTTTTTTATATTTCTCAAAAACTTTGTAAAGTATCATATTTACCCAACAAAATCATAATACCAAATACATCTATTTATAGATTTGACATTTATACTCGTCCTTTAAAACTTGCATTAAATTATGAGACTTTGGGCTAGGAGGGTAAAGAGCAGGGTATAATTGTCATATTATAACTTGTATCTAATGAAATTGGCAAATATAAAATCTTAAATTTATAATTGGGTATATTTGGTTCGTGATATTAGTTTTTGGTCGGGGAAATATGATATTATTTTCCATGGTATATATGAAATTTCCCTAATAAAAAATAAATTAAAAAAAAAAGACTTAATAAAAGTGAATCGGTATATTTTGATATTACTAACTGATACTGTGTTGCCGTGTTCTTTTGCATGAATTTGTGCTTGATGGCTTCTAATTTGATATCCTTTCAGGCTAAGGTATGAGATACGCGTTTTATTAATCATATACGTGCTTGTTTATTTGAATCATAATATGTTTTCTGAATTTGCAGAGGTTGTTGGCTAATTATGGATCACTGGTATCGGTAATCTCAATTGTTGTTTTATTTGTGTACCTGGTGGCAACTCCATCCAAGTCCAGTGCTGCAAAGGGAAGCAAGAAGAAACGCTGATGAGGTTAGTCTGCAATGTAATTTGTAGAGGCGAGGCACTTTGACCCGACTCGCTTTTGTGTTTTGACTGAGTAGACTCTGGCGGAAATCGCGATGTTAGGTTGTCTTTAGACATGTTGCACGAATAGTTTGTTATTTAATGGATATTTTGTTTTGAAATACATAGTTTCGCACCAACAGTTTCTTCTGTTTTGGAAAAAAACATTGCTTGTCATATCTAGTGCTCTAATGACTGGTCGGACCAGGAACCGGCTAACACAGTTAATAGAGTATCGTTGAACCGTGTTCATTTGTGCCAGTAGGTTGAACCAACGAACCCGATCCTTGGTTACACAGTGACTTTATTTCAAATTTAATTTACTATCCTTAGTTATGACATTTTATCAACCTTTCGATCAAAGTCTAGTGGGCTGGTGGTCGGTTATGAAAACATTGCTTATATCTGAATTAACCAAAGATACAAATTAGCACATAACTGTAAGCATTAAGCTGGGCAAAAACTAGTGAAATCTTTGACGCATCCAGTCGTATGATTACTCTGTTATTTCTTCAACCAATTTGTGCATCGACGAGTTCTTATTATTGAAAACTTTCGCGTTTTATACAACAACGACAAGAAGTAATTTGGTAGGCCTCCCAATGCCGATTTTACTAGTGTTAGTCTACCTGCAAACGAGAGTAGCTTGGCCTTCCAGCATGATAGTCTCATGTTAAACTTATCAAATCACCTCTTTCCAATCTACAATTCTATTCACATTAGCGCTAACTTTCAAACCAACAATCTCTCACTTGGGCGGCCTTTAATAAATCCTCAGCGCAGACACTCAGCGGTCTCTATATGCACATGGTTGCCCCCAACAAGATTTGTCACTTTAAAGTCATTAACTAAAACATAATTCAAGACAATAAACTTATAGCAATCTTTGCTATTTATCCTTTCTATAAAAGACATTAACTGAATCAATGAGACATGGATTAAATTCATTCTCATATTGTCTTCGATTTTTATTATTCTCGATCAAGATTCATAGTGGTTTATCACACGGTTAGTTTAGGTAAAGCCTTACGCTTCACCAATTTGAATCAACGACGGTGTCACGATGTCTAACTGCTACATATAACGTAAGAGTACATAATCCCTTATTGATTACATACAACTCCCATTGAACTTCAAAACTTTTTGCAACAATGGCTGACACTACTCTATGAATGGTCATTAGGTAAACTAAAATTTCTAGTAAGTATCATAGGTCAAAGGATATTAAATGAGTAAAGCAATATCAAAACATCTTATGACTAAGATCCATGAAGATAATTTGAAGCAAGTTAGACACAATGTCATTTAGAACAAGGTCTGTGAACTTGGAAGTCAACTACGTGAGGCCAAAATTCAAAATAGTTTAAATTCAGAGTCGTTCCCATGAGTCTGCCCAACTATGGATAGTTAAAAATACAAGATTCATGGATTAAACGTATTGAAATCGAACACATTTATAATATTCTGAATTGCGTTTAACCAATAAATCAAAATTGAATTCAAAAGTACAATTGTTCAAATGTTCGTACATCCAAATACTATATCAAAACATTAAACATGTGGCTAGCTAGTCTGACCCCGATAACATCTCTGTGTTGATCATGCTTATCATGAGTCATCGGCTTAGTGAACGGGTATGCTAGGTTTAGATATGTGTTTATTTTGCTTATCATGATGTCTCCACGTTCTACATTGAGGTCAGCTATGAATTTCTTCGTCTAAGTAGCTTCATTTGCAGCATCTGATGTAACTATATACTAAGATTCAGCGGTTGAATCCGCCACCACACTCTGCTTAGAGCTTTTCCATGAGATAGCTCCTCCATTTAGAGTGAATACAAAACCTGATTGTAAGCGAGAGTCATCTTGATCACTTTGAAAGCTAACATCAATGTATCATCTTATGGTGAGCTATTCCTCCACCTCTCTAATTACTAAGAACATATCTTTAGTTCTTCTCAAGTAATTTAGAATGTTCTTAACTGCAGTCCAATGAGCCATGCAAGACTTTGCTGATAACGACTAGTCATGCTTAAAGCATACGAGACCTCAGGTCTAGTGCATAACCTAACATACATGGTAGAACCAATTGTTAAAGCATATGAAACTGCTTCCATTTGCTTATTTTTAATGTAAGTTGAAAGAGAATGCGATTTGTTTCAAACACTTTTTTAGTCATAAAAACATCTTTATTAGAGTTTTCCATCGTAAAGTGTTTCATCATTTAAGACCCTTCATCATAGTTTGAGTGTTCAGATGAATGAAGATAAGAACTAGACCCATCTTGTTGGAGGTCGAAAGTTCGAATCCGAGCCAACACAAGTTTTATCCGGTCGATGGGATTACCTTGGGGACTTGTTCTTCCTTGGACTCTAGATGCGTCTGTTGACATGTTAAGATATGGTTCTCGTGGAACGTCATGCCTCACACTGAAGTCATCATGAACCTGGTTAAGACAACATAGTCTGACCAAATGTGAGATGACGGGCCTGCGATTATTACTTATTAGTGTGACCAACTAACCCCTTAAAAAAAGATAAAGAACTTTTAGAGACGAAGAACGTCACCATTAAAAAAATACATTTCTATCATTTAGTGATAGAAACGCATCATTACTTAGAGTCTATTGATGATACTCAACATATTATATAAGAAAAGAGTTAAATGCCAAAATGGCCCCTGTGGTTTGGCCCAAATTGCCACTTTGGTCATTTTTTTGAATTTTTTGCCAAAAGCACCCCTCACAGATCGAAAATTGCCAAAATGGTCCATATTTAACTGAATTTTTAACTGAGTATGAAAAGTCAGTTAAGTCTTAGGGGTAATTTCGTCCTTTCACTCTGTACTTCATCTTCTCCATATAAAAACCCCCAAACCTAAAAATCAAGCCAGACCTCCCCCCTTTCTTTCTTCATCTCCTCCATACATCCTCCTCCTCCTCCCACACACACACACACACACATACACCAGACCACCACCCCACCGACATGAATTAATCAACAATGACACCAACCTTCAACAAAGTCTTATAAAAAAGCCATCATCTTTAACATAAAAAATCAAGAACCACATCAATACATAACATTCTTAACTTACCATTCAACAACACTTGAAACATGAATAGCCCAAGTGGGCAAAGAGAGAGCATTAGAAGGTTCTGTCAGTTGCAGAGAAGAACCCAACAACAATGGCAACTCTGCTGCAGCAGAGGAAGCAGTTCCTATGAACAGAGGTGTTGTTAGAGCAAACCCAGTTCCTATTAGAGCTGTAATGGCTTTCTTGCTGTGAAACTTATTGGGGTTATTACATGATTTGATGATATGGGTTTTGTGTGGATTTTGATGGGAAAAACAGAGGGGGTTTGGAGATGATAGCAGTGTTGGAAGAATTGCCATGTTTTGAGATTAAATTAAGATGATAGGAAGTTATTTGGTGATAACCATGCTTGGTGGTGGCGGCGTAAAAGTTTGAACCCGAAATGGTTAAGGTAACCTGAAGATGACGAGTTTGCAGCGATGGTCGACCTTTGGTCGATGGTGACAGCAAGACGGGACCAGTTATGGTTTCGGGTGATGGGTTACTGGTCAATATTGGTCAACGTAGGTGGCTACGACGGTGGTGATACTTGGCGGCGCTGGTGACGGGGATGGCCACAGCAGTTGTGGTGCTTGGGGAGTCATTTGGATGGTGGTCGCAGTGTCGAATCTTGTCGGTTTTCTTTCGGGTCAGATCTGGTCCACCCGCCGGAGCTAGCTCCGCCGCGTCCCGCCTTCCTCCGGCCCCTTCCTCTTTCCTGGTTCCTTCTCTATGTGTAGTTGTGTGTGGTTCAATGTGTGTTTATAAGTTCGCAGATAATAGGTTTGGGGGTTTTTATATGGAGAAGATGAAGTACAGATGAAAGGACGAAATTGCCCCTGAGACTTAACTGACTTTCCATACTGAGTTAAATATGGACCATTTTGGCAATTTTCGATCTGTGAGGGGTGCTTTTGGCAAAAAAATCAAAAAAGTGATCAAAGTAGCAATTTGGACCAAACCACAGGGACCATTTTGGCATTTAACTCATAAGAAAATTCCATTCGTTTCCAAAAGTATCACACAATATATTCTTCTTAATCATGATTCATGAACCCAATCCCATTACTTTCAGTCTTTCACATGCAATAAAATTTTTTTTAAAAAAAAAGCAAAAAAACTGGACACGTGCCACTCACTCATTCGTCACTCCTTAGGTCTGGACCGGCTCATCACATTGGTCATCCCACACACACAACCCGCCAGCCCTAAACAATCGGAATATATAAACACCCCCACTAACCCTTTCTTCTTCTCTTCATTTCATTTGCAGCAGAGAGAGGATATCGGAGCCTAACCATCCTTTAAAACCCTCCGATCTCCCTCTGCAAGCAAAACGATGTCGTTTTCAGACAAATCTCGTCACTCACTCATCCCTAATTACCTTTATACCCCTTCTTCAGCCACCAATTTACTCATGGCTAAGGCTACCACTCACTCGAGCCCTAGCTTGTTATCTTCACCTTCACCGGTTAATAATAATAATCATATTAATACCGGCTTTGTGGTTCCAGCTCCTAGTGAACCGTTTGGAAAGATCGAGATGTATTCGCCTAGGTTTTACGCTGCGTGTACGGCTGGTGGTATACTTAGCTGTGGTCTTACGCATATGACTGTTACTCCTCTTGATCTTGTTAAATGTAACATGCAGGTATATATATGTTGTTTAATTGAATAGTGTTGTGGACTTGTGGCTGTCTCTTGTTGATTTTGTGTTATTGTGGATCTGTATGTATAATCATTTTGTATTGTTTAGTGTTATGTGATGTGTTAGTTGGAGTAGGTTTTACTTAGCTGTTTATGTTGAAATTAGATATGCGTTTATTTATTTATTTATTTATTTATTTATATGATGTGTTGATTATTTATCTATTGAGATTCAGTGATTTAGTTGGTTGTTAATGTGGATCTGTTTAGTTGGAATAGGTTTTACTAGCTGTTTTTTGTAGAAATTATGTTCGCATTTATTCAATTATATGATTTAGTTGCTTGTTAATGTGGATCTGTTTAGTTAGAATAGGTTCCACTAGCTGTGCCTATTGAAATTACGCTGGCTTATAGTCATTTGTACGGTTTTGTGCTATGTGAATTGTGATGTGTTATCTATGAGATTCAATATTTACTTGCTTGTTACTGTGGATCTGTTTAGTTGGAATAAGTTTTACTAGCTGTTATTTATTTATCTATGGAAATTTAATGATTTACTTGCTTGTTAATGTGGATCTGTTTAGTAGGAATAGGTTTTACTAGACGTTTATTCAATTAAATGATTTTTGTCTAAATCACACTCGAGTGTATTCATTTGTATGATTTTGTGTTATGTGATGTGTTATCTGTCTACGGGATTCAGTGATTTAGTTGCTCGTTCGTGTGGATCTGTTTAGTTGGAACTTGGAAGAGGTTTTACTAGCTGTTTCTGTTGAAGTTACACTCATGCATATTCATTTTTATGATTTTGTGTTATATGATGTGTTATCTATGTATGTAGATTCAGTGATTTACTTGCTCTTTCATGTGTGGCCCTTGGGGGGCAAAAGTAAAGTTGCACTAGTTTTAACGTTATTTTACTAATTTCGTGAAAATAACGTTAAAAACGACGGACGGTTAATCATGCATCATGTGGTGGCGTGGATAGCCAAAAGACAAAGGGGTACATGCACCGATCGGGTTTGTCCCGATTGCTAAGTGTTTTATGCCTTATGTCCAAGGCTTGATACCAAACCACATCGAGCCGGGGGTCTCACTGGAAGCAGTCTCTCTATTCTTAGGGGTGGAGGTAAGGCTGTCTACATCTTACCCTCCTCAGACCCTACCTTAGCTTTGCTATAGGTGGGATTAACTGAGTATGATGATGATGATGAGGTTTTACTAGCTGTTTATGTTGAAATTACAGTCAAGTGTATTCTTTTATATGATTCTGTATTATGTGAATTGTGATGTGTTATCTATATATCTGTGGAGAATTGGAGATTCATTGATTTACTTGCATGTCAATGTGGATTTGTTTAGTTGGAATGGGTTTTACTTCTGTCGAAACTTCACTTGCGTATATTCATCTATATGATTTTGTGTTGTGTTATGTGTTATCAATTTATGGAGATTCAGTGATTCACTTGCTAGTTCTTGTGGACCTATTTAGTTGGAAATTGGAATTGGTTTTTCTAGCTGTTTATGTCGCAATTATACTCGCGTATATTCGTTTGTATGATTTTGTGTTATGTGATGTGTTATCTATCTATCGATGGAGACCCAGTGATTTACTTGCTTATTTTTGTGGATCTGTTAAGTTCAAACAGATTTTATTTGGTTTAGTAATTGAATTGTCACAATTGATGATATTGTGTTCGATGCCTCTCTACTTAGATCTAAGTTCTTTGATTGTGCAGAGTCTGTTAAATAAAGGTACTAATCTGTTGTGACTGGAAGACACACAATCATACACACAATCTTTAATCTCTTTAACAAGTAGTTTTATCTGTATGTGGATCATGTTCTGTGAGACATACAATACCGTAAGCCATGTATAAAATAATGCATACATCGTCATGATTAATTCATACGAATGCAAACTGAAACATAAAATCAATAATAGTTTACAGGGCGGCTATTTAAATCATATAAAGAATATAGATGGATCTTATGCAACCTGGAAATTAAGATTCCAATCATACCATAGCGAGTGCAGATACTCCATAAGAAGCCAACCTTGATAACCTAGTAGCGTCAAAGTTTGTAAAATGTGATGTCTCGTGAAGTATCAACTATCAATCCCATGTGAAAGTTTTTTTATTATTATTATTTTTTTGCACGTTTGCATACGTGATGTGTGTGCATCACACATCAGCTTTTGGGATCGCATTGCAATGGAGCGCCACGGTAGGCTTTAGTTTACTAATAGATATCAAGGAACATGATCAGCTAACTGACTCCCAAGATGTGTGTGGCGCTCCGATGCAATGCGATCCCAAAAGCTGGTGTGTGATGCACACACATCACGTATGCTATGCGTTCGTCATTGTAAGATATTCTCATCGTCTATTGTAAGATTCGTTTAATCGATGGTCAGATTTGAAAAAGTCACACCCATTGCAATAGAAGTACCAAGCTGTCAAACTGTTAATCGTGAGCTGTGAATTGAACTGTATATATTTCAAACCGGGCGTTCTATGTTTGGGTGGTTTGGTCGGTTTCGGCTACTTATGAACACCCATAGTTTCTATATTGAGTCGGTATGTTTTTATTTTTGAGCATTGGAGATTTGAAGTAATTGTTACTACTGGTCAATTACTTTGGTGAAGTAAAAATGTTTTGCCTAACTGATTCATTCTATCATTCATTCGAAAGAAAGGTACATGAAAGATTTACGGTTTGTGGAGGTGCCTCCAAAGTTTGTGTGATTAATATATTAGTAGTTGCTGATGATAAATTTCCATCATGTATTGTGATAGATGAGGTAAGGTTTGCCTACATCCCACCCTCCCCAGACCTTATTAATAGTTTTGCTATTGGTGGGATTTACTTGGTTCGATTGTTGTAGTATTGTGATAGATGAGTTGGGATATCCATATGGATATGTATCTGTTGAACATAATCTTCAATGGGGTTGATGTGCACATTTGTAGCAATGCTAATGACATTGTATTGCGTTGTCTAATTTATTGTCTTTGTTTCCATAAATCATTACAATCAGATTATTATAGTTAACTTTTATTATTTTGATGAATCAGATTGATCCAGTCAAGTATAAGAGTATCTCGTCTGGTTTCGGGATATTGCTGAAGGAGCAAGGTCTCAGAGGCTTCTTCAGGGGCTGGGTTCCCACTCTACTTGGTTACAGTGCTCAGGGTGCATGCAAGTTTGGGTTCTACGAGTTCTTCAAGAAATACTACTCTGACATTGCTGGTCCAGAGTATGCTACCAAATACAAGACTTTGATCTACCTCGCTGGTTCTGCATCCGCTGAGTTGATTGCTGACGTGGCTCTTTGTCCCATGGAGGCGGTGAAGGTTCGTGTCCAAACACAACCTGGTTTTGCCAGGGGTCTTGGTGATGGACTTCCCAAGTTTGTCAGATCTGAAGGCACGCTTGGGTACGTACTTTTTAATTTGTTTTTATTTTTTAGTTCATTTTTATTTACATATAAGAGTTGGTGTCTTGCTGTTCGCTCATTGAGTTTTGTCATACTTATGTAGGTTGTACAAGGGATTGGTGCCTCTATGGGGACGCCAAATACCATGTAAGTTCAAGCATTTCAGATGCATACTCTCTCTCTCATATTTATATCTTGCTGGAACATTTTATCCTCTTTGTATGCATGTGGTTTTCTTTATACACCACTTTGTTACTTTATTGGTACTAAGGTGGCCAAACCGAGTGTGTTCGGTAACAGGCAAAAATGTGTATGGTTTTTGTACCAGACGGGTTTGATCGACTGACGACTCTAAACATTTTTGTCCAAACTTTTTGAAAACAAAAGCTGTATTAAATATGATTAATATTTAATCCTTTGTATGACCCATTAGATATAAACTCAAATGGACCAATTTATATATAAGTTGGTTCAAACTGCCATTTCCATTTGGTTCTTCAAACCACATGTACGCGTGCATTTCTTGGTTTCTCTTAGATCTTACATGGTTAATTTGCAGATACTATGATGAAGTTTGCTTCATTTGAGACTATCGTGGAGATGTTTTACAAATACGCCATCCCAACACCCAAAAACGAGTGCAGCAAATCCTTTCAACTTGGTGTTAGTTTTGCTGGTGGATATGTGGCTGGTGTTCTGTGTGCTATTGTATCTCATCCTGCTGATAATCTTGTCTCATTTCTGAACAATGCCAAGGGAGCAAGTGTTGGAGATGTGAGTGCTTCTGGTTAATATTGTCTTAAAACTCTATAATTAATTCATAAAAACAAATAAATAAAAAGTTCCCCCTTTTTATTTTCTAGGCTGTGAAGAAACTTGGAGTTTGGGGTCTTTTCACCCGAGGGCTTCCCTTACGTATTGTGATGATTGGGACACTCACTGGAGCTCAATGGGGAATTTATGATGCTTTCAAAGTGTTTGTCGGGCTGTAAGTTTAACCTCACATTTGTTAAAAACTGACATCTTTTTCCCTTTTGAGTTCGGAGGCCAAAGTTTTAACTGGCTAATTGTTTTCTGTAGGCCAACCACTGGTGGTGCTGCACCACCTGCCGCCATTGAGGCTGCAAAATCTTAGAACTCCAGATGTTCAATTCATGGTTATGGGACTGAAGCATTGCTTCTTTTTGTTTTTATTATTTTTTTGGACGTCTAAAACAGGTAACGGGCTTTATTGTCTTTTCGCTGTTAGAAACGATTGTTCTCGTTTCATTTACGTTGGAAGTTTTGCTTAGGATTTGGTACAAAATGTGTATCATGAAAATAGGAATGCACCATTTTCGTCTTGAAAGAAATAATGGGCCTAGCCAAAAACCCTTAAAAATCTACCAAGACAGTTTGTGAATGCAAATTAATGTTAATTTCAATCTTCATCGTTGTGTTATTTGATAAGTTATTTTCAGTTGTTATTTTGGGTTTCTAGAATCGAGTTGAGGATTGTATGGTCAACATAGTCGAACACTTCTTATTAAGATTAAATATGGTTATATATTTTTAGATTTTAATTGTAACTAATCAAGTAGCAAGTTTAAGATGGATTGGTTATTATTTGTCTTACCTTTAAATTTGTTTCTATTCCAGAAAACATTTCATAAAAAATAAGACTTTCCTAAGAATGTAAAAGCAATATTTGTCTTCCATTTAAATCCTTTTTTTTATAATTTGTAAGCTTTTAAAGAACGTTTCATCAATGATAAGAAAAGTTGTATAAATAGTGACAACAGTCTAATTATGTAAAACATAAAAGTTACCAACTAAAATGTTGAAAAGATGTTAGTACAGATATGATCGCTTGATTAATATTCCAAGAAACATGCATACAATGGTCATCACACTGTTAGACCATAAATTCAAGTAGTTTTTGTAGGCCGGGTATCCAAAAGAAAGCACTACAGACACAAAAGCAACATATTCCGAGTTTTTCACATACTCGGCTTCTTATTTTGTACGTCTACATGCACATACTATTTTACTCACAACATCAAATCTACCACCTAGATCTTGTACAGATCATCAAATGACAAGTTGTCAATTGCAAAGTTTGGTTGAGCTGTGGGGTAGCTTGTCATGAATCCACCCAAGAAATCAAGTGGAGTCATAGTGTCATTGGAATAGCTAGTATCATATACGAAAGTCATACCCATTTGTTCATCGGCAGTGGAAACATTCAAGGGGTAGTTAATTGGGTTCAATAGCTCAACCTCGAGACCACTCCACGAGGAGTTTTGATTCATGAAACCACCGTTGTTTGGCGGTGCTTTGACAGTGCTTAGGTTTGATTTCACTTCCTTTTTTGCATACTCCTCAACTTCATAAGCCTTTACGGCTTGTATCACCTAATTCAAAACAAACAAAAAATGAATTTTTTACTTACTCCATGGAATTCGAATCAAGGTAAAAACAAAACCATGCTTACATAGTTCAAGTTCACTGAATCTCGATACAACATTATATAGTCACCCACTTGCAGTTCATGCTCCTCGGCAAAATCCCCTGAAAAAAATAAAAAACTTGTGTATGGTTTACATTTTGGAACCCAAGAAATGAATTTTCGAGGTTGAAAAAAAGATAAAGAACATACCGGTTCCCTCAAGAACATACATGCGACTGTTGTTGTTTGGCCAAAACCTGTTGAAGGATGAGAAGCAAAGCCCAGTTGCTTGGATAAAAAGAATAGAATATTGTGTGAACCATAATTTTAATATTTCTAAACATGGACTACGTTCAATGAGAATGACTCGCCTCGTTATGCGATTTTTTTTGTTTTGTTTTTAAGGTGGTTAAACTAACCTAAACTTGAAACACCATACGTTCATGCCATCCATGTCATCCATCTCCAAAACGATTCCTTCCTTAGCGATCAGAGCAGGTAGGTGCGTTTCCGCAGGTTTCTGAAACAGAGCACATAACAAACATAAACACTGAAAATGCAAAATATTCGTCCATGTCTAAGAATTCTGCAGTATACATTGAGTTGCATATCCTACATCTATTATTTAAAATACCATCTACAAATACGTGTCAATTATACATCTTTTTACAAGGTGAGTAAATATAAATACCAACCTTTGGCAACACAATTCTTTTTAGCACACCTACATCACTTTTTTGCAGCTTCTTGCTGAAGAGAAATGCCAACCTTCCCTGATCAACAATCTAGTTAAGAGATTAAACATCATCACAATTTATAGTAGTTTAAAATAAGAACACGCATCTTTTGAACATAAGAAGATACCGATAGGCGTAAATACACAAAAGAATGCCTCAAAACAAATGACCATATACATACATAACATATTCAGCCCTATCCTATTTGATTGAGCAAGTGAGCCTTTTTAATTTAGATAGATGATCTTGTACTAAATAAAGCCCGCTTTCAAATACATACAAAATTGATTAAGAGAGAACAATAATGAAAATAAAATAACTTTATACACAGCCACTGAACATAATGTAACTACTCATTACTCGTATCATAAGGCGTATGTTTGAGGTTCAAATCATAGTAATAATTATTCATAATTGATGCTTCTGTGGTTATGTTTATGTCATGAGTCATGACAATTTGTCATAATCAATTAACACAACCCCATTCAAGCTGTTTGAAGTTTGAACACAGGTTGAAGCAGCCCAACCCAGTTGTCCATTCAAGTTGAAGCAGCCCAAACCAACTGTGAAACTCGGCCCTAACTCAAATCCAGCCCGACAACCAGAGACCAATCCGACTATAGATGATCCAGTACTCTGGTAATTGAGTTTCATTCTCTATTGATACCGGTTTCTGCTCCCGGGCTGGTCCGGTTCAAACCCGTTGCTCACCCCCTTTTTTTAATCATTATTAGTATTACTAATCATTTGGACATTTTCCATTGCCCCAATCAATATTTTAAAATTAAAGATTCTTGATTTGAGACAAAAAAAACCCCAAAAAAAACCCCTTCTTTTTCTACCTATATTTTTTTTAATGACCAACAAAAGCCCGATCACCCGGGTGAACACAATGGCAAAAGACCACCTATGCCTTCAAACGCAGATGGCACTGGCAATCAGGCCGGCCACCATTCTAGAGGAAACCCAGCGCCCGAAGACCCACTTTGATTATGCTCTTATCATTAACACATTTATAGCCAACAAAAAGGGTATATTTGCAATAAATAATCATAAAAATATATATAAACCCCTCAAACAACATCAGATCCAAAGACAAGTATAAATAAAACATAAAACATAAAACAAAACAAAAAAACACCATACACTTACACTTGCGGTAAGAGGAGTAGCAAATGAAGCGAAGGGGCGAAACGGCCGCCCAGTGGCGGCCGACGCCCCTCGCCGAAATCTAGGCATCCGTTTCTTCTTGAGAAAATCAAACCTAGCAGCAGCCACCAGATCCCTATCACCACCAACACCAGTAGAACCAGCAACAGCAGAAGAAGAAACAGAAACAGACACAAGAGAAGAAGCATTAGCAGCAGCAACAGAAGAAGAAACAGATTTATTATTATTAATATTATTATTATTATTAATTTTATTATAAGTGTTATCAATGTTCATCCCAAGCCCCATTTCAAAGGCACCAAATGCCGACAACCCAGTCGCCTCGTTTCTCTCCATGAAAATGGTGCTGCTAGGGTTAGGGCTTGGATAGTTTCAATTGGGTGAGTATTTGGGGAAAAGGTGTTGCTATTATTATTATTTTGCTATATTTAGCAAATGTTAATAACAATAATAATAATAATATTTGGTGAATGGATGGAGTGCCATTTGTAGAGGAAGCATTCATATTTGTGTTGGAGAGTGTGAGGGAGTGGCCAATGGAAGGGGTGACGGATGGTTGAGGTGGTGGGAGAAGTAGCTGTACAAGTGTAGGAAATGTTCTGAAGATATCACAGTTTCAATGTCCACTTATTGCTGAAAATAAAAACAATGAGATGAAGGTGATGAAGGATTGCTTACGTGGCTTGGAATTTGTCACATTATTTGATTGCCACGTCAGATTTTTGTTACCTAGTTTTCGTTACTTTGACTTTTTGACTTTGATTTTTTTGACTAAATCTTTTTCGGGTTACCAATCTGAATGAAACGAAATATGTAAAATTAGGAAATAGCTTTTAAAATTAATGGATTTTTTAAGATTATTATTTTAGAACATGTTGGTTTATCTAAACACAAGAAAAATATTTTTTTAAGTAATATTGAAGATTGTTAATAAAAAAAATTAGAAGACAGAGATTTGAAAATTTATTGTTTTTGAAAACGGAACAGAAGATATTAAGGTTTTTAAAGTTAAACGTTAAATATAAAATGATCGTTTTTTTGATATTATTATATAAGAGAGAGGCTATTGTACAAAGTCTCCTTAAAATACAAAGTGTAAGAAGCCATCCTGACCATCCATCTGCTTTTTAATCAAGATCATCGTACATTAATTACAATCACGTGTTTTTAATGGCAGTTAACAAGAGGAGGGCAAATTAGACAAATTGCCACTATAATAATTTGATTTTTTTAGTAAGAGCGCCCAAATCATCTCATTTATGGACGGTTACATAATCAAACACTATAATCGTGAAATTCACACACATAAAACACACACAAAATCAATCTCTCTGTAACAAAAATCAATCTCTCTGTAACAAAAATCAATCTCTCTGTAACAAAAAAAACAGAGCATTCCATCAACGAAGAAATAACAATCGATCAAAGCAGGATTATGGCTCCAAAACGCAAATCAAGTAAGTAAATGTTCATATTGTTATTTTCATTTTGATCGTATGCGAAAATAAATTAAACAATTGTGCCAGTTAATTCTAAAACCCTAAAAAAACGAACCACGTGAAGGAAGAGAACGAAGAAGCAAACTGAATCATGACAGGCCTTCGAAGAGAACTAATACAGGTATGGTTTAGATCTGTTTTATGAAATTAGTAAAGGCGTTTTTGATGTTTTGAATGATGAACATCACAATTTAATGATTTTTTTGATGAAATTAGTAAATGCGTTTTAGATGTTTTGATGAAAGTTGTAAAGGCGTTTTAATGATTCTAATGATTAATAAGAATTTGTAAGTGCGTTTGTGGTAAATAACAAAGACGTTTTATTGATTTTAATGATGAATGAGATGATTTGTTTATAATAAACCTGTTTATAAAAATCAGTGTAAAATATAGTAAAACGCATGCATAATGAGTAAAACGCATGTTATGTTTTCTGCAGGTTTGGATGAACAAAATGGACAAAAACATTAAGAAGTATCTACATATACAGGGGGAATGGATGAAATGGTTTGCTCATCAGAAGTTAGGTCATCAGTGGTTTGCTGGTCAGGAAAAAGTAAAACGCATGTGTATCAATGTTCAAAAAAGTAAAACGCATTTGTAAACCCATAAAGCGCATGTGTATCAATGTTTATCAGTAGTTTGCTCATCAAAAGTTAGGCCATCAGTGGTTTGATTCAGCAGTAGTTATTAACTTCTTCTTCAGTAGTTACAAACACTTCATCAGAAGTTATCAATCAACAGTAATCAGTAGTTTCATTAATCAGATAAAACGCATTTGTTTATCCATAAAACGCATTTGGTAATACTTAAAACGCATGTATTTATTTTTTGACAGTGTGTAAATGTCGAAGATGCCACATCAAACATACTTGATGAGTATGTTGCTCGGGACAATGTTATTGATGAAATTGTTGGAGACAATACATCAAATAGGGTTGACGAGAATGTTGCAGGGGATACATCAAGGTTGGTAAAGATGATGGAAAATGTTTACACGAAGGTGCTAAAGCGAGTAGATAATATGAGCTGAAAGTTTTAAGATTGATAAGTTTGTTAATTTTGCATCTCTACATTGTTGAATGTTATAGTGTTAGACCTGAATGTCTCTTTTGGTATTAAAAATGCATGTTTCATTTGGTGTTTTGTATGAATCATATTAAAACGCATTCAATAAATACTAAAACGCATTTGATATATGGAAATCTATTTAACTGGTGATATAAAACCAATACATAAATACCACTGTCTACCAAAGGTCTGAAGATACAAGGTCTGTTGGAGTCAACAACACTTAGGCTCCAACAGATGATTCAAGCAAACATAGTTTATTCCATCAGCTGTTACACATCAGAGGTTTAGTCATCAGAGTTTTCAATGTATGTAAAAGCTTGAAAAAGCTTTTGTTTTGATGTGGAATGAAATATATATGGATAATGTATGTAAAAGCTTGAAAAAGCTTTTGTTTTGATGTGAAATGAAATATATATGTGATGTATTAGTAAAACGCATTCGATATGATCAAAAAACTCATTCGTAAAAAACAGAGTTTCAAATGTTCAGTTATAGTAAAACGCATTAAAGGAAACATAAAATGCACTTTAGAAAACAGTAGAAGATGTACAAACTATTCAATATATACCAAAACGCATGCATAAAAACATAAAACGCATTTACTGAAAAAAAAATCACTCATCAACAACTTGTTCTTCATCTGCCTTGTGTTCATTTCCATGGTCTTCAGCACTTTCAACTTCTTTGTTTTCATCTTGTAACAATGTATTTTTCATCTCATTTTCATCTTCATTGCATCTTCTGGTTTCAATGAAGATGCAACAACAGGTTTGTATATTGGAGTTTGATCATCAACGGGAACATCTTTCTTAGAAAGATCTGTCATAAAACACAAAACATACAACTATAAAATCTAATTTTAATGACAAAATGACATGTTCATACTATAAAAAGGCACATAATAGTAAGCATTCACATGCACATGTAAGGATTTATCTAACAAATCTCAAAACGCATGTTAAAACATCATAAAACGCATTTGAATAAAAACAAATTCTATAAAACCAAGCAGTTGCCTCAAAACGCATGTTAAACATAATAAAACGCATTTGAATAAAAATCATTTCTATAAAACCAAGCAGTTACCTCAAAACGCATGTTAAACATAATAAAACGCATGTTAAACCAAGCAGTTACCTCAAAACTCTGTTCATCTCTGTTTTTTGTGATCTGCTAATATAAATCAAAATAGTATAAACTAACCTTCAAAATTCAGACTATGAGCATCGACAACATCATCTTCTTCTCCGATTAAGATTTCAGGTTCGTTGTTTAGGTCTGATAAACAATTAAAAATCAAAATAAGATTACAATTATTTGAAATTAAAAAACAGAGTAACCTACCAAACATGATGATGAACTCTACAATTGAGTATGATTCTGGTAAACTTTTGATCGACAGATGCAAGGTGATGAGAATTTTTTAATAAGGTAAGAATTGATGATGAAGATCGTGAAAACAGGGATTGTGAAAATCATAATTATGAATGTGATTAATTGATCGATGCAAATGTCTATAATACCCCTCTCATAATTGAAAATCAGTTTTTTTGTTTTAAAAGACATCTTACACGTGGCATATTATTGTGGCTTCCTACACTTTGTAGGTTAAGGGACTTTGTACCCAATACTTTCTTATTATATAAATAAACATGTTTCTTAAGCTAAACATGATTTGATTAATGTGTCATTGAGTGAGAAGCTGGGAGAAATATTTAGTCAAAATTTTATCTTAATGTTAAAAATTATTGTGTAGCAACGAGAATTTGATCTCACGTTTAGTGGGTAGAAACTCAATCGGTTTTGATACACTTGATTGGGGTAAGCTTTGAATTTTTTACTAGAAAATTACTAAAATGAATATTTGACGACACAAATTTATTACGGTAGACAAAATGTCGGCTAAGCCAATTTAGCTGGCAAAATTAGCGGACATTATTATACATAATCCTAAAAAGGATTGTCGGTGGCATTTTCCACCACAACCCCTCATATTTTTTGGTATTTGCACTTTTAGTCTTTTTTATCTAACTTTTATAATTTACTTTTTTAATACTTTTAAAATTTGCATTTTTTTCACTAACTTGGGTTATTTTGCTTGACGTTTTGGTAATTGTGTTTGCATTTTTTCTTTTTTAACTTTTATATGCATTTGGTTTTTGCCAGTTTTCATTTCTCATTGTTATTTTACGTCGGTATTTTGTCTAAATGAAGTTTTAATCTTGACGTTTTTTCTATACCCTTTTAGTTAAAAACATTGTGTTTTACACTTTTTAATTATTGCCTTTACGTATTTTGTTTTACGAATTATATGTAACACATTGTGTTTTGCACTTTGTGTCTAACAGTGTATTTTACATTTTTTTGTAATTTTCTTTTACAGACTGTGTCTTTACGCATTATGTTTTACGAATTATAGTGTATTGAATCTTACGCTTTATGTTTTAAAATTCGTATGTTGCTGTATGGTTCGACCAGTTGTGCGCCGCCGCAACGCGCGGCGGGCAAAATCCTAGTTTTTTTTCTATTTTGATAACTTATTGCTCAACAGTGACCATGTTGGTAATTTTCCCCTTTTCGAGGTAACATTAGGTTTGTTTTATAAGCGTTTTTTTCAAACAAAATATGTAGATTTAGAAAATAGCTCTTTTGTCGATAATAATCCCAAACTGAGAATATTCTCACCATTGATCACACCTTTCACACTAATTTTTCTCATTGACGCCTCACTAAAAAATACTTAACCTAGTTAGTTTTTTTTTTTGCGGACGTGGACATGAGTTAGATGATGGCGTAGATTTTTTGATCCTTTTTGTTTTTTTAACGTGTCCCACCACAAATCACCACCTGCAACCCAATACACCATCTTCAACCTCCACCTTCCAAGTTCCACCCACCATCGCTACCATCACCAGCCTCCCACCGCCAGCCTTCACCCGCCGCTGCAACCCAAAGTCCAAACCGTAACCCACCTCTGCGATTCACCACCACTGGTAATAACTATACATGCCACCGATGACCACATCCTGTTTAGCTTGTAACCACCAAATTCAGTGGTCACAAAAACTAACACACTCTACCATGTTGTCATCGTCGGGGCTGGAATTGTTGCCCTCTCAGCAACAGTTCTTTGCACATGTTAGGGTTTGGTTTGTGTGAAGATTTGAGGTTCGGTCGCTTGTGTCGGAGCAACCGGAATCCTTGGAGGTTCTGGATATGATGGGAAGTGGTGATGAACTCAGATCATTATACCTTGAAGTGCAAAGTTACGTTGTGATTCTGATAAAGATCATATATATATATATATATATAGGATCCGGATAATTTGAAAACTCCTCTGAGTTGAGAGAACTTAAGAACCACCCTAGACCAATAATATTGTGACACGTATGCAAGGTAAGGTTTTTATATTAAAGGGCATTTTTGTCATTTGGCATCTCCCCTACCCCACCCCCACCCACCCACACCCCCACCCCACTGATTATATATTCGTTTTTTTTTTAAATCCTGTCACTCTCCCCTGCTCTCTCACTTTCTCTCTCTCTCTCTAAACACACACACACACACCTTTTCTCTCTCTCTCTAAAAAACCCAGAAGATCAGTGGGCATGAACAAGAGACGACGATGGTTTGATGGTTCCCGGTGTTTGATGATGGTTCCCGATGGTTCCCGGTGGTTCCCGGTGGTAAAATATCTTCCAGCTTTTTCATGCAGTGTTCGAATCGAGTACAGATCGTTCGAGAAGAAGACGAGGATGACTGTGCCTTTGTGATGTTTGCCAGATGGATTATTATTAGGTAGTAGTTATTATTATTATTATTATTATTATTATTATTATTATTATTATTATTATTATTATTAGGCTTTTATTATTATTATTATTATTATTATTATTATTATTTTTGGACAGATCTGAACAGATCTGAAACGACGGTGGTCAGGGGTGGGGTATGGTTGTGGATCTGAAACGACGGTGGTGAGGGGTGGGTTATGGTTGTGGATCTGAAACGACGGTGGTGAGGGGGTGTGGATCTGAAAACGACAGTGGTGGTAGACGAACGAAGAAGATGAACTGAAGGTGGTGGTAAACGAACGAAGAAGATGAACTGAAGGTGGTTTGTGGTGGGGGTGGAGGCGGAGGACCCGATCTGATGGCTGAGAAGATGAACAGGTTTGTTGTTTTTATTATTATTTTGTTATTATTATCATTATTTATTGTTATTTTATCATTATGTTCTTGGCTTGATGATTTTTTATAGATGATGATGATGATGTTTTGTTTTTTGCAGCAGCAGGTTTTTTTTTTTTTTTTTTTTGGTACAATAATGGTGTAGGATGATTTTTTATAAAAAAATTTTGTAACATTAATGTGTAGTATTATTTTGTTTAGTATGATTTTTTTTATAAATGTTTTTGGTTTGTTTTTTATAAATGATGATGATGTAATGCATTTTAAGTTTGGTTGAATTGATTGTATGGATGTTTTACATTGGTGTAATACGATTGTGGGGCATTTTTTACGTTGGATTTTAAATTGATTTGTATGGATGTTTTTTACATTGGTGTAATACGATTTGTGGGGCATTTTACGTTGGTGTAATACGATCGTATGGATGTTATTTCTTTTGGGTTTTACGTTGGTATAAAATAACTACACCGGTGTAATACGATTGTGGGGGCATTTTACGTTGGTGTAATACGAGTGTATTGATGTTATTTTTTTCGGGTTTACGTTGGTATAAAATAACTACACCGGTGTAATACGAATGTCGAAGTGTTTGTGTATGGTAGATTTACACTAGTGTAAATGATGACACCAGATTTTAAAAAAGTAAATCAGATTTTAAAAAATAAGTAAAAATAAAAAATCTGATTTGTTTAATATTTTAAATAAAATAATAATATAATATTATATTTTGTTTTTCTTCTCTCTCATGGTGTAGTTTACTAAACTACCCTTTACCCCTATTATTTTAATTAAAAAATCTAAATATATTTAATAACTCACAAAAAGACAAAAAAAAGACAAGATGAAATCTCATCCATTGGATGCACAAGATCAATGGTGTAGAACAGTTCTCAAGTTCTCTCAACTCAGAGGAGTTTTCAAAGTATCCTAACCCTATATATATATATATATATATATATATATATATATAGAGAGAGAGAGAGAGAGAGAGAGAGAGAGCGTCAAGATAGACTAGACAAAGAAAAAAGCGGTGTTGTGGGTGGAGATGACGGTAGAAGGTGACATGGTACAGAGTGGTGGAAGTGACAGTGGATTATCAGTCGTGTATGCCACTTCCTTGTGTGCTTATGTGGCCGAGCCTCTTGGTTTTGATAAATGAAACCAATATGTGGTACGTGCAAGCAGTTTGTGATATGCCTTAAATGTCTTAATTTTTTCATAAAGTGTTCCTTCCACCAGAGAGCGGATAAAAAATGGGCTAATGGGACACCTGATGTGTGTGGCAATTGACTGGTATCAGCCTTGTCGTTCTAATGTTTTTTGCTGGCACTTTGATGGTTCCCTGCTGCAGTTTTCCTCTTTCTCCAATATCTCGTGTGACGTGGCGTCGTCTGGTTGGTCGACGATTTATTTGCTTGGCACGTTCCCCCCATGTTAGGTCGCTTCGCATTAAATGCAAAGTCTTTGGGGGGAATTTATGCGCCAACTTTTAAATATTCTCTTCTTCTTTCCTCCCAGCAACTTTATTCTCTGGTTATGGCGTCTTCTTCAAGTGCAAGGAAAGCAAGTTTTTGTCAAGTGAAAAATATGGTTGATCCAAGTAAAAAAAACTTTTATTGTCTCCCTCCCAAAAACTATTCATGTCAAAAGGAAGGAGAGCGAGTTTTTGTTTCTGTATCGGAATTGTGAATTTGAAGAAACTTGGGGTGCGGAATATCCGGAGAAAGATCACACAACCGCCAACCCACCATATTTGAAAGATCGCTCTATACAGTGGCAGAGCCACTTGTAAACTTTGGTGGGCCGGTGCCCACCGTAAGACTGTGCTTACATTGCGTTTTATGTTATATTTTCTCAATAAAAAGTAAAAACCTACTTGGCCATTTCTGAAGACCCAAGTGCTCAAGCCTGATTTAGAAAAACCCAAATGTCCATTTAGGAAAATCCAAGGGCCATTTAGAAAGGCCCAAGTCCCTTGGTCTCCAACCTAATTTGATTGGTTTGTCTCCCACTCCTATTAAGCCATTCTCCCTTTTAATCAAAGCCTGACCCTTTTTCCCTCTCCAAATTCCTATCAAAGACCACCAGCTATCCCACTATTTAATTCCGATCAAAGTCCACGTCATTCCACTCCAAGAGGCCGGCCTGAATTCCTGGTACTATTTAATCAACTACTAGTATATAATATAGATTACTACTACTGCTACTATTATTAGCATCACTATTATTACTTATTATTTTGGCATTCGTTTTCATAATAACTAGGGAACATATCGCCTGTTACGGCGGTTCGATTTTGAACATCGAAACGTAGATAAAAGTGCATGCTGCTATGGCGTATTCTTGAAATTACGTCAAAATACATCATAAAAATGAATGTTAAGAAAAACGAAATCGATTGAAATATCAATACAAAAAACATGTTGCAATGGTATATTTAAAAATCTAGAAAAATATCATGTCAATATAAACAAGAACCATGGTAAGCATATTAAAATAAAAGAAGTAAAATTATATCATCTATACTACATTATAAAGGGGGTGAGATGGCTAAAATAGTCACTTTATGTCAATTTTAAAATGGCATACAAAAGGTCACAAGGTAAACAACTATCTTTTTGCCAAATCCTTCCCTTTATGCCTCTATGTGCAACATTTGATTACAATTGTACAAATGACTAATGCAAGTCATCTCTATTATTATTTGCTTCACCTTTTGATTTTCTCATCTTTAATGAATTCAATTTGAGATTCAATGCCTCACATTTTCCTTTTCTCATCTTCAATGATGATGAATTAAAAACATCCCTCAATTTAATCTCTAAAACCCCTCATACCATTACCTTATCACACCATTTTCTTTATTTCTATTGGAAGCAGTCATCGAATGATATTGTTCAACACTTGTAGTCTTGCACTATCGATTATTATGTTGGTAAGCCAACACTTGTAATCTTATATATTCTTTATGTATATTTATTTATTTAGTTAGTTATTTAGTTTTTAAGCTTTTTGTTAGTTCTTATATATGTTTTTTTTCATATTTTGTCCGTTTTTTCTTTTACATTCTTTTTATTTCAATTTCTGTAAATTGTGGTTTCATGTTTATCATTCAATTGAATTGTTTATTTTTTAGGATCAAATGTGTTTTGTTTTAGAGACATCATAGCTCATCAACCCATTTCCATGTACATACATATTTTAGTTTATGTTATATTCTCTAAAGTACACTTATTTTCTTCTACGGTTATAATGTGATATTTGCTTCCAATTGTCATTTTTGTTCTACCCGCATGGTTTACAATAAGGAGAGGAAAGCAAATCCCAGCTTGTTGACATTTGATAGTGATGTGTGTCAAAGATTTATGTTGTAATCTATCTTGTCAAGGCGCATAAGCACACTCGTAAGAGCTAGAAACCGCGTTTTTCAGTTAACTACTCATATGATGCGTTGAGCTGACCTTAAGCACCGTGCCCCTGGCGCGCACCTTTGACAACTTAGATTATAATTGGTGCTCACATTCATGCATTCCTATGTCATCATTTGAGTATAAATTTGAAGTTTTGTTGATTTCACTTGAAAATTTAAAAATAAATTACAAATTTTTCTCAATATACTTTGAATGATAACATTAGAGCTTTAATGACAATTTTCATTTTTTATAGATCCTAACATTATTAGGGGATGGCAAAACAATCCAAGACCGATGGGAAGTTTGAAATATCACGCCTGTAGGGGTGAGCAAACGAGCAGACCCGACCCGACCCGCCCTATACCCGACCCGACCCGAGAACCGAGAAATGTATAAAACTAGAACCGAGACTCTGGACCTAGAAGACGGTTCGGTCTTCGGTCATGGACACGCGGTTCCTACGGTTCCAACACCTCAGACCCGAATCGAACCATGTTAAGTTGAATTTCAGTTTTGTTGCTCAGATCCATGGCAAGATCCTCCAATTTCTGGATCAGACATCTTTATCCTCTTGTGATATTTGGCTGTTTCATAAACTAAAACTTATCACTAGTTGTTGTCTAAATTGCTTGGTTAACAAATTCACAAATACTTACCTTACAGGCAGCCGATGAAGTACTGGGTCAAAGATCCACAGCGGGTTGATTGTTATTTGGTTTTTGTATGTTGTGTAATTATATTAGTTTATATATTTAGGTTACAATATCTAAACAGGCTTCAGGCCCATTTAGTTTTTAATAAAATTCAGTCCATCATTACATTATCGGTTTCCTGTGTTTCTGGACCGGAACCGACCCAACCCGAACTACCCCATATTTACAGAACCGACCAGTAACCTAAGACCTGCATATCGGTTCGGGTTCGGTCTTATATCGGTCCGGTTTTCGGTCCGACCCTAAATATGCTCACCCCTACAAGCCTGTATATCGCATTGGAGTGTTCGATGGGAAGTTCGGTTGGGCAAATTGTGACTGTGTATCGCATAAGTGTGTTCGATAGGAAGTTTGGTTGGGCCAATTCATGGGAAAAATAATCTTTGTTGTGTTAAGAAAAACATTACAAACAAAGAATAAGATTACAACTACGACTCACCTATGTAAATAAAAGAAGAAACATAAATGATCAAATAAGACATCTTACAATCAATTACATCGCAACTGTAAATACTCGAGGTTGTAATTTTGAGACTGGGTTCGAGAGTTCTGTGAAAAAATTACCCTCTTCTAATTAGGAACTAATGCTTTAATGATTTTGATACTTATTTGACATCTTTGTGTTTTTTAATTTCCAAGTACGTGTATTGGATCTTTATGACACTAAAGTTGAATTTTTCAGGTAAAATTTGTTTCCTAGAAGGATTGTCCTCTCAAATTCTGGTGTTGCTTTAATTGATCAATGACTGTGTGTGTATTTAAGCAAGAGGAGGACTTGCTTAAGAAGCGTCAATAACTACGCTTCTCATATCATTTTCTAAGAACTTTATACAATAAGTTGACCAATACGAACCAAATTTTAAGGAATACATTTTTGTCGACAGGATTAGCGTATTACAAGTTATTTTGGATCCCGTCGCAACGCGCGGGTAAACCCAGAAGTAAAATTATATCATATCTCAAAAAAGATAAAATCAAATACTGTTACAGGTACGATGTTGCAAAGGTGGTATTAGTTTGGTTTGGTTTGGTTTGGTTAAAAGAACATTTATGGAAAAAAAAAAGTTTATTTACATTGGTTTACTTACACAATTGTTGTCTCATTTAACTACGACTATATAGCCGCCGGGCTGCTTTTCAAACAGTAAAAACTGCCTAAACCACTTTTTTTGAAACACTCAAACCAATTCGGGCTAACCTATATTTTTAAACAAATATACAACTGATCCCAAACATGTTTAGGCCGAACAGGTTCTTTTTTACTCAAACCGGGCTAGATTGGGGAACGGTTTATCGGGCCCAAACCTGTTTCTTTACACCTCTAGTTAGTGTTGAGGTCGTACTGTTTTAGTAATTAACCATCAAAATATCCTTTAAGGGGCCCAATACGTGAGAAGGCATGAAATACAAATGGATGGTAAGTGGGCTGACAAGCCTAAAAAAGAAAAGCCCAATGTCAAAATAAGAGAGAAAATATGGAATGTGGTAAAAAGTTTTTCCCATACGTCTCGGTCACTTTTATTTTTATGTCGTTTGTAATTTTCAAGCGTAAAACAAGGTCCAGACAGTTGAGCACTAGTTGAGTAATTGCTACAAGGTATTGTGTTAAGATGTTTTTCTTTAACTACGCCTAGCTACTCAAAATCGATCAAAGGCGGTCAACCTTGGCTAGAATTGGATTTAGCCAGTCAACTTGAAACTTGTTTGATTAAAAAATATAATTTTTATGTTTAAAATATTAATGAATGAATATAATTGTTGAAATACTTTAGTATTTGAACATGTATCTATTTCATTTTCATTGGTATTCACGTATTTTGTTATAAATATTAATAAAATTATGTTATTTACACACACATATATATACACACACACATAAGGGCGAAGGATTGTTAGGGCTAGGGGGTGCCCCGACCCTCGCCGTTTTTTTGGTCTATAGTGTAATTTTACGCGTTTTCTTCCAAAACATTTATACGTATTAAGTCCGGCCCCCACGAATTTTTTTCTCCAAGCTTCGCCACTGTGTGTGTGTGTGTAGTGGAAGTATATGGTGAAAACCCTTGTTATAGTGAAAACTGTGGAAACTCTGACTTCCCAAGTTTTTTTTTATGAAAATTTTAGGGCATGTAATATATATGATTTTAAGCATTTTGAGCCCAAAAAATAAAAAAAAAGCGTCGAGCATTTTTTTAAAATTGTTTTCCGGTAACACATGGGTAACACACACACATATAGGGAAAGGATAATGTGGAAACCCACTCTAATAGTGAAAACTCTGGAAATTCCTACTTCTCGAGCTTTTTTATGAAAAATTTAGGGCATATAATATACATGATTTTAAACATTTTGAGCCAAAAAAATCAAAAAGCCCCGAGCGGTTTTTTTAAATAAAAAGTTTTCGAGTAACACATGTTAAGCGAAAATAACACGTGTTACCCGAAAAAATATTTTTTTTAAAAAAAACGCTCGATGCTTTTTCTGATTTTCATTTTTGCTCAAAATGCTTAAAATCATGTATATTACATGCCCTAAATTTTTTATAAAAGGGTTTCTTTGGTTTCACTCTAAATAGGGTTTCCAATATAACCTTCCACTATATATATATATATATATATATATATATAGGGAATGGTTATATTGGAAACCTTAGTTATTTGGTAAACTATGGAAACCCAATCCTAGCCATCCATCACATAACATCCATGGCTAGGATTGAGTCAATGTACCTTACCATAGATATATTAGTATTTTAATACATAAAGACACATGGAGGGGCATTTTGGGGACACAACACAATCTCTCCTCTCTCCTCTCTCCTCTCTCATCTTTCCAATACCATCACCTCTCTCCTCTCTCATCTTTCCAATGCCATCACCTCTTGTCACACCCTCAAATTACCACATGCGGAGTTCTACCGCGAGGCGTGTGACACACCAGGATCCAAGTCAACGGTCACAATAAACAACACTATATGATAAGATACGTAAAATAAAAACACGAATCCAAACCATTTGAAATAACAGCGGAAGCATTGTTTTACAAAACTAAATCCCAAAAGTTTCCAAACTTGTTTAATAACAAAACCATGAACCTAAACTAGACGCCGTGCAGACGCGTGCGCCTAAGCCCTGAGATGCTGCTACCTTAGCGACCTGAGAAATCATGCCAAAAACGGGTCAACATAAAATGCTGGTGAGTTCACAGGTTTAAGTTTACGATAAGTTTCCGTGTGTTGAGCGTTGATCACAAAATACCATGTCATAAGATACGTAAAACGAATAAATAAACGAACAAACAAGCGTTTCCTACTACTACCACGACTGTGATGCTGAAACCATTACTGACAGCGTTGCTTGAGTTGCTGCCCGTGTTTGAGTTGCTTGTGTTGCTAAACTAGAGACAATATGCACCCGCCCGGCTCCTAGCCGACGGGTGGGGTGTGTCAGGCCCAATAGATCTATCCACATTTCCCCGTTGTGCTACCCCGCACATTCATGGTTTCCCCCGGGACTCCTTGTTTCGTCGTGTAGTAAACAAAAGTGTTGCAAATCAAGAGTTGTGTTTCAAAAGCGTTGCATTCAAAAGTGTTGCTTTCCAAAAGTGTTACTTCCCAAAAGTGTTTCAAAAGCGTAGCGTGCTTACAACAAGTTACTTCCCAAAAACAGTTACGTATTCAAAATGAGTAAAGCGTTTCCAAAAGGCGTTGCATGTTTATACGAAAGCATTGAGTTTGTTAAATTGCGTGGCATGTTTCTCCCCCGAAAGAAAACATATAAAAGAGGGGTCGTGAACTCACCTTGGGTTGCGTTACTTCGAAAGTGATTTAAACCAACAAGCTATGCTAGCCCCGTAAAGCGGCGACCTAACATATGACACATATAACACATGTAAAGGTGTGGGTTTGTTTAGAAACGGTTTTAAATGGATTTTCAAAGACAAAAACCTTTATAAATCAGGTCTGGACATTTAGGGAGTAAAACATAATCATTTAAAGGTTTGGGTTTGAAGAACACACCTTGTATTTAAGAGTAGATGATGGAATAAGCTTGGAAATGGTTGTTTGTGTGTAAAAATGGGTTCCAGAGGGTGTTTGTGGGTTGAGATATGTTATGGGACGGCTAGGGTTGTGTAAATAATGTTTTGGAGGTCAAGGGTGGTATTTATAGGTGTTTTTAGTCGTCAGACATGTTGCAGGCGATTATGGAGCTTTATCAGGCGATTAGGGCTGCTAATCGCCTTCACTGTAGGCGATTAGCCCCATAATCGCCTATAGGGCAAGGCTAATCGCCTAAAGGTAGTGGCTAATCGCCACCTTGAAGGCAATTAGCCATGCTAATCGCCTACAGGGTCTGGTGTGGTGTATTTTGCGCGTTAAACTCCGTTTTAACATATGTTAACACATTTTCACATACCGATAAGTCACATAATGATTATAAACACATAATACATGAAAGTAAACACGTTCACACTCGTTCACCAATCCCCGGGACTCGAGACTTGCGTATGTTAAAACTCTAATGACGTGCGACTCGACTCGACCGACCTTGTTTTGTGTAACGTATGCGTGACTCGCTAAGGTAGACTTACTAAGTTTTCAAAAGTTAGTTACCGGAAGTTGCCGGGTGTCACATCGAAACCATGAATGTGCGGGGTAGCACAACGGGGAAATGTGGATAGATCTATTGGGCCTGACACACCCCACCCGTCGGCTAGGAGCCGGGCGGGTGCATATTGTCTCTAGTTTAGCAACACAAGCAACTCAAACACGGGCAGCAACTCAAGCAACGCTGTCAGTAATGGTTTCAGCATCACAGTCGTGGTAGTAGTAGGAAACGCTTGTTTGTTCGTTTATTTATTCGTTTTACGTATCTTATGACATGGTATTTTGTGATCAACGCTCAACACACGGAAACTTATCGTAAACTTAAACCTGTGAACTCACCAGCATTTTATGTTGACCCGTTTTTGGCATGATTTCTCAGGTCGCTAAGGTAGCAGCATCTCAGGGCTTAGGCGCACGCGTCTGCACGGCGTCTAGTTTAGGTTCATGGTTTTGTTATTAAACAAGTTTGGAAACTTTTGGGATTTAGTTTTGTAAAACAATGCTTCCGCTGTTATTTCAAATGGTTTGGATTCGTGTTTTTATTTTACGTATCTTATCATATAGTGTTGTTTATTGTGACCGTTGACTTGGATCCTGGTGTGTCACACGCCTCGCGGTAGAACTCCGCATGTGGTAATTTGAGGGTGTGACAGATTGGTATCAGAGCCAATGGTTATAGTGAACTAGGACTGCATGTAGAGTCTAGACTATAGCCGAGTCTCACACACTAGACGGTCACATACATTTGAGTCGTGTCTTTTGGTAAACATACTAACCTTGTCGGGGTGTCGGTATCCTTACCACACGGTGTCACATTGCTTATCTCATTCTTGGTTATTCCTAGCTTCACTTTATCTTCTCCTTTGGGTTTACAGTCGTGGGAACTTGTTTGATGATCTTTTGAGTTGGTTATATCTTCCTAGGATGTGGGTGTCGGGTGACTTGAGGTTCGAGCTCGGGGCACGCCTTGAGGACCATGTAGAGCAATTTATCATTTCGGGTGCACACGAAATGATAAGTTGAAATGCATGAAAGACTTGGTGGATCTCGGGTTGGGATTAATGGTCACATTGGACCCAATCCTGGATTTTTCGTATTCTCTTGGTTTAGCGTTGGTGATGGGTCTGAGTGTTTGTTTCTTGTCTTTCTTAGAAGATGTCTGGAATTCGCGGTGGACGTAGAGGCGGTGGTCGTACTGGCGGACGCAATGGTGGCGGTGGTCGTGGAGGGGTGAACCTAACCCAGGAGGATCTGAACACCTTGCTGCAGGCTGCCTTTCAGGCAGGACACAATGCTCATGGCGGTGAGTTGATCCTATCAGTTTTGCCTCGTTGTGAGCATGGTATCCTTCTTTTGTGGTTTTCTTACGTGTTTCGTTTCAGGCGGTGTTGTTAACCCACCCCCAGCCATGTGTACGTACAAGATGTTTCGGGATTGTAAGCCCCATGAGTTCTCTGGCACTGAAGGGGCTGTAGGCATGCTCAAGTGGCTAGAGAAAGTGGAGTCCGTATTCATAATGTGCAATTGCCTTCCCGAGGATCGGGTGAAGTATTCTGTTGGGCTCTTCACAGATGTTGCTCTGACTTGGTGGAACAACATCACTAAGAACATGGGTATAGGTGAAGCCTATGCCATGCCATGGGAGAACTTTGTACAGCTATTGAAAAGGGAGTACTGTCTCAGGGAGGAGGTACAAAAATTGGAACATGAGGTTTGGAGCCTCAAGATGGTGGGGTCTGAGATTGAAGAGTACACTGTGAGGCGTAACGAGTTGGCGGTGCTGTGTCCTGACTTGCACGTACCAGAATACAGGAGGATCGAGCACTACATTTCAGGGTTAGTACCAGAGATAGCGGGGTTAGTGGCTGCGGGAAATCTTCCTACTTATGCAGAGGTGGTTCGATCGGCTCATCGGATGACTAATCTGAAGGTGAATGAAGGTGTTTTACCTGCTCGTGGTTCGACTGTCAAGGCTCCAGAGGGCAGCAAGTGCAAGTTGGAAGGCTCGGGGAAGAGTTCGGCTCAAGAACAGCCACAGCAGCAGACCAGGAAGCTAGGGGCGGTGGGGTCACCGTCGACTCAGAATCAGGGTGGATACACTGGAAAGAACCCTAAGTGCAACCAGTGCGGGTACCATCATGTTGGGAGTTGTGATACGTTTCGTTGCAACCGTTGTCTTCGCTATGGCCATCTGGCCAAGGATTGTAGGGTCAGCACTCAGGCAGGACAAGTTCAAGCAGTTGCCCCCACTCCTACTCCTCGGGGAAATCAAGGGTGCTTCAATTGTGGTGAAACAGGGCATTTCAAGCGAAATTGCCCAAAGCTGAATCAGGGAGAGGCAGGCACAACAAGAAATGGAGGGAACAACCAGGGCGGTGGTGTAGCTGCTCGTGCTTATGTTATTGGGGCTAGGGAGAACCAGGAGGACCCAGACACTGTTACCCGTACGTATTCCTTCTTATCTCTTATTACGCTTTGGTTCTACTTTTATCCGCATTATTGTGTGTTCGTGTTTTCGGGTGTTTCCTTTGTGGGTTGGTCGTTACTTCTCATTCTTTGGGGTCGATGAGGGTCCTTTGGGGATGCTACTTGGACGGTACCAGTGGGTTGTTACACCGATCACAGTAGTCCCCAGTAGGCCTTCGATCGGGGGTCTCTTGTCTCATATTCACTCGCTGTTCCTTGGGGAACGCTACTTGGGCACACACAGAGGTCGACACACATCACTGTTGGGGCCAAAAGAATCTCGGGGCGAGATTCCTTTTAACAGGGGGATGATGTGACGACCCGGAAAAATTTTCCTTCTTGTTTGTTTTCTCTTTTCGACTTCGTCCCGAAAATTCTTTTAACAGGGGGATGATGTGACACCCGGCAACTTCCGGTAACTAACTTTTGAAAACTTAGTAAGTCTACCTTAGCGAGTCACGCATACGTTACACAAAACAAGGTCGGTCGAGTCGAGTCGCACGTCATTAGAGTTTTAACATACGCAAGTCTCGAGTCCCGGGGATTGGTGAACGAGTGTGAACGTGTTTACTTTCATGTATTATGTGTTTATAATCATTATGTGACTTATCGGTATGTGAAAATGTGTTAACATATGTTAAAACGGAGTTTAACGCGCAAAATACACCACACCAGACCCTGTAGGCGATTAGCATGGCTAATTGCCTTCAAGGTGGCGATTAGCCACTACCTTTAGGCGATTAGCCTTGCCCTATAGGCGATTATGGGGCTAATCGCCTGATAAAGCTCCATAATCGCCTGCAACATGTCTGACGACTAAAAACACTATAAATACCACCCTTGACCTCCAAAACATTATTTACACAACCCTAGCCGTCCCATAACATATCTCAACCCACAAACACCCTCTGGAACCCATTTTTACACACAAACAACCATTTCCAAGCTTATTCCATCATCTACTCTTAAATACAAGGTGTGTTCTTCAAACCCAAACCTTTAAATGATTATGTTTTACTCCCTAAATGTCCAGACCTGATTTATAAAGGTTTTTGTCTTTGAAAATCCATTTAAAACCGTTTCTAAACAAACCCACACCTTTACATGTGTTATATGTGTCATATGTTAGGTCGCCGCTTTACGGGGCTAGCATAGCTTGTTGGTTTAAATCACTTTCGAAGTAACGCAACCCAAGGTGAGTTCACGGCCCCTCTTTTATATGTTTTCTTTCGAGGGAGAAACATGCCACGCAATTTAACAAACTCAATGCTTTCGTATAAACATGCAACGCCTTTTGGAAACGCTTTACTCATTTTGAATACGTAACTGTTTTTGGGAAGTAACTTGTTGTAAGCACGCTACGCTTTTGAAACACTTTTGGGAAGTAACACTTTTGGAAAGCAACACTTTTGAATGCAACGCTTTTGAAACACAACTCTTGATTTGCAACACTTTTGTTTACTACACGACGAAACAAGGAGTCCCGGGGGAAACCATGAATGTGCGGGGTAGCACAACGGGGAAATGTGGATAGATCTATTGGGCCTGACACACCCCACCCGTCGGCTAGGAGCCGGGCGGGTGCATATTGTCTCTAGTTTAGCAACACAAGCAACTCAAACACGGGCAGCAACTCAAGCAACGCTGTCAGTAATGGTTTCAGCATCACAGTCGTGGTAGTAGTAGGAAACGCTTGTTTGTTCGTTTATTTATTCGTTTTACGTATCTTATGACATGGTATTTTGTGATCAACGCTCAACACACGGAAACTTATCGTAAACTTAAACCTGTGAACTCACCAGCATTTTATGTTGACCCGTTTTTGGCATGATTTCTCAGGTCGCTAAGGTAGCAGCATCTCAGGGCTTAGGCGCACGCGTCTGCACGGCGTCTAGTTTAGGTTCATGGTTTTGTTATTAAACAAGTTTGGAAACTTTTGGGATTTAGTTTTGTAAAACAATGCTTCCGCTGTTATTTCAAATGGTTTGGATTCGTGTTTTTATTTTATGTATCTTATCATATAGTGTTGTTTATTGTGACCGTTGACTTGGATCCTGGTGTGTCACACGCCTCGCGGTAGAACTCCGCATGTGGTAATTTGAGGGTGTGACACCTCTCTCCTCTCTCATCTTTCTTATCATATTTAGATTCCCAACACAATCTCTCTCCTCCCTCCTTCTTCTTCTTCTTCTTCTTCATCATCATCATCATCATCATCTTCAAAAAAATCATCAACCACCTTCTACACTAATGAAAAAAACAAGCATACACCTTCAAAAAAATCATCAACCACCACCACCGTCGTTCCGTCTCTCTCTCAGCAACCCTCTCTCGTTTTCGTCTTTATCTTTCTCTCTCTCTCTCTCTCTCATCCATCTTCCCTCCCCATCTTCATATTCTTGGTGTTCTTCATCTTGTTGTTGAATGTTAGCAATAGTGGTGGTAACCGGATCTATTTGGTTTATCTTCATCTTCTTGGTGTTCTTCATCAACCACTCCTTAAATGTTTAGATCCGACGACATTGGTGATGATCTTCAATTTTAACAGGTATGTATGTGTTCTTGATTTGGGTTTTTTGTTGGGTGATATCCCAGTTTTTTATTTGGGTTTTTTTTCATTTATTCAGTTTTATTATTTTTATATAAGAAAATTGAAGTGGGTTTTGCTTTGATTGTGAAGATATTCATCCGCGGTGTTAGAAGGTGACTGGAGACGGTCAGAGAGGATGTCCAGTGTGTACAGAGAAGAAGGGGTTGAAGGTGTTCTTTGTGGTTGTGTCCTTAAACAAGTTCTTTGTAGTTGTGTCCTTAATGTGTAAATTATTTGTCAGAATATGTAACATGTGTTATGTTTTATAGATATTCTTTGTAGTTGTGTCCTTAATGTTTGGTCTGAACCTGTGGGAATCAGCACAAAAAACACTGTTATAATTTCTGTTAACACGTGTTATTGTTATGGTTGTAAGCTAACATGTGTTAAGTTAAACAAAAGAGTAAAATACTATGTCAGTTTGAGATGTGTGATCACATGTGTTATCCTTGTGTATGCAAATATGGTAACATGTGTTAACCTGATAAAAACCTTTAAACCACGTTTGTGGTGATTAGAGTGAGACGTGTATTAACAGTTGGTAGTGCTTGATATATGTACTAACAACTGTTAACAAGATAATACAAAGCAGCAATTTACGCAACCACATATAGCCTAGATTCCAAAAGGGACACCATGGGCGTCGCATAGTTTAACTTATACATATCAAAGGTTTTAAAAGGGTCATATGCACTAAGTAACCGCTAGACGCAAAAAAGTTGGCGACATAGATACCCAATTTTGATATATTAAAATTGTTAACATGTGTTAGCATATCTTACCAGCCTTATTGGAAAAAAAGAAAAACCTTAGTAGAGATATTAACACTGTTAACGTCTGTTAACATGTTAACACATGTTAACAGTTTTAGTAAAATCTATCCCATAAAACTTTGTTAACACTTGTTAATAAGTTGACGTATAAAAACTTTGTTATGACATGTTAACAGTTTTAGTAAATCTGTCCTTTAACATGTGTTAAAAACAAAACACCAAAGTTTGATATATTAAAAGTGTTAACATGTGTTAACATATCTTACCATCCTTATTAAAAAAAAAGGAAAACCCTATAGGACAGATTTACTAAACCTGTTAACATGTGTTAACGTGTTAACACATGTTAACAGTTGTAGTAAATCTGTCCTATACAACTTTGTTAACACTTGTTAATAAGTTGACGTATAAAAACTTTGTTAACACTTGTTAATAACAAAAAGAACCTAACTGTTAACATGTAATATCAACACAAGAAATATCATTCTGTAATAATAACATAAACAAAACGTAATTGATAATAAATCTACTGACTTTTATGCTAAAAAACGTAAAAGTAACGTAATTGATTAAAAAACGTAAAAAAAACGATTCTTGTAAAATGGGGCCATGTCTTCTTGCAAAGAAACATAATAAGATCTAGTGACTTTCATGGGAAACGTATACCATAACCACTTTATTATAAAGTATAATTACAAACAATTAACCACTTTAACAAAATAAATCTAGTAACTCTATATATTGAGTACAAAAAAGAAAACGTTATTAAAAAGTTTTTCGACATATTTTTCTCGGTTTCCTTCGACTTCGTTTGTTAACATATGTTAACCAGTGGGGGTCTTCGTTATCAACTGCAAAACAATAGATGAGATATTAACCGGTGTGACCAACTCATCATTTGTCGGCTTCCTTCGACTTCGTTTGTTAACATATGTTAACCAGTGGGGGTCTTCGTGATACGTCGATTTTTCCCACAACCTTTAGTATGCACAACGTCAGGGTTCTTTACCACAACTTCATCAAAAATACCAAAAGATTGCCCCACAATAGGTATGTATTTCTGGACAACATTTGGAATCCAAAACCTGGTTCCGTTGGGAGTTGCAATCAAGTAATGCGGTGGGGGATCTTCATTACCATCTGCACCACAAAAAGTTTGAGGTGTTAACGTGTGTTACCCAACCATCATCTAACATATTAACATAAAAAAACTGATTTAAAGCATAGTAAATCTAAAAAATCTTGTGGCATCATGTGTTGCCAAATAATGATCTATGATACATCCAAAAATAACCTGTGTTAACACTTGTTAATTCGAAAATCTAGTGGTATCAACTGTTACTCAAATCAACATTTGTGATACTAACAGAAAACCATACAGGAAAGTTAACACATGTAATATCAACACAAGCAATATCATTCTGTAATAATAACATAAAAAAACGTAATTCATAATACAATCTACTGACTTTTATGCTAAAAAACTTAAAAAAACGTGGCTATCTCTTGTTGCAAAGAAACGTATACCATAAAACACAATCAGAGAAGTTGTCTCCATAAAACACAATCAGAGAAAAAAGACATATACAAGAACAAAAACACACACTTAAGCTTGTCTCTTGTTGTTCAAGAAACATAAATATACAAAAAAAACACCCAAAACAAAAAAAAATATAACATAAATAGACAATAAGAGAAAAACACACACTTAATTATACCATAAAAACATATGAATAACTGTTTCTTTGCAAAGTGACTGTACCGAATATACCATAAAACACATGAAGAACTGATGAGGTGCAAAAATACAAATCTGTGACGTTAAAAAATATTACAAAAACAAAAAAAAATACCTTCAAATTCATCACTTGAAGTTGTGTTTCTTTCCACAGACAAAGGTTGTCCAGTACCGAGGGCTGGATATGCAAACATACATTCACAAATCAGTAACCACACAAAAGTGTAAGAAAAAATGGTAAAAATACGAAAAAAAAAAAATTACGAATAAGTTGTTTTCATCTACAAACCTGCAACGGTGACCTCCCCTGCAAAGTTGTTGCGAATCACAGCACGTGGAGGAGAAGAAAATGGAGGAATCATGTTTGAAGGGGGATCTTGAAGGTGGAAATCCATGGAGGGGAAAGAAAAAGTGATAAAAGGATGAAGATGGTGGGTTTTAAACTATCCTATCATGGGGAATGATGAAGATGGTGGGTTGGTAAAGAAAGGTGGATGGTACAAACATGGGGAGAAGTGCTAAAAGCATGGGGGTATAGTACAAATGTACTTTCATTCAGATTTTGTAAAAGATGCCATGTAGTAAATGACAATATTGCCCTTCTAGTATTATTAAATTGGTTTTGGAAGATGATGATGTGGCTTGTTCCTATCCACATGTTGGGTTTTCAAGGTTTACCAAATAAGAGGAGTTTTCTAAGGATACTTATACTATATATATATATATATATATATATATATATATATATATATATATATATATATATATATATATATATATATATAATTTCCCAAAAATTAGTTTCTCTATAATTACCATGTCCGAGTATTGCCCACGTCTTCTCCGTCTAAATCGAGTAATTGCAACTCCCTAATCAACTGACCTAGGAGCGCCTAGCGACTTTTGCAACTATACTTCAAGGTTTGATACCTTATTGGTTTACAGTTACAAGTCATTTTCACATTACTTTAGATCTCTCATTTTCTATTTTTATTGGCATTAATAATGGAACTTCAAAGAAATGGGCTTCATTTTTTAAGCTTCTTTTTACACCCAAGAGTCCTATTTTAGGCATTAACACCTTTTTTAGCACACCCGAGTTTTTTTTGAAAGGAAAACTTCATTAACAAAACTCGCTAGTCCTTAAAGCAAGGACTAAGCGAAAAAACAATACATCAATCCAAAGGGAATTTACACCAAGTTTTCCAATCCTTAAATTTCCAACGGGATCTATTACGAATCCAGAAATAAGACGTCGCTTTGATGTTCTCCACTAACTGAACTGGATTCCTCTTCTTGTCGTTAAAAACGCGTTCATTTCTTTCATTCCAAATCATCCAAATGGTCGTGTATGCAATGCCCCTAAGAATGTGCTTCGCATCTTTGGACGTGGCTTGGGACTCCGGCATATCCAAAAGGTCCGGGATGTCAAAAAGAAAGGAGTGTCTAAGGTTGCACCAATTTTCAACACGAAACCATACCTCATTCGAATAACGGCACCCGGTAAAAAGATGCGAAGTAGTTTCCACATCTTCTTGACAAAAACTGCAATCGGCGTGTTGAATAGGGACTCCCCGTTTGATGAGTTCAGCCGTTGTAGGAATGCGATTTCTGGCGATCCTCCAAACTAAGATTTTGCACTTCAATGGGACCCAACCTTTCCACTTAATCCCACGATTGTCATCGCCCACATGATGACTGGCAAGCAACTTCTTGGCCGACGAAACAGAGAATAGCCCGTCGCTAGCTTCTGTCCACTTCCAACGATCTTCACCTCCTTTCCAATCAAAATCATAAACCATTTGAAGAAGATTAAACAATTCAGTGAGCTGCTCTTGAGTTTGCGGTTGTGATTTCCACTCCCAATTAAGCCGTTTGTTGCCATCTACACAATCAAGCCGGTCACTGATTTTGCACCACTTGTATTTTTCGAGCCGAAACAGATTAGGGAACATGACTCGAAGAGGAGCATCAAGAAGCCACGTATCACTCCAAAAATTGATATGTTTACCGTTGCCAAAAACCCCAACAAAAAAGGAATTGAGCGATCTATCGTTAGGAAGTTGGTTTTCGCCGGTTTTAACAATATATTTCCAACACCCATTAGATGAAGCATTACAAGGCAATAGCGACCAAGGTCTACTAGAACCATGGCACCCCAAGATGATCTTCTTCCAAAGATTATTACCCTCCTTTTTGTACCTCCACGTCCACTTTAAAAGCAACGCTTTATTCACCTCCTCAACCTTAGAGATACCTAGCACACCCGAGTTAATTTTTTATTGTTTTCACCCATTAAGATTAGCAATACGTTTATTTGCTAATATCATGGATGCTCATAGTTTAGTAAAGATTGTAAGTGGGTTCGCTTGGACTATAAAAGCAGAGGAATGTGGTAGGTGTTACTATATATAGATGTCATGTATGTGCCGGCATGTATTTTGACGTATAATCTTTTGGGTACATGAAACATCTTTTATGCAATTAAACCTATTACTAATGTTAATGTACTGTTTTATCATATAGTAGTATCAAGGTTTAGGTTTACTACTTCATCTAATACAAAAAGATATTACTAGTTGAATTGAATATTGGGATGAGAAATTTTAAAACTTTACGCATCATATGTACAACATCCGTTATATTCATTATCTATTCCATTATGGTACGAGTTTTATCGAAACTTATTCGATTTCAAAACCATATCCCCTGCCTGTTAGGTTCCTAGATTAACTTCAAGTGTGATGTATCATGCGGGTTTTACATTTTACCTAATAACATACACAATACATGTTGGAATAAATATACGTAAAGTTTGTATATTTATCGATATCAATTATTAATATTATCCTAAGCCCAATAACAGATATGTCTTTGATGGGCGGAATATCATTAGATGGGCCTTATTAAGGTGTCCCCTGGATATGTATAAATAAGGAGAGATTATTTTGAGATTAGGGTTGAAACAATCATAACAACATAACACCATTAGCCGTCCCCTATCTCCCTCTCTCTCTCTCTCTCTAACCGATTCTTCACCAAAGAATCCTAAAGTCATCATAACTGCATACCCTAAAGGGAACCCGATCATACTGACAATCATGTCAACCTCTACTCTCTCAGCATCAATGTCAGGTCTCACGAATCTCTCAAGTATTATCATTATTATTATGTTTTCCATTATATACAATCAAAACTGATTAACATGTGGTATCAGAGCAATGATGCTCAATCAGTTTTGATTGTTTTCCATTAAGACCAGGAATTAAAATTGGAAAACAATTAAGTTGAAACCTGATAATGATTTTAGGGTTCCTTAAAGAACATCATAAATTTTCGAAAATTCCAGATTATGAATGTTCTAAAGTTCTAGGAATTTTTTCAGTTGATGTTCTTAAAGAACATCATAAATTTTCGAAAATTCCTTTATGTTTTGGTTCAAGATTAGATTAAATCTTGTTTCCGATATTTTAGGAAACTTAATATTCAAGAATTTTGAAATCTTGTTGATAAAGTCAAAGATTTCAAAATATTATGAAATCTTTGGAGATAATTAATTCCTATCTAAAATTGGAAAAAAAATATAATTAAATCCCTAATTTTTTGAACCACCTAACTCCATCACTTTTAGTTTTCGATAATAATAACTGGTTTTCGGTTTTAAAGATTAATAAATTAAGTTCTCGGAGAATCTCTCAGTTTCAGGTTCTCGATTTTAAGTTATCGGTTATAAAGCTTTCAATTTGGTTCATGGACAGGAGTTCTCGGTCAAGGTCTTCTACTTTGAAAACCCATGATGTTTTTTCGAGATTCCATAATTTTTCCGAGAACCCATCTTATTTATCGAGAACTATCATATATTCGAGAACCTATATTTTTTCGAGAACTATTAAATAATCCGAGAACTGTTAAAGTTATCCAAAAACATAAATCATTCGAGTACTCATAATATATTCGAGAACTCATCAGCAGATCGAGAACTAATTCTGATATTCGAGAACTCATCATGACATTTGATAACTCATTATGATATCTGAGAACTCATTAAGTCTTCGAGTACTCACAATTCATTCGAGATCTCATAAGTTTTCTGGGAACTCATCACTTTCGAGAACTCATTAAGTCTTCGAGAACTCATAATTTCGAGAACCCCTTATGTTATTCGAGATCTCATAAGTTTTCCGGGAACTCGGATTTTTCTGAGAACCCCTTATGCCATTCGAGAACTCATATAAATTTTTTTTGAGAACTCAATTATTTGAGAACCCATTATTTCAAGAACTCATAAGCTAATTTGAGAACTCTTCATTTTTCGGGAACTCATAAGATTACTGAGAACCCATTACCTTTTCGGGATCTCTAATAAAATTTGGAGTTTTGATAAAACATAATGTATCAAGTTTATTCAAAACATTATTTCCAAAACCTTGCTTAACTTGAAATAACATTTTACGTGTCACTTCTGCCCAAAGGTGATGTGTCACATTAGTTCGTTATATAAGGTCTCGCTAAGCATTGTAGCTTGGTTCACATAATTTCCATAAGGTTTCACTTCTGCCCAAAGTTGATGTGTAACAGATTATGTTGGTGAACTAAGTGTATTGCATTAGAACTTTGAGTGTCTCACTTCTGCCCAAAGGTGATGTGTTACATTCACTGTTAGCAACTTAATACTTAAATAAATAGCGTATAGCCAAAGCTAGAGCATGTTATTTAAGTAGCTTATGTTGGTGTTATGATATTATCACGTCTTCGTTATCCTCATAATTAATGATCCTTCATTAATATAATGATCATAATCTAGGTCTGCATTACATCAATCCCCATAACTCGAAACTAATCTCACATTCTTCTATAAATTACTATCTCAACTAAGTAATCCACTCTAATTATCAGATCTAAGAAGAGTTTTCTTAAATTTTGTTCTTATTAAGTTACCTCTTAAGACATGACATTCCTACGCTCTATCTGATAAAGTATCACAGAATAACATATGAGCATAAGAAGTGGAACAAAATGTCTCCTTTGGTAATCAACAACGCTTTTACTGATTCCTATCAGGTGAGCTATTAAAGATTTTGAAATTCCGAAGACTAATGTATTATCTATGGAAATGAAAGAATATAGCGAATTCCTAAGAATCATGAAATAAATAAATAAATCTAACTCTATGGTTAAATGGGATTTGTGAATACATCTTAATATTGAATAACATGACCCATAAAGCTAAGGGTTACACATGAAAATCAATAAATTTCTAGTGCATAATAACTTTTCCACCAGTACGATTAGATGCATTATGAATCAACTATAACACTCAGAAATATTAAAGTAAAAATGAGTGTGTTGATAGCAAATTACGTACAGGAAAAGGAATGCATTAAACTAGAAAAGTTGATGCTATTCACATTAGTACCATTAAACCTAAAAGATGAAGAATAATTACCATAGAGATGATAATTCTAAAGTCTGGAAACAAAATACAAGTACTACTTTCAGCTATAAGTTTCTCCAAAGGGAAAGTCTTACTAAGCAAAATTGTGCCATTAAGAATAGGCATAAGAAATGAGATTACCCACAAGTAAGGAGAACAGTTGGCTAATATATGTAGTGCCTAATTAAGGATATTTAACTCCACAAATGCTAATGAATTCTAATTAACACATGATGGTTGAATCTAGTTTTATATGTTTCCTTACCATAATTCAACAAATACTTAAGATGAGAGTTGGTGGCAAAATTAAGGGTCTATAACCATTAATAACTGATCTTAGTGTTGAAGCTTTATGATACCTTACGATAATCTTGAGATTACTCAAAATTTAGTATCAATACTAAAAGCTACAATTTTTTGACAGTTACAAGGTTTTAATGACCAAACCAAAGCCACCATTAAGTTAAACTCTCATATTGTTTGTTGTCATTATCTGAGTAGAAACCTTATGAAATAAAACTAGATGATCCAATAACGTTTTCACAACTTTGTTATCATGAAAATAAGAATTTAACAAAGGTAAATGAGACCCATGTAATTCATCCACTAAGACCAAAATTTCATGAGAAATCATGATCAGGTCACTAAAGGATGCTTAGCTATCAAATCTCATTTTCAGTGACTTTAAAGCATGTGTTAAACGCCCTAAACATTAAATGGCGAAAGGAATAAATGGGTTTCCATCATAAATCATAACTAATTGACATTAGTGGAGCTTAGATAAATATCTAATTGTATCTATTCTGTTTCCTACAGACCAAAGTATTAAAGAAATCAATTCATATATATACTTAATAAGATTCCCTCTAAGCATGTCCTTAAAATTTCTTATGAAATTTGGACGATAAGGGAAATCAAGTATAAAATATATGAAATATTCTTGTTCACATGCATCGCTAAAACTTATTATGTGGAGATACTAAGAGACCTAAAAGATTAGTGGGAGCATTAGATGTCCTACTTATGACTTGCAAAAGTTACAGAGGTGGGGGGGGACGACAATTTGATCTATCCTCAAATTACACCTCTTGCACTGGACAACGCTCTATCACAACTTGTCTCCTTAGCACTTAACGTACTCCTAACAAAGTTTACCTTGTGACCTTTTGTATGTCATCTTAAAATTGACATGAAGTGACTATTTTAGTCATCTCTCCTCCTTTATAATGTAGTATAGATATAGATATAGATATAGATATAGATATAGATATAGATATAGATATAGATATAGATTATAAGATTTTTATATAGTTAAGTAATAATAAAGATAAAAATAAATTAATAAATATTAACTTATATATTATTAATAATTAAGTAAGAAAAAAAATAAAGAAAATATTTTTAAAGTGTCTTTAAAGTTAAAATATTTTATGAAATTTTTAAAAACATGTAAGAAAGAATACATACAAATAAAGTAATCATTGAAGTAGAAGTTATCACAATATAAATTGATAACGCTAACGCAAGCGTCGTTTTCAAGGATATGGTTTGGAATTTTGGATGGCCTGGGTCACTCAATGTAAAAGCTAAAAACTCAAGATAATCTGTATTTTGATTTTGATTCTTTTAACCATAGATAAATATTTTATTTCGTAAAAACAACTTCAAGCAAGGAATATATTATACACCAATAGATCACACTCATCGAACTATGTTATTTCTTGGTTAGAGTAACTCAGAATGATTAAGTTTAAAATGGAGCTAAATGGATGATTCGGAGGTTTTGAAATGAGACAATTCTTAGCAAAGATATAGCCTCCAAGAGGAGTCTTTTTTATCCGAATGTTAAAGTTACTTTTTTTTATGGTTTTCGAATAGAGGTTTTTTTATTGGCATGCTTAGTTTCTTGCTAGTTGGGCATCATGTTCATATTTATGTAAGATTAAAAATTGATATGTAGATATCATGTTTTGAAGTTAGGCATGATGTTTTGGGTTGTTTTTATAAAAAAAAAAAAAAATACTAAACACAACAATTTAAACGATCAAAATATATATGTGTGTGCCATGTAGGACTTAGCCCTTTGAAATATATATGTGTGTGTGTGTGTGTGTTTAACATCACAATCTGAAATCATTACAATCAAAGACATACATAAAACGCTTAATAATTTATATTAAACGCACGATCAAAACATATGTTCAATAATATTCAACCACCAACATATTCACTCATCTTATTCTTCTTCTTTCATAAACACACATCTTCATACCTGTATTTTGTACAATCGAGGGCCTGTCATTATTCTTTTTGCTTCTTCGTTTTTTTGCTTCATCTGTTTCATATAAACGAAATTTTAGGTTTTTCATTTCTTCATCATTGACAATCAAAAGTATTAAACGATCAAAATTAAAGTATGAATATGAAGATCTGCTTACTTGTTTTGGGTTTTGGAGCCATAATCGGTTGTGCATTGATTGATCCTCGATCTATGATTTCGTTGAATGGATGCTCTGTTTTTTTTTTTGTTTACAGACAATCGTCTTTATGGAGAAGAGGTTTATGATTTCCACGATTATAGCAAATCATAAAAACTGTCAATTAATGACATAATTTGGGCGGTTTAATTATAAAAAAAAATCAAATTCGTTTAGGTGTAATTTGTCAGGATTGCCCTTTAATCGTTAACCGCTTTGATAAAATGTGTTGGGTAATTACGATCGTGTCATTTTGTTTTTAAACCCTAATCAATGGTTATAATTGCTTCTTACACATTGTATGTTAAGGACGCTTTGTACATTAGCTTCTTTCATCGTGATATAACCCCATGACAAACTTATACATAGCGGTATAGCACATAAAAAACAATATGATATGCTGGAAGAGAGAAACAAACGAGATTACACAAGTAATCCTACTCCAAAATCTGATAAACATTTTATGAATGACACTTGATCCTCAACCTTAAAAAGAGACATTTGTTATTATCATATTATTATTATCATTATTCTCAAAAATAATAATCTCGGTTTAGTTTTTCCAATCTGAACCGGGTTGACTTTGGTTAAACAAGGGTGGGTTAGGATGGGTCATGGGTATGGTTTGGATTGTATATATGGTTTGGATTCTTCCATTAATAGGTCTGACAAAGAAAAGGAGAGAAGCAGAGCCTAGCATTGGGCCCATCTCCCACATGCACATTTGCAGGATGTTTTTTGGATTCTATCTATGTAAATTTAAATGTGTTATGGTACGTTAGATTGAATCATGTGGTGGTGATATAACAATTGTTTAAATGTAACGTTTTATTAAATATTTAATAACAACGAATGTATGTTTTTACAAACACTTGTTAGGTCACGTGACCCTTCATTACTTTTTGACTGACTACAAGTGAATGAGAAGGCGGCCGTAGTGGGACTTGCATTCAAATTGGGGTAGGAGTGAATTTAGGTGTGATCACGGGATATCTGGTGTTGCTACTAATTTCACCATTCCTCTTCTTTATAGCGCGTTAATTTATCTTATCTGGTAGGTATCGGTTCGGTTTGATTTGATTTGATTTATCAAATCGAGAGTTTGAAACCAGACTCTTCTACGCGTCTACAAGTTTTAAATATCATGCTACGTCATAATGAGTATTAAATATACAAAAAATCTTAGAAATAGAACTCTAGATATTAGATGATTCTGATTCTAATACAAAACAAGTTCAAAAAATCAAATATTCATATGAAACATTGGAAAATAGGAAAGTGAACCTTGAAGATCCATAGCATTTTTGAAATGAGATGGCTTGCTCAACCAATATGATCTTTTTCATGCGTTGATTCTTAGAAATGTAAAAAATCGAACAAATATGAACGGACCTTGAATTTATACTTTCGATTGATTTTAACCAAACGAACTAACACCTATACCAAAGGTTTTATTTCTTATTTATTCATTAAGTAAAAGAACGTATTTCGTGTTCGTTTATCATGTAAGGAACGTATGTAAACAATTAGAAGCTGATATAAATAAACAAACATAAACAAAGAAACTGATTGTGTTCACATTCATTGGTTAGTTGACGACTCTTATGAATTGATGCATTAAAGACAATCATCACAAACACAAATTAGCATAGAAGCCACGTCTTTATGTTCCTTAATTTAGTTAAATAAATAATTAAAAAAGAACTTTATAAACATGCCTAATCCTGGTAGATTAATCATTAATCCATTGATACAAGTATACAAAAACTTTAAATCAATACAAACCCAAATCAAATACAAACAGAGGGGTAGGGTAGAGTGGGGTATCGTAGGGAAGGGTGGGGTAAGGGTAGGGGTAAACCTGTATATTGCACAAACTATGAGGGCAAACACATTAATACCTATAACTAGTATTAAAAAACAAAAAAAGCAGCAAAACTTTACACACATACAAACACACACACAGACAATGTTCGTTATCAGCAGATAACAACACATCTCCCAACTCTTACCTTCAAATGATAATAAAATAATAATAATAATAATAATAATCTTAACCCTCAACTCATGCTACCAGACACCACCACCACCACCCTTTGGATGGACGGAGAACTTAACCAAGACGAAACCTCTTCATGGTCACCCACTCAACAACACATAGACACCAATGCAACAATATCATGCAACAACAACAACAACGACAACAACCACAACACCACTTATGCTTCCCTTACTACTTTAAAATCAATGCTGGAAACTGAATGGTATCACCACCACCACCCTCACAATAATATTAATAATAATAATAATATTAACCAGCTTCATGCAAATACTGCAGATGGTAACTCTTTATTTTTCCCAATGGATTCTTCTTCATCATGTTCTCCATCTCAGTCACATTCTCCATTCACCCAAACATTTCCTTCTTTTTTTCCCAACAAATTTAATAATAATAATAATAACAATATGATTAATCCTTACGACTTGAACCCGAACTCAAACCCAAACCCGAACGCGTTCGAGTTCGAATACGAACCGGGTTTTGTAACTAATCAATCAAGTTTAATGAACTTTGGGTTGTCTAATCTGTCTAATTTGTCTAATCAAACTCATATTCCGGTCTCGGAGCTATCGTCTAGCTCCGAGTTCCCATGCACTAATAATAGTAATGATAGTGATATTGCTGTACCCGGGCCTGGGTCTGGGTGTAGGACTGGGCCCGGGTACAGTCAGCACTTACCAGGATTTGATGGTTTCCATGGGTCTATGACTATACCCATGGGCCCAACTTTTCCTGTGAGGGCTAAGGTTTTGCGGCCTCTTGAGGTATCGCCGCCCGTGGGAGCACAGCCTACGCTGTTCCAGAAGCGGGCGGCGCTGCGTCAGGGGTCGGATAAAGTGGGGGAAATTGGGAATGTGAAGAGTTGTGGTTTGTTGGAAATTGAGAAGAAGAGGAAGAGGAGTGTGAATGAGGAAGATGAGATTGATGAAACGGGTGGGATCGATGTTTCGGGGTTTAATTATGATTCGGATGAGGTTGAACTGAATAGCGAGCATCCGAATGCGAATGGAGGAAGCGGTTTGGGTACCGTTGGAGCCGAGGTTCAGAAAGGTAACGGTTTAATTCAAAAGAACTGAAAAACTGTATTGTTTTTGTTTGTGTATTAAGACCATGCGTAATGGGCATTAAGGTGCATCAACCATTACTTATGGTCTAATTAGTTGAAAGTTAGGTACTATGAATAAGATAATGATAGAACATTATGCTGAGATAGAATAATAACTAACAAACAAACTTAATTAATGATAAATGATATCAAACAATAAATATAAGTTAATAATTATAAGACGACAAAGGCGTTGTAGCCTAGTGGTATCAGAGTGTGGTCATAGTGTTTGTGTGTGCGTGTGCGTGTGCGTGTTGGGCGTTATGATTTTTTTTAACTCTAATAGATAATAAACTCGGTTAACAGGTAAGAAGAAGGGGTTGCCTGCGAAAAATTTAATGGCGGAGAGACGAAGGAGGAAGAAGCTCAACGATAGACTTTATATGCTTAGATCAGTTGTCCCTAAAATTAGCAAGGTATGAACATTAAGCAGTTTTAGTTTCTTGTAATTTGTTAATTTAATGGTAATTAAAAAAACATGCAAAGCGTGTTTCAGATGGATAGAGCTTCGATTCTTGGTGACGCGATTGATTACTTGAAGGAACTACTACAAAAAATTAACGATCTTCATAACGAATTAGAGGCAACGCCACAAGGGTCTTTGATGCAAGCTTCATCAAGCATCCATCCATTAACACCCACCCCACCTGCCCTTCTGCAGCATGTCAAGGAAGAACTATGTCCGCCCACTAACACTGCGACCGCTCCAGGCCCGAAAAACCATCTTGCAAAGGTAATATTTTTTAAAATTTGATATTATCTAATTTGAATTTGTTGCATGGATGATGAATATGACATGATGGGTTGGATTCTTGCAGGTGGAGGTACATGCAAGAGAAGGAAGGGGTGTGAACATCCACATGTTGTGTGGGCGCAGACCGGGTCTGTTGCTGTCAACATTGAGGGCCTTGGAGAATCTTGGGCTGGATATTCAACAAGCTGTCATAAGCTGTTTCAATGGGTTTGCTTTGGATGTGTTTCGAGCTCAGGTATTATTCATAAGCCTGGCAAAACGGGAGGGTCGGGCCGGGTTAGCTAACGGGTCAAAACGGGTTTTGAGGGAAATGAGTTTGGGTCAAACCCGTTGTATAATTTGAAGTTGTCATAAGCTGTTTCAATGGGCTTGTTTTGGATGTATTTTAATTTTCAACCCCGTGTATTATTATTATTAAGTGTAGCAAAACAGGCGGGTCAGATCGGGTTGGCTAATGAGTCAAATGATTTTGAGCAAAAATTGTTAGGGTGATAAGAGTCAAACCTTTCAATGGGCTTGCTTTCGATGTATATCAACTTTCAAGTCCGTCTTTTCTAAGTGTGGCAAGATGCATGGGTCGGGTTGGTTAAAGTTCGGGTCAAAATGGGGATTTAGCGAAATGAGTTTGGTTCAAACGCGATATGTGATTTGAGTTGACCCGATGAACAACCAATATGTAAATCTTTTTTACTTAAATTAACCAAATTCTTTTAGAGCATGATCCCCACCCATAATTATTAGAGATTGCAAAATGTAATAGTTGAGCTGCTCAACGGGTCTCGGGTCAAAACCGTTATTCATTACATACACCTTGGACGCCTTCCGGCCCGTTTCCTTTTTAGCTGAAGCCTTCTCTTTTTCTGGGCTTGTTTAATGGTTTAAAAGATAAAACGTAACCCAAATCGACCCGTTAACTTACAAGTAAACAGGAAAAAATAATGATTTGATGTGATAGTTTGAGTGATTAAAAGATGGTGATGATGTTTGGCAGCAATGTAGGGAAGGGCAGGATATGTTGCCTGAGCAGATAAAAGCAGTGCTTCTAGAGACAGCTGGATATCATGGTGCCATTTAGCAGCTTTTTGTGATCTTGTTACTTTAACCATTTTAATAATATCTACTTTTCAGTCTTTTAACTACAATTATGTTTTCTTTTTGTCATTGAGCAACTGGAGCTTTGTAGTATCTCCTTTGATTGGCTTAGACTAGAGTTGTAAAATTGATAAAATGAGCAGGTTGGATAACATGTTAACGCATTTGTTTTTCAACATGAAATGACCAAAGTAAAAAGATTTAAAGTTAGAGATTTGTAATTCAATATGAAGTGACCAAAATATAAAGCTCATACATAAGAGAAATTTCATTTTGATGAATATTAGAACTTGAGAGTGTTGGTTCATGGATAACAGGGGCAAAGCTTGCTCCTCGAATCGGGTGGGTGGGTGGGTGGGGGGGGGGGGGGGGGGGGGGGGGGGGACCGGTCTCAATTTTTTTCGATCGGTAGTGGCAAATCGGTGGGGCTGGACTTAACCCGGACTCAATTTCCTTATGAAAATCGCAAATTTCTACCACTACGCCAAAAAACAGGGTGGCCCTGGCCCTCACAATCCTTCACCTCTGCATGTTAAGTCATTATGTCGTACAGTATAACGCTACAATGCAAGGGAAACAAACTTGGGATTACATTTTTGTTACTTTTCAAATGTTTTTCGACCTTCTGATACACCATTTTTCACCAATAAATGATATCCACCAATAACGATTCCAGACTTATTTGAAATAAGGGAAATCCAACAGAACAAAAATAATATAGATGCAAGATGTAAAAGAGTTGATGCTTTCTTTTTTGCCATTTTTTTATCTGTGAATTGTTAATGAACCCATCTCATTTGTCAACTCTATGTCATCTACTCACGCATCAATTCTATTACAAGTTCTTGAGCCCAATGTTATACATTTTAGATTGTATCAAAAATTATTATCAGACTAATACGTTTGACCTTGGTTGTCTGATGTGTAAGGGTAAAATGCCTTCAGCAAAATTTAATAAGCATCATAAACAAGGATACACGATAAAACCAGTAACCCAATGTTATACATTTTAGATTGTAACAAAAATATAACATATCATGTCCATAAGAATAATCAACTCCATGACAACATATTTCAAAAGTTACCATCCCAAGATTTTGCTTGAGTTCGGCACACATAAGGATATGTATCACCTAAGTCTTGATATTCTTAAACAAAAATACTATCAACAGTCGCCGATCCAACAGGAGTCAGGTGAGGACTAAAACAGCCGCTTCCGACAATCGGGTGCACCACAATAGCAGGCAAGTTGCTTTATCTTGCCATCTGGACCATGCACGCTGTCTAGCTCATATCCGTAGTCATAGGTGAGCTCCTGCAAACAAAAAATGATGACATGATCTAGTTGGGTGTATCGTTGACTAGAATTAATTCGTTAAAAAAACAATTAAAGCATTCGAATTCTGATTGCAGTAAAGAGAAAACCTTTAGTGGTGGAATATTATCAGCAGCAAACAGAATCACACGGGCTTGGGTCATATCATGGTGAGCACTTAATACACACTGTACAAACAAATTTGGCTGACAACTATGGTTGATATAACGGGCCACGTTTCCAGTGGTTCCTGCATCAATGCAAAATTCTGGCCCGCTATCCTTGTCATCGTTTTGGACCTGTAGTGATGCCATGGCTACCTCCCCAACTCGCCTCTATGAGGTTTACATAAAACAAATAAGTTAAATTCAGTATATGCTAATTCCTAACATGGTAAATTAGGGGTGTACGAAAAGTATGTGCCAAACCAAAGCATTCAACCGGACTGCTAAAGCTCCAAAACCAAACCACATAAAACCTGATAAACCAACTTGCTTTGGTTTGGACAGTTGCTCAGTGCAACGGTATAGAACCGGACCGAACCGGAACGACTTAGTGCTAATATAAGAACCGGAATCGGACCGTATAAAAACCTACCGGTTTGGCTCGGAACCGGGTTAAACGGTTCTTGCCGGAACCGGTTGTCAATTAAATCCTAAAATTAACAATTAATAAACGACAACTTTAGTAAACTAAAGTTGTGTCGTAGTCATATGAAAGACCTGTGATGCATTGTTAGAAGTGCACGGTACCAACTGCATACATTCAATATAATTTTGACACTATGAATAATGTGTCATACGTTACTGATGTCACATGTTGCATTACATCACTGTCTAATTTATAAGTCAAGCCGTGCACCTCATAAATGAAGTTGTAAGCGTTGGTCCTCAGTTTAAGCTACATTCTTTTCCTTTATTGTACTCTATATGTTTTATAGAAGTTGCATAATCCGAATGGAACTCATATCTCAACAAGTTTTTTAGATGTTATATAGTTAACATGACTTGAAAAATATTTTTTACAAAGATTAAACTTGGCAACTGAAAATGTGGATGGTCGGTCAACAAACTACTTGAAATGGCCCACTAAATTAATAGGGTTTTTTAATATATAGTAACATTCAAAGTTTTAACCTAAACCCTGTTCTAGCGGTTTTTTAAATAGAATCGCGGTTCTAAACCGAACCGAAGCAGGAACCGTTTTTACCAAAATTTAAGAACCTGAGCCGGGCCCTAAATACAAGAATACGGTTCAGATCTAGAGGTTCTGTTTCGGTTACTCGGTTCTGATGGTTCGGAACTGTGAATTGCTCAGCCCTGGTTATTAACAACCCTAAAGGTAATTGTGTTCCAAAAAATACCCTTATACCTCTCTTCCGCCAAGTCCCTTCATTGTCTGAACGCAGTCGATGTCAAAAATATAGTTGTTTTCAGGGTTCAAGTCAACATCATCTGTCTTTTTGAGAACTCCTATGTACTCACAAACAGGTGCACCAGAGGGTATAAAGTCCCAAGATCTAACAGCCCAGCCCTTTTTTGGAGTCTTGAAAACCTGGTAGTTATATAAATAGTAAAGAAAATTTATATAAAAGAAGTATAAACTAAACCACACGGATTTTAAAAATCTAAAAAAAGTATACCTCAAGTCGGTATCTTAAACCCCGTTGAGATGCTCGGTTTACACAACTGGGCCCACAACCACAGTTTGGTCCACATTCAAATACAACAGCCTTGGGTTCAATTAGCCTGGATGGTAAGGATTACAAATACCATAACTAGAGACGATGAATAAAACCATATTGAACAAACATCTATTACAAACGACAATGAATAAAACTTTACCTGCCACCATCACGATGTACATAAGGAAAATCAGAGCCATTTAGCCTAGCGCAAGCACAACTTCTTGGGTCGGTGCAACTACCCTTGCAATTGCATCCAGAGGCACTAGAAGGGAGTACAACATTTTCTGAAGCTTGGAGAGACTTTATGTATGTGCAACCTGGCATAAAAGTTGGAATATAAAATCAAAGAGATGTAAAATACTTTGTAGTTGGTACAAATTAGTTTATAAATGGTTGACATTTTTGTTTTTTATTTATTAACTATGTGTTTCTGTTTAAAATTATAAAAGGTAACAAGAATTAAGTAATAGGTACGCCTAAAACCAGCGCACTTGCTAAAAAAATCAGAAAAGAAACAGCATTAAACAAGGTTAATAAAAAAATCAATTAAGTGCAGGATAACTTGCCACTAGGAGGAACGGGTGAATCATCAACCAGATTGGTTGCTGGAATGGGAATATTCTCAAGGCCTCCACTGATGTCATCACATGCCAACCTTGCATTAGAGGGAAAAAACAATTCAGCCATTTTAAAGCACAGACACAAGTACTCTTAAGAGTTAAAAAAATAAAAATTATACCCGCGTAATTCAGAAACTTTGTCTGGAATACGACCTCGGGAAAAGTAAACCTGAAAAAATAGTAAACAGAATGTTAAAACATAGAGAGATAATAACAACATTCAAAATATAACTTTAGAGCACATGGTCCCGCAAATTCATATGAGGAAGAAGAACCTGTTCAGTCATCAGAGAAGGCTGCCCTTCCATACGTTTGAGACGAAACTTGTAAACAGTGAAACCAGAAACCCCTTTCTCTGCCCAATACTTGTCAACCTGAAAAGATAAACATGACCTTAAAGTATTGCAAGAGATTAATAAAACAAAAGACGTATGGTATGATAACACTGCTAAACATTAAATCTACCTTATACAATCCATCATATGTGTAAACTTTGCCAACATAACTAGTTCTAGATTGATGTCCTCGAATTACTCTAACTGGCACATTCTGCTCCAAACAATTCTACAAAAGCACAAAAAAACGTGTCAAATAATCACTAAGGCAAGATGATATTTATGGTTGCTCACATAGATAAAATACAAAACAATTCAAATTCCATATCTGAATTAATCAACATAATATATTGAAAATTAATACATTCTTAGGGTTGTTTGCTTCAACTCTTAATGGGACAGATGTCTGAATCAGTCAGACATTTGCTTCTGAATGGGTAAGCATTAAACTGAATCTGAATGGTTCAGTACTTAATAGTTCAGAAGTTGCCAAACAGCCCCTTATACATGTGTGTATGCGTATGTAAATGTGCAGACAAACACTAAATACATTCCTGATAAGTGTCAAGCACAGTGGTGGTATCTAGTTCGTACACCTAAAGTACCAGTCCTGGGTAGTGGGTACGACCCAAGGAACCATACTCCTGCCACCCAAGAACGCATGAGCACTAAAGTACCCGAAATTATAAACTACAAACTCTTCTTCGTTCATACAAATACTCATCTCAAGAGAAAGGTTTGGCATTATGCTCTCCTTCCCTGAAGAATCCATACCTACGTCAAAGTTTGGTCAGTGATTAAAAGGCTAACCCTTGTGGAGAGGCTAAAAATGCTACTTGTGGTCGAAAAGACTACCAAACATTCAAAATCAAAGGAGTTCTAGTCGAAGCATTGTTTTTTGTCTTTTGTAGCAACAAAAACCAAGTCAAAGAAATCATGGAACAAAACATTATTGATGTGTGTATGTGTGCATGAAATAAAAGAAAAACAAATCAGTTTTCATATTTAAAATGATAAAACTCTAATAAAATGATAATATCACCTTCTATGTGTGTGTGCATTTGTATGCATCTATGTGTGTGTAAACCTTAAGTAGAGTGGCATTTGTGTGAGTGTCATGCAAAGAACATTTAAGGTTACCAAAGAAAATTTATGGTCACTCTAGAGCCAACTGCCTAAACATGGTAAATATATAGTGCAACTAATGCATTTGTCTATAAATGTTATCAACAATCAGCTGTCACGTATTCATGGGCAAAAGATGTAGTATAGTGTAGTTGAAATGCTACATCGATTACTATGTCAACATCAAAAACAGCATTAATTACCTTCAAACCTAGATTACCACGTGACATTACTTGATCTTTGATTTGACGTTTATCACCAAGTAAATTATTGCCACCTTGACCGGTGTACACAACATCTTCAGAATTATCAAGGTCATCCTCATATTGACCAGACATCACTATGGCCACAGTCAGCGGTAACTTATAATTAGGGTACTCCTGTAAAAAAACATATAATGCAAAGAATGATTTAGGCGAAAACATGCACAAAAGCAACATGTATAGCTAAGTTGAGCTAAGCTCAGAACTGCAAAACCAACATCACAAACAGTAATGACAGCACAGCACAACACAGCACAACAATGATGATAAGTCAATTGATTAAGTATATTACCCTGTGAGAGGTTCCCCCAATATAATCAATTCCACTGAGCCAGTGGTTATGGAAGCCTACAGTAACCATCTCACATCGTGAAAAAAATTGGTGCCCAACATCAACCCCTGCAATCATGATTCCCTTGAACGGTCAGCTTTCTGTGCGTATACAGAATATATTCAGGCGTGTATGTGTTTACATACACACCATGGTTTTAAAAAACGGTCGAGGCGCACGCCTTGAGGCGTGATTCGGGGCAAAAACGAGTCTGAGGCGTCGCCTCATGGGTTATTCTTTTAGGTGTGCCTTACATGCCTGAGGCGGTAAGAAAAGGTGCGCCTCAGGGGTTTTAAGGTATGCTTTTGATGTTTAGACTTTTTGTGACATTTCATGTCTTCTTTTATGTGTGTTTGTTATGAATTTGATGATGAAATTAGTTAGTGTTTTATTTTTTATAAGATATATAATTTTTTAATTCCGCCTCGGTTCGCCTCTAGGCTTACGCCTCATGTGGCGAAGGGAAAACACCTCAAGGCTCGTTTCAGTACTTTTAAACCTTGATACACACATGTAAAGACCAATCAGTACTAACCTGGAATTGATCCTATCCTTGTCGGGGGAGTAAATACGGCGTTGGAAGACAACATCTGCACATTTAGGTTGACAAAACAATGTGACCACAAGCTTAGATTCAACCCCTTTGCACAACAACAAAACTTCAGTATCACATATATTCAAAAAACCTTTATAGTATTGATCCAATTGGTGCATTTCTTTTCTTCCTTGAAGCATACTCAAGGTACAAGCTTATTGTGTTAAACTTGGTTTAAAAACGTGAAGGGCTCCGAGGCATACACGTCCCAAAACTAAGATGTGCACGCATCACATACATAAGGCGTTGGCTATGTTTTAAAAAGTGCGCTTGAGGCGCGCTTAAGCGCAAAGCGCACCTAGGCGCAAATCCGTGTGCCTTACGTAACCCTAGGTGAGCAGTGTACGAAAAGCGCAAAAAACGCACTAAAAGCGCAAGAAAAAAAGCAAGAAAAGCGCGCTTTTTGTACACATGATGTTTTTGTGCTTAAAATTGTTATACATGTAGCTGAAAAGGTTGTACATTTTAGTTAAATCATATATATACCTTATTTGTATCTATATTTTGAGTAAATAATGCTAAAAACCTATAGCATATATAAAAAAATTATAAAATTGTCTTGCGCCTCGCGTACGGAAAGCCCACCACTTTTGCGCTTTGCTCCTTGGTTTTAGACCTCGTCGCTTTTGTGCGCTTCGCGCTTTTTAAAACCAAGGGCGTTGGTCTATGTGCAGCCAACTAGGTTACATTTACTACAAGATGCGTCTCTCTCATTTGTATTACAAATCAACCTTTTTAGTTTTTATCAAGTAAACTTTTCATAATTTCTCCATCCCTCTTGTTTTTTTTACTTATCAACCTCCTAAAGACCATAACCTTAAGTCTTTGGCCCAGAAGTACATGAGGCGTCGTCACAAGCACCTGATGTGTTTTATTGTGTGCCTGGCACTCCTCAAGTACATCTTTTAAAACCAAGATGTCATATTAAACATGAAGCTCAATAGTAAACTACTTAGAAATCCTGAATTTAACTTAACTAGATATCAAACAAAATTAACTTACACTTGATAAAGCTTTCAGATCAGGTCTTTTGTGCTGTCTTTTGTCTTCAGCAGCATCCTCCTGCACAAATTTATACATCATATTGTAATGTTTCTGTAATCTACATACATTGTTAACATGTGGAACTGCACAAACAAACAATCATGCATTCACACAGATAAGACAATAGTGTGCAAATTGCATAATCTAAAGATCTTGCAACATAAAGTCTCTCACATTATGAAGTATGCAGTAACTACAAATGCTCATGAAGCTCTAAAAACCAAAATAAAAATAAAATAAAACAGGGCCAAACACTGGAAACCAAAAGAAAAAGTTGGTGACAGTCAATCCTTAATCATAGACCATAACACGCATATTATCTTTTAGACTACCTATTACTGATGATCATAGCACACTATATTGAATAATTTTTCAGGTGGGTTTATTTCACACTGACATTGTAACACACAGCTGGTAATCTGGTATTCTTTGATGTAAATTGTGAAGGCATAACACAACTCAAAAATTTTAAGATAAGACAAAAATATAAGAGGGGCATGAGATGTCCCCTCTGCACGCCTGAATCAATAGAAAAGGGGAACGTATTAAATAAAACATAAGTTAGGTTGCAATACATTTTGCCTGAATCAATAGAGAAGGGAACATATTAAATATAAAAAAGTTAGTTTGCAATACATTTTTCCGAATCTTGTGCTATTAGCTAGATAAAGTATGATAGTTTTAAGATGCTTATAGTCTAATCTAAAGAGAATATGCGAGAAACGTTTAAGATTGTTTAGGAAATGGCATTAATAAAACTATGTTGATGTACTAAATCATGGACTCGAACGAACCAGATAACATTTAAAGTAACCTATAAAAATCGAGTTTAAGGTAAGGAACTAGATGGTAACCTTAGATTTTGTTTTTTTCTTATCATCCTTGTCTTTTTTGCTCTTCTTTTCTTCCTGTGAACAAATAACAAAAACACGGTGTCAGTTATGACTCGTTAAGCCATACGTATAGAATAATGCATGAAACATTTGTGTAGACAACAATAAATAAATAGATAAATAAATAAAAATTAAACAAAAAGATCCGCAAAATCATGCATCAATAACTCGTTATAAAGCCTTTATTCTGCAACAAGATAGACGTATTAAATCACGGACCTAAACCAAACAGATAACATTTTAAGTAACCTATACAAATCTAGTTTAAGACAAGCCAAAGTAGATGCTAACCTTAGATTTTGGTTTCTTCTTATCATCCTCATCCTTTTTGCACCTCTTTTCCTCCTCCTGTTAACAAATAGCATGAAACCAGAGTCAGTCACAACTTGTAAACCATATGTATAAAATCATGCATGAGCATGCAAACAGTGTGCAGACGACAATAAATAGACGAATCAATAAAAAATAAACAAAAGATCCCCAAAATCATGTGTACTTCAACACATGCCCTAAAAATCAACCCACAAAAATTTAGCTAACTTTAATCATTAACAGCCAACACCTCTGTTTTTAATTTTCTAATCTCTATAATCTAGCCTCAGATACAATAGTCACAAACGTTGAATATCTTAAATAGCATAAAACCAGAGTCATAGAATCATGCATGGAATATTTGTGCAGGCAACAATAAACAGATAATCCAATAAAATTAAACAAAAGATCCCCAAAATCATGCATAAATCAAAACAAGCCCTAAAAGTCAACCCCTCTACTTCATTTGCAGACAAGAAATTCAGCTAACTTTAATCACTAATCTTTAACTGTCAACATCTCCATTTTAATTTTCTAATCTCTATAATTTAGCCTCAGATACAATAGTCACAAAAACTTAAAATATCTTAAATAGCATAAAATCAGTGTCAGTTACAACTTGTTAAACCACATGTACAGAATCATACATGAAATATTTGTGCAGACAACAATAAACAGATAATCCAATAAATTTAAACAAAAGATCCCCAAAATCATGCATAATTTAACACATCCCCTGCATTTGTAGACAGAAAATTAGCTAACTTCAATCATTAATTTTCTAATCTGTATAATTTAGCCTAAACTTCAAACATCTTAAATAATAAATAAATAAATAAATAAATAAATACCTGAACATAATGCAAAAAGTTCTTATAAAAAGCTCGAACTGTCTCCGTCACCATCGAATACGCACTCTTCTCCCCAATTTGTCTCTTCGAAGGCGAACAAACCACTAAAGCCTTATTCTCCTCTCCCTTCAGTCCCTCCACATTCTCACCACCTCCAAACGACACCGTTTCAGCCTCTGGAATAACACCTTCTTTAACCACTTCAGTCAACACACTCTCCATCACACCTTTCTTATTATTATTATTATTAATATTATTATACTTGACTCGCTGCTTCTTAACAGGCTTCTCCGCCTTAGTAATGGCCTCCTCCTCCTGTTTACGACGCTTAATCGCGTCCTGTGTGGTTTTAATCTTCTGGATTCGAGCACTGGTTCTGGTACCTGGTGTTCGAGTAGCTGAAACGTCGTCGTTTTTGTTGGACGTAACCGACTCATCAACAACTACAACCATCGTGTATCGCTACAAACGTTACAAACCAAACGCAAATTAACAACAGATTAATAATAATAATAATATAGTGAAGATGAATCGATGATGAGAGAGAGAGAGAGAGAGAGAGGGAATTAGGGTTTGGGGGGAAATAGAGCGGCAAAAAGTGTATGAAAATTTGTCAAATGCCGCTCGTGCTCACTACTGTCGGAGTTTGGTTATTTATATTTTTAGTTTATGGAATGTGTGTTTGTGTGTTGTTTTTACGCTATTTTTTTGGTGTGTGTGTTTTTTTTTTTTTTGGGGGTAGACGTTGACGGTAATTATTTATGGTAGGTAAATTTGAAATTTGAATTTGTGAGGGAGTTTTTTTTGTAATATTTTAAGAATTTATATCGAACATCGAACCTGGATTGGATTGAGAATCAGAAAACGTTATAGGTAATTTTGTAATTTAAATGTTAAAATATAGGAAATAAAATTAGAGAGAGAATAACAATACATAATGTGACGATCCGTTAAAATTCAGCCAAAAATTTCGAGCTTCTAGACTTTTCCGGGGCCATATAGTCGCGTCTAGAGCTGCCTGGAAGTCTCCTAAACAGCCCACAATGTTCCAGGCTTCCAGCAATCTTGGGGCATTTATAAGCATCTTATACCAGCCAAGAAGGATCTAGAAAACACTGAAAAAGGCTGGTCAAAACAACCATAAAAGTGCAGCCACTAAAGTCTCTAGAACCCTCAAGATTACACCTAAAATATCATGCTATTATCAAGGAACCTACTAGATTATATCTAATAGATTTTTGTATGGATAGATCTAGATGTAGAAGACTCTAGATTAGGACTAACCTAGTATAAATATGGACATCCATCACAACTTGTGGTCTCATTTGGGACATCCATCACAACTTGTAAACCATCAACACTTGTAAAACTTGTGATCAAGTATTTACAAGCTTCTCACTTGCGACCCCAACACTTTCATAACCCATTTCCGCTAACAAGAACTAACGACTTCAAGTCAGCAAGGCTTACTTAGACGATGATCTAAGGCCGCACGTGAGAAAGAGAGTTTCTCCGTGACAATAAACTATGTATTTGATACTAGACGATTCACTATTTTCTAATATATAATCTAACTAAAAATTATATTTTTTTTTTAAATTTATTTGTTTTTCAAAAACTTCTCATATGCATCCACAATTTTTATCTTTATGTTGTTCACAGATACTTATTTTACTGTATTTATCGTATTTATATACTCAAAATAATTTGATGGAGATAAATAGTAGATTTTCGTATATAAAAAGTTATTGTAAAAAATGGAGGAAGGTATGGAGGACTTGTTGTGAATGTCCTTATCATTGAAATTTGGTTCTTGGCCTTATTATTGAAATTTGGTTCTTCATCTTTATTTTCAGAATATGTGTTAGCGGTGGATGTAAACTATTAAAATAAATGTGGAGTAAAGAGTGGATGTTTCACCTTTTCCATATCAACTAACATGTATTACAAATTGATGAAATGTGAAATGTGGTAATGTGTTGGGATGGAGATAAATAATACTCAAGTAAATTACTATATGAGCTTATTGTTTGGTCATTTTAACTGGTTGCACATATGACTCTCCGCGTAATCAAAAGATAAAGTGCAAAAAACAAAGTTGTAATATACCTAAAATATCATGACATGTGTTTTTCATCGATCGAAAACCATGGAAACGAATACGGGTACCGATGTTGTTCTGTTGGTATCAGTTTGGTTCGTTACTTATATGGCCCTCGACTGAAAACCATAAAACGAATACCAAACAAGTATTCATGTGTTGTTAGGTTGGTATATGTTTACTTTGTTACAATACCGATAAAAAACCATAAAAACCAATATCGATGTTGGTTCTAATAATTCACATATTGGTACCGAAGTTTGTTACGGTATCAGTACTCAGTATAGTTACGATACCAAAAAAATACTTTATGTTGAATACGGCTCCTTTTCAATATCATAATGTTGAGAAAATAAACATAACCGTGTTTTTAGTTTGTTTGTTTTTTTTTATTGTCAGTTGTTGCTACAACAAATAAGTGTCAAACGTTAGTTTTGAGTCACAGGAAGGGTTAAAAGGTTCAAGGGTTCTGATCTGCTTAATGCAGGTCGTGGTGTCCTCCTACGTTGCAAACGTAGAAGGAGGTTCAAGATAATATTGTTTTAGAGTGTTAGAATTCTGACTTGAGTGAGACTCAAAGCCAGAAATGAGAATCTAAACTCGAGTTGTGTGTGAAGGAGATATTCTCCTCACGTGTGTAGACCAAGAGAATAGAAGATTGAGTGTAAGAAAGAATAATCAGGTGTCCCTCAGATCTGTTGTGATGCATTAGATTATATAGAGGAGGCATCTTCTAATTTAGGCAAGGATATTATCTTGAAACATGGTGCAACAAAAGGACAAACCACTTAAAGCCAATGGTGGCTTTGGACCTGCAGTCCGAGTAGTGCAGCGACTCAACGACAGCTGCTTGTGCTGACCGAGGAAAAAGATGACAAGACAGGTCATCTTTTGACCTGTGATGCTCCGTCCTTTGAACCTTCGTAGCTTTCAACCCTTTAAGCATAGTTTTATGATACTTATTATTCTTTTTGCTTTAGACTACCCACGTCATCAGCCCCCCAAGTCAGGAGCCTTTGTGGCGTAGCTAGAAAGTTTCTGACTGTTTGCTTGTTTTTGTATTTGCTTGAAAGGTTCAAAGGTTGGTAGGTTTTGGGCGGTTATTATCTCTGAATTTGAATTGTGAGTAGACTGGTGATGGGACAGGTGTCAGCCGTGCAGCCTTGGTATTAATGAAGGCATCATTGTTTTTTTTTATTATTATTATAACCGTTATTTTTGTGGTTTTAATATTTTTCACACACAAAAAATCACTTTACTCTTTCTCTTCTTCAACGATCCTCTCCAATTCTTCTTAGGGTTTCCATTCGCGATCAAGCAGGTTAGTCTTTTTTCTTTATTTTTCTTGTCCCTGATCATCCTTCCAAGCATTATGGGTGCTAAGAAGGATATGGCCGTTACCTTTTCTTCCCTTTCACAAGAGGAAGTTGAGGCATTTTGTTCTGAATGGGACATCAATCTGTCTTTTAATCCTGTCGCTCCTTGTGAAAAGGATCCAGTTTCTCGTTGTCCAACTGGTTCGATTGCTTTAAATTGTCGTCATTTTGAATTTTCAAACCTTCGTCATCCGTTTTCCATTTTCTTGTTAAATGTGCTTGAGTGCTATAGGGTTTCTTTGGGTCAAATCCATCCATATGGGGTTGGACGTGTGTTACACTTTGAAATTCTGTGTAGAGCCTTGGGGTATGATCCCACCCTTCTTATGTTCAGGCGGTTCTTTCGTCTTGCAAAGAATGGTGATTGGTATACATTTGAAGGGTCTCAAGTAGAAACAAACTTGTTTTCTTCTCATGTGACTACCGTTGTTCAATGGAAGACAAGGTTTTTTTGGGTTTCAGAATCCATCTTTCCCTTCAAGCCTGTGTGGAGACATCCCGAGGCTGTTCTTAATGAAATGGAACCTTCAGAGTCTGAATTAGATGAAACTTTTCTTAAGGCTATTCGAGCATGTCCTTCAAGGTTTCATCCCTTTGGCGAACCTTTTCTGGTTTTACCCGGTATTAGCACTCGATGGGACAAACAGGGTAGAGACCCTGTGTTGATGAAGGGTGATCAGGGTATGCTCTTTTTTTATTTTGTTTTTTGTTAGTTTCTTTTTTGCCTGTTGCTTATATTTCTGTTTTCCTTGTTTATGTTGTAGTTATGTCGGCCCTAGATTTCATTAAGGGAGATGATGCTTCAGAGCTTGTCTTTAAGGATGCTGAAGCAGTTGAGGGTGAGGATGCTCTGACAAAGTATGAGAAGGGAAGGCACGATGGGACTAACTATGTTGCTGTCCCAAATGTTAAAAGCTTTTCTAAAGCTAGTTCATCAAAGGCTTCAACCAGGAGGTCCAGTCGACGTTTGCTGAAGGCTGCAAAGTCTGTTGATGTTTCTGAAACGGTGACTGTTAGTGACGAGATTGAGGAATCAGGAGGAGAAAGACCAGGATGTGGAGAATGTTATTGCTGAGGTTGTTGGAAAGAAGAGTACGGGTAAGAAGGTTGTTTCTAAGGTTGCCATGTTGAAGGGTAATGAGGGTTCAACAGGTTTTGATGGTGAAGGGGTGTACACCCTGGTTGGAATGTGAAGCCCAGTGATACGTTCAAGTCCTCTTCTGTCTGTGAGGAGGTGCTGGCACATCTTGCTACCCCTGGTGCCAAGGCTTGTTTGGAGGGGTTGGATGATGATGCCTTGTTGAAGAAAATGATGGTTGGTACCTGCAACTTGGCTGCCATGTTGCAAGAAGGTGTTAGCAGGTTTAGGAAGATGATGGCAGAATATGGTGACTTTGCCAAGAGGAAAAGAGAAATGAAGCAGTCTCTTGCATCGTTGAAGAAAGATGCCGAGGAATACGCCGAGAAAGATAAAACCTTGATTGGTTTAAGTGATGAGTTGAAGAAAGGTCATGAAGCTGAGACTGTAAAACATGAGGCTGTCAAAGTGAAGGTTGAAGCTGATAGGTTGGCATTGGAAGCAGAGAAGAAGGTGTTTGAGGACGAGAAGAAAGGGTTGGAGGCTTCTCTTGCTGGTGCCTTAAAGGACAACAAATGGCTGATTGAAGAGGGCTTTCAGCAGGTTGTCACCTATTTGCTTCACTCTGCTGAGTTCAACTCTGCTCTTGGGGAAGTATACACCAAGCTCCTGGTCCATGGCAAACATGCGGGTTTTATGGCAGGATTTAAAGCTCATGAATTGGGCCAAGTCATGAAAGAGTCTCCCTTTTATCAGCCTAACTCCCTGGATGTCTTAAAAGAGACAGTTCTGAAAATGGAGCATTCAACTTATCCTTATGTTTCCCAAGTGTCCTCCTACTACGGGAAACCTCTACAGGAGTTGAAGAATCTGAAGCCCCAAGGATTAAATGAAGCTGTTTGTGCAAAAGTGCTTGAATCTTTTTCCAGGAAGAGGGCTCACTCCGGGGATAGTGATGAGACTCTGGATGTTGATGAAGTGTTTTCCAAGGATGCAAGTGTTGAAGCCTCAGAGGCTAGTGGTCTTGTGGAGAAGCTGCCGAAGAAAGGGAAGAAGTCCAATAAGACAAAGGCGACGAAGGTGACTGTAGAGGAGGAGACCTCGAAGCCTTCAGGGTCTGGTGGTAATGTTTGACTTCTTTTAGTTCCCTTATTCGTAGCTTTCTTAACACTTGGTTTGTAAACAATTAACTGTGGTTGTGTTTGAACAACTTATCTTTTGGTGGAACCTTATGGGTTCCTTTGTGGTTGTGGGCTTTAAATAGCCCTTTGAACAATTTGCTAGTATTTGGCTTGTTAAAGCCTTGAATGTTTAATATCTAAGCCCTTAAGGCTATTATTAGGTATCTTTGTTTGTGCAGCTTTCATTATTTGCTTTTGAGTTGTATTTATGCTATTTGTGTTTGTCTTTGTTAGTGTTTGGGAATATTTAACCGGTAGCACCTTGAAAGGTTGAATGCTGCAGTCATTCATTCTAAAGGTAGTATAGGCAAACAAGTCGCCATCTATCCTATATACACTTACTCGAGTGTTTTAATATGTTTTCGTAAGTTTGTTTTTTAAACTTAAGGAACAGTTGGTGTAGGCTGTTCAAACCCGTCGATGAGATCTATAAAGGTATTCTTTGTTTATCTCATGGAGTTGGATTGATCTAGGCAAACAAGTCGCCATCTATCCTATCATCAGCAAACGACAAGGCATTAAAAAAATAAAATTATTAAAATATTAAATGAGTTAAAGGTGTATATCATTTATAGCATAAAGGTTGAAATTAAAAATTATAAAAATAACAAATTTAATCTATACATATAATATTTTGGAGCAATTTTGGACACTTGGCAATCATTTACCCACCCTAGCATTTATCTCTCCTCCATTTGTGAAGCCACATGGCACCTTGTGAGAATTAATAAAATTTTCTTTTTTTTTAAATCAAAAATCATTATAATTAATTGATATGTTGACTTTTGGTAGAAATAATTCTCATTTATTAAAATTATTAACTTTCCTAATTTTTTAAAACATTATTCTCTTATACTCTTCCTTTACAAAATATCATAGAGAACATAACCTAATTCTCAAATCAGGCGACATTCCTCTCCAAGCGACCAACCCTATTCAGGCATTCGTTCGAATCAACAATCCTTTACCGTCTTCTTCATATCCTCTACAAGGTTTAATCTCTTCCATTCTTATGTCAATTAATCGTTCTTCATCTCTCTGTTTCGTCTTTATTTTTTTCGTTTTTTTTTTCTGATTTCTTTGTCGATTAAGGTTTTTTTTTATGTGTTTTGACTGATTTCAAATATTTAGGGGTTTTTCATATTGATACGCATCAGGTATGTTCTTATTAATATTTATTTTTGTTATTTTTGTTTGATTTCGATTTGTTGTAATATTTAGGGTTTTTTTTTTCTAATCATACGTTATTTGATTGTGATTCACATCAGGTATGTTTGTAATGTTCATTCGATTTTGATTTAATATAATGTTTAATTGTTGTTTTTTAGAAAACATAACAGTAGTGGTGGTTGCTGTAGGTTTGTTGGAAACTCAAAGGTGAAATGATCTTATTTTCCGACATATATAATCCCTGATGCTTCCTTTGAATGGTTTCGATTTCGTTATGAATACAATCTTTTGTTGCTTTTGTTGTATTTTATCGGATTGTTTATGTTCTTCATAAGTTAAGGTTTGAAATCGATTTAACTTTTTTTTTTGTAATTAGTCCGATTAGATCTGTAATGGTTTAAATTTTAAGTGTTTAGTGACAAACGTGCACACTGTTACTTACATTGGGGTGTTTTTTTATTAATTTTTTTTATTTAAATTCGGTTTTTTATTATAAGGATTAAAACAAATAAGGTTGTATTTGTATAAAGAGTTTTGAAATTGGATATTCGGAAAAGCGTAGAAATGTCTAGAAAGATTCTTCATTGTTATTATTTTCTTATTAGAATGATGAATGGACAGTGGTTCAATACTCCAATATTGATGTTTAATGATTTCATCCATTTTGTTTTGTTAAATATTTGTTTGAATTGAAAATTTAAATTAAAAAAAATGGTGTGATGGATGTTCAACTTTGTTTCATAAGAATTTGACTTTTATGATGGTCATTTAATAAAACATAATTACCTATTCACCCTTTATTATAACATAACTTGTGAGATTTTATTGTGTATTATTGTTTATGAATAAGATTGTTTAAGGGTTTAAGAATTTTCAATTTTGATATATTGTGTATTAGCTGAATTTGAATAAGATTGTTTAAAGGGTTTAAGAATTTTCATCAATTGTTCTTATTTGTTCTTGAGGATTTAATATAATTCGGATCTTCATATGCTTGAGAGAATGTTTTTTAGTGAAACTCTTTACTTTGGTTTGTGATTGGATGGATCATGGATATCGAATGTGAGTGCACCCGATTGCATCATGTCAAAATCGGAAAGTGGTTAAATTTTTTTTTTAAAAGAATCTATATTCTTTCCTATTTTCAATCTTCTACTTTTATGGAATGAGTTAAAACTTCCAATTTACGAGGATATGGAATTGAATGATATATTTAATGTGGATATAATTTTATGGTGTCATTTAAAACTTCTGATTTAGTTGTATTATGTGTGTTTGATACATCCAATTTTATAATCCTGACAATTAATCTACTATATCTTTTTCTTTTGAAACTAGATCGTTCTTCCAATTTGCCTTAAACACAAAAGTGACGGGTCTTTCTTGAAACAAAATCATTTGTTGTAGGCACGCCACTCAATCGGTTGTAAGTTTTACTTCTCCTTATTATTTTGTTCATTAATTGTTCAATTTCCTAGGTTATTTTTCTATATTGTTCAAATCTTTTTTATAATTATCCCTGATTTATTTTTTCAAAATTATGCTTTGTATATTAATCAAAATCTAAATTTTGGTAAAATAATTATATATTAACTATATTTACGCCAATTCCAAATTCAAAGATTTGACCATATAAACAGTTGTTAGTGGTCAAAACTATATTTATTACACAATTTGATAAAAAAAAATTAAATCTTTAAGTTTTTATGTCAAAGTATGGCAATTTTTGACATTTATATGTATAGATTTGTGATTTGTGATTGTTGAATACGATTAATTAGTATGTTTGAAAACATAGTAATTTTTTCGTAAATTATTAATAGCAAAGTCAAAGTAACAATTTTTTATGTAAATTACAATCACTCTAATTGCAACTATCAAACTATTTTTGGTAGATTTTAGACTTTAACATTTTCATCAGAATTAATTTATTTTATACATTAAAAAATTAAAATTTAAAAAACGTTCTTTTTTTAAAGTCAACTACATTTAAAGAGACAAATAAATGGTTAATTCTTTGATTTGTTAAATTACTATTTTTAGGTTATAATTAGCATTAATCATGATTTGCACAATTTTGGAAACATCTAATTTTAATAATTATGATTTCAATTTGATTAATAACCTTTACAAAGAAATTTAAATTTGAATTTTTATAAAAAAATTAATACGCCTGATTTACCTTATATATAAACAATTTTGTATATTTATTTTTTGTAAATAAAGTATGTTTACATATTATTTTCGTTAATATGATTATAACGAATTATCAATTTCAAATTTCAAATTAAAATTTGAAATATTTAAATTCGAATTAGACAAAATTTCAAATTTTTTTTAATAATGGTAAGAAATTACACATACTAATTATTCTTTTAATTACACATTTTGAATGACTTAATTTTTTAAAAAAATTAAAATTTTAAATTTTTTCCCAATAAGCGTATGTTTCGCAATGACCATCAATAAAAGCCAAGGACAGTCTCTATCGAAGGTTGGATTGTATTTAAGAGACCCGGTATTCTCACATGGCCAGCTTTATGTCGCATTGTCAAGAGTTAAAAGCAGGGCAGGCGTGAAGTTACTTATACTTGATGCTGATGGGAAAGTGAAGACTAAAACAAAAATTGTGGTGTATAAAGAAATATTTAGTGATATTTGAATAGAATGTGTATTGCTTTCTTTTAAATCTTAATAAAATATTTCTGCTACATTTTTTTTATATGTTTTACCCCTCAAAATAATTGTACGTTGGTGAGCCGCGTGTAACGCGGGCAAAGATCTAGTGTTCATCAAAATAGAATTGTAGTATTGTAGTATTAATAATTGAATTATATAAGTAACCAGCAGAAGTAAGGTGAAGTTAGTGTACAAATACCATATTTTATGAGAAGTGTGAGAAAGATATATAACTGATATACATGCATCGTGTTTTAGATTTTTTGGTTAAAACACCAAACAAAATAATTAAAAATACAAAGTAATGTATTATATGCTTATAATTTAAAACACCATGCCAAGAAAGTTAAATAGCGTGTTTTAAGTATAGAGCAGTATGTTTTAGTTGTTTTCTAAATTTAAATGCTATAATACATTGCATTGTATTTTAAATTGTCGTGTTTTAAGTTTTTCTAGCCAAAACAACCCAAAACATCATACCTAAATTCATAGCATCATATCTACATGTCAATTCTTAATCCCCTCACTATATATAACATTTGTACATAAACCTAAATCAGTAGAAGTAGCTCGTTTGTTGTTGTGGGGTGTTGATGTGGTGAGAAATTTGTAAGGCTCGACTTTGAATGCAACATATGTGAAAGTATAGACATAAATAAGCACGGAATAAAATTTACACCAAAGCATTGAAAGATAAGCACGTCCCACGTTTTATGATTTTTTTTCATTGAGAAGAAAAACCTATAAAAATCAAGAAGCTACCTTGATGGTACGTTCGCACTTTAATAACTTTTACATTATTACACATAACTCCATTGGAAAATGAAAAGGAAAAAATGCATTCCGGTACCAATACCAATGTTGTTTTTTTGGGGTAAATTTTTGGTTAGGTACAAAATTTATGACATTTACAAAATTATAAAAAATAAATAAAAATACAACGGTTTCATTACACAAATTCGTTTCATATAACCCAAAATGGTAAAGTCGGTACAAAATTTAGGTTGTAATTTACTGGTGTTATTTTTATTGATTTCATACAGGGTCGAAATGCCAACATTGATTGGTTGAGTTTGAGGCTTAATACTTTTTTTTTCCAAAAAATTATAGCCTAGATGGTCAAACAGAAGCTGTACCCAACCCATCATTAAAACGATATAGCATGTTATGTCACAAACAGCTCAATAGTGAAAAAAACTTGCATCTACGACCTTGAGTTCCGTTTGAACCGACCAAACAATTTGTTGGTTCAATTAGAAATGTTTTGATCATGGACGATTTAAATAACATGCTAAATGTGTTAAGGGTTTTCAAATTTAAACAACTCAATGTAATTGTCTACTAAACAAGAAACGTTTTTTTTTTTTTTTTTTTTTTTTTTTTGCAATGATCCATTTAAAAAAAAAAAGAAACTCAATCACAATCATATGATGTTCAAAATACATTACCTTCACTAGTTAAAGATGATTACCACCAAAAGATTGACACAATGTGATAACACGATCTGAATGCTAGTACAAAATCTCGAATCAACAACACGCTATCTTATTTGTTTTTTATGCTCGTCCTTGATTTGATAGCACCACGCAAGAAAACAGACCGAATCGACGTCAGTTCACAAACAATAGATGTTGTGATGAAAAAGTTGGCTAGTTAAGGTGATGTGGCGACGGTGATGGCCATAAAACAACGGAGACAACGACAGTAAGGTCGGTGATGACGGGGAGAAGGGAACACCGACGACTAGAGTTTTGGTGTGAAACTAGGGTTTTAAAATCTCAATAAAAAACTCCAAGTGGTAACCTCAATTCCACCATAGCCTTCTATTTATAATTTTTTTAGCAAACCCTAATTAGTATATTAAGGCCATAATTAACCATTAACCTTTAGCCCATCAGACTTAATAGACTAGCCCAATAGTTAGTTAGCCTAGTAATTATAAACTCATTTAATTAATAATCCACATAATATATATAAATTACAATCTTCATTATATGCATGCATGCACACGCACAAACATACGTTGTTGGGAACTGCTGTTTCATTTTAATTTTATTACGTAGCGGAAACGTGTACACAATAACATTAACTTCGATTTAATCCCGTCAGTGATCCAATTATAAACCGAATAAATGATTATAATCCAAACCACAGGGTGTTCAGAAAATTATACTTTAGACAAACAATCTCTAAACCAATAAGAAGTAAAAGAACACATTTTCTTATTTGCCTTCACAACAAGCTTTTGTTCATTGCCAAGATAGAGTTCCATGTCAATATACTTCAGCTTCCGAACCTTCCTTAGACCCTGCAAATTGTTGCAAATGTGAGAACTACATCTAATGTCAAACATATGTTTTCATAGTAAAAGAGGAAGTTTATAAGACAAGTATACCTGATGACTCCTTTTGTTTAAGCTCAACGAGATAATTGAGCCAATTCCACCTCCAGTGACCACTTTTGTCACAAAGAAAACACTTAGCTTCCTCTAGATTTTTTTTTGTGGCAACAACTTTGCCTTTGACTTTTCTAAAACCACACACTATCGACAAGTGTACCGATCGCAAGTAGCAAGTAGGCAAGACCAGGTATCGAACCTAAGGACTTTATCTAACGCTTTTGAGATTACTCCTAATGAATTACCTAACATATTATTATTATTATTATTATTAAATTGATTTATTAATTGGGGGGTTTAAATTGAAATTAAAATAAATTAATTAAAACTAATTTACTAATTAAACTAAGAAACTGAAAATAAACGAGAGCCAAAAACTGGGTTGGAACTCTAATGAGGAGAAGACTGATAACCTGGGTAGAATCCCTAGACTCTGGTTATAAAAGTTGACTTATGTAATCCGGTTGGAGACCCTGTTCTCACCTAATAAACCTCCTGTTAAGGCGGGACAAGTATTGAGATGCTAAAATGAAAGTGGATCACCCCAACGAAACCAAATCCCACAGTAATCCTTTAATCAACCACTCTTGGATCGAAAACTCCCAAACTGTGAAGCAGACTTAACTAATACGAATGAAATTCTAGGAAAACTCTAAACACGAATAAGTAACCAGTCTCGCCCCAACGATAACCAAACTACCAAACAATGCCTAGTTAGTCAACCTAGTAATCCTGAATTGTATTCCTAACCGTCGGGAAGGGATTGCACACCTTAGCTAATTGATTTTAAAAAACTATTAAACTTACGCTATTCCTAACTGCAAGAACTAGCTCGACAACAAAAGTTAATCAAACTAGAATGATTTCTAGATCTAGGGGATATTCCTATATGCCTAGAACATCAAAACTAGGGCCGGCAATTTTGTATACGAACACGATTACCTGACACGAACCTGAACGATCTTAACAGGTACAGGTATAGCTTTAACAGGTTTCGTGTCCTAAACAGGTAGACACGAATTTACCTGTTAATTTTCGTGTCGTGTACAGGTAGTCAGGTTTCGTGTATCGTGTCTTAACAGGTTCGTGTATTAACAGGTCAGATATACACGATTTGTCATCCCTAAGTATAATGTTCACAAATAGGTACTAACAGGTACGCAAACAGGTATTAACAGGTACACAAACAGGTATTAACAGGTACGCAAACAGGTATTATCTAGGTCTTTGGTGAACTTTTGGAAAATTTCTCTTACTAAATAGGTTCGTAAACATGCGAATAATATAATGGTCACAAACAGGTATTAACAGGTACTTTTCGTGTATACCTGTTAAAAAAATTAACAGGTTCGTGTATCAAAAAATAGAGACGAAAAATTTTCGTGTCGTGTACAGGTAGTCAGGTTTCGTGTATCGTGTCTTAACAGGTTCGTGTCTTAACAGGTCAGGTATACACGATTTGCCAGCCCTAATCAAAACCAACAAACAAGTAATCAAATCATAAAGCGTCAGTACACAACTATTCAAAATCAAACATAAAAATTAAATCATGTAACTCAACACATCCAAAACGGAAAACATAACTCCTTAATTAAAAACCAAAATCTAGTTCATCATCCCAAGTCACCAACAAAAGGTTTAGCTACTCATAGTATCCATGAAAACAGAAACTAAGTTCATCATGTCTCAAAATAATTAAAACGAATAAACAAAACAAACCAAACCCGAAACCTTCTTCTCTTCAAAGTCACCTCCTCTAAAATTCCTTGTTCGATCCCCCTGGCAGCTTCTTTTTTTTTTCGAATATATCTTCTGCCGTTCCTTCGATCTTCTTAGGTTTTATACAAAAAAACTAAAAAAAACAATCGATTTGGGCTTCATTGAAACGAACTGGGCCTCCCCTTTCAATTTTTTTCATTATTTTGTTTCTTTGTTAATGCAACTAGGTTTTTATCCGGCCGCGCGTTGCGGCGGCGTCAATCTGATTTAGAAAATAATCTGGTAGTTCCTATGGAATAAATACAAAATAAAAAACAAATAATTTTATGAATAACTTATAAACTCAATTCTGTTTTACTAACCACCAAATGAAAACACAACAAACAAAAAGCCAAAAATTGAACTACCATGTTTGTGTTTAACACTTTAACCTTTATCTAAGGCTTTCCAAAACACCATATCAACAGAAGTAATCATTAGCGAAGCCAAATCTAACCAGACGCCAACAATCTTGAGCTCCGCAGGTACTATAACATCAACATTGGTCGCAGCCCATAAACCTACATGTCAACCCATCCCAGTGATTGTTGTATATATGTGCGTTAAAACGAATCATTATATTTGAACCTATAAGATTGTGATGTTTACTAAATCATAAGTCTTATCCAGTGTGAAATCAAGAGCTGCACATCTAATTTCCAAAGCCACGGCCTCGGCGCTTCGTGCATCTTCTGGAAAAGAAACATGAAAAGAAGCAGAGAAGCCGCAAGTTAGTAAAGTATGAGAAGATATCTAAATCCAAAAGCAACTTTATAACCAGAAATGAATTGGGAAGAGGTTTGATATAAACAGAAAGTTGGTGAGCATTGCAGTAACTTCTAGTGATTTGTTTGTTGGAGATATTTCAGAGAATCATGTCCACATGTGTAAAGTAGCTAATCAATGACATTAATATGGTTGTCATTTAGAAGTATATAATATTGACCATTATATTCCAGTCAATGAATGACTACCATGGTCATTAACAGTAAATAGACAATATACATCAGCAAAAAATGATAACTGATTGATTGAATTCGTTACAGCATACAGCAATTTCACATAACGAAGGCGTAAACAATTTCACAATTAAATCAATTAAAACGCATCATAGAATTGCTACAACATGATCGTCCCATCTTCCATTCAAAGCAATCCAATAACATAGCACAGAAAAAACATAGAAGTATGAACATAAAGTAACTTGTTCATGTGAAATCTCATTAAACACTTACCACTTTTCACGATATAGATCAGTAGTTCTTCATCCCAATTCCCAAGCGACATAAAACACCTGCATTAAAAAGTCAAAAATCCAAGCTGTGTAAAAAGCATGAAAAAATCTTATTTCCATAGACCATATAGAAACTATGATTTGCGAGACAACAATTCAAACCTACTCTCATATGCATTTAGTTAATCGATATAATGGCACTTACATTTATCCAATGGCCACTAAACTCTTACCATATGCGCCGCTAAATCTTGGCCCCATTTCTTTGACATGTCTTGTCTAAGCGGAAAATGTGTATTAAATTCAAACTCATTCCCAAAGTAAAAGATAAATATAAAAATCAAAACTTTCCTTGCATTCTAAACCCACAAATTTCTAGCGCATCATTTGGAGTCGCGCGTAAATTTGTAGCTCTTGACCAGCAAATTAAAAAATTAGTTTACTTGCTTCCAAGGAAAATGTAGAGTTATGGTAAACGACAACATACAACTTTTAATTGGACTTCATCTTACAGACAAAGTGTTCCTTAAAGCCTATGTTGTATTACAAGTTCGTTAAAAAAGGTTTGGACGCCACAAGGTCTTGTAGAAGGGGACTGTTCAACTTCAGCAGCAACCAAAAGCGTCACAAGGTCTTGTAGAAGGGGACTGTCCAACTTCAGCAGCAACCAAAAGCAGGTCACAAACTCACAATGAATAATAGGAAATTAGATATAGGTAGCATAAAAATAAGATAATCGTGATTAAACTCATCTATAGTTGTACACCTGTACCTTTGATAAAGGTAGGACCCAGGTTTAACATTATTTCTTTCAACACCATCCAACTTTGTACTGGGAATTGGATTCAGCAACCTCACCTTTCTATTCTGATTCCGATGGCAGCTAAAAAAAAGGATCCAAAAACATTACATAACACAACATTGTCAATACAACAATAGTTTAAGAGAAATGGCGGGTTGTATTTCATAATGTTCATATATGTTTTAACCCACACTTTGCTGGAAACATGTTCTAAGAACTACTTTTTTAACATCATTTGAGTTTTTTTCAAAACATGTAGAGGTTGTATTGATTTTAAGTTTAAACACATCTTTCTACTGGCCGATTTTTATGGTCAGGCCGTTCTACTTTCATCGACTGGAATAGGTACATGTTTTAACAGGAAATAATAAAATTTATGGTTAGATGACTTACGGTTATGAAGATTGAAGACAAATTTATTGTATGCTTCATGCCATGCGACGGGGCTTTAGCCACTGCTACACCCATCCTCTGCCACAAAGGAAACTCAATGTAGGTGTAGTTTTTTGCGTTTATTTAAATCTGATTTGAATAACAAACATATCGTAATTTTATATGTGTGAACCTGAACTACCAAATAAAGGCCTAAAAATGAGTAGTTATAAATATATTTTGAAATACATGCAAGACAGAATTATAGAAAACATATATTTTCATGTTCATTTACTACACAGTTTAATCTATAGAAGAAAATAAGACATAAAAGACATACCATCAATATTTGATCTTCTCCATGCTAGAGCAGATCCACTGTTACATTAAAAACCTTCAAACATAACTCCAAAAAAGTAGTCAAAGTCAACACATTTGAAGTTTTGTTTATTTAAAAATTAAGACATTCAACAATGGTTATTTTATAGAATAATGAAACAACCTCTAGTGGGCTATGACTTAAATAAAGTATGTTAATGGGCTGTCATTTCTATGAGCAAAAATTCTATGGCTAAAATTTCATCATGAAACAGTGGCTACCTGCTGTCCATCTCCACTCAGGTAACAATCAAACTTGTCGAAAATAGAATCATTTTCATACATGTCACAAAGCTGATGGAAATACCAAGAGTTAGAATTCTTAATTTATAAATCAATCCATTGTAGTTTTATTAATCATGGGATAAGGGAGTTTATGAAGGATGTATCACCTTAGGCCTCAAATATTCATGAACCTGAAAGCTTGCCACTGGGCAGAATCCATACAATGTGAAGGTTAAATTCCGCAGTAGCTATCGCCTCTGTATCAACACATTCAACAGGTTGTTGACATTAAAACCGTTTGTCATTACCAAAACAAAACACGATAAACTCACCATCTTACAAAACCGTTTGTTGACATTAAAACCGTTGTTGGCATTTAAACAGTTATCATCGAAAGGAGATATCTATTCAAAAACAAAACACCATAGGCTCACCATCTTACAAAACAAATTCAATGTACACCATAGGCTCACCATCAGCTTGTTGACATTAAAACCGTTTTGTCATTACCAATTTTTCCTTGTGATTATGGTACATTAAGCACACCTATATGGAGATAAAAGTCATACCTATATTATAGGATCAAGAGCTTATAAATCTCAACTGCAAATCCATTTTAAGCCGAGCTTTTTGTCTACATCTCTTGATTGTGTCGAATGTATGACAGTGTGAAAGATGAAATTCGGCAGCAGTTATCACCTCTGTAACAACACATTTAACAGGAAAGCAAACACTTAAATCCACACACAAACGAACGAACGCGGCGCCTACAAAGAGCTCCCTATCCACTGCACATGTGTAAAAGAAGCACATATCGTAATGAACTTGAAATTTTCAAAAGCATCAACGCCCTCACTAACTTTGAGTTTTTCAGAGTCAGGAGCTGATAAAATTTTGTCAAAGAAGCACAACAAACAGTAAGAACATAGAATCCTTTCAGTTGAAGGAAAAAAATAAAATTAATCAAAAATACAACTTACCAACACCTTCTGGTGGAGAGCCTATATTATTAATTTCTTTCATGCACTTCTATGCATCAATAATAAAAACTCCAGAGCAGATAGTAAAAAAAATACAAATGAGATATCCAAAGCTACATATGAAATCTGGTAAATCAACCAACAAACGAACCTTCTCTTTGCCTTTTATTTCTACCCGACTTTAACTTTTCCGGTGATTTCGAGCATGGTAACTCATCCAACTGTAAAAAAACACCCAAAACTGAATCAAATACACAATCAAAAACTCTGAACTGAAATACTTGTATGCAAATATACAAGATATGACAGTTTGAAAACATAAAATTTGCACTATAAAGAGAATTAGAAGTTCCAAAAAAGTACCCCATATCCTCTACCTCTTTCACGCCCTCCATAATTGTCGCGGTTATGGTAAGGACCTCCATTTGTTTCCGTTCTTTCTTCTAGAGTCTTTTTGTGAATTTACAATTGTTAGCGAAAAACGTCTCACAGAAAGAAGCGAGCGATTGAAGTTTAATCGTTTGTCTCCCATGAGAAATGTTCAATGGGCTAGCTAGCTCTGCATACACCAACATCATTCGGTATTATCACCAATAAAGAACACTATTATCATTAATCAAGAACAGGACTACATTTTTGTGCACAAGGTCCACTTTTGAGGGTTTTAAAGTGTTTTTGAGCATTGTAAACCAAAACCAAACCAAATCGTACCCAACTCAACCAATAAACATTTACCAACATGGCAACATATCAACAAAAACAGTTGTTCAAAACTTATGCCCAGAGTTCGTAATGAACACAACATCCCCCCTACACAAAAAAACCCACAACCCAAACCCAACCTAAACGCCTATACCACATCACCCATTTAACATCATTCCAATTGTTCAAAGTTTATTTCAAGGTGCCAGTGTGCCACTTTTCTTTCCATCTCTTTTTTTCCCTAGCTTATCTTACATTTGTGCTGGATTCAACCGTCTTTTTTTCACTGTTTGTTTTTTCATTCTCTTCTGCCAATTAACCATTTTTTATGTCTGTTTCTTCTACACTTTTCCTTGAAACACCTTTTGTCCAAATATATAGGTTTTTTGTACAATTTATATCCATCTATACAATTTAGAATTATTAGCCGTTGATAGAAATTCCAATATAACTAATCATGTCTAATTCACAACATTTACCAACATATCAACAAAAACAGTTGTTCATTAGTATTTCCACACCAATATTAATCAGTACAATAATAGATTAAAAACAAACAGAAACATACCTCTGTTTGCAGCTTATTTGATAGCATCTCTGACCTAGCTTCAACCTCATCTCTTTGTAGGGTTCACTCTTCACCTGCAACAAAACCCATCACAATCAAACAAACCCAAAAAATACTCACTATTGTTTTTTTAGGTGGAGAGAAATGGAAGATAATGAGAGTTTGGTTTAGTTCACTCACCCACCGGTTCTATTTTGATTCTCCTCAGAAAGAGTGTCCGGCAACTGGACCATGAAGCCACCATCACCATCATGCAATCGCTACCTAGAGTTTTGAATAGTCGAAGATATTGATCGAAACAATCCCAGCGAAGCCATCACCACCACCATACAAACCGCTGCCTAGGGTTTTGAAAGCCAGGCAACAGTGGTCATCGGATGGTGGTGGCGTTGACCGGTGAAGGCAGTTAGGCGGTGATGGCGATGACTGGTCAGAGAAAGAGAGGAGTTGAAGGTTTTTTTTATGAGATTTGGAAGTGATGGTGGTAACTGGTCAGAGAAAAAAGAGTTGAAATAAGGGTTGTGTGACACGTTGATGATGAGAAGGTGAGTGGGTGAACATGATTCATGGTTGTGTGACACGTATATGCTGGGGGAAGTTGGTCCAATTAGCTAGTGCCAAACAGACATCAAATAAAAAAGAGATCAGATTAAGGAAATTTTTTTTTTTGCCATAACCGGGTCTCGAACCCAGGTGACTTCTTTATAAGACAACTCATTTAACCACCACACCACTTCAATAAGATGTTAACATGATTGAAACCAGATATGCTTATTCATATGCAAAATTTTTTAAAAATCCAAATCACTATTCAAATGCCAAGGTATATTATTATTATGTAATTGAGACTTACGTCTCTTGCAACATAGATATTATTATTACTAGCTTTTATCCCGCGAGTGTTTCGGGGTTGAAATATCTAATATGATAACATAATTAACGATTTGCGATTTATTAGTAGAGTAAAATATATTTGAAAACAAAACCCCAAAAAAATAGTTGTTTTTTTTTCTCTGTTTTTATATAGCACTATGGTACTCGTTGGAAAGATAATAAAACGCTCGTTAATTTGGTATAATTTTTTTCTTTAAAAAATCTCGTATATAAAAGATATTAACGTTTAAAAGTTATGGAAGAAAACATTAGAGAGAAAATTTAATTTTGTTTATAAATTCTTATATTTTCCTAAAATAATAATTATAATATATATAGATTTATTAAAAAAACTCAAAAATTAAAAAATCATACATGATGTCATTTGGCACATTCAAGGAGGGGTTGAGGCCTCCATTGAATGCCACATCATCAAAGTTCAATTCTTTTATTATAAGTTATAAATTATAGATTATAGATTATTATTATTATTATTATTATTATTATTATTATTACTACATGATCTCGTATCAGGTGTTCGCGACTTGAACAAAGTTCCTCGTTTACGCTCCAAATTCCATGAACACCTAATAAATATAAAAACGAGTAAATAAGTACTGAAAACTAATAAAAATCTATAAAATGTTACAGAAAGAAAAATAAACGAACACATTCCTACAACTACTAAAAACTATATACAAAATACTAATTTATGACTCAAAATAATTAGGAAAATAGATATGTTTTACAACACAATCAAGCATTAAAGCTGACATGACACTCAATGAGCCCAACTTTCCTCCTTAGGTGTGTCACGTAACATCTTCCCACTTATTTCCCTCAAGAAGTTTTTTTCTCTCTCATGTTTTCTCACAATTTTTAAACGTTAAAAACTTATATATACGAGATTTTTAAAGAAAAAATTACATCAAATTAATGGGCGTTTTTATTATATTTCCAACGAGTACCATAGTGCTATACAAGAAACGAAAAAAAAAACGATTTTTGTGGGTTTTTGTTCATACAGGGAAAAACACACAATGTGTTCAGGTAATTCATTAATCATGTCTAGGCAAGTCACTAATCATGTTCAACCCAGTAAATATGAATTCTCATTTCTCTACAGCTCCAGTTAGAACAGTGGAACTCCTCATTATGGAGGGGAGGAGGGGCAGAGGCAGACCCAAATTGACTTGGGTTGAACGGATTAGGTAAGATTTGTTAGAATTGTACCTCTATGAGGATATGGTCCAAGATAAGAATTCGTGGAGGCTTAAGATCAAAGTTAAAGATTTTAGGAATTAGGAGAATGGTACTTTTGCGTCGGTGCTTCGTTTCTTAGGGATGGTCTCTGTGAATTTTATGGATATTTGTTATTTCATGAGGTTTTTTTGTACTTATTCTTCTATGCTATTCATTCACTACTTTTAGTGTGTGGTGTTTGTCTACTTATTTATATATGTATAATGTGTGTTTGATTTGGAGCCGGGGTCTCTCTGGAAGCAGCCCCTCTATCTCTAACGATGGAGGTAAGGTTTACCTACATCTCACCCCCAGACCCTACTTATAGCGTCGCTATCTGTGGGATTTTCCTGGGTACGGTTGTTGTTGTTGTTTACTCATTTCTAAAAAAAGGCACACCTTTAAGACGTGGCCTGAATTACGCTCTACAATGGTTGCTTCTAGCTCTGCTCCTTATCCAAACGTACATTATCTTTTTAATATACATTTTCATTCTTATTCACATGATTAAAATTGTTGTTTTCTCAAATTGTAGTAAATTAATTCTAAATTACTTCATAACACATATTTTAACACTTCATATTAGATTTGCCAATTCCAGAAAACTTTCGGAATATAATATAGTTCGTAAATATAAGGGGGAAGGGGCCCTTGTAGACTATAGTTTTCATTTAACTGAAATGCAAACACACTAAATAAAATAAAAACTATTCGGAGTCGGAGGCATTCGCTTCGAGGTGCGGTAGATCAAGTGCGTCTAGATGTTCCACGAGATCATTTCGAAGTCGGAAATGCGTATCGGAGTCTGTCAACTCCGCAAGGGCTTGGTCGTCGAAGAACGGTTGGATTGGGGGGTCGCGTATATGGACCGGTGATATCGCACGCCCCTCATCTTTAATGATCATGTTGTGCAATATCATGCACGTATAGACGATGACGCTACACCTAGCAACGGTCGTCGGCCTCAAGGGTCGTGCGGTAATTCCCCATTTCCCCTTTAATGCTCCGAACGCTCGCTCAACATCCTTCCTTGCTGACTCTTGCGCCTTAACGAATTTCTTTTCCCTAGGATCGGTCGGATATCGAAACGCTTTCACAAACGTTGACCAAGTTGGGTAGATGCCATCGGTAAGATAATATCCACGTTTATATAAGTGGCCATTTAAAGTAAACGGACACTGCGACGTTATTCCGTTTCGTTGGGTAAGAAAAACTAGGGATTGTTGGAGGACATTTATATCGTTGAGTGAACCGGGGGGGGGGGGGGGGGGGGAGGGGGGCAAAAAATCCATGCTAAAACCACATATTTTGTGAAGCAACCGCTTTAGCATGATCGTAGGGTATTGGTGATCGCCTCACATATATTGTCCTCGTAATTCCCTAGGACATGATCGCCATACTAAATGCGTGCAATCAATGTTACCGATCATGCCGGGAAGGTGATGTCTTTCTTCATGTGCTTCGTACAAACATGCAATGTCGTGACTTGTTGGTCTTCGTAAAAACTCAGCCCTGTATAACTTAATGATGACATTGCAAAAAAATTGTAAACATTCGCGCGACGTCCTCTCAGACATACATAAATACTCATCGTATTCGTCTGGAGGAATACCGGTTGCGAGTTGTTTCACTGCTGAAAATACTTTTTGCATGGGCGTAAAACTCTTTCTAAGCCGGCCGTCCATGCTCTCTCTGAACCATTCGAAGTTTGCTTCAACATCTGCTACAATTTTTAGAAATATACGTCTCGACATGCGATACCTTAATTTAAACTATGCGTCGGTGTATTTTGGTACTTTAACAAAATAGTCATTTTTTAACCGAACATTGCCTCCCTCGTGATCACGTGCCACGTATCTTTTTTTTAGATGTTGCTGTGTCTTGCTCTGCAGCCCGCTTTGCAAGGTCCGTGAGAAACTCAAGGCTACTATCGCCTGAGTGTAAAATCGGGTGCACTTCGAGCGGGGAATGATAACTTGATCATCTTCTATGTCAACGTCACTCATTTTTTAAAAAGTATGGATATAATTTCTATGTTTTTGATACTAAACCGTGGGATTGCAATGTGTTTTTTTATAAACCTTCGATAAAAACGGTCACAAAATATGACCGTTTGAACACTTATTAAAATTCACAAATTACATTCAACGGTCAAAAAGGAATTAAAAACCATAAAAATTCGACCGTTGCATTTAAGATACCAAACTACCAGCCCGTTAGATAAAACCAAAAATTGGTTCACGGGACCCTTACCAACACGGGTGGCGACGGTGTTACCAAGCTGGTGATGGGATACCCGTGTCCAAATCTAGTAGCGCCCCGTCCCCATTAATATACACCTAAATATTTGATATGCTTATGACGAAAAGATGTTACTATTAAATAATGTTTTTAAGTTTTGAGGTTGTTGATGTCTCTCCTCTACATTGAGTCATACATGTGTCGCTCCTCTGCCTCTCCCCATAGAACAAACCGGATAATAATAATATTAACCAACCACTCTCTTCATCTTCATCACTTCAATTCATTCATTCATCATCATCTTATCCCCAATCCTTAATCCTATTCACCCCTTAATTCATCATCTAACCTGTTACAATCCACCTTTTTTTAACAGTGTCAGCGTTGTATTCTGCAATGAGGTTTAAGGTTTACGATTTGGATTGTTAGGTAAACGTATCTTATTGATATTGTTGACATTGTTATTAATGGTTTGTGAATTATTTGTTGTTTATTGTATTGCTTTTGTTTGTGGTTTTAAGGTTATGTGATTTTTTTAATTGGTTTTATGGGAATTTTAGGGTTACTTGTTTGTTAGATTGTGTGATGCTAAAGATTGGTAGAGACTTGGTTTAGAAGTTATTTAAAAATATTTTTTTTACATATTTATTTAGATGTGGAAGCAATGTATTTTAGAGACTGTATGCTTTAAGCCTTTTAGTGACAATAGCATTTATTTTTGTTTGATATAAAAGGGAAGTTAAGCTATTTGTCGCTTTTAGGGGTTGTTTGGTTGATTAAGTGTTGAATCATTAAGAGGTCTGAATGGTTAAGAGGTCTGAATGGTTAAGTGCTGAATCATTAAGTTGGACGTCTTAATGGTTAGTTTTCTTGTGCCACATTGGTAGGAGAGCCTCATTAAGGTTCAACCTAGTTCAGTGCTTAATGGTTCAGCAACATCCTAAATCTTAATGGTTCAGCCTTAACCATTCCATTCAGAAGTTGAAACAAACGAGCTGTGCGGTGAATGGTTCAGAGCCTCATTAAGAGGCTTACCAAACAGGCCCTTACTCTTTGATGCTATGAGGTATATATATGTAAACACACACACACATACATGATACACCCAATCAGTTGAGTTGTGTCTCTTTAGCAGTCATTGTGAAAATAAGGTGCTTATTGCTATTAAGTTGTGTGATGTTTGTGCTACATTGAGAGTTTAAGGTCAATAGATAAATGCTTGCAAAGATATAAATCATCATACTTAGTTAATCCCAAAGATATATATACAAGGTCTAAATAAGTAGATGACTTAGTTCAAACTACATTCGATTACGTTTGGAGGTAAAACCGTGAGTGGTTTTCATCCCGCTTGGTAGCTTAGGCTCTTTGAAGATGGTGACACAAATTTTTTTAATTTTTTAATTTCTGCATTTAAGAAGCTTTATTAGGCTTTAGTGTTATCGACTTATCGTGGTTCTAATTTAATCATGTTCTGTGAGAATGACTACTTGTATGGACGAAATATTTGATTCTCAAGTTTGTTTTTTTGTTAGTGTGCTCATGGAACCAACATATAGGCGGCCAGGGATTGATAGACCAACCTTCCATAAGTTTGTATGCTTTTCTTTGGGACTTTATATTTGAATGGCGGCAGATAAGCTGAATAAGCGTTCTAAAGTAAGCAATGGCATTTGTCACACATCTTGGGAGATACAAAAAGTGAAAAAGAAATATCCTCATTATGATTTAAATACAAAATCACGTATTTGTCTCGAGTGGGATGACAAGACGAAATCTGTTGTATCTAAGAAGGAGCAGATAAGTATTGCACAAAGAGAGTTGACCCCGTTTCTTCCTTTTGTTGCGCATCACCGAAATGCTATCGGTGATGTCTTTGCAGCTCCTCCTGAATTATTTGAACTCAATAACTTGAGCGGTTTGCTATCTTATGAGGTAAGGCTAATCACACAAGCAAAGTTGGCAAAACGGGCTCGTTGGATAAGGGGTCAAAGGGGTTTAAGGTCGGGTTGGGTTGACCTGAAACAGTTCTTGTCCTAACATTTTAACTTTTTAAATAGTTAGCATGTCAAATTGTTTACAATAAACTATGTGATTTCGGTTATGATATGGTTTTTTTTTAACACAAAATTTACGAGGTTTATTGCATTAAGAATACACATTTGGCGGCTTTCGACCCCTTTGACTCATTTTTTAAAGCAATTTTTTTTGTCTTACATGTAACCTGAAGTGACCCGTTCATAAGTAAACGGGTCGAAATTGACCCATGCAGCCATGCTGAATGTATTGCTTTTTGGAGCCTGTTGTAGGTATGGCAAACTCATTTGTCTGTTCAAGAAAGAGAGTTTCTTACCCAGTTTCTTCCTGAAGGAGCCGAGCCACATGCAGTTGTTCATGAACTGTTAGCTGGGAATAATTTATATTTTGGAAATCCATTCCAAAAATGGTAACTTCGAGCTCTAAATTTTAGTAATGAAATAAAAAAAAGCTTATTGGACTGTCATACTTCACAATAAGGAGATTTTGTCTGTTTACCAGCATTCTAGTTTGGAGTTGGCTTTTTTTTTCCTGAACTAACTAATAACTGGTAAAAGACAGTTATAACCTTCATTATAGTCTTGTGTGAAGCACATGACTAAGAGGGTGTTTGGGATTGAGTTTCAAAACAGCTTATTGACTTATTGGCTTTTTGGAAAAGCCAATAAGTCAATAAGCTGTTTGTGTAACCCAAAAGCACTTTCTGTTTTGACTTTTGGCTTTTAGCTTTTAAGGGTGGAAAAGCTGTTTTTGAAAAGTTAGAAATCCTGGCTTTTGGCTTTTAGCTTTGGACTTTTGGAAAAAAATTACAAATCTACCACCCATACAACCAATATTCACAATAAGTTAAGCGAAACACTTAAAAAAATAACAATCTATTGACTTTTTGACGTTTCTCATCCCAAAAGCTAATCCAAACACTTTTTTTAAAACTCCTTTTCAAAAAGTCATAAGTCAATAAGCACTTTTGACCAAAAGCACTTTTGCATTTCCAAACTCAATCTAAGTTAAGAGAACATAAACGATACAGTGAAAACCGATTTGGTTAATTATGCGTCAAGCAACAGTTATGGGTTGACCCTCAATTAATTCTTGTTTTATATTGTTTAGGTTATATAGATTTCTATGCCAATTTTAATACTGGGTATTTGGAAACTGTAACGGGTTAGTTCTCTTAGGTAAAGATTTCCAATTGGTGAAGTTATCTTGAATATTCTTGTGTAGGGGTGCTTCTATTTGCTCAGGTGATTACCATCCTGATGCCATTCTCCGTCAAGAACAGCGTAACAAGGCTAGTAAAGTAGCATATTATTCAGAATTGCAGGAATACCATACTAAGTATGCCATCTTATATCGTAAGATATTTTTTTTTTTCGGTTCTTACCCCTTTTGTGTTTAGTCATTTTCTTTGTTGTTTGGCAGAATGATAGGGAGTCTGCAATCGTGGAAGGAAACATGGACAAGAAGCATGAATCCAGAAAATATTATGCAAAAGACACCAAGGTTAATTATTCTTTTTTTTTTTTTACTTTTCATTTTGGAATCTTTTCACATCATCATCTCGATGTTTATTTAGTTTCATCATTGATGGATGATCCATGTCCTGAACAGGCCTAAAAGGGATTTTCTCAAAAGTGGGTCCTCACACGAGATTGCCTTACAAAATGGTCCACAACATGATTTGTGTGTAACATCTGGTTCTTGGTCATGGAATGCTGATGATAAATCATGCAATAGTGACAGCCTAGAGGCCCCAGATCAATTAACTAGCAACGGAGAAACTTTAGTGAGGTAACTCTACATTTGCTTGGTTTAGTTTGTTTATTAACTAATGTTTAGCTTCTGTCAATTCTGCACAAAAATAATATACATTATTTTTTAATTATCAGTGCTTCTAGGACAGATTTGGGGAACAGATCTTACAGTTCACCAGGTGAGAGATCGGAAGCAAGACCTAGAAAAGGAGATAAGTTACGCAAGCTCAATGTAGAGAGTGTTGATGGTGCCAAATATATGTCATATATCAAGGTGTTCATTTTGTTTTGAATCATATGTAAACAAAATGAGTTTATTGTTATTTTTTTTGTACATTAATTTAGTTATTAAAACAGAAGTTCTCATTAATTTGTCAGGTTAGCAAGGAGCAGCACGAACGAGTTAAAAGCAGTATGAAACAGTCTAACACCAGCGTTCAACCACGGTCTCTTAATCTTGTATTGGGAAATCTTGATGGTTTTTGTGTTCAACCATATGAACTGTTCGAGGAAGAAGAGAGACAGAAGTTGCATGATTACTGGTTAGTTATTGTGTTCTGCCTTACAGACTGTATGCATCGTATGTAATCTTGTTAAGAATTAAGATAAACCTTTTTTCGAAAACAGGTTGCATTTGGCAAAGAAAGATCTTCCTGCTGGCTTTGAGAATTGGAAAAGTTGGCGATCTGCCAAGTGGCAATTGACAATGTCTTTGAGGAAAGAAATGGAAGATAAATGGAAGTCAAATGACAGGCCTGTTTTGAATTTGCATAATAATCAGGATGACGAGTTCATAACTGATGGTCAGGCTGAAGAGCTAGAGCATTCGAGTGAAGAGCAACATGACGGCGAAGAAACAAATGATGCACCTTTAATCGCATTAGAGGTTTGTTGATATCCAGTCACCATCAAACTTTCTTTATATTGGAGGTGGCAAGCTGGGCGGCTCAAATGGGTTGGGTAATGGGTCAAAACAGAGTTGGATGAATTGATGAAATTTACTAACTTATTGGTACGTGTCGGGTTGACCCCTTTTAACACTTTTTTTTTCTTTCCAAAGTTTAATCTTATTTATACAACTTATAGGTACGGACGGCCTTATGGGCAAGTTTCTTTTTAAATAACCTGGCATCAAGTTCCCTGTTCTTGTAACTTTTATAAACTTTATAGAAAGGACGTTTTCATTAAGTTGTAAAAGGCCACGGTTTAACCATTCATTCATACGTAAGCGGGTCAATATTTTCACACCTCTACTTATATAATGAAACTTTAGCGACTATAATTTCTACATGGTAAATGTTGTTTGTTCAATGCTGAGTTTATATTGTAATATCCAGGAGAACATGGAACAAGATGATATTTCAGTATTTCGGTCAGAAGATGATCTTAATGCAGAAAATCATGACGCTACAAACAAATCTAGTCAAGATTTTACAGAAAATCATGATGCGACAAACAAGTCTAGTCCAGATTATGCAGAAAATCATGATGCTACAAACAAGTCTAGTCAAGATTCTGGTCAACACCAAAACTTCTGTCCCGTGCCCATCAACACCCACAGTGATGCAATAACAGAATCAGATGCTTTTCCTTCAAGTCTAGTTGATTATCCTGAAAGCATAAATCATGCAGATGCTTCTGTTGGTGAACAGTTTCCTCTGCCTTCTGCCGCCGCTGAAATATGGCCGTTAGCTCCCCTACCGAATGTGTACTACCATCAACCTACATCTGTAAGCCAAGATTACCCTTCTGTTAGTCAACCAAGTTTTCTCAACAGACGATCCGACAGTGGAGATTCTTTCTTTAATCCTTATGCTAGTCAAGCTCAAGACCGTAACGAGTTACTGTTGCATTCACTTTATAAAGATCCTGGAAATTCTCATTATCTAGGAACCAGTCAATTTTCCAGAAATTTAAGTTTGCCATTATCGTCCGATCCAAGACTAAACTTTCAACAAAACATATACACAGACGGAGCTGGTCGGTTTCCAATTCCAAGGGAAGAACCCCTGTTGCCACTGGATCAGGTTCAGGGTTGGCCCGGGACTGGCGTTAACCTGCCAATGTCAGCACCGTCCCATCATCGGTTAAGTCAAAACTGGTTTTCTGATGATGAGGTGGCGCGTGACGGGTGGTCAGGTGGTGTAGTTCCAAACCATGACATCAGCAGGGGTAGTCAGGTGGTTGATGAGAACTTATATAGTGTGTTATCAGAGTGTAACGGGTTGCGCTCGGGTGTTCATTATGGTTCAACCGAGATTATGCAGTCTGGAAACTTTGTAGAGGTCGGGCGTGAATTGGTTATGCCTGCTACCGCTAATGGCGTACCATCTCGGGCCGCTAGAGGGTCGGGTCTTAACTACATGAGTGGCAATGAAGCTCAGTTAGGATGGATGAACCTGCCAGGTTCATTGCAGGATAGTGGGGGGAAACCATTTGCAAGGTTATGGAATGGTAGAAGTTTAGGGTGATGTTTTTTAGATGGTCAGGATTAAAGATGAATATATGAGAACATGGACCGGTAGATATAGATGGATGGATATATGGAGAGGACATGGTCAGTTAATCTGACCATGATTAAACCTTTTTGCAGGATTAATAATGTAATGTTTTTTTTGTCCTTAAGTTTTGGTTAAGGCAAAGAGTTATTTGAACATGCAGCTGCTAAGAGAAATGCAACTTTTGTTACATGACTTGTTAATTGTTTAATTTATATCTGTTTTTATGTATTTTTTATATTATAATGTTAATTTAAAATCACAAAAAGTTGTGCTCCAAATACCAAGCAACAGTAACTGGATTTAAAATGCAAAACATAATGAAGAGCACTGATGTGTGATGGTGTATCGGTTTTCGTGCCCACGGTAAACGTTGGGTAGCTAAGTGCAGAGCGGATAACTGCTGAAAGCATCTAAGTAGTAAGTCCACCCTAAGATGAGTGCTCTCCTATTTTCGACTTCCCCAGAGCCTCCGAAGTGTTAGATTAGATTCAGAAAACAAGTTTTAGAATGGAAAAACTACTAAATCATACACAACGATAAGGATATATGGTGTGGTGCCCTCTTCCCCCAACTCCTCCAAATGCCACATCAGCGCCACATCATTTTCCCCCTTCCCTCCCCCAAACCAAGGAAATGATTCCCCCCTTCTTCTCCCTTCCCCCTTTCTTTAGAAAAAATAACAAAAAAAGAATAACCAATCAGATTGATCGGTGAAGAGGGTGGATTTTCCCCGAATTCCCCAAGATTTAATCGGGAGGGGTGGTGTTCCCCTTCTATGGCCACTGGCACCTCACCTCCCCGAGGTGTTTGCCGACTCCACACCAAAGAGTAAGTGAACCAGTCTTAATGTAGCAAAACAAGGAAATCCGAGATACCGATCACTATCAGTGACACTATAATGCAACTTTCAATACTAAAACTCTTTCGACTCCTTGAATTTTGGCAATGTATCGTGTCTGACCTGTTATGTCAAATCTGTAAAAGAGCGCAATATTACAATTCATACCCTATATTATTGTTAACTACATAACTTGTCTAATAATTTTAGATAATGATGAGTAGATATTTATTATTTAATTCTTTTTAATGTCGAATGTTTTAAAGAAGTTTAACTCGTATTAAGATTAATCTTATATTTATATAATAAATAATATTAATTTTTTATTTAGTGAGTTTGATAAATAGCTCTAATCGCTAAAGTATTACTAGTGACATTTATTAATCAGATGAGTGAATACAAAAAAAAACTTTAAATAAAATATCTGCGATATAGACTTTATTTATAACGGTTTAATACGTTGTTTTGCAATCTTCGATCACATAACTAGCAAATGTCTCTACGACAATAACAACGATTGTTTGTACAATGTTGTTGATTGACCATACATGAACACTTCTGTTGACAATCAGCAGTGGTTATGCATGGGTACCCGCGTGGTGAAGGTCCACTTGGAGGACTCGGGCCACCCTTCGGCTTTGATGGGTACTGTTGAAACCCCGATGCAGATACACAAACAAGCAATAGGAAGCACATCGCGACGAGAGCCTTTGCCATTTTGAATGTCCTAGATTGATCGAGATGTATGTGTATGCTCGATCAAATGGTCTGTTTTGGTCCTAGGTTTGTTGTTTATATAACCAAGAGATGTTGGAAAGTGGTTGAATATAATAAATTGTAGCATTTAATCATTTTTTATTTTGTTTGGATATATTATAACAAATAATGGCACAAAATCCATCATTTCGTAATGTTTTGATAGTCATTTCACATATTTATCATATGAACCGAAATCAAAATGTCGCATCAAATGACCACTCGTCTAAAAAACAAAACAAAAGCTTAAAGCTATAAGCTAAATGCCCTTGGTAAAGACAAAAGTTGAAAGAAAAATAAATTATAATTAAAATCTTATGGGTGTAAAATAGTCATATATGATCTTAATCTCTTAAAGTAGTAACTTAAAACATATACTTAGCTAGTCCTTTATACCGTTATTAACCGATGAAAGTGATCCATCATCATTTTAGTTTCACAAGGCGGTTTTATTTTAAATAGTTTACCAACAGTTAAAACAACGATTCAACTATCGATCACATTTTCAAAACACTATAAAATTATTCTTTAAATTACAAACTCAATATACGTAATAGTTCTTAATTGGGCACAAAAATCATTTAACCACAATAAAAATAACTTGAATTTAACAAAAGGTTAGGTGCACATAAGCAATCCATGGCATATTTTCATTGTTAATTGTAAATGTTCATAAAAGGGTTTGTACTCTATTAGCGATACCAAGGCATGTAAAAAAAGGTGTTTATGTCCTACTGATTGAGAGTTCGTACGAAATGATGAATTTAATGGCTTAAGTAATAATAATGGTTATGAAAATAAAGGCCATTTTGATTTTATGTAAAAAGTTATTTAAAAATGAGTGAATTGCTTGGTTGGTTCCTGTGCTTTCCAGATATCGCACGCTTGATCCATAGACTTCACTATTTACAAACTTGGTCCTAAAGGTTTACAACTTGTACTTGTGTGATCCCATTAGTTGGAATTTATAAATATAGTGGTCCTTACCAACTAACGTTGTTAAAAACTTCAGTCAAGTTCTATAAATTTAGTATAAAATGACAAAACTCCCCCTTAATATTTAAATAGATAAGTAATTAAATAAAACATATGGGGTCCACCTGCACCCCCACCTTTCCTTCTTCATATCCAACACACCTTCACCCCATCCTTCCTTCTTCATATCCACCACCACCACTCATCGACCAACCCACCTTATGCTTCACCCCACCTGCAACCGATCAAACCATTCACCACCTATCGGCAGCCACCCAACACCCTATATTAAGCAGGTCAGATTTAAAAGATGCAACATTATAGACATTGAAGTCTGCAAATTTCCAAATTCAGCAGGTACATTCGAGTATCCCCGACAATGTTTGACCCGCCACTATACTTTCGAGTGGGGCTGGCAATTGGAGATGATACTGTTGTGAGGGTGGAGGTTGAGAGTGGTTGTTAGGGTTTCGGTTAGTGGAACCACCAGAAGATTGTGGTGGTTGGAGGGGTGAGGTGTGGCAGTGGGAAGGGTGGAGATGTACGGTGGTGAGGTGAACAATAGTGACGGGATGAGAGGTGTAGAGTAGGAGATGATGATGTTTGGTGGTGTGGGGTGGTAGGTGGATGGTAGTGATGGTGGTGGTGTGGGTAGATTTATTATTGTTTTATTGAGTGAGGGTAGATTTGTCATTTTACATAAACTTAAATGAAATTTTTAACGACGTTAGTTGGTAAAGACCACTATAGTTACAAATTTCAACTAATGGGATCACACGAGTGCAAGTCCTAAACCTTTAGGACCAAGTTTGTAAATAGTGAAGTATATGAATCAAGCTTGCAAGATCTGAAAAGGACAAAAACCAACCAACTGAACCAAGCAATTCACTCTTTAAAAATATAAAATTGTATTCTCTGGTCTCTTCTACGCATTCAATACTTGCGTTATTGCAACCTTTATTTCTAGCGGTATCTTCTTCACAATTTAATAATTTAATATTAAAAGTATAATATTTAGCTTTAACATTAAAAATATTTATTAACAATTAATGCCAGAACCCTTTTAATCATATGCGACTCAAAACTTTGAATTATACTGGTGGGTTTACCCGCGCGTTACAGCGGGATCCACAAATAGGTTGCAATATAATATTATGATACTTAGGTTTTTTGCCGCAAGTTACGCAAAAAGAATAGAAATGTGCACACTATGTTTTAACAAGTATTCGTATAAAGAAAATAAAAGAAATGTGCACCGCCACTTACAACTGATTGCGGTTTACCACAAAAACCATGTACTCATTATTGAACAAATCTTAATAAACCAAAGGTACGTTACTGTAACAGATCAATATGAACATAAACATCACTCTTGTGTAAGTTGTCCGGTCGTTGCATATTTACATAACCGTGTCATTGAAGACACATTGCTAAATGATAAAGTTCATTTACATGACAAAAACAGTACCATGTTGCGTTCCAAGGATATACATAACGCGTTGAAGGCGGATTTGGTCGAGAAAGCATGAGCGATTCATCCGATTCGAAACAACGAAGGCGAAGAAGAAGGAGAAGAAGGAGAAGAAGGAGAAGAAGGAGAGGAGGAGGAGGAGGATTTTTTTAGTATTTGTAATTTTTATTTTAGTATTTGTAACTTTTTTTAGTATTTCTATTTTTTTTAGTATTTGTAATTTTTTTTATTTAATGAAATATTATTTAGTATTTAAATTTCTTACTTAAATAAAAAAACAATAATTAAGCAATGATTATCCAATCATTTATAAAGCCCATGGAGCCCTTTCCCACTACACCCTTATTTTCTCATAAAGCTCCATGAAGCCCCTTCTAATACTTTATAATATTTTATTCCCCATAAAGCTCTGTGGAGCCCCCCACTACACATGCCTTAAGAAGCAGACAACCTTACCTCTACCCTGTGGAAATAGAGAGGTGCTTCCAGTGAGACCCTCGGCTCGGTAGTGATTTTGCATCAAGCCTTGGACATAAGGTACATAACACTTGGCAATTGGGACAAGCCCCGCCGGAGCATATACCCCGTGTCTTTTGGTTATCAACAGTCTGTCGTTTTTAACGTTATTTTCACGAAATTAGTAAACTAACTTTCAAATTAGTGCACCTTAACTTTTTCCCTCCAATGACCCACACATATCTACATTATATACGCACACCGCAAGCGGAGTTAGGTCATATACTGAGTTACTCTAAAAACAGTAATCAAATTGAATTATAACAGCTGCTGATATATCACACTATGGTTCCAAGTTCAAGTGATTTTAATGTCTAAAAAGAACATACAACCGGTAGCCATAAAAACTACGACGGAATCGAGCCTGGTTAGGCTCTTTAAAATGAGATAATCAGAACTAAGGGTGACAAAATGGGTAGGTTGGGTTGGTTTGGGTGTTGGGTTAGGATGGGTTTGGGTTAGGATGGGTGTGGGTAAAGATGGGTAAATTAAAAAAATAGGTTAGAATGGGTTGGGTCAGGATGGGTTTGGGCCTAGATGGTTTGGATTAGGATAAGCTCTCATCAAAATAGATTAAAATAACAATAAAAAATTAAATAGTAAAAAAAAACAAATTTAAAATAAAAAACAAAAATAAATTTAAAAATAAAGTCTTAATGGATCCGAAATATTTCATTTCGAACCGGGCCAGTTAACAACCAGGACTGTTTTGACCCGACTGACCCGCTATCGATCTGGACCGGCCCGTTAACAACCCGGACTATTTCGACCCGACCGGACCCGTTAGCGACCCGAACCGTTTTGACCTGACCGTCTCCGTTAGCGACCAGGACCGTTTTGACCCGGTCAGGCACGTTAGTGATCGGAATCGCTTCGACCCGGCGGGGCCCGTTTGCGATCCAGACCGTTTCGACCAGATCTGGCTCGTCAACGACCGCGCCCGTTAGCGACCCGGACCATTTCGAACCGGCCGGGCCCGGTAGCGACCCGGACCGTTTCGACCCAGCCGGGCCCGGTAGCGACACGGACTGTTTCGACAAGACCGGGCTCGGAAATGACCCAGACCATTTCAGTCTGACCCGTCCCGTAGCGATTCGGATTGTTTCGTTCTAGCCGGGCCCGGTAGCGACCGAGACCGTTTTGACCCGATCGGACCCAGTAACGACCCACACCGTTTCAACCTGACTCGTCCCGTAGTGACCTGGACCATTTCAACCGGACTAGGCCATGTGGCGACCCGGACCGTTTCTACCCGAACGGGCCCGGTAACGACCTAGACCGTTTCAACTTGACCCGTCCCGTAGTGACCCAGACCATTTCGACCCGAACGGGCCCGGTAGCGACCCGGACCGTTTCGACCCGACCGGGCCCGGTAACGACCGAAACCATTTCAACCTGACTCGTCCTGTAGCGACCCGGATTGTTTCGTTCCAGCCGGGCCCGGTAGCGACCCGGACCGTTTTGACCCGATCGGGCCCGGTAATGACCCAAACCGTTTCAACCTGACTCGTCCCGTAGTGACCCGGACTATTTCGACCAGACCGGGCCCGGTAGCGACCCGGACCGTTTCGACCTGACCGGGCCCAGTAAAGACCCAAACCATTTCAACCTGACCCGTCCCGTAGCGACCCAGACTGTTTCGACACTGCCGGGCCCGGTACCGACCCATACCGTTTCTACCCGACCGGGCCCGGTAACGACCCAGACCATTTCAACCTGACTCGTCCCGTAGTGAACCGGACTGTTTCGACCGGACCGGGCCCTGTGGCAACCCGGACCGTTTCTACCCGACCGGGCCCGGTAACGACCAAGACCGTTTCAACCTGACCCGTCCGGTAGTGACCCGGACCGTTTCGACCCAAATGGTCCTGGTAGCGACCCGGACTGTTTCTACCCGACCGGGCCCGGTAACGACCCATACCGTTTCAACTTGACCCGTCCTGTAGTGACCCGGACTGTTTCGACCCGACCGGACCCGGTAACAACCCGGACCGTTTCGACCCAACCGAGCCCGCCAACAACAGACCATTTTGACCCGAGCTGGCCGGTCAACAACTCAGACTGTTTCGACTCGTTCAAGCCCGTTAACGACTCGAACCATTTCGATGAGATCGGTCTCGTTAACGACCCGTGTTGTTTCGACCTGGTCGTCCGTTAACGACCTGAACGGTTTCGAACCGACCGGGGTTATCAACAAATGCAAAAGATATAATTTTTTGTTTTTAATGACATTTATTTCTATGAGGCATTAACGCTTTTGGTGTTGGGTGAGTTTTAATTCAGATTTGTATATGGTTATCTAAAAATACCCATCCTGACCCATTTGTTTTTTTTAATTTACCCATCCTGACCCACTTACTTATATCCTACAATTAGAATTACCCATCCTAACCCCTTGAAAATTATACTAAACCCATTTCAACCCACAAAGTTAAATTTTAAACCCAAAATAACCCAAACTCAACTAAATGGGTTGAAATTGCCCGGTCTAATCAGAACACTCATTTCATAGGGAACCTCAAAGTGGCTCTATTTCATTCTATTCCATCCAAATGTCATTTCTAGCCTATCTCTTTCTATTTCTTTCTATATATGGAAAGTTTCAAAATCAAAAACGATGCAGCCGCATCAAATGAACATAAAACCACACCCTTCTTTACTAAAACTCAAATGAACCTGTAAACTGTTTATCTTCTCGGTTAGAAGGGTGTTAATTGCAGGATAACTAGAAAGAAAATTGGCAGAAAATACGCGATTCGCTGTTAGATAAAATAAGAAAACAAAATTCAATTTCTGGGTGTAACCCCCTTAAACAAGAAGACTCCAAGACCACCAATGGCCACTGCTAATATTATGGAAACCGCAACTGGGTCAACTTTGGGTCCATTGTTTTTCTTGATTCTTCTTCGTTCTTGACGTGATCTTTCTCCGATTTCATCATAAAGATGCTTGCTGATGTTGTCTAACTGATGCATGATTTTCCTTTGGCTTTGGGCAATTCCGGTTATCTGTTATATTTTTGTAAATACGGAATAAATTAGCCTGATGCATTAAGCAGTATTCCAATATCATTGGGATATTAAAAGGACAAAACAGGCGGGTAGGGATATAAACGAGCTGAGATACTCGTGAACTACTTAAGATTGGCCTGATAAAAACTTGAATCGAGTTGAGCTTAAACAAGCTTGAGCCTAAATAGGAGTATATTTAATAGCAAAGCTCGAGCCTAAGCTTAATATACCGATCATAACTAGGCTTGCAAGGCTAAAGTTTATATAATAAATATAATCATTTATACATAAAAAGAACCCGCTTGAGTTGAGGAAACTATGAAAACCCTATGTTACACACTTACATATACCTAACAACCTTTTTTACAAAAATAAATTAGGACATTTATTATACATAATTTTTAACATTTTGAGCTAAAAAAAAGCGTCGGCTGGATTTAAAAAAAAGCGCCGAGCTCAAGCTTGAAAAATTGCGCACGAGCCGAACTTGAGCCTCAGACAAAGCTCGAAAGAAGGTGACCTCGAGCTCTCTTAACCTAAACAAGGCAAAATCGAACATAGACGACTTCGGGTTTGGCTCGGCTCGGCTCGGCTTGTTTACACCCCTATTCGGGTATGTTCAAACCTGGTCAAAGTATGTTCAGATCAAAACATTAACACAAGCCTAAACATGCCAGGTTGTGTTGGATTGACCCGCTAACACTATTTTGTCCACTTCTTTTAATTATACAAATAACTATGTATTAGATATAATAAGAATTAGTGAGGTCAGGTACTTTAAGGGTTAATATCATAAAATAGTAAGAGGTGACCAATTCGTAATTATGGTACTTTTTAGTCCCTGTTTGGTAAATAAATAGGGTTTTTTTTTCATCCTATATAGTTATTATTTTTTACGTTTTCATACGGTATAATTACCACGGACGACCAAAACATGATACATTCAAAAGTTATATTATATGACATTTATACAAGTCAATTTCATTTTTTTTAACGAACGTGTTAAATCAGGACTCATTTAACTTGTGGGGATTACAATAGAAGTAAACAACTCCAATCACTTTTATTAAGTAAACGGGTTGAAATTGACTTTCGCATAAACTGATTAGACAAATATAAACAAAAACAGAAGTAAAATTATCGCGCGTACCTCTTCAATGAGGGGAGAATCCTTTGCTAATTGAGTAGATGAACTTGAATGGTGCACTTTTGACCCGTTTAATGAACCATTGCTCAAATTTGAGGTGAACTGTGATGTTAAATCATTTGATGACACGTTTTGTTGGTTACCCGAAAATGTTCTAGAGAATTGTGAACTTTGAGCATCAATACGAGACGTGAATTCATCCATACGATCATTTAAGGTAAATATCTGTTCAGAGAGATGGCTGATTGCTCCCTTTAAAAGATGAGAAAACACCATAGTCAACTAAATTTGACTTTTAGAAATCTTACTACATATTACCGAAAATGATCTTTATAGATGACTAAAGTGAAAAAGAAAACAGATGATTACCTGGATCGCCATTGCGTCTGCTGACTCTGTCGTCTTGTCATCAAACCTTGGATTGTTGATTGCGTATCTAGGATTGGACGCTAGATTATTATCCCTTGCGGTTGAATATGAATGTGACATTCGGCTGTACAAGTACAACAAGCATCTCAGACACATTTAGATATCAAACTATTGCAAGTTACAATTATGCGCGCGTGCACAATATAGCACCTCTTCAAGATGTTATTTCTTGCAGCGAAGGAAAACGTTTCTTTGGGACTTGACAGCATTTCATCATCTATGCTTAGCTTATTTTTCAATTCGTCCGGGAGTACCTACAGAATCGCATGATAATGGTTAGCTGGCATCAAAAAAAAAAAATGCAAATTTGATGAATTTATTACTTTATGTCATACCGTGATCTCGTTTACTAGCTTTTCAAGTTGCATTAACTCAACATATGTGCGTGGAATATACGAACCTTCCAAACCCAATTGCTCAGCAACACATTTTACGCTTACGCGATCTCTTCCTTGCACCTTTTTATTAGAAATGTAATTGGAATATATTGAAAATTAAAAACAGAAAATGAATAAAAAAATTGGGTACCTGAACATAATGTCGACTAATTTGTTCTAGCCAGTCTATTTTCACACACACTCGGTCATCAGAAAATACATGGCTACTTCTTTTCAATATAGATGCGATTGTGTAACCCAAGGCCATTAGACCACCAAGCAACCGCACACTAACTTCAAAAGTTATCCTCGGAGATATTACGAACGGAGAATCGGTTACCCATTCCTAGCAAGTACAATGAGAAGTACAGACAAAATTCAAGATAAAAGACAAAAATAGATAGGTTCCTGAACGGGTCAAATGAGAATTCACCAATTATGTATTGGGCATGATGGGTAGGTCAGGCTGGGTAACGGGTCAAAATGAGTAAATCATAGTGCGGGTCAAACTGGGTCAGAGTCGGTTGATCCGCCAACATTTTTTTTGTCATTTTCAGATAACTTATAAACAAAAGTTACTAAATATGATTACAAAACCTACATTTATGAAAATAAAATGATAAAGGAGGATGTAAGAATTTGAATACAATTTGGGTAAACTTAAAGACACATGACCATTTCAACCCATTTGACTTATATCATATTTTGCTAAAATATTCATTTACCCATTTGACTCGTTAGGAGATAAAATACAACAAAACTCAAACCAATTTAGGTAAATGGGTCAAAACTGCCACCACTGATAGAAAGATTCAAAAGCAAACCTCAAACATGAGACTGTATCTTCCTTCTCTATTGCGCATCCTCAAATATGATTGGCATGTTTCGGGATCTTCGCCAGGTGGCAGAAGATATATATCATAAGTCTCCTCCAAAGTTTGCGTATGTTCGTCTGACATGACAGACTTCACTTGATCCACAGTTAGGTTTCTTGATGACTGAAAAAGTAACAAGAAAACGTTGAGAACCCGAACATCAAAAAATTATTTCATATTTAATTTTCATAGGAAGAAAGTTCAAACCTTTAGAATATAAGTTGGACTCTGGAATCCAGTGAAGGGATTAAACTTGTTCACGATTCTTATATGCGCTGTCTTGAGGTCCGGTTCTATAAATGCTTTGTACATCGGATAAACCTGCATAAACATTACATAGCAAGTAAAATTTCTAGAAAGGATGCAGGTAACTTAAACCATTTGACTCGTTAAAGATAAAAGACGAATTAACCCATCGATTATACTCATATATGAGAAAGAACAAACCGTTTCAGATATCTGGTAGATTATTTCTTCGGGCTCTTGCCCAACACGTTGTATGTCCCTTAAAACCCGTTTCACAAGATCAAAATGAACACCACCTGTAACAGATACTCTAAGATCCAATAGTGGACGCAACTTCTCACTTAAAGCATAGATTCCCTCAATTATCACAATACGGGAGCCCGGGACTTCAAGTGTCCTGTTTTCACACATCAGCTCACAGTTACATACACTGATAGATAGTGCTGCCCCATAACTGTTTAGTCATAATATTAACATAGCGCGCGCTGTAAAAAAAAAAGCCAAACCTGTAACCAGTACGGGAACTAGACTTGAAATCATATATAGGAACTTCAACAGATTTCCCCTCTTTCAAATCATGGATATTTTTCAGTAGCGTGTCATAGTCGGTCAACCGAGGGTCTGTAACAAAAAAAGATATCCAAGCATTAACTATACGCTGGGTTTTAAAAAGCGAGCCTGAGGTGCGCCTAGGCGCATCAAGGCGCAGCCTAGAGCGCCTCAGGGCTTTGCGCCTATCCTTTTTCCCAAAGGCGCGCGCCTCAGGCGCTTTTTTGTCAAAATTTCAGTCGCTTTTCATCTGAGGCGCGCACCTCACGTACACAGGGTATTTTTTATGCATAAAAATGTTGTACCTTGGTGTTTTTGACTTGAGGTAAAATCACATAAAAACCTTATTTATAGCTATATTTTGGGTAAATGAAGCTAAAAACACATGGAATATACAAAAAAAATTATATAATTAGTGTGCGCTTTGGGTACGAAAATCCCACGCTTTTTGCGCTTTGCGCGATGCGCTTAGACTTCGTCGCTTTTGTGCGCCTAGCGCTTTTTAAAACCAAGACTATACGATGACGAACCAAGTAATAAATTTCAAGATAATTACAAATTCTTACCATCAAAGTTATCATCAATCACTCGGCTACCATCATTATAATTATCCATTGAAATGACAGCAACATTAGGCATAAAATTGAGAACTTTTTCCGTAAACGAGGTCTTCCCAGCACCAGAAGGACCGGCTAATCCAACCAAAACGATCCCTTCATTTTTTTGGGTTAACAACTGACACGCACGAATTACAACAAAGAAACCCTTCTCAAACGATAAATTATCTTGAATCCTTGCAATCTCATAACGGTCACAATCTTTTCTCTTAACTAAACGAACTTGATCTTTCAACAAACCTTGCTTTCTTGATGCCAAATCGCCAATAGTGATTTCTTGAGTCATTAAGTCTACGCTTGCTTCCTATGTGCGAAGAACAACACCGATAAATGAACACTAATATACTATACACACATGAAAATACAGATATTTGTGGTCAATAAATTAGATCAGTCAACCACCTAACTCACCCAAAAATTCCAATAAATCTGTTATAAAATCTACCTATCATATAAATATGTACACATTGAGTTTGAGTCACATTAAACAAAATACCATCAAAAAGTCACTTAAATAAGAAGTCATAACTCATAACTAAAATCACACGGCATTCACAGTCAAATCAAACAAATAATAGTAAAAAACATGACTTTGATAAAAACTTTAAAACCAAAATAGACTCATTCCTCCATTATTCAATAGCTTTAACATCATATACTAAAATAGTACCATACAAGTTTACAGTTTAAAAAATGATATCTTTCCCTATTTTTAGAAATAAATAATTACTAAAAATGTAAACTTTCCCCACAATAACTACAAATTAAAATGCCCATATCATCTCTACAAAAAAATTCACAACAATTTTACACTTGAAACATTTTTTTAGCTAACTTTTTTTTTTCATGTATTTATTAAAAAGTTAAAAAAGGTAAATTTTAATAGCAGACAGACAGACAGGCAGACGGGCAACAAGTTGCACTGAGACGTCACTTTGAATGTTAAAACATACTCTACGGAAAACAAACATTCAAATTCTTTCAAATCAAAATCTAAATATAAAAACAAACATAAATCACAAACTAAAACCTTCAAGATTCAATCCAAACATAAAAAAGAAACAAAACCCACATCAATTCAACCATTTAAAAACACTTTGATTGGATCTTTAAACCCCTACACCACAAAAGCAACAAACTTTATCATCAAAACAACAAAACACATCAAAGGGCAATTAACAAGATTACCAATGAGAGTGAATCCCTTTTGGTGCAGCAACAACTGATCAAAAGGGGGGTCCACAGAGTTACCCTGGAGCTGCACACAGCAGATTTGAGCTCTGCAAAAAATAATAAAAAAAAAACAAAAAATGTGCAAATAATGTTATGGGTCAAGTTTGTTGTGTGATTGGAGAAAAGGGTTATGATTATTAGGGGATTTTGTTGATGGGAATCGGAAAAATTGCAGGATTTGCAGGTTGCAGACAGGTCTCGGAGAAGGAGGAGAATAAATATAAAATATTATTAATTATTAAAAAATGTATAAAACCCTTTGAAGCAAAGGAAGCAGCGGCGTAATGAATATTTTAATGAAAGTTTTATGTAAAAGTTAAAAATCAAATTTTGAAGCGGCTAGAAGACCGGGATAGGAAATCTTTACATAAAAATATGCACTCTTTTGTATTTAAAGTAGACCTAAAGTATAAAGAAAGAATTAATGTGGAATTATGTCTTTTTTTCTATAATATTTGCTACGTCTTTATATAGTTTTTTGCAAGAAGAGGTTGGAGTATAAAAAGCTTTTTAAATGTATTAAAAAATAGAATTTTTAAAGGGGTAAAATTTGACAAATTTAAAGTGGTATTTAAAAAAATGGGGTATAAAAAGTAAGAAGCGGGGTGCATTTAGCATACCCTTTTTTTATTATAATTTAGAATGTTATAACATGTTATACAAGTATACAACAATTCTTGTTACTTTCTTCTTTCTTTTGAAAACTCGAAGATGTTGAATAACATGTATATCTTTTTGTATTAATTTCTATCCATGTTATTGAACTTGTTCTTCCTACATGGTGGCACCAGATGGCGGCCTACCATCACCGTCTGTCGTTGACTCATCGATTTGTCGCACAACTTAATTAGTTGAACAAGGGAACCGATGAGATGATCACATTCTCATGCTTATTGTAAGGGGTTGTTCTGGTCAAATCGTAACTCACTTATCTCACCGTCAAACCTCATTATGATTGCACATGTTGTTGTGATTCTTCTTGTCGTATTGGCATTCTTCTTGCACGCATTGGGTATGTAGCATGGAGATTCGCTGAGTATAAATGATAACGAGAATAGAAGAAATGAGTGGTTTATATTCTTTGATGAATACAAATCATGTGATGTTAGGCTATATACATAGCTAACTGAGGAAGTAACTACCTAACAAACAAAAAAGCTTAACAAATTCATCTGTAACATGTCCTATCAATATGAACAATGATACCAAGGTCTAGTTTGGATATAAGATAGGCAAATTGAGTATAAGACAACCCTTTGGTAAGATGCACGTAATTTGACGTGTGGTTGCGACAAAATGAACGGTAAGAGACCGGGCCAAAACCATATCCTGAATAAAATGTGAACCAACCTTGAAACAATTTGTGCATTGATTAACAAGAGATTAACAATGAGTAAGTAGCACTAATTTTCTCACGCCAAACAGAAGGTGCACAACCATAAGATAATGGTCGTGCAGAAACAAAATCCATTGAACTCAACATCACCATGAGGAAAAGCCTGATCTCGACATTTGTACTAGAGGGGGCTATAGTGTGTTACCTTTTGGAACTCGAGATAATGCGGTTGGAGCAAGTAAAAAACACAACATCCCACATCAATTGGGATGGGGAACAAAAGCTTCCATATACGGGGCTGGATAACTTCCCTATCAGACGTGTTTTAAAGCCGTGAGGAGCGGACGCCTGAGGGCATGCCGACTGCCAAAACGGACAATATTTGGTACTTTGTTTAGGCTGTTACAGATGGCATCAGCGCTGGGACGACCTGGTGTGCCAGCGAGTACATTTGGCTCCTTAGGGGGGTGGATGTCACATCACACATCGGTTAGGAAGGGGAACAAAAGCTTCCTTATATGGGGTTGCATACCTTCCCTACTAGACACGTTTTAAAAACGTGAGAGACAGATGTCCGAGGGCGTGCCGACTACCAAAGCAGACAATATCTGATACGGTGCTTAGGCTGTTACAAATGGGTGGTTCAACGATGCTACCAACCTAATTAGCATCGACATAAGCATGAATGACAAGACCCATATACATAATCATTATATACATAATCATTATAGTTCCAGTACCAAAATCACGTACCATAAACAGAATCATTCAAAACTTTACATAACACTTTTCCATACCCCTAAAGTAATGTAACATACAAAATTACATACCATTGACAGAATCACTAGTAGTTCCATAACTAAAATCACGTATCAAAATTACGTACCATAGACAGAATTTTGTTGGTTGGATAATTGGTCACATTTTATTCATGAAATGGATTGGATTGCTATTATCACTACTAGTACATGATAATTACGTAATGTTTTTGTATGTTTATGAAAGCATTACGTAATTATCATTACGTAATTGTCATGTACTTCGCACACTTCGCACGTTTTCATTACTTTGTATTTGAACCGGACCCTACATATATACTGGTGGAAATGCCTGCACCTTGCCGCAGGTAGTTATGTGTTGTAGGTGCATGCTGCGTGGCGAGTTTGACGTAATTCAATTTTAATACCAAATTGCTAATACAACTAATATATCAATTCACAAAGAGCAATTGACTATAAACTAAAGAATATATTGACATAACAAAACGACAATATAAGAAATGGTAGATGACATTATGGATACGCAACACAAATGAATTTCTAAATCTTTTTAAACAGAGGTACCATAGTTACCATGTCGATTGAGGTAGTAGTGTAGTGCTAGGGCCATAATCATTGTACACGAAGATCAAATAAACATGGTTGTTACTTTTATGGCTATTGGTGATATTGGAATCTTACTTCTTTGATTTTGGTTTTTGGAAGGAGTTCACCTTCCAAATCACAAGGTTGATAGCTCATAGATTTATTCCATTCCGATCATTAGTATCTTAGGTTCTTCATCTGAGTTATATACATATCCATCCACGTCATAACGACCAACACTACATAAAGTTTCAAGTACACAAATTAGATATCATTTTGATGTTACATCTAGATTTAATCTCATACGTAAAAAAATTTACAATTTTTTTTAAATCTATAGTATAAGGCGTATATTAAATAAATATAGAATATATACGCCAGAATGCGTTAACCTATTTAATATAACTATTATTATAAAAGTGTTTGATTGCAACCCACTAAACCATTTACAGTCCATTTGGCTTCATAAATAGATGTTACACGGGTCGTGTTCAAGTAGCATGACTTTAAGTCTCTCTGAGTCAGATATAGGTAGCGTTCGATTTCATCAATTTAAACCCGTGAACTACTATCACCACCTCTAGGTAAAACCACTATAACCTTAATAGCTTTATTTAAAAAAAAAGAAGGAAAAAACTGTACCTTTTTTCAGCTGCTTCCGGACTTCCTGGTATCCACCTTTATTACGTCATTTGGCTTTTAGTTTCCAAAAGAGACCTTCATCCAGTAAACAATTTGATATTACCATCATCTAACACATGTTGATTACACCCTCGTTAATATTTTAACAGTTTTAAGCACTCAACGTGTTCAATATAAGTCAAAACATAAACCAAACAGCTATATGGATGCATATTTAATGGCATATTTGTTAAATAAACAAAAGCATAGAAAATAAACAAGGGCTTACCAGAAATGGTGATTTGACCGAAACGGTAACGCTTTGGCAACATTGGTTGAAACAAAGCACCATGATTTAATCAGGAAATGATCTAGAGCGAGAGTGCTGCTAACATTTTGGATAAATTTGTACTGCACATGACATGTAAAAAATTAGATAAAAGCCATACAATCCTATAACAACAAAGTAAATTTGACCAAAATAAATAGATTACTACATGTGAAATCGGTGTTGGATGAAAAATGATAGTTTGTAAATGTTTTTGAAATTACTATATTAGTCCTCTGACCTACTTTGGATTGATTAACATGTCAATTTGGGTCACCTACTCACCTCAAATTAGTCAACGGGTCAATTTGGGTCATATCAAATTTGGGTCAAAACAAACAAAGAATATACGTTGTCGATTTGGGTTATGTCATATTAGATTCTTGGATAAAACACACTACTTCATTCTTTCAAAAACCTAACAATAATTAAAAGGAAAATGCAATTAACTGATGATGAACTTTCAAAATTCGGAACATAAATCGAATATGAGAGCTGTAACATTCTAGGAAAATTTGAGATATGTTTCTGATGGCCGTTAATATTCATAACATCATAAAGCTTACATTACGAACTTCTCAAGACTAACTTGATTTATCAAATTATAAAAAAACATGCCGATGAGTACCTTATTTGAAAAATTACGAAGCACCCATCATAGTCATCCAAACCTTAAGGTGATTAACCATATAAAAAATTGCATCAGAATCAAACAATAAACTAAATAAAAAAACCTTAAAACAATTAACAAACATCAAATGTAACAACAAATCTAAAAAACACCAAACAATCAAATTAAAACAATTGGAAAACAGTTTTACCAAAAGCGATAGGCAAGAACCGTAAAAACAACATATTATAAAAGAAAGTTTAAAAAGAAAAATAAAACAAACGAATCCGAAAAATAGTCTTACATACAAACTCAAAGTTGAAAGTTTAAACACAAACATCATAGAAATTAGAAATGGTTAACAAGTCTTTGGCAATACCACAAAATATAAATAAACTTCAAACTTGAATCTTTCTCTAACTCAGGTGAAACATGTATGTTGACAATCTGACCAACTTGTGCTTATAAATTTTATATAGCTTATTAAATTTTATTATTTTTATTTAATATTTAATTAGCTAACCGGTTTATTTGATTATCTGAATAAACCAAATAAAAAAAAGTGTGGAACCAAAAACCAAACCAAATACCAAATTAGCAATTCGGTTTCGGTTAAAACATTACCGAACACCAAATTCATTATTCGGATTAAGGTTTTTGGTTACGGTTCGGTTTACGACTTTTATTTGGTTTTCGGTTTGTCTGAACACCCCTACCATCACGTGTAAGGGGTTGTTTGGTTGATTAAGTGCTGAATCATTAAGAAGTCTGAATGGTTAAGTGTTGAATCATTAAGTTGGACCTCTTAATGAATAGTTTTTTTGTCACACATTGGTAGGAGAGTCTCATTAAGGTTCAGCCTAGTTCACTGCTTAATGGTTCAGCAACATCACAAGTCTTAATGGTTCAGCCTTAACCATTCTATTCAAAAGCTGAAATAAACGCGCTGAATGCTAAATCATTCAGCGCTGAATGGTTGAGAGCCTCGTTAAGAGGCTTACCAAACAGCCCCTAAGTATATAATGGTGCAAGAAAATATTTTTTCAACAAAAGGTAACATGTTTCAGAGGCTTAGGGCACATGGGGTGGTAAACTTTTTATCACACCCATCACACTATCACACCCAATCATTTTGTGCCACCTCATTCTATCACATTCCATCACTAAACCCATGTGACGGTGTTCACATTTCATTACATTTCATCACTAAACTTTTTTTTTAAATAAACTAAAAATATTACATTTTAATTAATAAAAAAATATTTAAATATTTAAAAAAATATTTAAATATTTAAAAAAATATTTAAATATTTAAAATTTTTTAAATATTTAAAAAAATTATTTAATTATTTAAAAAAACATTTAAATATTTAAATTAATTATTTAAAAAAATTATTTAAATATTTAAAAAAAATTATTATTCAAACGGCTAGTTTTCAAACGGCTACTTTTCAAACGGCTACTTTTCTAACCCTATAAATATAAGACCAAATCCTCCTTCTCATTCACAATTATTACTCAAACATTCAAAGATATGGGTGGTGGTTATCCTAACGAAGCTGCCAGACCTTCCGATCTTCGGCGATACTCTCGCCGGAGACGTATGGCTTTCGCACTTCCCCATTCCTCCACTACTAGGGTACACTCCCCCATACCCAAATGCTCCTTTCACTGATGAGGAATGCGTATGGGCTTTGGAATATGTATATGGCTGTAAGGGGAATGAGGCAGCTACGATTGGTGGAGACCCAACCGAACCCCAATCCCATCCCCACCTCAAACCCTCTTGCTCGAGAGCCAACTGAGGAGGAGTACGAAGCAACTAGGGTTGCTATGGATGAGGTACGATACTATTTGTCCACTCCTGAGTATTGCCGCATCCGCTGGGATAACAGGTTTGATGGTCGTGATAGCGATCGTTCCGTGTGGGGGGTTTAGGTTGAAAATCAGGGAAACATGTTGAAAATCAACCCCGAACTCAGCCGCGCAGTCGATTTGAGCAAAGCCAACTTGCAAATCTTCGGTTTCGTTGGGGTTATTATTCACCGTTTTTTAAATAAATTTCGAAGTTTTGACACTTCGATTGGAGGTCTGCGTGCTTGTGAGAGATTGAATCACACGAACGTTGTGTTCCCCGACAAGTTGACTAAACTCGGCTTAAACTTTTTTTCCAGTTCGGAGCGTTGCTCCGTCCATGAACACGACCCCGACCGCTGCTAGTTGATGCGTCATTGGGGTGTACGGTGTCGTACGCGATCACTAACGCATTTTCCTCCTCTTGCGTCCAAGTAACCATGATGAGGATGATGAGTTGAATTTGGTGATTTTTTTTTGTGTATAGAAGAAGATATGTGAGCGTGGGTTTGAATGGGTAATATATATATATAGGTAAATTTTTTGTTTTTTTTAAAGTTTGCTCAAAATTGACCGTTGCCAGCCAACGGCTAGCCAGGCAACGGTCGTGATGTACATCACGAGATTTGAGCTTCTCGGCCGTGATTGAGGGGGGGGGGGGGGGGTGTTTCGCGGTATCACGCCAACCACGGGGTGGCCATCACGTACCACCCCGTCCGCCCTTAGGAATGGTGGGTAAAACGATACACCCAGGTAAACCGACCAAAAGTATCAATAAATTTGATGAAGTGACAACCAGAACGAGAAATGGTGGGTGAGGAAAAAAAAATACATAATTAGGTGAATGACCAAGACAAGAGTGCCACAAATAATGGGAAGCAGATGTAGAGCCAGATTAGAATAAGGGTATGTTTGGCAAAACTAGCTGGTGGCTGGAAGCTAGAAGCTGGTTGCTGGAAGCTTTTTAAATATATTTTGGTGTTTAATAGAGTAGCTGGAGCTTTTAATAAAATGTATAAAATGGACATAATTAAAAGTTTGTAAAGAAGTTTTTTATTTTATTTTTAAAATAAAATGGGTATTTGTGTCATTTACTAATTAAAAGCTTGTAGCTAGTAGAACTTTTTCTTAAAAGCTAGTACTAGTAGCTTTTCACTATAGAGCTTTTTTTCCAACCTAAAAGCTTCCAGCTTTTTCAACCAAGTAAGACTTTTTATTAAGTAGGAGTTTTTTTCTTAAAAGCTTGAAGCTTGAAGCTCCTAAAAGCTTTTAAAAACTTCTTGCCAAACATACCCCAAAGCTCCCATGGCTTAGATAGTATACGATGTAGGATCTGACAAGTCATAGTATGAATAGACACGCTACAACGTGCGAATAAAACGGAAATGGGACGGTCCACAACTAATTTAGTGATTGATGATTAACTTTTTGTTAAAATAAAAAGTAGAAACTACGAGTACTTGTTATGAATGTAAGAGTGAAACGATAAAGAAAGTAACGCATGACTAATTTGAGAAATGTCGAACGTCATACCATTGTCAATTATCACTCATTCAGAACCAACATATTACGTCACCTCATGAACCATACAAAAATATGAGACCATGTGAATTGTGGTTGCACAAATAAGGAATCAATATGTCAACTATTAGCTCAAAATATGAATGCAACTATGCAAGTAGTACAATACTTAGATTTAAAATATGAGCCCAAAAATGATCTTGAAAAAAACTAGGGCCTAATGAAAAAAAGTATCCAAATTGTGTATTGTATCAGGCCCAAAATCACTAGTTGAAAAGTGGGCTAAGCCCAAAGAATAATCTATAAAGTTTAGTGAGCCCAATGGACATGTGGAGAAACAAATCATGGTGAATCATCTTGATGGGATGTGAAATGAAAAGGTTACAAATTTTGCAACGGTTTTGCAACCGAAATGGAGAAATGGCCGCAGTCCAACCATTGTCACTTCGTAGTGAAGATGGCGAACATCGTCACTAATTTTGCCTCAATCATGGATTAAGTTTATCAAGCACCAGGTACAAAAGCACCCACCAATATATGTGGAACACATGCAACACTAAAATGTACAGTTTATAGCAAAATATTATGAAATTGATATGCACGTAAATCCTCAAATTAAATGAAGATACATGTAAAACAGTTTCGATGTGTCATGTGATTAATCTTACTTAGTAATCTTCTTGAAGACGTCTATATGTAATTTCCTTAGGATATGAAGTCTGCTTCCTCATCTACTTCAATGACTCTAAAACAAGCCCCTAGGAAATGGTTCTTCAAGTTAAAATTTGGCTTGCTTAGTTTGAAATTCATCATTCAAATGTGAACCATTCATTGTTCACTGAATGAGATGTTACTGATTGTAGGATTGCATTTTGTGTGTACACAAAACCAATGATCAAATAATGCAAAGTGTACTTCAAAGAACGAGACGACATTCTATGTGAAAAGGAAGCTGTAAAGGCGTCGTTGAAATCATATCAAATGATTTTAATATACATTGATGCTACATAAAACTGAGCGACAAATAGTGTTACATTGTTTTCGTATTTTGGAGACGGTTTTACAGTAAAGTATATACCATTTTAATTTTGTTGGTTGGTTGCTATGGGTGTGTATCGTTGACCGTTTAAAAGAAAAAAATATAGCATTTTAATTTTGTTGGTTGGTTGCTATGTGATTGTTGAGGACACATTGCCAATCACAAGAAAAGTACTGCCTCAAGGTGTTTTATAAAACTGTGAGATTTATTTTAATTAAAAAATAATAATAATAATAATGGTATGTAATATTAAAGTATGCATTAAATAAACCTCCAGTATTTGATTTTAGTGGTTGAGAAGCTTACAAGCAGGACAATATTTGCGTGGTGCCTAGATTGCAGTCGGTTCAAAAGAGGACAGAACAAGAGAGCACGTTTTATTTTGAAAATAACTACCATTAATCCTTGGGTATAAAACCGTACCAAGTAGCATCAGTAATACATTGTTGCCAACGACTAATAACAATAAAAAAACTCATAAAAAAGATAAAAGTATAAAAACGAAAATAACAAAACCGAGTGAAATGTACACGTAAAACCCGTGAACCATGCACGCCTGTTGTGGCGTGATAATACGCAAAAATTAGACCGAAACTTAAAACACAACGTGACCGTTCAACAGGAAAAATAGAGGTAAAAACGTTGAACTAAATACGCAAGTTATGACATGTCAACTCGAAAAAGAGAGAACTACACGGATATTCCTTCTGGTTTATAAAATGTAACATCTTAGGGTATTAACTATATTTTTTAACATGTTAATTAAGGTTTATGGTTTCAGTTTTGTAACATGTTGTGGTACTAAGGCCAACTCCGTTAATTTTTTCTAGTTAGGTTTTGATAAAATGACTAAAATGCCTTATTATAACTAGATATTCATATAATTAACTCTATTTGATTACAAGGATAACTTTTGTAACTTATTGAAATTAAAATTAGAATTATCTCTTAATGTTATTAAAACATAAAAATTTGAAGTTATAAAAATATATTAAATTAAATAATTATATTTTTTGCGTTTTGGTATGTATCTTTTTATAAAACAATAATTTTTATCCATATAAACCACCGTCTATGAGTGTAACTCGTATTTGTCATCAAGCACCACGTTAAAAAATAAATTAGGCTTATCAGCCGTGGTTAATATGGATAAAAGTATTGTTTTATAAAAAAATATATTAAAATGTGTACAATATAATTATTTAATTTAGTATATTATTAAAATTTTAAATTTAATAATACTAATAGATAATTCTAATTTCAATAAATTGCACAAAGCATCTTTGTAAATTAAATAGAGTTAATTACAAGAATGACCCATCTAGTTATTCTTGGGTATTTTAGTCATTTTATCAAAACTTAACTAGAAAAACTAACGGAGTTAGTCTTAGTACCCTAACATGTTACAAAACTGAAAACGTAAACCCTTAACATGTTAAAAAATAAAGTTAGTACCATAAAATGTTACTTTCTATAAACCATAGGGACTATTCCTGTAGTTCTCTCCTCGAAAAATTTGGATTGAAACATAAAACTAAAAATATATTTAGGGTATGTTTGGCAAAACTAACTGGTGGCTGGTAGCTGTAGTTTTTTAAATATATTCTGGTGTTTGGCAGAGTAGCTGGGGCTTTTAATAAAGTGTATAAAATAACCAAAATGGACAGAATTAAAACTTGTAAGGAAGGTTTTTATTTTATTTTTATAATAGATGATTGTTTGTGTCATTTATAGCTAGTAGAAGTTTTTTTTAAAATGCTAGTACTACTAGCTTTTCAATATAGAGTTTTTTCTCCTAACCTAAAAGTTTTAAGCTCTTTCATCCAAACAAGGCTTTTTTATTAAGTAGGAGTTTTTTTCTTAGAAGCTTGAAGCTCCTAAAAGCTCTTAAAAGCTCATTGTCAAACATACCCTTAAGATACATGGAATAAATTGAAAGTAAAAAAATGTAGGAGTTTAATGTAAAAGATGAAAACTATTAAGGTTAAAGTAAAAAAAAAAGTAAAGAAAAAACAAAGTAGAGTACAATCTACAACATGATGTGCAACTCTTTTATACACAAAACACTTGATGTACAAGACTATGAAGCACAACCACTTATACATAAGTGGAAAATTTATAATTTTAGATTTGTTCATTTCTTTTTTTTACGAATTTTAATCACATGCTAGTAAGACCGTTTTACCAAGGTTTTTTTCTCAAGACTATCTTTTTATTAAAAAGGCTTTGTTTTTTAACTTTTTTTAACACAGTAACGGATTTTTTATTTTTTTATTTTTATTGTATTTTTAAACTCAAATCTTACACTGTGACAAAATGATACACATGTTAAATTGGTCTCAATCTTCATCACCGTGACTTGGAATATGTTCAAAACAGTTAGACAAAGATGGATGAAACACCTAATCAGAAATATTTTGAAACATCGTTAGGATCGTTATAATGAGAGAGGATTTCTTAGAGACGCATACGTTAGAGGGCTGTTTGGTAGCTTCTGAATGATCATTAAGAGGCTATATCTGAATGATTCATAGTATCTTAATGGTTAAGATGTAATCTTAAGTATGAAAGTTAAAAGGTAACATCTTAATGGTTACCTCTTAACCATTCAGACTTATGGTTACCTCTTAATCACTCACAGGCTGTGGATCATTAAGAGGCTGCCAAATAGCCCCTAAGTATTTATGTACGTAAGAAAGTGATAACGAGATTAAGGGGCTATTTGGTAAGCCTCTTAACGAGGCTCTGAATCATTCAGCGCGTTTGTTTCAGCTTATGAATGGAATGGTTAATCCTGAACCATTAAGATTTGGGATGTTGCTGAGCCATTAAGCACTGAATTACGCTGAACCTTAATGAGACTCTTGTACCAACGTGGGACAAGAAAATTAACCATTAAGAGGTCCAACTTAATGATTCAAAACTTAATCAACCAAACAACCCCTAAGTGGAGAGTTTGTGGAAATTATTATATGATGAAGAAAGGTTTGGTCTGAACTATTACACCAACTCATGGACTGGAGTAGGGATGAGATTGGTACAATACTTATGCCGTACTTAATTTGAATAAAAGCGGGTACTGAATACCGTACCGAATACATTGGTATGCTACGGGTAGGGGTATCAACAACGGACCAATGGTATTTCGGTACGGTACCTTTTGGTACCACTTTGTTATATTTATTTTTTGAGCACTCGTACGAGTATCAATACTATATGATTATCAAATTGGTAAACTCTGTACGAGTACTAATATGATACGAGTACCAAACAATTAAAATCGATACGATTACCATAAATACCATAATACGAAGTAAAATATTATATCAAATTCATTAGTATATAAAATTCGGTACCAATACCATTTGTAGTTGTTCCCGTACAGATAACGAAAGTACCGAATTAAAATCAATAAATTGAGTACCGATACCTATACCGAATACCCAAAATCGGTACGACCAAGATACCAATACGGTTACAAGTATGGGTATTTGGGAAAAAATGCTTATTCGTAGATTGGATCGCACCATAGCTTAGTGGTACGACTATAAACACTGAGAAAGTATTAGCCCGCAACACTTCGTACCCGTAAAATTACAAGTTTGCCATTAGCCGCAGTTGTACATTCGTCATTCGGTAGCTTCTGCTCCATAGAGGAGTCTAGTGTCTAAATTATGTCATGATGTATATAAGTCCTTTACTAAGAGCTAGAGCTGGATAAGTTTGGAGGCAGAGCTCCAAAGGAATAAGTCATTGGGAGCTAAAGTTTTGAAGAAAGACGAGTCATCCGAAGCCGGAGCCTTAGAGAAGGGTAAGTTGTTGGAGCTTTGGAAATGATAAGTTCTTTAGCACTAGAACCCAAATGTCACACCTTCATGCAGAATCTATATGTAAGACCCTGACCCGAAATCACGCGATTAACGCCTAATCTTACAAGTTTTGACCTTACTTAAAATCACTCCCAGTTAAAACTTTTAAAATTATGGAAAACACAAACTGTTGTAATCAATACGTTTTTTATTTCCACAGATTTTACATTTTTAGATATTAAAACATAAAATAAGGTTGAAAAGTCGTTACACGTTGAAATGGAACGAACCACGTCAAACAACCAAGATAAAATTTTGCCCATATGACTTCTGACGGCCTGAACGGCCGTTCGTCTGGGAGAACAACCGTTCAATGGGCCATCAGAACAGCTACGAGTTGGTGTGTCCATCTGAACGGCCGTTCGCCCATGCGAATGCCCGTTCACTTGGCCAAAGCTCATAATCGAGCTGATCAGTGAGTCTGAACATCGCCCAAGGCGAACGACCGTTCACTGCTTCTGAACCTTATTTGGTGATTCTAAAGCTTAGAAATCATGTCGCAAACGCATTTGACGATTCCAAAGCATAATAATCGACTTGCCAACTAAATTAACATTAATTTGACTAAAATCATTGCCCGGTTAATGTCACTATGACCCGGTTCTTACTTTTGAGTGTTAATGTCGATTTTTACCCAAATCGACCCGTTAAGGCCTTGAATTAAACAAGGCACTGTTTGACCACACAAAATGCATATCGTTTAAGTTGTCAAGTCATTAGACACTTGATCGACTAAAGCGTTTGTCCGATTTGTTTCATTATGATTTAGTTTCTTAGATTCAACCTTTAGTAAGCTTTTAATTCCCAAAATGCCCTTTATTGTCATAAAACACGTTTTGTTATGAGTGCGCATAAGGTGACCCACTTAATAGATTCCACTCCTAGGGGTTTACCTTTATCATACACTCAAGATTTAAGACTAATGTATACAACAATTAAGCTATGTTATAGTCTAATGGTGTAAGTAAAACTTACTTCATATCCGTTCTTGCTTCCATACGCATTGCTTGCATCTGTTTGACCTGTTTGCATCCCTAGTTTTTGTACCTAACTTAGGGACATGTCAAACTTGATTATTAGAATACATAACATGGAATTAATTCACTATCCATGCATTCATTACCAATTATAGCTAAATCCGTAGCTATTTTCTTCTATAGGATATGCAATTAACATGGCTCATTACAAACCAATATTACATACGATTGATAGTTCTTACATGATTCTAACTTCTTAGTTTCACTAGTGTTCACCAAATTGGCATTTAATCAAACACGTGGTGTGCATCCACCAATTTGTTTAGTTTCAAAGGCTCAAGATTAGCCAAAGCATAACCATTTGTCTAATCATCTGAATACATTATTTAGACCACTTTGCCTAAATTTCTCATAATAACAACTCCTAAGAGTCAACTAGATCACTAAACATAGATAGTTTCAACTTAGAGGTTAAACTCAAATTCTTACATATTAACATACTCATATGAACATAATCAAACACACATGCTAAGTGTGATTTGTAACCAAATTATACATGTTTAAGGCTCCCCAAGACTAGGGCAACCTATACTAACCATAAATTTCACGTTTTCATCAAAACCGTAGATTATCATCCAAATCAAAAATGGATTTTAACTTCAAATTGTACTAAATAAAGATACCTTGTTGTGTGTTAGGCTTAGATGATCCGTATTTTAGCTAATGCACTAAACCCCCTTGATTTAGCTTGAAATTAAGCCTTCTTCTTATGGTTTAGGGTTTGGTTCATGAAGGAAATGATTCTCCTAATGAAAGAATCGACACGCACACACACACACACACAAGTGTGTGTGTTCACACTTATTTTACCAATTTTAACATTTTATGTTTGGCTAGTTGTCAACTACAGCCCCTCAAGTTATTCGCAAGGTTTTTTGTTATTAAAACTTATATTAACAAAACTAGCTTCTAGTGTTATTTCCATAATAGGACATAAATCAAGTTCTTATTATTCGAGTCTCGTTTTATTATTTTGCTAATCACGCTTAATGACGTAATTAGACGAACAAATGATTTTGGAGCATTACACTGTAGTGCGTAGTGCGTGATCTGACCTCTTGACTGAATTACCAAGGCATTAATATTACTCATAGAATTAGGATTTAATTGATTCAATAAAATATCCAAACAAAGCAATAAAACAAAAATTGTTTACATCCAAACATTTAATAAAAACTTTATTGTTTATTATAAAGATCTAGGCATTCCTAAGTGTTTCTTGACTTTTAGCCATGCAACTCATTACATGAAACATGTAGAAAAATAAGTTAACTAAAATAAGAGCGTGTTTGGGATTGAGTTTGAAAACAACTTATTGACTTATTGGCTTTTTGGAAAAGCCAATAAGTCAATAAGCTGTTTGTGTAACCCAAAAGCACTTTCTGTTTTGATTTTTGGCTTTTAGCTTTTAAGGGTGGAAAAGCTGTTTTTGAAAAGTTAGAAATCCTGGCTTTTGACTTTTGGAAAAAGATTACAAATCTACCACCCATACAACCAATATTTACAATAAGTTAAGTGAAACACTTAAAAAATAACAATCTATTGATTTTTTGACGTTTCTCATCCCAAAAGCTAATTCAAACACTTTTTTTAAAACTCCTTTTCAAAAAGTCATAAGCCAATAAGCAATTTTGACTAAAAACACTTTTGCATTTCCAAACTCAATCCCAAACACCTTCTATGTTGATGAGAAACATAGGTCTAAAGTTTATAGAAGAGTAAAATTGTCATTTTGGTTCATATGATTTGACTAAATATTTGCCACTTCAATTCAATTTTTTCCTCATGTATGTCCCTGATGTTTGCAATTTTTTTTCCATCCCATTAACTCCATCCAAGAAAGTCAGTTAAATCAAGGACATATCTTTCTTTTTTAACTAAGGTACAACGCATTAAAGCTTGACAATTTACTCTAATGCATATTCGGGTTACTCGAATGACAATACACTCTAAATCTCTAATGCTTATTCAAGTTACTTGAATTCCTTTGCGATACATGGGGTTAGAATTCAATTCGCATTGGACTTCGAATTTCAAATCAAATAAGGATTCGATTCGCTAAACCGAAATTCAAATTCGTGTTAATTATTCGAACTAGGTCCGGCTCAAAATTCGGATTGTTGAGTCTTATTTGAATAATGAACACCCCTAGTTAATGGTTTCGTCAAGCCATAGCCTTATCAAGGAAGTGGCTACAACTTCGAACTAGTGGTACGCTAGAAGTGCAACACTTCCTTTGCACGACTTTGCTTAATCGTTGAAGCTCTTTCCGATGAGAACACATGAATAGCCAGAAGCATTTCAACTCAATATGTAGATGCCATCTTCAAACATTTGACACGTCACGCAACGCTGTCTATTTTGTCCTATAATTTGAAGTTATCATTTTCAAGAATATCCAAACTGAATACAAAAAAAACACGGTGTAAGATAGATACGGGAATGATCTCCGGTCCCATAAACGGACCATTAAATCGATAGCTGCCCCACACCACACATGCATCCATATTATGCACATTAACTCCATATGTTCCAACCAAATTTTGATTCAAGCCACTACTATTTGTCACTCACAAAAGGTAAAATAAAATTAATGGACAAAAACAAGACAACAAACTAACATTTTATCACTCAACAACTCAACTCAGAAAGCAATGCTCTTTTCAACTGAGCCTAAAAGGCCAAAATTAGCTAGAGTCTAAAGGATCAAATCGATCACCACTAAGATTGGCCCCTCCACTGTCTGGTTATAACAAGATAAGATGCTTTAGCCGCTCGTTTATCGGGGTCCAAGCAGAGTGGAAAGATCGGTTTTAGGAGTAAATCATAATTTTGGTAGTAATAAAGGATAGGAGTTGGGGTGACATAACGAATCATTTGCATGTTTGGATGGTTTATTGTTTTTCAAATTATAATTGGTTGGTAAAATGGGAATATTGTAAAAATGGTGATGCCTTAGATTGAAACAAAGGGATCACCCTAGGCTTCTTTCCCAATCATTAGCAACCTGATCATGTCCAGTAAATGTCCCCTTGATGCCGCTGAATCAGTGGAAGGGATTGGTGATGCCGCTGAATCAGTTTAAGGCATCATAGATGCCGCTGAATCGAATAAAGGGACTGGTTTGAAGCCGTTGAATCATTTGCAGGCATTGTTGATGCCGCCGAATCAAACCAAGGGACCTTTTCTGAAGCCGCCGAATGAAAGGAAGACATCAACCAGAATTCAGAATTGATTCCCTCTTTATCAGCCTTGAACATTAACACACCCACCACAATTTAGACCACTAACACTCAATGCATTGCTTTGGTTTTTTTAAAAAAATTGTAAGATATGCAGATTGATAAGATGGGTAAATACTAAATAGTGAAGGTGTAAGAAATTTGTAAGATAGTTATCTTCAAGGTGCTATATAAACTTAAACCCTGGTCCCTGATGAACGATGTCTTGTACCTACGTGATCGACATCGTGCTTTTCACACTTTCGTAAATGAGGAAAACTTTAATGAGCCCCTCAATGTTAAACGTAGTGATAGACCCATATGGCGGATACTTCGTAACAACCCTCTTGTAGGACGAGTTCGTAACCTTGTTGATGCCGCAGGGTTTGGTGGCATTGTAGATTGTGGTTATCGATACCTTGACCACTCCTTAATAACAACTTTGGTGGAACAATGGAGGCCCGAAACTCACATGTTCCATCTACCATTTGGTGAAGCTACTGTGACCTTACAAGATGTTAACGTCTTGTGGGGGTTGCCTATCGAGGGTAGTGTTGTGTCTGGAGCAGATGAGACATTATCAACTGTCGATGCAATAAGGTTGTGCCAAAACTGGTTAGATGTTATGCCTGCAGAGAACCAAATGTCCGGAAAATGTGTTTTTGGTACTGTTATTAGTAATGAATTAATGAAACCGTTTGTTGAAGCTGAGGCTACGGATGAAGAGTGCATTCAATTTTCGAGACCACCAATTCCAACTTTAAAAGGAGACAAGGGTGTAACTCTATAAGATAACCGAAGACTCAGCGTCCTCACCTAGCTTAGGTGCCAGAAGCTTCTCCCCGGCCACCTAACTTTTAACGGCAAAACAATAGGATTTGTCTGGAAGGTAGAAACTCCAGAAGAAAAAATTGGCATACATGCGGGTGCAACTGTGGAGATTGTTACCACCAACGCAAACCAACTCTCTAATATTATAAACTACAATACCAATGTTGCATTCTACATGTGTTATACCATGTGTGGATGTAACATCGATCCAAGTAGTTTCATGTGAATGTAACACCGATCCAAAGACACCGCTTTTTTGGACCCCAGAAAAGCGATGCAAGGCGGAGGATGAAACAGGAGATGATGCCTTTAAGCACGTATGATACAAGTTTAAAGACAAACACTCCCCGCCCAATACTATTATATCTCCATGTGGATGTAACATCAATCCAATATCACTAAAAAACCTACCATCCAAAACAATTGTGTAAAAACACTTATACCTTATCTTTTGATTAGTATTTTGTTTGTGTTGGAAAAATAATTGTGGGTGGGATGAAGAGAATGTGAAATCTGATGAGGTATTTATCTTGCACGACAATGTGAATGGTCCCTTAGAATGGTTTGGCGACTTCATTTGATGCCTTAGAGTGGTTTGGCGACATCATTTGATCCATTTGTTTCAATCTAAGGCATCACCAATCCCTTTGTTTCAATCTAAGGCATCACCAATCCCTTTGTTTCAATCTAAGGCATCAAGGGGACAAAAGCTTCATATGGTCAGGTTGCTAATGATTGGGAAAGAAGCCTAGGGTGATCCCTTTGTTTCAATCTAAGGCATCACCATTTTTACAATTTACCCACTTTACCAACTAATTATAATTTGGAAAACAATAAACCATCCAAATATGCAAATGATTCGTGACATAACTCGGTTAAAGGACATGAATTATGGGCACAAAGGTCGCGATAAACAATCCAAACACAGTTTCGTTTGGAGCTAAGGCAACCATAAGAAAACCGATTCCATGACTCAGTTAACATCTATATCCGTGTTCACAACAACCAAAACATCAAAAGATGGCCAAATATAGATGTACAGGGTTGAGTGTAGTGACTCAGTGAGATCATCATCATCATCAAGGGAAGCGAGTCAACTCAGTATGAAAATAGCATAAACATGATATTAAATGCCAGCTGTGGCTGTGTTCACGGGCAAATCCACCAAGATTAATTGTTGATATAATGTCATAATACAGTTGAGTTCACTGCCAGCAGTCAACTCAGTACAAAAAATAGCGTAAACACGATTTAAGATTACCATGAAAAAAAAATTAAGTTTGGTTCCATGCCTAACTAATTAACCAAGTATCCTCAAGTCCAAATTTTAACTAGATCATCATTAAGGGCATGCAACATGCCACTTTGCCATTCAGAATAGCCAAACACACAATGACTTTGTGAGTCGACTCAGTACGAAAACTAACATAAATCATGGTTTATGAGGACAAAGAAGTGTAGGGTTGATGATAACCAAGCCAAATATTGTAAAAAAAAAAAGTGTGACCTAGGCTTTATACATGTCAAGACAGCATAAGGTGTCCACTAGATATATATGAGTATATATAATGAGTATTATTGAGAAGTGAATCAGCAAAACTATTAATAACCATATGTCTTACCTCTTCAATGGGCCCCTTTGCATTTTTAGGCGTCTAAAGCTTAATTTTCATTCATCTGGCCGGCAACTAAGAGATAGGCTTTGAAAAAGTCTCTCAGGTGTTAAATTGAATAAATAAACAATAAAAAAAATCTAGAACTGTCTCTTGTCTTGTTTATAACAAGGCCACAACTTCTCTTTTGCTGCTAAGTACTTGCACTAATAATGCTGATGACTTTAACAATGTCATCGCTGGCAGTGTGAAAAAGACTACTCATAAAGATGTAATTTGCTCAGGGCCTTTTAATCTAAGCATTCATTCATCGGATTAAAAACTATCTTTAATAGTATAATTAAGATGCTACTTACATTAAACCCCATTTAAGAAACTTGAAAAATAATGATACGCCCTAATGCAAAACTATGGAAAGATGATACGCGATGCTATGTATTGAATAATGAAAACAACGTAAGATATTGCGTGTTATTGATTAAATATTTATAGGATTACAATATGGTAATGGTATAACAACAAACACTAACAAATATATTCACTCTAATACTTCAGCCGGGGCAGAGGGAATTTTTTTTTAATACAAACCACATTATAATTAATGAAATATATATGTACGTATAATAAGAATACACAACCTTGAAAAGAACCCATGAAACAATATATATGTTGAAACAATTTATTTTCGTATACGTTTAAATTTTTTACGTGTAAATTGTGTTTTTGAGATTGTATTTTAATAATAAAGATAAGTGTAAAAAGAAATTTTGCATTTGAATGGTTTTAGATAGCGTTCCCGCGGTTCACACGAAATATATGTGTTCTCAAATTAACCTTCCCATATATATAAATATTGAATAGTGACAAATGACAATGACCGATCTAATTAGGTCATAGTGATGGGACCAAGAGGCACGAAATCGGGGCTATAGTAACATGAGCTTAGATAACGACGTGAAGGCATGAGCTACAATGTACTGTGGTGGCATAAGGACGACATGGTGACAAGAGCAACGACTGCAGTGGTAGAAATTACTATTGTTGATGCATACACACACGTATACAAGCTTCCTACGTCCTCAGGGTAGGACAGGAGGAGAAGAGAAAGAAAGGCCTGTCATAAGGAGGCAAGGAGTGAAGATTGTCGATGACCAACCAATATTTGGTGGAAAAAGCGGTGGAGAGTGGTGTGAAGGGAGAGAATAGAAACAAATAAAAATTCTAAGACCTTATACCATATAGAATAATGGGAATCCCGTAAGATATTGCACACGTATTTGATCAACTATATATAGAAGTACAATGAGTATAATTACAAAAGAAACCTATTTAATCATATCTCTAACTATGATAATATATAACAATAAACACTAACCCATATATTCTTTTTAATACTTTATAAAAATCAAGTTGGGTGTCATAAACAAGGAGTTCTAGGCTTCTAGCATTCTAAAGATTTGATGTATATGGAACATGGAGGAAATGTTTTTGAATCCGCATTCACTAAACTTTGTGTTAAGAAGGTGTCATGCATTCTTTTTCAGTAGTTATAAAGTATGATATGGTACATTAAAGGCAAAAACAGATGGATATAAACAGCCATTTATTATCAATTTATCATTAACAAAAAATAGTTTACAATAAAATGTGTGTCTCTAGTTAACTTATTTCCATGTGCATAATTAATCCTAGTCCCCACAAAAACCAAAGACATAAGCCCACTTTATGAGCTAAGAGACAACAGATAGAAAAAGAGTGGAAGCAATTTGGGGCCATTTAGCAAACGACAAAATACAGGTGGATAGCCAGTACAAACTCACATGAAAAGGAAGCCCTGTTGATGACATTACAGAAAAAAATCAAAATAATGCAGGCATCCTCTTCATTTTTAGCCATTTATGATCATGTGACTTGGTGCTTTTTTCTCAAATGCACAGTGGGGTTCCTTCCCCACTTGCCACTTACCTCTAAAGTTAACACAATTTATAATCATGCTTCTTTCTATACTTTCTTGTTATCTCACATTTCAAGAACACAAACTCTTTGTGCACAAACAATATTACTCAAATGGAGTTCTCCAAATACCTTGGAGTTGCTGATGAGTGTAGCAGCAGTGAATCAGGTTGGACCATGTACATTGTGTCTTCCATGCATGAAACCAATCATCATCAACATGATCATGATGATGAGAGGCATGTTGGTTATTGTAAAATGCATCATAATGATGATAGTGATGATTCGATGGTCTCTGATGCATCTTCGGCTCCTAGTCGTCAGCGTGGAAACTCAAAGAAACGAAGCGGAGTGCGCCGCGAATCCAAGCATGCATTGAGTCAAAAACAAGTGGAAAAAAAGTTGTATGACAGAAGGCAAAGAGCAGTTAAGGAACAAGAGCACAAGGCAAGAGTTGATGCTAAGGCAAAGAAGACTTAAGTAGTTTGTTTGAAGTTTGATTAATTTGTTTGTGATTTATCTCTCTCTCTCTCTCTCTTTTTTTTTTTGAAGAATTAAGGAGCCTGATATAAGGGTTGATCAATCCATGCACATACTTTTGTTGTTTCGGTTACTTCAGATTTATGAGTTCATATGAACATGCATTTGGCTACAAAGTGAAATGAACACTTTTAGGATCAAAGGAAAGTGTTAGTTAATCAAGAAACCTTGCAAAATTTGGCATTTACATGCAAATCCTTACATATTGATTCTCTTGTTTCTTGAATTTCCAGTTGGATTTTAGTATGAAAAGTCCAATCAAAGAATTAAGTGAGGGAATTTGGAAGGATAATCTTTTAAGAAAAGTCATAAAATATAATGTTAAATTTAACTTCTTTTATTTTTTTATGCAAGGGTAAGATGACAACAATGCTTAATTGTCCCCACAAATGACTTGCCAACTTTGTCAGCTTTTGCCTGCTATTTTCATTTATCATAAGTTACAAAATTGCAATAGACAAAACCTGACAAAACCTTCAAAGGCATTTAAAATAGTATCTTTGCATAAGTTCAACCCAAAAAACTCCAAACAAAGTAAAACCTCATTATACAATCATAACCTTCAACATGATTGTCTAAAGTAAAATGATATCATATATCCAAATTAAGTTATACTTATTGAAATTGAATTATATTCAAAGGCAAATTAATAGCTTCAGCGAGTTCCCTATAATACTAGTACAAAAGTGTATCAGGCTAAATCTCACAAGCGAATTGTTTAATCACTTTTATATTGAAGTACTTTGAAAAAACCTTCTTTCTGTCGAGATACTGCCGGAAGGCTCCGACAACAACAAATTAGTAACGTTCTTTCTGTCGAACCTTCTGGACGGAATCGAAACATAGGCGTTAAGGGAGGAATGTGGGAGATGTGGATAGATCAGTGATGTTTATGTGGCCCGGAAACGGGATAAGTTCGGTAAGATCTTTGCTTTCTTCAGATTTGCTAGGGTAAGGGATATCCAGAAGGTGGTGAAGGCTCTCAACAGCCTTGATGCTTTTGGACAGAGAATTTTTGCAACGTTGGCCAGGTTTAGCAAGGAAGATAGTCGTTCTCGAAGCGTGTTTCGACGTGGAATTCCTGCACAGACGACAAAAGGTGGTGAGGAGCAACATAGAAGTATGGCCGGTGGTAGTAGGGAAGGGGAAGCATATGCGGGATGAGGGGAAACCAATCATTTAGGGAAATCCTAACCGGCAGACAAGACCCTTCTATTGGTGGAGTATGAAGACCATTTTTCTGGACGACAAGGTCGACGGTATCAAGCATTCATGGGTGGGAAGATCGGTTGCCGGCATTGCCAAGAACTATTTCAGGTTGTCTAAACTGGTGGAAGGCCTTAAGGTGGTCAAGTCTATCAAGATGGAAATCCGATACTTGGGTGGCTTAAGGGTGTTGATAACCTTGACCTCACCGGAAAAGACTTCGGAGTTCCTCAACATGAGCTCGGTATGGGGGGAATAGTTATCATAGGTTTTCGAATGGAAGGGCCAGGTGTTAGACTATGAAAGACTGACATTGATTAAAATTACCGGGCTACCTCTAATCCTATCATTTATTGAAAATATTTAGAGGACTGGGTCGCATTATGGGGAAATCATGAATGAAGCGGAGAACGGGTGGCGAACACATACTTATCCAGGGCGTACGTCGGTGTTATCACAAACTATGGTATGAAAATTGATGAAGAAATCAACATCTCGTGGAAAAGCGAATCCTTCACTTGTTGGGTGTCCGAGGGGGCAGGCAGATGGTTGCCGGAATTTATTGGCGAAGAGGTGACCGTGGTCGGAGACGATGGTGAAGCTACAGTTCCGATGTCGGTCACTGTTAGGCCTGGTGCTCCGGTCACCGGTGGCTTGAGCTCAAACGACGAAAAGGTTGGAGATGAACAACCTAAGGGAGGTCAAGAGTCTCATGTGCATGGGGATCTTGGTACCCAGAAAACAATTAATGTGCTTGGGGATAGTAATGAAATTGGGGTAATAAATGATTCAACCAACGGTACGAAGCCTACTTTTAATAGCTTGGAGGGTCACAGTTCGGTCCACGCGGATAAAGACAATAACGATGGGCAGACCCAAACCGATGTGAGTTCTTTTAATGTGTGGGCATCTATCTTCAATTCTGATGGGTCTAAAAACAACAGGTAGAGAATCAAGGGAACCAAGGCCTACAGAAGGAAAATTAGTATTAGGGAGAAGAAAGTCAACCCTGATCTTAATGGGGAATCACCTACTAGTGTCGGCAGATCAACTTGCTCTGGTGGGAACATAAAGAAGAGGAAGAAGGGTAGGAAACAACACTTGAAGCTGGGTGAACCAAAGAATGCCGACTCGGAAGACCCGAGCTTGTTTAAGCTTGGTAGTGTTGATGATGGATATGAATCAGATTGGGTTTCGGACGTTGATGGAGAAGACAGTTTATCTCAGGATCCAGTTGGGGTTGGGGATGACAATAATGCCTCCGGTCTAGACGGGGAAGACGAACTTGGGCAAACTAATGGGGTCGGTCAGGTAATCCGGTTATGCTTGAACAGTTTTGAAGGTGAACTAGGGAAGAAAATCTCAGATGAAATGGAGGCTGTGGGGGTTAAATGAATTATTTATCCTTCAATCTAAAAGGGGAAGGTGGGGTTGAGAAATCGACTAAGTCAAGGGAGTTGAAGAACAAGTATAATATGTTATGTGTAGCGATTCAGGAGACGCAATTATCGGCTATGTCTGACTTTCAGGTTAGTAGGTTCTGGGATGGGTCGCCTTATGAGAAGGTTGTAGTGGATGCAGTTGGAAGATTGGGGGGGGGGGGGGGTCTGGTAACACTTTGGAACTCGAGGTGTTTAAAGATGTTGTTAGGAAAGGGCAAAATTTTATCATGATAGGGGGTGTTGTGGGGGTGGATCCAAATTATTGTATATTGTCAATGTATATGCCCCGAACGATCCGATCTCAGGGAAGGTTTTATGGTCAGAACTTCCGTCTTTGAAGGAGGAATATAACGGGCACTAGTTATTTTTGGGGGACTTCAACGATGTGAGTTGTGTTAGGGAAAGACTTAACTCTGTGTTCTTTGCTGCAAATGCTCTAGCGCTCAAAAATGTTATCACAGAAGTACGTTTACTTGAATATAATATGGGTGAGAGAAAGTTTACGTATATGTCCGCCGATGGGTCGAAGTTAAGTAAGTTAGACAAGGTTCTTGTTTCTGATTGCTTCATGTCTAAATGGCCAAACGTGAAAGTGTTTGCCTTAGAAAGGGATGTTTCAGACCATTCACTTGTTGTACTATCCATTGTGAACGCAAATTTTGGGCCCAGCACATTTCGCTTCTTCAACTCGTGGATTAGTAAGGATGGTTTGGCGGAGGTGGTTTTCGGGGGCTTAAACACTTATGTGGAGGCTGTTCGAAAAGATGTGATGTTAATTCAAAATTTGAAGGCTACTAAGCTCCTGATCAAAAAATGGAAGAATGAGGCTATGGTAATTGAGGATGGGGAAATTACTAATGCCAGGAATCAGTTGAAGAAGCTGGAGAGTTTGGCTAAAATCAGAATTATTGAGGAGGTGGAAAGGGACGCGTGGAAGGAAGCTAAACTGAGGATTAAAAAATGGGAGTGGAATAAACTAAAAGATTTACGACAAAAGGCCAAGCTTGATTAGGTACTTAAGGGTGACGAGAACTCAGCTATGTTTCATGGGGTGATCAATTGCAGGAAGGCCCGGAACAAAGTGGCTAGATTGTATATTGAAGGTAATTGGGTAGAGGAGCCGAGTGTTATTAAAAATAAGGCAGTCGAAATATTTAAGCTTAAGTTCGACGAACTGATGGCGTCTAGACCAAGAATGACTGGGGAGGGTTTCAAGAAGATATCCAAAGAAGATGCGAAGGAATTTGTGGTGCTATTCACTAAGGAGGAAATACTGGAAGCGATTAAAGACTATGGGGGTAAAAAATCAGCGGGCCCAGATGGGTTTTCTTTCGCTTTTGTCAAGCACTACTGGGAACACTTAGAAAAGTATGTGGTTGATATCTTGGACGAGTTCTTCATCCACGGTTCGCTTTATTAGTCATGTAATTCTTCTTTCGTGGCACTTATACTGAAAGTAAACGATCCTATGGCTTTTTCGGATTTCCGCCCCATTTCTCTTAAAGGTGTAATCGGGAAAATAATCTCAAAGGTGCTTATGGCTAGATTGAAGAAGGTGTTGGATAAGGTGATATTTCTGGTGCAAACTGCATTTATTAAAGGCAGAAACATTTTGGACGGTCCACTAATTGCTAACGAGTTGGTGGCATGGGCGTAACGGTCTAAGAACCTGATCCTTATGTTCAAAGCGGATTTTGAGAAAGCACATGACTGCGTATCCTGGAAGTTTCTGATTAACATAATGCATCATATGGGTTTTCCAACAAAGTGGAAGGATTGGATTATGGGACTCTTAGTAACAAGTAGGGCAACGGTTCTTATTAACGGGGCGCCTATAGAGGAGCATCAACTAAAGAGGGGCCTTAGACAAGGGGACCCGCTCTCCCAGTTTTTATTCATAATGGTAATGAAAGCACTAAATGTTATGATGACAAGAGCGGTGACGACCGGAACTTTTAGAGGTGTACAACTCCCAAACGAAGGTCCGGTTATTTCACACTTGCTATATGCGGATGACGCTTTATTCTTTAGGGAGTGGTCTGAACCGTATTCTTAGGTGCTTTTCTTTAGCATCTGGCCTTAATGTGAACCTCCTGAAGAGCAACATATTTGAGGTAAATGTTAATAAAGGTGTGGTGGAAAATATGGCGGCTCATTTAAGATGCAATAAAGGTGCCCTCCCATTCATTTATCTTGGTCTATCAGTGGGTAGTAACATGAAGAGGATAGCAAGTTGGAGACCGGTGGTGGAAAAATTTCAAACTAAATTGTCTTCTTTGAAGGTGAAATTCCTTTCTTTTGTAGCTAGAGCGGTTCTTATCAAGGCGGTGTTAGGAGCTATTCCAAACTACTTCTTGTGCTTGTTCAAGGCACCTGTAGGTGTAATCAAAACATTGGATGGAATGCGGAGAAGGTTTCTGTAGGGAGGCTCATCAACAAGAAAGAAGGTCAAATGGGTGGTGTGGGATAATATAATTAAACCAAAGGATAAAGGAGGGTTGGGCGTGGGAAGTATCGAAGACCTGAACTTGACTTTACTCGCTACATGGTGGTGGAGGTACAAGTCGTCAAATGATCAACTTTGGTGCAAAGTGGCCAGGTCGATACATGGGGGTAGGGGCAGATCCGGTTTTATACCATATAAGAAGACTGGTGTTGGGGTTTGGTCTAACATTGTGACATTTCAGAAGGCGTTTTTGGATCGGGGGATCGACCTCCGGTCAAAGCTGGTATGCTCGGTGGGGAGGGGTGATTCAGTTAGATTTTGGGAAGATAAATGGTGCTCGGACTCTAGACTTAAAGATGACTTTCCTATCATGTTCCCATTATGCAAGCTGAAGGAACCAAACGTGAGTGACTGCTATCGTCGGGTGAACGGACAGATTTAGTGGGATATTAACGGGTGGATGTTGACAAATAAAAACTATATAATCCATACCAAGAAAAGTATTCACCCTAGCAACACTCTACTATCCTAACCAAACATTGGCTTTACAACTTGCACTCTATATTGGGTGTTGGGGGAACACATAGTAGTGGTTGTATTTGGGGATTAAAGAGGGTTTTTGGGTGATTTCTAGTGATCTCTCTCTCAAATCTCAATCAATAAGTGTTTATGGAGTGATCCCAAGCTCCAAAGGTCACTTACAAGACCCTCAAGATGGCTGAAGTGTGTGAGAACTCGGGTGGAATTGATGGGTGAAGGGATGCTTCAAAATGTGGGGTGAAGGCCTCTATTTATAGGCAAACCAGCTCAAGCACACCCTTGACGGAGTTTTGGCACGCCCTGCTCGACAACGAGTACTGTTGCAGAGTCCTTTATGCAGAAATGTCCCATGTTGTGTCTTGCACGCCCGTGCTCAGCTTCTCTTTTACTCTCGATGTCAGTTTTGGTCGGTTTAAGCCCTGGGGAACACGCTGGAGTAAAGCATGGTCGTGCCATACAATGGGTCACGCCCGTGCACACTTTAAAATGCTGATTTTGACCTCTTTTGACTTGGAAATGTTGACTTGTTGATCCAGGACAGTTGCACGGCCGTGCCATATCTGGAAGAGCTTCAAAGTCTTCAATTCTTCGTCCGTTTAGTGCCGTTTGTGCGGTTTTCCATTTCTTTTTATCACCGGACCTCGGATCCTGCAATTATCAACAGAGAAAGATAAATCATGATAAAACGGAGATAAAAGCATGATTTTGAGTATAAGATATGTGATAATTATGTGTGAAAACATATCAATTTTTCGGCACATCAATAATATCTGATTGTTAAGAGGGAAACTCAACTATTGTTCTGAACATCTGTTCGTTACTTGTTACCTATCAACAAACATATGTTGTTGACCTCAATAGTGTTACATTAATGAATGATCCACATATTTTTCTGAATATTTTAAGCTGATAAATGACATCGTTATTCGCATTATATATGTATTGTTGGCCTATCTCTATGTTTAACAGCTCAGCTTTCTTATGTCACTCACGACTCTCCTATTATAGTAAGTATAGATAGATAGATTAGATCATGTAATGCACAAGATTCTAATATTAAAATAGAGGAACAGGAACCTACCAAATGTTGCATTGAAGTTCATCACATGGTGGGACTCAAGAATGCATCTCAATGCTTCCTACATTTAGTTGTTGGTTACTAATTACAACTGTTTTTATATTACATTAGCGGGAATTCTCCGCGGGACATGTCGCTCCTGATATGTCGTCGGCACTACTTCTACGTAAAATGTGTCGGCGCTAATAGTTACACGGTATTAGCGGCAAAATATCAAAGATATTAAATCACCGATAATGATCAGTAAAGGTGAGAAGAAAACCGAAAAAACAATCCCCACAAAATCCGGAAAAACGGAACCGAAATTAGCGGTTCGGTTTTGCATTTTATAAAAACCGAACCAAACCGGATAACTAAATAAAATCATTCTTTTTAATGTTTCTTATACATCGATTTATGAATTATTAACTTTATTCTTGAATGTCAAGTATTTATAATAAGAATATTAAAATGTTTATCTATTTTTTAAATGATTTACCCATTGCGTCCAATTATCAAAATTCAGCATCAAAATAATTAAGTTACAAAGTAGTACAAAAGAAACGTCTTAATAAAAACTTTGGAGAAACACAAAATTAGCTTAGAATGTTCGATTTATGTGAACAATAATAATTCAAAAGATTAAATATATTAATATAAATAAAAACATCTAAGAAAGATTCTTAAATCTTGAATTTACGTTTTACTTTTAAATTTTACTTTTTATGTCTCAAAAACTAAAAAGACCGAAAAACCGAATTGTTACTAAAACCGAAATTGAGAAAACCAAAACCGAATGGTTTTAAAAAGCCAAAAAACTGAACAGATTGTGCACACCCCTAATTATTAATTACCTGTATTAGCGGCAACATGCCGCTATTGATCTCTGCAAATCTTCTAGTATTTTGCCAAATACATACATAAACTACAAATACATGCAGATTTTCAAGTTTTGGGACCATTAACACAAACGTATAAAACTACATAAAGATAATCCAAATATCTTATCTAGTTAAGTCATAATAAGACTACATAAACATAAAACTAGTCCATATCATCATTCGTCCCCTTCTTCCGTATCATTTTCATCCCCTACATTTCGTGCCTTATTCAAACTCATAAATTGTTTCAATTCATCTGTAAAAGTCGGGTCTTGAAACAATCTCGCAAATTGAGCCTGGAAAATAAGGTTTACATTATAAGTTAAAACAAAACTTCATATTACCAATATAAATACTTTTAAACTTGTCTATAACTAAGTCCATGACATTTATGTCACAATAACAAAAACACTTTTGTACTTATCTAATTAAATCCTTAGGAGTTATTAATCTAAGATTTACCAATCTGCTAATAACATTTACTAATCCTACTAAGATTTACCAAACTACGCAGTATTTAAGAAATCACTAAACTAAATTTACCAAAAAGCCAACATTAATCAAAATACCAAACTATCAAAGTATCAACATAAGCCAAATTTACCAAACTAAATTGCATTCATCGATCCTTATATAAGAAATTAAAATAATAAGCTAGTTTTACCATTTTAAGTGGTGGAGGTGTCTACTCCTCCTCACCAAAGAAACTCGACATTGTAAATGAAGAAGCTTTACAAACAACCCCTCTAATATGTTCACGTTGAACACCCAACATGTCTTACTGCAACATCCTTCGAGTGTGACGAACTACTTTCTTCGCTAGGGGATGAGTTTGGGACTTGAACTCTTGCAATAAACCGTGCGAAAGAGGAATCTTGTTTCCTTATAGATGTGAAGATTGCAACAACTTGAGGAGCTCATCAAATGAACTTTTATTCCATTTGTTCTTCATCTTGATATGCATAAGCTTTGCTAAAAGGTCAAGAGAAGAAAACTTGGTACAACTAGGATATAGTTTGGATTGGACTTCCTTTAATATGTTGTGACATCCCAATTTAAGGGTATAATTTATATTATATAAATTAAAGAGAAGGGTTTTATTTATATTGAATCTTTATAAATTAGTGATGCTTATTCAAGATTGTCGAGAAATGTGAAGTAAATGAGTTGTTAATGGTAATATATATATATAGGAGGGTTATCTTGAGAACGCTAAATATTGTGAGAACCGTGAGAACAAGTAAAAAAATCAATCAAAATAAAAAAATTTTAACACAAACCTCATTATAATCAAAATACAACATTAATAAATGAATTTTCTTTCCAAATAATTTATCTTTTCTTGCAAAAATACTTTCAAATTAACTTTTTACATATGTGTAAATGAAAAAGTTTACACAGGCATAAACAGTAAATTTACACATGTGTAAAAACAATTTATTTTCGTATACGTTTGAATTTTTACGCGTAAATTGTGTTTTGAGATTGTATTTTAGTAATAAAGATAAGTGTAAAAACAAAATTTTGAATTTGAATGGTTTTAGATGTCGTTCTCACGGTTCGCACGAAATATAGGTGTTCTCAAATTAACTTTCCCCTATATATATATATATAGGATTAGGTTTTAACGAAAACAAGGCTAATTTGGAAGAATTGTGGAAACTCCGACGTAAAATGTGAATTTAAAAAAAAAATTACACATTGATGTAAAAATGGGTAACCACGCCATCGTAAATTTTTTTTACGATGGTTTTACACTGGTGTAAAAAAACTTATCACACTAATGTTGACTCTTAATATTCTATTCAATATTTTATTATGCTTTAATTTACAACCACGCATTCATGTATATCTTCTAATAAATGAGTAACTAGGGATGAGGTGGCACCTCTAGATGCTCTCCATTCAATCCATTTAACTTGGGTATGGGTTTTTTTTACCCGACCCATGACCCTATTTTCTTACCCAAATACCCGCATATAAAAAAAACGCTTTTTCTATTGTATGTCTCATTCTTATACTGCACTCTTCTTCCTCATTCTCATTTCAACCCTAATCATCTCCAAACCACTGTCGTTGCCTTCAAATCTCCTCTTCCAAAAGTATTGTTTTCATTTAACCTTCATTCTTTTTGTTTTTATCCTAATCCTTCAAGTTGAATCATCTGAATTTCTCGTCATGCTGAATCATCTAAATTACTTACTAGATTCTCCATCCTTTGCCCCCCTCCCTATTCTTAGATTCTCAAAGATTCTCAGAGGTATCGATTTCTTATTTTTAACATTTTTTCATTATTTAGATCTCTAATAATCAAATCTATATGTTGTATATCATATTGGATCTGTTTGTTGAAGAATGAATGACCGATTATATGCTTTCCGAGTATGTGTATTAATGCTTTTCCAATCTGTTTGTTCAAGAATGAATCACTGATTATATGCTTTCCAATTCATTTTTAAATGTGTTAGGGTTTCGATTTTTGGATCTGTTTTATGGATTTTTTTTTGTTTATAGCGATTCTTTTTTCATGTTTGTTATTTGAAGATTTGATGATTTTGTATATTTTTGGAATTTTAGGTTTACCGTTTATGCATCATGTTAGGGTTTCGAATCAGAGGTATGGTTTCATTCTGTGTATTGTTGTTTTTGCTAACTTTTGCCATCTTCATTGTCTACTCTAAATTTTCACATGGAGCACGTTCAAACCAAAGCTATTATGGAACCAACTACCGTCCTTTGTGGCCCAAGGAAGAGAAGCTTATGTAATTCAAGATTTTGTTGATTCATCTGTTTTCTTTTCTGTTATTACTTTACTCAGTGTTTTCTTTATCTTTAATTTGATTTTCTAAATGGTTTATTCGTGTTGTTGTTTTCTGAATCATTGACTTGATTCAATGTGATAAATGGCCGCCATGGTTGTTCTTCACCCTGGATTCAATTAGGGCATATGATTAGCAGATGTAATGTTGTAATTAGTGGGCTTAATAAAAAAAAGCAAATGACAAAAGATACTTTGTTATTTATTCATAATATAAATCCGGATAACAGAAATCTGTAGATTGCTAGGAAATACATTTATCAAGAAATGTCAATCAGTTCCGAATATTTGTTAAGAGTAAACATAAGTGAAAACGAAGAAACATTTTTCTCATAATCTTACAAGCTAACTGTTATACTTGACAGGCATGGCAAAACAAACCTAAACATTATGGTCTCTATGGTTAATTGCATGGTGGGGTTGTTTGGGCCGCAATGGGATATTTTGGTACTTGGTACTCTTGCTAACCCCCTTTTGGTTAGGTGTCATCCTTTGTAGATGGTAAAATGTGTTATTTTGCTACAGGTATGGTTTGGTTACACGATCTCACAACACCTTTTGTTTAATTTATTCCAACCACTTCTATTACTTAATAGCAAGAAAAATTCAACTACAAGTATTATATTATTAGTACTCAATTTTTTTAATGAAATGATTTAGGAGGTTTTATGCGGTAAACTACACTTGAGGAACTTTTGACCCATTTCCTTTTTTAGCTATTTTTATATTTACACATTTGACGTGTTAGAGATATAACATAACACAAATCAACTCACACAAAAGCAAATAACATCGATCTGCCACCTCTAATATTTGTTTATTAACGTTCAGATCAAGTAACACAAAAAAGGTACCGTGAAAAGGTAGTACCTGCAACAGACGGCGAGCGTAACCACCCTACATAATTCAGGGAAAAGAAAATGCACGTGAATAATAGTTTCCTTCAAAACGATCATAGATATCAGCATGCACATCTAAGTGTAGTATATCCACAGGTCCTCCACGCTTCTCAGATACAACTCTTTCCCACAACTTTCTTACCATTAGGTACATAATTTGTTTATTTGGTCATATCAGTAGGAAATAAGCCTTCTATTACAGTTCTTAAGACAAACATAAAAAAAAAGTAAAGTGATTATATTACATTCTCATGAAGCTAACAGAACAGCCAAAACTAAAATTCCACATAATATATACCTATATACCTTAAAAAGATTGTGAAAATCAATAAATTCGAACTTTACGTAAAACAATAAAAACTGTGATGCAATTTCTTAAAAAAAGTGTGTGCATGAATTGGTTCACGAAACCAAACCAAACCGAACCGAAACCGGTTCAGACACGAACGGGCACCAAACACGAACCGGTTCAGTTTCCTAAAAAACTGATCTGTGAACGTCTATAAAGTTCTCAGCTTGGGATGTCTTATGTGAAATAATTTCAACTAACCTAACTTTCAATTTCACTTTCCGATGCCACTGATAGAAATTTATGGTGCACTTGATTAACAGTTGTATTGCATTATCATGTGGGAAAAGTTATGTGTATGCAGCTTCTTTGCAGGTTGTTTACATATGAATCGTTCCAACCTCCTCTTAATGTGGGTCTTATAAAGGTCCATGTGCTTTCTTTTTCTTGACAATCTCTTCAGATATGTCAATACAAAATGTATTTGTGAGCATACCCTGTTTGAATACATATAGTAGAAAAAGATTTTCGCAATTCACGTGTTATACTGTCTACAATTTAGTGTTCAAGCTGTGTACAAATGTCACCCAAAATGAAACCTTAAAGAATCAAGAATCATATATAGTAGTCGCTCATAAGTATCATTATATATAGTAGGCGACAAGACAACGTAGTTTACACATAACAATTATCAAATACTATTTATTGCTATGCTAGGCCCCACCGGGTTAATGATTAAGGTCATAAGTACACACTATCAGCGATCAACAAGTAAAACACATACAAGAATTGCTATTATGAATATAGAATAAAACATGATTAAGTGAGTGAAGTAATAAGCGTACATGAGTCACCCCAAAAGTGTAAAACATGAAAAAGGGGAAAGATATACTCACAGTTTGCGAAAGCGATCAAAATTCAACTTAAGCGGTCGTGAGCTAAGTAATGGGAATTCCGAGGAATTCAACCTATAATATATATGAATACTAATAAGGAAATGACTAAGAGTCTAAAGTATCTAGGGTCTATGGCATTAGGGTTTGCTAAGTCGATTTGGGGAATTAGATTTTTTATGATAAATCGCATTAATGTAAAAGGTGTATGTTAAATAATATATCAAAGTTGGTAAGTGTGGTTAGTTAATATAATTATTACCAACTGAATATTTAGATAAAAATATGTTTTGAACAATTTAGGCAAAATAATTTAGTTAATTACTTTAACTAATTATTGTAAATAAATACAATAATCATAAATATTGAAACAAATAGTTATGAGTTACACAATGATCCAACAAACGATAATGAAGACTTTCAAACATAAGAATATCTCTATTTTATAAGAAATATATTTATAAAATAGACGTTAAATAGTGTAAATAAACAAATGATTAATTTTTTTAGAATAGTGTAAGACTAAAAATACAAGACATGATCCAAAAATATTATTTTTTTAGAAAATGAATGCTTTCTCATGTAAATCAATGAAAATAATTTTCTCATAAATTTTCCTCATTTATTTTCATATAAAACCGATTTAATGAATGTAAAGCATGTTTAAGTGATTAAAAATAAGAAAATCAATAAAATAAATGTTTTTTGAACCAATACTTTTAATATTAGTTCATGATGATTAGAAATAATTTCTCAAAAAGTTTGAGATTAAAATCATTAAAAATGAATTTTTAATCAATTAAATATGATTAAAAAAATAAATCAATAAAAATATAAAAATAAGACATTTTCCAGAAAATAAAAGTGTGGTAATTTTCTTTATGGTGTCAAGATGTTACACCTAAATTTTTATAATTTTTGGAGCAAAAATGAGTTTATTATGAATATTCTAAGTTTCCAATGTATTTTTATAATAATAAAAATAAAGAATAAATAGGAAAATATAAGGTTTTGAACAAAAAAAAAAGAAAGAATCTGTGCACAAGGGGACTCAACCCGGGTACCCTCTGTAGAGCAACACCATCACAACAACTGGACAAAGCCACCAAGTTGATTATATTTTGAAACAAATATGTTTTTAATCAATCTTCTAAGTGTCATCTTCTTCTCCAAAACACTAGTATGAACCCTAACCCTAAGACCCGATTCAATAACTTTCAATTCGAAACTAAGGAGACCCGAGACCATAGAGCTTTCAACGAACATCAACTAGGAAACAAAACGGCATTAAAATAAAAGACTTACAAAACATGAACAAAGGTCGAAAAAGGCATGAACAGGGCGGCGGCTACAAGCTACGAATTGAAGCTTTAGGACTCGTTTAAACACTTGTTTTTGTGGGTTTTAGGACGATCATCGATGCATCAAACTAATGGAACGATTGGTTTATGTACAGAAGGGTGAAAAAACGAGTATTGATTCGTTTTTAAAGGTCTCGACGGTTTAAAAAAGACCCGAATAAATTCATGATTTAATAACGTTAATGCATGATTTATATACTGAAAACGGTTGAGATTTAATGGAGAAACGATTTGGGATCGAAAACGGACCATAACGAGCCTTAAAGGTCTTCGCCGGAGTTGGTTCGCCGGAACAGGGACGCCGGCCGGATACCACCCGCCGGAAAAACGTGGAAACAGGAGGGAGAAGTTTTTGATTTGTTTCCATAACATTCTTAGCCTTTAAGTATGATTTGTTTCATATGAAATCATAATTCCTTAATGAGAGGTCACAGGTTTGAGGCTGGGCGAGTGACATTTTATATTTTTTTTCACATTGTCGCATTGGTACCCTAATAAACCAAAACAATAATGACAGCGAACGCGCGGCAACGCGCGCGAGAATCCCACTAGTTATGATTATTGACATAAGATGAGTTGACTTCATGAAGTCAACGAATCGATGAGAAAAATCAAGATCCAATCTCTCCTTCGGAAAAATGTATGTTAACCTTACTTTATTATAAATCTACACACTCGACTTTATTAGAACATTTATATCATATATAAGGATTTCTCTTATGTGTGATTGCCGTGTTGCAAAACTCGGTTTGGCCTTGTACTCGGCGACCTACCCTGGAGCGAGTACTCGGACTAATCGGGGGAGTACTCGGGGGTTAAATCGGCCTATGCGGGGAGTACTCGGAGTAATCGGCCAACTCGGCTATACTCGGCGACCTACCTTGGAGCGAGTACTCGGGGAGTAATCGGTCAACTCGGTCTTGTTTTGCAACAGAGGTGATTGGTAATGAAGTGTTGCAACAAATGAATATTGAAAGTGTGGTGAATCATAACTTATTTATACAAGCATTTAACTAGTTGATGGTAGGTATTACTATCCACTTTGCTGCTGCTATTGTAGCGTGTGTAGGTGTATTCGGCTTGTAGCTATTAACCTACGTTTAGAACGACATATCTGGCCATTTGGCTGCCCCTTGTACATTGGACAGAATTGTCGATTATTGTTGCTGCTTGGTTTGCATTTAAGCCAATAGGATTGTCCCTTAGGTCGCTATTTCTCTTTTTATACGAAGATAGCAAATAGTTTTTGTTTTAAAAATTGGTGGTTTCATCTGGGGTAAGCTAACTGTTATATTAATATGGAACCCAAGTTGAAGATGACTTCATAATCAAAATACGTTCGGGTCCTATTATTCACACTTTTGTGGTTTTTATGATAACCTTGCTCATGTTTCCCAGGTTTTGAATATTGTTTTTTAAGAAGGTTCTTAGTTTCATGTATTCCTACTATGCTATTATGAGAAAATAGAATATGAAGTAATGAAACTATCTCATCACCGGCAGTGCATCACCACTGTTGCAAACCGGTGTACCCTGGAAACAGACAGCGAATGTGTTTAAGGAAATTGTGTCAAACACAAGCTCGATTCACGTTTCCGTTTGTCAGAATTTCAAGATTTAAAGATTAAACACAAATCTTGACTAAATTAAAGAAGGAATTGGTTTTACAACGAATCCAAAACCAAAGACACAATATAACTCTCTCACAACTCACATAAGAATATAAGATCATCTAGACAATACTTTACAACCACTCAAAGAATCTATACTAAGATATCACAACAAGATCTAAAACTATTAGACTAATGAAACCCTAGACTTGAATGGAAGAAACAAGAGAGAGACTCTGAGAGAGAAGACGAGAGAGAAAAACAATAATGGAAAAACTATCCTGGAAAATTATTAGAACAGCTCAAGAATGTTGTGATTAAATACAAGGCTACTCAAAGGCGGTGTGCAACTACCCAACCCACAATCCTTTCCAGCTTGTTCAGTTCTATACGGCCCATCCTTGTTTAATTAACCCAACACTTGATTCCTAGGCTTATAAGCTTTATATAAGCGGACTTGATTCCTGAGCCAATGTGACAACATGCCTAGCAGTTGTAACAATCTTGGGTTTGACTGCATATTGAACTGGACCAACTAAGGATCTGGACTTGGCCCGGGACATCTCTGGACTTGGACCCTGTATACACGTTCCCGGCTACAAGCAACTCCATCCTCACTGTCCAGGAACATACATATGCAACATAAACCAATTTCTATGAGAATGTATATAAGAAGGTATTGAATTGACAAAAGTTATTATCCTATTTTAACACTGTTTAATCTATTTATCGTTGTTATTTACTTTGTTTTTCCAGTTTCTTCTTTTATGCACCGTAAGCTTTTCTAACATAAGTTGATCTTCATATTTTTTTTAGCTACACTTTTTTTTTTGACGATCCTGTTTGAGATTCTTAATTAAATATTGATCCAAAGACAGCCAATTACAAGTGATACGTAGGTAAACGGGCCACAAGTTGCGTCGCTACCCCTTTTTGTATTGCAAAACCTACTCTGTTGAAAATAAAACATTGGCCCTTAGCAGCTGGAGAATTACTTTGCACAACTTTCTCCACGCGTTCAAGGAGCTTGATTGCTTGCGAGCCCAGCGCTCCAAATGTATCAAAATCGAAGGACACAAACACATGCTGGTTCTCTATACAAGCCGCTTTAGCTTTATGTTTATGATGCATATTCAATCCAATAACAATATTTGATATGCTCATATTTGGAGTACCCAAATAAAGGAAAGTAGGCTAGAAACGCTACAATTTAAACGAGCCTCGATTTGATTGGTTAACGAGATGGACATACAAACCAAAATTTTCTTACCTTGAGGTCCGATTTTGATGATTTTTTTTCTCTCATATTTCTCTATTTTAACAAAATTATTTTTAATAAATTTTATTAATTCACTGTATATTAAGTAACACGACGTATATAAATTTGGTGCCTGCCCTGCGGATCACTGTCTTCTTATTCTTCCAGTGACCCAAATGTCTCCCTCTCTCGTCCATGTCTGCAACGTCCCTCACGTCTACGTCCATGGTGGTAGTTTCCACATTGCAGATGCTTTAACAATTTCGACACCACCAAATAAACTACATTTAATTTGCAGAACTTGTACCCTTTATTGGATTTGAAATAAGTGATGGATTGATGCTACATATATTCTAACCACATCAAACTTTACAATATACATACTAGGAAAGAAAGGGCACTTGTTAATACATCTCATGGAGTTTATTCTAAGATCAAACCTTCATCCTTATTTTTCTGTCCCTGTAACACCACTAATAAAGAACCAAATCACCAATAATGCAATATATTCTTCAAGAATGGATATGATAATTCCAAAAGCATACAAAACACCCCCAAAACTAATCAAACATATTCAATTGTGAATGGTGGAGGCGCACAAACTAGGTTATCTTCCCAAACTGGTTCGGGTTGGAATGGATTCCTTTGGGTCAAGCATGGTCAAAAACCTGTCTTAGTTGGAATCGGTTTTTGAGTGGGGTAATGATCAGTTCGGTTCTAACACCTGGTTTTAACCGGTTCGGATGCCGCTTTCAAACGATTTGCAAGTATAGCTTCCCAAACCAATTAAACCAACACCTTTGGGTGGGTTGGTTACAAAACAATTTCAATATCCAATAACTTTCATTTCATTAAGGACAATTTTACATTAGGATAGCGGGTAGACGGGCAACAACTGCACCGCCACCCCTTTCTGAATAGCGAAACTTAACCTACTGTAAACAAACCCTTGCCCCTAGGAGGTCGAAATATTGTTTTGAAAAAACCCTTTGGACTCTGGCCAGAAACCGAATAGCTTCCGGCGCCAGAGAACCAAAGGTGTCAAATGCCAGGGGACAAAGGCACGTTGATTATCTTCACTAGCTCTAGCATACTTCTCAACCTTTTTAGACTCTGCTCTCAACATCGCTAGCTCAGACATAAACCATTGTCTCAAAACCCAACTAGGAGATACACCACGCAAGCGTGTTTTCCACCCGTCCAGCTAAACATTAGTTCCGGTTTCAAGTTACATAATGTTTCAACTAATAGAATTAAGGTTAATATTCTAACATTCTCGATACTATTGGCCCCAAAAGCTATTAGGTTCCTAGATAGAGTGCAGAGGGTCGTTCACGTCAATATCTCGACCCTTAGGGACCAAGGCTTTGTTTTTAGCAGGACAGGGTTTTGCTATTCAGGAGGGGTCGCGGCGCAACTTGTCAATTTTTTTATACTCCTAGGTTCCCAAACCAATTACAACCTGCGAATTCAGGTCGGTTCCAAACCAGTTTCAATAACCGACATAAACATAAACCAACAATCAATTAGATGCAAGAAATAACTAGTGACGAACCAGTGACCAAATCATGGAGAGAGGGCTTTAGCGTTGTAAATGAAGGCAGCAGAGCAGAGAACCGCAGCAATTAAAGCAAAAATCCCAAACCCAATCATCAACGAAAAACCAGCGACGGTTAAATCCAGTAACAGCTGTATACTCACTCCCATCACCATCTTGCCGTCGTCTTTTCGTCGCTAATTGTTACTTATAATTCAAACAGATCATTTGAAGAGCATCGTTGCTATATAAACAGATAAACGATATGTTCTATGCTATATAAGCGGTCCAATCGTATGGTTACGTCTACCGAGCTTAACCTCTTTTTCAGATATGAAAATGAAATATATAGATAATGTACAAGTGTTAATGCGTGTGTTACAGTATTATGTAGCTACGTTGTTCTAGTTTTAGTTATTTCTGGTCTGGAAAAATGTGTTGTCGTTTTTTACATTTCTTGTTTTTACCTCAATTAACGCAAGGCGAATATTAGATGACTGAGGAATTTTTTTTTATTAACGGATAAATTTACTCCGCGTGTTACAAACACACGGGAGTTTGATCATCATTACTCGGTATAGTAACTGAATAAGATAAAGTGATACTATTGAAAAAGGTTGCGGTAGCTAATTGATTAAACCAAACGAAACTATACATAAAATGTTGAACCACGCACGCCCTTTGTAAACGTGTGATGGTGTTAACACGTAAAAATTAGACCAAAACGTGAAACACAGAAAGGGTAACTAAATCAACCACTGTATGATAAATCTGGCAAAGTTCGGGATGTAGAAACTTAGTTAAAAGATCTAAAAAATAACCAAAGTTGAAAAAAAAACATGATATTAATTAGTTTTTTTTTTTGAACGGCGATGGACTCCAACAGGCGAGAGGATTGCACCCACGAAGCCCGGAGTAGGACTGGTGGGCCCAACACCCCCCCTTGGGCGAGGCATCCGAAAGGGGCTAGGCGCTCCCCGAGAAAATTTCCAGCTGACGGCCCACTCGATAGACGAGAGCGTGTCGTTGCAGCCTCCGCACCGAAGCCGGAGTAACTGCGCTGTAATAGAAAACTCGGGTGTTGCTCCAGGATTCGAACCGGAGACCTAAAGCCTCAGTGGTCTTATCCCTTCATTGCAATGACCACTGAGCCAAAGCCCAGGGTCTGATATTAATTAGTTGATTATCAATTTCTAATATATGTTGACTTGTTCTTCAAGATGTGTTTCTCCTATATATGGTCATGACAATATATTATTCTAGACACACCAATTAATAATAAAACCTCTATTTCTCTCCCTATTATCTCTTCTCATATTCTTGCTATTAGGCTTGTTTACAACACATTATCAGCACGAGTTGCTTTTGGAGTAGAATCATACCATCATAAGGTATATCATATTGTCTTGTTACTTTTATTAATCTTTATTATCTCATATATAATCCATATCGTAATTCATACAATTTTGGGTTGTATTAGAGACTTGTTTTGTTATTCTCTTCGATCTCTTCAAATAACCCTTATTATAACAAATACTACAATTTTGGGTTAAATCGAGATTGATATTTATTATTGTTTAATCAAATTATGTTCTATCATATCGCATATTATGATTTTAGTTCATCATGTTAAACTAGTATCATACGGATTATATTGTTAGAAAATTACTAAAATCTAAGAAAATAAAATAAAAAATTACGAGATATGGTATCATAAAAAGTACATATGTTATAAACTTATAATCCTTCACGTGTGTTGATACGTGTTTAATACTATTACCGTAAGTGTCCGCACCTAGGTCGAACCTTCAATAAGGTTATGTGTAGTGGTCCTCGTTATCCCGGCGTTTTACCCCTATAGCGCCCGGGAACACCGCCCCCCGGGACGCTATAGGGCGTTTTCCTTGACACCCGCCATGGCCACAACGGCGCCATGTCTCTGACTTCTTTTATTATTATTATTATTATTATTATTGTTGTTGTTGTTGTGTTTGTGTGTGTGTGAAGAGGAAGAGAAAGAAGTGAAGAGGAGGAGGAAGAAGAAGAAGTGAAGAAATGAAGAAGAAGATGATGGAGAAGAAGAAGTAGGTGGGGAAGGGGTAGGTGGGGTGGGTTATTATTTTAATTAATAATTTAATATTATTTTTAATAGTAAATCTTATTTTTTTATTATTGTTTTTTAACTTAATAAATTTCTTTTATTATTATTATTATTATTTTTATTATTATTAGGTATTTAATATTCTTATTTAATAAAAAACAATAATTAACCAATGATTACCCAATCATTTATAACCCCCTCATAACCTCCCTTCCCACTACATCCTCTTTTTCCATAACCCCCACATAACCCCCTTCTATTACTTTTTAATATTTTAATACCATAACCCCTACATAACCCCCCACCACTACACATGCCCTAACTATAACTATTCAAAAATCAGTACATAGTATATTTGAAATTATTTTTTTAATAAAGTAACAGATGATTTTTCTAAGTAAGGTTTACATGACTTACGATTTTTTTTTTCATAGATTAGATCAATTTAGTTATCCATTTTTTTTTTTATAAAAGAGTGGGATCAGTTAAATTCAAGAAAATTAACAAACCCCACCGATAAAACTTTCGAAAAAAAAATATACATCCTTTGCTTTGTTGTCAACCAAATTATGCAAAAGTAAAGAAGAATCATCTGTCTAAACTTTTTTTTAATAATATTACTTTAAGTTTAATATTTGGGTTTTCAATTTAATAACATATATTAATCCATAATTATTCTTTTAATAGAGATAATCATGTCAAATCTTACAAAGCTTGAGTTTTTGGCTCTAGACATTACTGGGAAAAATTATTTGTCATGGGTATTGGATGCTGAAATCCATTTGAATGCTAATAATCTTGGGGATACAATTAAAGAAGGAAATAAAACAAATGCCCAAGATAAGGCAAAAGCAATGATTTTCTTACGCCACCATATTCATGAGGATTTGAAAAAATGAATACCTCGCTGTCAAGGATCCACTTGTTCTTTGGACCAAACTGAAAGAAAGATATGACCACCAAAAAACGATAATATTACCAAATGCTCGTTATGAATGCTCAATTTAAGGTTACAAGAATTTAAGTCTATAAGTGAGTATAACTCGACAATGTTTAGAATCAAGTCACAACAGATTCTTTGTGGTGAAAATATTACTGATAAGGAGATGTTGGAAAAGACATTCTCCACCTTTCACGCCTCAAATTTGCTCTTGCAACAACAATATCGTGAAAGGGGTCTCACCAAATATAGTGAATTGATATCATGTTTGCTTGTGGCTGAGCAAAATAATGGGTTGTTAATGAAAAATCATGAGACTCGTCCAGTTGGTGCAGCCCCATTCCCAGAAGCGAATGCGGCAACATATAATGGCTAAAGTGAAAGTCATGGGCGTGGTCGTGGTCGTGGATGTGGCCGAGGAAATTATTATGGTGTTCAATTTAAAAACAACGGGAACCAGCATAAGTGGCATGCTAATGAAAAGAAATCTAATGATGAAAAGGGTAAAAAGAAAAATGTGGCTCCACCAAATGCATGTCACCGATGTGGAAGTAACAATCATTGGGCCCGTGCATGTCGTACGCCCAAACACTTGGTGGAACTTTACCAACAATCCATCAAAGACAAAGGGAAAGGAATAGAGACAAACTTTACGTATGAAGATGGAAATATTGATGTCCCTGATGGTAATAAAGAACATACTGAGCCAACTAATTTGGATTATGATGATTTCCTTATCGAGCCGACTAATTTGGATTCTGGTGATATCGTGGCTGATACAACCCAGTTGGATGCTTGTAATTTCCCTTACATATGAATGATCTTAAGTTCTTTTCTTTATTTCTTTAAGACAATTTGTTTGATATTTCGTTATGTTTTTTTTTGTTTTTTTTGAGACGTTTGAAACATTTTGGAATTTGTTATGATTGAAGCATATTAGACATTTTATTTTTATGACTTTGTTTTGTTTTAAAGCATATGGAGTGTTTAACTAAACTCACTATTAATGGTGAAGATATAGGTCTAATAGACAGTGCGACTACAAATACAATTCTAAAGAAAAGAGATTATTTCTCTAGTTTATCTATGAAAGAGGCAAGCGTTAGTACTATATCTGGTAAATCAAAATTGATTGAAGCCTTTGGAGTAGCTTATATATTTCTACAAAGTGGAACTCCACTTACAATTAATAATGCATTATTTTCCCCACTATCTCAAAGAAATCTAATAAGTTTTAAAGATATTCATCTAAATGGATATCATCTTGAGACTGCATGTGAGGGACATGATGAGTACCTTCAAATCACAAATATGATTTCGGGTAAAAAGCATGTATTAGAGAAGTTACCCGCACTTGCCTCTGGTTTGTATTGCACTAAAATTAGTGCAGCTGAAACAAATGCAATCATAAACCAGAAGTTTATGGACCAAGAAAATTTTATCATTTGGCATGACCGGTTAGGCCATCCCGGGTCAATAATGATGCGAAAAATTATAGAGAATTCACACGGACATACTTTGAAGAACAAAAAGATTCTTCAGTCTAAGGACATTACATGTGTTGCATGCTCACAAGGGAAGTTAATTACCCGACCATCACCACTTAAGGTGGAGACAGAATCCCTGAGTTTTTTTGGAGAGAATACATGGGGACATATGTGGGCCTATACACCCTTCTAGTGGACCATTCAGATACTTTATGGTCTTGATTGATGCATCAACTAGATGGTCACATGTGTGCTTACTATCAAGTCGTAACATGGCATTTGCACGGCTACTTGCTCAATTAATAAGGTTAAGAGCACATTTTCTAGATTAGCCCATCAAGAAAATTAGGTTGGACAATGCCGGTGAATTTACATCCTAAACATTTAATGATTATTGTACGTCTATTGGGATAAGTGTAGAGCATCCTGTACCTCATGTACATACACAAAATGGACTTGCTGAATCGCTTATCAAGCGACTCCAAATGATTGCAAGACCTATGATTATGAAATCAAAATTACAAGCATCTTCTTGGGCCCATGCAATTCTACACGCAGCAACACTAATCCGCATCATGCCAATAAGTTATCACACTTCCTCCCCATTAAAGTTGGTTTTTGGTCAGGAACCAGATATTTCCTATCTAAGAATTTTTTGTTGTGCCGTATATGTACCTATCACTCCACCACAACGAACAAAGATGGGACCTCAAAGGAGGTTAGGAATATATGTTGGGTATGAATCACCATCCATCATTAAGTATTCGGAGCCATCAACAGGAGATTTATTTACGGCTCGATTTGGTGATTGTCATTTTGTTGAATCAACATTCCCAACACTAGGGGGAGACAAAAAGCAGCTGAAAAATAATAATTTAAGTTGGAATGAATTATCATTATCTCATCTTGATCCTCGAACTAAACAATGTGAAATAGAAGTTCAAAGGATAATTCATTTACAAGGATTAGCAAATCAACTACCAGACGCATTCACTGACCCCAAGAGAGTGACTAAGTCACATATACCAGCTGCCAATGCTCCAGTAAGAATAAGTGTTCCAAAAGGACAACCACATGTTGGAAATGAGTCTAATGCACGCCTCAAACGTGGTAGACCAATCGGTTCAAAAGATGAAAATCCTCGAAAGAAGAAAGGAGCAAATCATTTAGATGGTCAAGTCGAGGTAACAATAAAACCAAGAAATGAGTCTCCTGAAGAGACACTAGACATGATGGTTCCAGAAGAACCTCAGGTACCTGAAAATGAAGAGATCTCAATAAATTATATCATGTATAGAAAGGTATGGAATCGAAACGAAATCGACGTCGATGACAATTTTTCATATAATGTAGCGCTAAAAATAATGGAAAACAATGAGGATCAAGAACCAAAATCTGTTGAGGAATGTAAACAAAGAAATGATTGGCCAAAATGGAAAGACGCAATTAAGGCAGAATTGGAATCCCTCAATAAACGAGAAGTTTTGGACCAGTGGTTTATACACCTGCAGGTGTAAAAGCTGTCGGATATAAATGGGTTTTTGTGCGAAAATGTAATAAGAAAAATGAAATTGTGCGATATAAGGAAAGATTAGTAGCACAAGGATTTTCGCAAAGACCTAGGATTGATTATGAGGAGACATATTCTCCACTGGTGGATGCGACAACTTTTCATTATCTTATTAGTCTGGTAATACAAGAAGGGATTGATCTGCGTTTAATGGATGTTGTGACAGCCTATCTCTATGGCTCTCTTGATACTGATATTTACATGAAACTCCCTGAAGGATTCAAATTACCAAACTTATGTAAATCTAGTTCTCGAGAACATCTTTCAATTAAATTAAACAAATCATTGTATGGGCTAAAACAATCAGGGCGTATGTGGTATAATCGTCTTAGTGAGTATTTATTGAAATAAGGTTATAAAAATGATTCTGTATGCCCGTGTATTTTTATAAAAAGGCCAGAATCTGAATATGTTATAATTGTCGTATACGTTGATGACTTGAATATAGTTGGAACTCCGCGGGAGCTCCAAGAGGCGATTGAATACTTGAAAAGAGAATTTGAAATGAAAGACCCTGGAAAGACAAAGTTTAGTCTCAGCTTACAAATTTAACACCTAAAAGATGGAATCCTTGTGCACCAAGAAACCTACATAGAGAAACTACTCAAAAGGTTTTATATGGAAAAATCACATCCATTAAGTACCCCAATGGTTGTAAGGCAACTTGATGTAGAGAAAGACCCAGTCCGACCTCCGAGCGATGGGGAGGAAATACTTGGTCCAGAAGTACCATATTTAAGTGCAATTGGTGCATTAATGTTTCTTGCTAGCCATACACGACCAAATATATCATTTTTTGTTTAAATTTATTGGCAAGATATAGTTCATGCCCAACAAAGAGGCATTGGAATGGGGTAAAACAAATATTTCGATACCTTCAAGGCACAAAGGATATGGGTTTGTATTTTACTAACCAATCGAAAACAAGTTTGGTTGGTTTTGCAGATGCAGGGTATTTATCTAATCCTCACACTGGGCGATCTCAGACCGGATAGTTGTTCACAAGTGGAGGTAACGCAATTTCATGGCGTTCTGTAAAGCAGACAATCACAGCCACGTCGTCTAATCATGCAGAAATATTGGCGCTTTATGAAGCTAGTCGAGAATGTGTTTGGTTAAGGTCCGTGATACAGCACATTCGTAAATCTTGTGGTATTTCTTCAGGAGATGAGGGAGCAACAATTTTACATGAAGACAACGTAGCATGCATTGCTCAACTTAAGGAAGAATACATCAAAGGTGACCGAACGAAGCACATTTTGACAAAGTTCTTTTTCACACATGATCTGCAAAAGAATGGAGAGATTACTGTCCAACAAATCCGTTCCAGCGAAAATTTGGCAGACTTGTTTACTAAATCACTTCCGACCTCAACATTCAAGAAATTGGTTCATGGAATTGGGATGCGTCGACTCAAGGAGCTTAACTGATCATCATCAGGGGGAGATAATACGCGCCACACTCTTTTTTCCTTAGCTATGGTTTTGTCCCACTGGGTTTTCCTGGCAAAGTTTTTAATGAGGCAGCATCAAGCGTATGTAGTTGATAATCAAGGGGGAGTGTTATAAATATATTAATTAGTTGATTATCAATTCCTAATATATGTTGACTTGTTCTTCAAGATGTGTTTCTCCTATATATAGTCATGACAATGTATTATTCTAGACACACCAATTAACAATTTTCTCTCCCTATTATCTTTTCTCATATTCTTTCTATTAGGCTTGTTTACAACAATATGGTATATTAAACACAAGGGGTTACAATAATTTAAACTTAAAGTTTAATTTACATAGAAAAGGGTAAATGTACATAAAAAACGCCATGGAACAAACTCGAACCTTGGAGGATTGAAGAAGCGGAAGCAACCAACAAATCGAAAATGTAGGCCAGACAAAAAAAGGCACATCCAATCAAAACTTGACACGTGGCATAACCGGCAAAATCAACCTATGTTGAATTAGAACTGTTCATGCGTATTCGAATTGTATAGTTATATAATGTTATTAGAAACTAGCAGGAACCCGCGCGTTGCGGCGGGGCTGTATAGTTATTTAGCTCGATTCGATTCCAAACTTATTTTAAATTGTAATTTTAATAACCTGAAAACAGTCGCACTAAACATCCCTATTCAATATATTACTTTTACCTGTTATATTATAAAGATTCAAACCAACCTATAAGAGCATTCTCATCAGCTCCACCAAATTTCTTCCATCAAATTACATTAAAAATCACTATTTCACCCCAAAATTTTTCTCTCTCCTTCTTAAACAAATAATATGTTTTGATATTTTTATCATTATATTTATCTCTCCTCACTTACAACCAGTACAAAAATATTAAAATATTTATAGGGGTGAACAGTGCTTTCACCAAATATTTTTTTTCTCATCCACTCACAACCATTTACACTCATCCTATATAATTTTAGAGATACACTGATATACATTTGGTGGACCAAATGTGAATGCTATAATTCAATCACATTTATCCTATATTATTGGTAAAAAAATATATTATGCTGTTACCCAAAAGCATGCTATACAAAGTGCATTCTTCGTAGGTGTTTGTCAATCTCCCTAAGCTAATTTCAAGAATGACATAATGAACGTCTGAGTTTATTTGAGTTTAATTAATTATAAACAAGATGTATAAATGTTTTTGCCTTTTTCTTTAAACTTCAAGTATTAATAAATAGAATTGATTGTTGTATAAATAACCATTAAATTTTTTTTTTTTGCATTTTTTCTTTTAAATTCAATTATTAATCAATAGAATTTAATTGTTGTATTAAATTTGTCTTTGAATTACAATTTTGCCCTTATATATGAATATGAAATGACAACTTTACCCGTCCAGCACCCGCTATATAGTAGTATAGATATAGATAGGGCTGGCAAATTCTAAACAGGAAAACAATTCACGTAACTACTTTATATCCCATGTTTATAACGCAGTTATCTCATTATATGTGCCAAGAAAAAGAAATAATAGATCGTAGTCTTTCAATTTTAATTATTTAAAAAATATAAAAAAAATCACATGGTGTACTTTTTCAATATACAAATCTAATCATATTTTACAAAGGTTTCTCAATGCCCGTCTAATTAAAAAAGTATTATATAAGAAGACGAGCAAAAACATCAAGGACCATGTGAATATGAGATATAAGTTACAAGATATTCTCCATGTTAGAAGTGGGCTCAAAATGTTTGGGCCTAAATAAAAGTAGTGGGTTTTAGTAGACTTGCAAGAAGTGGCTCAAGATTTTTGGGCCTCAAATGTGTTATTATTATTATTATTATTATTATTATTATTATTATTATTATTATTATTATTTTTTTTTTTTTTTTGCATAAAATTGTGATTAATCAATTTTAAAAGTTAGTAAAGTAAGCAGATTTACTTACAATTAAAGATGCCCAACATGGGCGTCTTTAGAACTTGGAACCGGGTAGAGTCGGTACCAGGTTTGGTCAATATAGTCAACACCTGGGTCGGGTAGTACGTTGGGGGTTTTTGACTGTTTATTTTATTTATTTTTATTTTTTTGGTTTTGGCTGCGGGAAAAGGTGGAACATTTTCTGGAAATTTTTTTTTTCTGGTATGGACCTGATATGTACCCACGGGTCGGGTAGGGTAGGAACCAGTTTTGGTTTGGTATTCCGGGTTGGATCCGGAAACGTGTTTTTTTGTGCATCCCAAGTTACAACCCGAGTTTCCAAATGAAGTTTTAATAAATACATCATTAGAAAATACATAAAAAATAAATTATTTGAAAATACATAAAATATACGATATCATTACAATTAGTGTTCTCCACGGGATTTTTGTGTTTCAATATTGAGTAGTACATATTTAACTTAACATTCCTAAGTAACTCTATTTCAATTATACTATATTAATAATACAATTGATTTGAACAGTAATTTATTATTATTTTATTATATACTGTTAATATAAATATTATTGGTTTTAAACTTGATTATAAAACATGTGCTGGTGTAGATGGTTGCATTGTTGTTGTGTATGTGGTGTGATCAGGGTTCGAGTTTTGTAGGGAGCCCTTTTTTTTTATAGCTATTATTCCACCAACACAACACTTGGAGTTCTGTTTTCTCTACACGTCACCCTCTTTTACACGCGTCTCCTTCCCCTACCCCTCCCTGCACACATCACCTAAAGCCTCAGCATCTCTCTCTTCATTTCTCTTGCCTCTTTTTTTCTCACTCTCCATCACTACCACCGCCCCGCATCTTCAGATGAAAGCTTTCCATCATCTGTAAGTTTAAATTCCATACTGACGTTTTTTTTAATGATCGGTAAGCAGTTTGGACTTTGTTTTTATATGAAATTTACAGTTCAAAACAAATATTAAAACTCAAAAGTTTATATATTATTATTGTTATATGGAGTGATGACAAGAAATCCCAAATTATCTTGATTGGGTCAGAAGGGTGGGTTGTTGCCTCAGATCCATGGAACCCAGATTTCTTTTTTAGAATATTTTAAATAAAAGTCTTCACCTTTCTTAGGGTTTATTCTGTAATAAATTGTGGGTTTGGTTTTATTTTACTTTTCTTGATGTTTATTGAAAGATAGGATTTGGATTTTGTTTTCGTTTGTAGAATATTTGTTTTTGTTGTTTTGTTAATATTCATTGGATCGGATCATCAGATCCAGTAGCTGTTACCTCTGATGTGTTGACAAAATCTTGAAATACTCAATCTTGGTCTCAATTACGAAAAGGGTTGCAGCCTATAGGTGTGTTCTAATTGTTTGTGATGGTAAAATTAGTAATCAAGATTAAGGGGTTTATGTAGAACCTTGGGGGCATTATCCGGCTAAGGTAAACCTCTAACCAAAATGTAAGTCTTTCCATACTCAAATTTATTATAAAATGGCATATACTAAATTGCTATTGACAGCGTTGATGTCGGCATTCAGTTGGTGATGGATGTATTAAGAGGTCAGTCGTTTGACGGAGCTAAGTGATGATTGAGCAAGTGGCGCTAGGTTTTAGGATCTGTGGCTTCTTATAAAACTCAATGATGGCGTGGTGATTCATTTGATCGGCACATGGAGTATAGGTGTGTATAATCCAATTTCATTGCTCATTGTTTAATTTACTTCTATTTTGATCAGTTGTTTAGGTGTTGGCCTTAAATCATAGCATCCATAATGCATTCAAGTGGCCAGTAATAATTCTGGCAAGTTATTGATCATGTTTGGCGCTTTCCTTTAGTGTCAATGTGTCATGCTATTCTTCGACCTTTAATTATGTTTCCACTTTTCGAGTTTGGTTGTATTTGTAGTGATCAGCTTGACTGAACACATTTTAGGAGGTAATATGCGTTAAAAGTAATTTCATTTGACCCGTTTTCTTTTTAACGATACCTTTTATATTACCCCTTTGACCAGTTGAGCATAACCTGAACCGTCCCGTTTATAATGTCTATCATTCGGTCATTCCCGAGCTAATTAGTATCTGTTTTTTTTTAATTCTGTTTTCCAGCTGTGTACCGTTGCAGAACTTTGACTATGTTTACAACTATCTTATGTACACAAATGTCAGCTTCATTGACAGGTTTGTGCTGTGATCTTGCATGATTTTGACTACGCATACAACTATGTTAATTTTTTGCCTAAGTAATGTTCTCTTTGTAAATATTTTTTATTGCTTTGAGGATCCTGGTCCACATGGAAGTGGTCGGTACTCGGATCATATGTTACCTGAAGTCGAAAAAAAAATTCTTTAGGAAGGGTGCTCAGGTTCCAACTTTGCTTTATCTTTCCGCACCAAAATTAATGCATAATAAGGGGGTGTTTGGATGTGCCTTTTTAGAATTGAATATGTGATATTGTATGCACAGAATTAGATAATTAATTATACTAAATTTAGTTTTGGAAGATGAAATTTGGATGTGCTTTTGCCATCTGAGGCTGTAGTAATCAGATAATCACATGTTTGGAATATTTCTAATTATTTGAGCAAAATAGACATTTTTTTTTGTTATAGTTTTAGAGATTATGCTTTTGATTTTGCATTTAAAATTAGCTTAGGTTGTGATGTTGAATTTGTGCAGTGGTTCACAATGAAACGACAACATGCAATCATAGTTATGGTGGATAGTCTCTACTATACAAAGTTTAGAGATTATTGTAGGGTGAGGATTTCTTTATTCTTCTATTCATACATGCTCACTGAATTTGTACAGGTGGCATTTCGACCCGTTTACGTATTAATGGGTCATTTCCGCTTATATTTGACATCTAATTAGTCAAACGGGTAAACTAAACAGGCCGAAAGTCAACCCAAGTGTTTCAAGTGGGATTATAAACGAAATGATATAATTTTTTGAATTACATTTGACACTTTTTAAGTCTGAACAAAAAGTTTTCCGGATCGGGTCACCTAATGCGTTTGTTTTACCACATCTAATGTATAACTTAAAATTTTAAATTTATTATTTTGTTTGTCTTTAAAATTTTAAGTTTTGAAATTAATTTGATTATGACATCTTTTTTTATACTCCAGCCTGGTATGGATGGGCGCAATTGTTATGCGGATGAACATTATTTGCCAACCTTTTTCCATGTAAGAAAATTCAGCATTGTTCATGTATTTTTACGATCTTTACGCACATGCGAAATGTGTTCTTATCAACTTATTCACTTTTTTAACCAGCATCTATTTCACAGGATTGAGAATTGAGACCTTGAATTGTGCTACAGCTGTTATAAACTCTAAAACAATCTCTAACCAATACTACTTTTATGCTATATGCTTGCAGGAAGAAGAAAAGAGGTGAAACAAGTCAACAGGATGGTAACAAACAACTAAAATCTAAGCTTATTGACTTCAGTCTGGTTATGCCTCTTCATTACTCTCTAAACTAAACTTGTGTTTTTAAAGGATTGTAATTCATAACTTTTTTTATCAATGTTTTGGATGAACCTTTTGCTAATAAAGACAATCAACCGTTGTCGTCTTTAGGTGGCACAAATCATCATTTCCAGATAAAAAGAAATGCATCATGAGCCAACAAGTGAACACACGTTTCTTTATGTATGATGATGATGACCAGATTTTTGTAAAACATGTTAACAAGCATTAATGAAAATGTTTTCACCTAGCTTCTATTTATAGCCTACTAAATTGAACAGTAATGGCAGGGTCATCCAGAATACAAATAGATCGCAGCACATGGAGAAATTGGCATTTGCAGAGAGAGAATACGACAGGAGAGAAAGAGAGAGAGAGAGAGAGAGAGCGCCACGGGTGATGGCTCCTAATCTGCTTCTTTTACCGTTCACACCAACTTTCATCACGATGGATCGACGAAGGCGGCTGCACAATGGTAACATTTATATATGTTTATTAGGACGAATATAAAAACCAAGCTTTTGGCAAATGTAACCTGTAGGCTTTATATCATATGTTTTTGGTCACCATTTATGATGATATATATGTCAATTTTGTGTTTGAATCCTGCTATGAAGACTGTTACTTAATCTCTAACTTGCTAATGTTTTGAGTACGTCAAAATTAAAAGGCGCGCAACGCGCACCTCAAATCCCACTAGTTTGATTAATACAAGGATTGTTCCTATGTACATCACTAATTAAACTGCAAAAATCTGGCTTTACGTAGTTCATTCAAGAAAAATACCTTTAATAAACGATACACCAACCTTAGACCATGTGTCATGGTTTTAATTGTTTACATTATCACGTCAAAAAGTGAGTGTCACATCACTATTGCCTAGTTATGAGCTTTTACTTACTTTTTTTTCCACCTTTTGTGTGTAATTGTTTAACAAATTTTCACTACTCATCATCCATTAAAATGATACTTTCTTTAAATAAATTAAAGAAAATTTGAAAAAATAAAAGAATGCGATGATTGAAGACCTTGGGCCCTCACCTTTTCTTCCTTTTCATGCCCCTCAACTGGCTCGCGCTTCATCCCCTTTCACCACTGGTAACGCCCAACAAAAGAGGGGGGTAGGGGTGTTCAACACTGGATTACCCGACACCTTCACCGTGGCAAGGTTGTGTTCTAGTTACAATTTACACATAGCCTTAATGAAAAATGTTAGCTTTGTTTCTACCATCAATCATATATAGAAAAGTGTTGCTACAACAAATAACTGCCTAACGTTGGTTCTGAGTCACAGGAAGGGTTCAGGGGTTCAAGGGTTCCACTCTGCCTAACGCAGGTCGTGGTGTCCTTCTACGTTGCAAACGTAGAAGGAGGTTCAAGATAATTTTATTGTTGTTAATGCTTTTGATTTCTGGTTTGAGCTATACTCGAAACCAGAAGTGGCTGTTCTAGGGATCCGAGTGAAGAGAAGTATTCTCTCCACGTGTGAGGACCAAAAGAATGAGAAGTTTAGAGTGTAAGTGATGTGAGATGGTGTGTTCAGATTTGTAGAGACAGTTCGGATTTATAGAGGAAAGGACCCTCTATAAGAAGAAAGCATATTATCTTGGACCTTGTTGCAACAAAAGGACAATCCACTAATAGCCGATGGTGGCTATTGACCTGCGGTCTGTTTGGTGTTGTTACTCCATCAGCAACTGGCTGTGTTGCTCGATGAAAAGGTGATAAGACAAGTCATCTTTTTGACTTAGGATACTTCTGCCTTTTGAACCGTTGTAGCTTTCAACCCTTTAAGCATTATTCTGTGATATCGTTTGTTCTTTTTGCTTTGAGCTACCCACGTCATCAGCCCCCCCAAGTCAGGAGGTTTGGCAGCGTAGCTAGAAAGCTTCTGACTGTTTGCTTAGTTTAGTTTTTGCTTGAAGGGTTCGATGGTTCACTGTGTTTTGGGCGGTTATTACTTAGCAGTTTTTAATTGTGATTAGACTGCTGATGTGACATGTGGCAGTCGTACAGCTGTTTTACTGCATGTCATTATTGCAGTTATTTAAATAAAATAACCGTTTTCTTTTCTTCTTTTTAACTTTTTGAATTCATCATTTTTACTTTACTCTTTTATCTTTCTTCAACATTTCTTCTCTATCAACCATCCATCCAATTAGGGTTTCGTTCCTCCGATCAAAGCAGGTTTGTCTTCTTCCTTTATTTTTTGTTTCCTGATCATCCTTTGAAGCGCTATGGGTGCTAAAAAGGATACGGCCATCACTTTTTCCTCCCTTTTTCAAAAGGAAGTGGAGTCGTTTTGTGCCGAATGGGATATAGATTTGTCGTTTAATCCCGTTGCTCCTGTTAAGAAGCTTGCTGTGTCTGACTGTCCTTCTGGGTCTGTTGCTCTGTATTGTCGTCATTTTGAGTTCTCAAACCTTCGTCATCCATTCTCCATGTTTTTATTGAATGTTCTTGAGTATTATAGGGGTTCTCTTGGTCAGATTCATCCTCATGGTGTTGGCCGTATTCTGCATTTTGAATGCCTGTGTAGAGCTTTAGGGTATGATCCTACTCTGTTAATGTTCAGGCGATTCTTTCGTCTTGCTAAGAATGGTGACTGGTTTACCTTCGAGGGATCGTCAGTAGAAACTAACTTGCTTTCTTCCCATGTTACAACCGTTGGTCAATGGAAAACTAGATTCTTTTGGGTTTCTGACTCTATTTTTCCTTATAAACCTGTGTGGAGACAACTTGAGGCCATTCTTAATGAAGGGGAGCCTTCAGAATCTGAGTTAGATCATAAGTTTTTGACAGCTCTTAGAGCATGTCCTTCAAGGCTTCGTCCCTTTGGTGAGCCTTTCTTAGTTTTGTCTGGTATTAGCACCCGTTGGGACAAACCGGGTAGAGATCCTGTAGTGATGAAGGATGATCAGGGTATGAACCTTTCGCTTCTTGTTGGTTTCTTTCCTTTTGTCTCTTTTGCTTATATGTTCTGTTTTTTATTGTAGTTATGTCGGCTCTTGACTTTATCAAAAGAGATGATGCTTCGGGAGTTGTCTTCAAAGATGTTGAAGCAGTGCAGGGTGAGGATGCCTTGACTAAGTATGAGAAGGGAAGGTATGATGGGACCAACTATGTCGCTGTCCCTAATGTGAAGAGTTTTTCTAAGGCCAGTTCTTCAAAGGCTTCAACTAGGAGATCTAGCAGACGTCTATTGAAGGCTGCTAAGTCTGTTGATGCATCTGAGGCGTTAACTGTTAGTGATGACATTGAGGAGTCAGAGGAGGAGAAAGATCAGGCTGTGGATGATACTGTTGTTGATGTGGTTGGGAAGAAGGGCAAAGGTAAGAAGGCTAAGGTTACCATGGTGAAGGGTAATGAGGGCTCAACGAGCTTTGATGAGGAAGGGTTGTATGTCCTTGGTTGGAATGTGAAACCTAGTGATAGTTTTAAGTCTTCAGCGGTTTGTGAGGAGGTATTGGCACATTTTGCTACCCCTGGTGCCAAGGCTTGCTTGGAGGGGTTCGATGATGATGCCTTATTGACGAAGATGATGGTTGGTACCTGTAATCTGGCTGCTATGTTACCGGAGGGGATTAGCAGGTTCAGGAAGATGATGGGTGAATACAGTGAGTTTGCTAAAAAGAAGAGGGAGATGAAGCAGTCTATTGAGGCCATGAAGAAAGATGCCGAAGAGTAAGCCAAAAAGGAGGTCACTTTGATTGCTTTGATCGATGAGTTGAAGAAGGGGCATGAGGCCGAAACTGCAAAGCATGAGGCTGTTAGACTTCAGGTTGAAGCGGATCGGTTGTCTTTGGAAGCAGAGAAGAAAGCGTTTGAAAATGAGAAGAAAGGGTTAGAAGGTTCCCTTGCTGCTGCCCTGAATGATAACAAGTGGTTGATAGAGGAAGGCTTCCAGCAAGTTGTTACATACCTTCTTCACTCTGCTGAATTCAACTCTGCTCTTGGGGAGGTATACACCAAGCTTCTGGTCCATGGTAAGCATGCTGGTTTTGTTGCAGGGTTCAAGGCTCATGAGTCTGGCCAAGTCCTGGAAGAGTCTCCTTTCTACCAGCCTGATTCCTTGGATGTGTTTAAAGAGACGGTCCTCAAGATGGAACATTCAACTTATCCTTACGTTTCCCAAGTGTCTTCCCTCTATGGGAAACCTTTGAAGGAGTTGAAAGAGTTGAAGCCTGCAGGTTTGAATGAGGTTGTTTCTGCTAAGGTGCTTCAGTCTGTTTCGAAGAAGAGGACGCATTCTGGTGATAGCGATGAAACCTTGGATGCTGGTGAAGCGCCTTCCAAAGATGCTAGTGTTGAAGCTTCTGAGGTTGGTGGTCTTGTGGAAAAGCTGCCGAAGAAAGGGAAGAAATCAAAGAAGGCAAAGGTGGTGAAGGTTGTGAATGAGGAGGAAGCCTCCAAGCCTTCAGGATCTGGTAATGATACCTAAACTCCCTTATTCGTAGCTTTCTTAGCAGTTGGTTTGTAAACAATTAACTTTGTGGTTGTGTTCAAGATACTTTATCTTTTGTTGGAACCCTTAGGGGTTTTCTTGTGGTTGTGGGCTTTGTGTAGCCCTTCAGACAATGATCTAGTATTTGGCTTGTTAAAGCCTTGAAATGTTAAGCCCTTAAGGTTGTTGTCAGGTATGTTTGGTTGTTCGTCTTTTGTTTATTTGTTTTTTTTATGTGTGTTTGTCTTTGTTATTGTTTGGGAATGTTTATCCGCTAGCACCTTCAAAGGTTGAATGCTGCATTCATTCATCCTTAAGGTAGTCTAGGCAAACATGTCACCATCTATTCTATATACACTTACATAAGTGTTTTAATATGTTTTCGTAAGTTTGTTTTCTAAACTTAAGGAACGATTGGTGTAGGTTGTTCAAGTCTGTCAATGAGATTTATAAAAGTGTTTTTTGTTTATCTCATGGAGTTGGATTGATCTAGGAACTCACCCCTTATATAGGCCCGTTTATCCCTCGAACCTATTGAGCGAAATGGCCTGGGAGCTCATCCCCTTACATGGCCCCTGCCATGGAGTTTTTTTCAAGGTTCTCAACCTGAACATAGGATAGAAAGACAAAGTTTCCAAAAGAGGATCTAGTGATCCTTTCATTCATTTGATATGTTAACATTACATTGCTTAAAAGAGAACAACATTTCCTTACAACTTAAACAAAGAACCTTTTAAGGTTCTTGCCATTCCAATGGCGAGGGAGCTTCTTGCCTTCCATGTTGGCAAGCTTGTAAGACCCTCCTTTGTGGGATTCAAGGATGGTGTAGGGACCTTCCCATTTAGGTCCTAGTTTTCCTTGGTTTTCCTTCTTGCTTGCTTCATTGTTTCTTAGAACCAGATCTCCTGGCTTGAAGCGTTCATGCTTAACTCTGGCGTTGTAGTAGGACTCCATCTTTTGTTTGTACTGAGCTTCTCGAATTGCTGCTGAGTCTCTGGCTTCTTCCAAGAGATCAAGATTGAGCAACGTTTCTTGTTCATTTGCCTGGACGTCAACATGAAGGGTTCGAGGTGTGGTGACTCCGATTTCAGCAGGTATAACTGCTTCAGACCCAAAAGTAAGGCTATAAGGAGTTTTCTTGTTTCTTGTTTTTTCTGTGGTTCGAATTGCCCAAAGAACACTTGGCGATTCTTCCAACCAGTTTCCTCCTTGTCGGCCTAATCTAGCCTTGATCTCTTCAACCACACTTCTATTCATTCTTTCGACTTGGCCATTTGATTGAGGGTATGCTACAGAGCTAAAGACTTGTGCTATTCGATATTCTTTGCACCAAACACTGACTGGTCTCTCTGCAAATTGCTTGCCGTTGTCTGTAACGAGCACCCCAGGCAAGCCGTATCGGCAAATGATATTCTCCCAGACGAATTCGATTATCTTTTTTCCAGATATTTTTCCCAAGGGCTTCACTTCTGGCCATTTTATGAAGTAATCAACTGCCACTAATAAGAATTTGACCCCTCCCTTTGCTGGTGGGAAGGGTCCAACAATATCCATCCCCCATTTGTAAAATGGCCAGGCTGAATTAATAGGCACTAAGTCATGCTTGGGGCTTTTATGGACAGGAGCATGAATTTGGCAGGCTTCACATTTCTTCAATTGTTCGGATGCGTCACGATGCATGGAAGGCCAGAAGTAGCCCAGGTTCATGAGTTTTGCCACGACTGACCTTGGACCACAATGAGCTCCACATATTCCTTCATGAACTTCCTTAATCAGGTATCTGCTTTGTTCGGGGCCGACACATCGAAGCAATGGGGCCAAGTACCTTTTTTTATAGAGTATTTCGTCTTGGATGGTATACTGCTTGGACTTGATTCGGACCCTTTCAGCTTCAACATGATCTTGTGGTAGTTCACCTCTTTTTAGGAACCTTATAAACGGAGTCATCCAATTTGGTCCGTTTTCAGCGATGACATCTTGAACTTCGAGTTCTGATATGGCAGGATGCTTGATCACTTCAACCAATACCTTTTTAGTGAGGTGAGCAAAATTCAACGAAGCAAGCTTGCTAAGGGCGTCAGCTTTCTTGTTGTGGGACCTTGGAACTTGTTTGATCTTGCAACACTGGAAGGTGTTCATGATTTCCTTGGCCTTCTCTCTATATTTTTTCATGTTAGGTTCCTTGGCAATGTAGCTATCGTTCACTTGATTGGAGACCAGCAGTGAGTCGGTGAACACTTGAAGCTTGTGAACCATCATCTTTTTTGCAAGCTTGAGTCCTGCTATCAGGGCTTCATATTCTGCATCGTTGTTAGTTTTCTGAAATTCTAAACGAAGGGCATATGTGAATTCAAACCCTTCAGGGTTGATTAGTACAAGACCAGCCCCTGAGCCTTCAACGCTGGAAGCTCCATCTGTGTAAAGCTTCCAGGCTTCGGGATCAATAGGTTCGTCTGTGGTTATATTAATCTCGGTAGTCTTCACCCTTGGAATTTCAGCTATGAAATCAGCAAGTATTTGTGCTTTTATTGCTTTTCTCGGGACGTAGGTGATTTTGTGTTCACCTAGCTCAACAGCCCATTTGGCTAGTCGTCCCGAGGTTTCAGGCCTTTCAAGCACATTCTTGATAGGTTGGTCAGTGATTACTTGTATGGGATGTGCTTGAAAGTACCTTCGAAGCCTTCTGGCTGTTTGCACCAGGGCTAAGGCCAATTTTTCCAAAGGAGGGTACTTGACCTCTGCTAACTTTAAAGTTTTACTGAAGAAATAGACAGGTACCTGAGCTTTGTCTCTTTCTATAGTGAGAACAGCGCTGAAGGCTTCGTCAGTAACTGAAAGATAGACAGAGATCGTTTCCCCTGCTTCAGGGGCTGCAATGGTGGGAAGGGAAGCCAGGTAATGCTTCATACTGTTGAAGGCTTCTTCTGCTTCTTTTGACCACCTGAAGTCTTTCTTGTCGGTTCAACCTTTGAGGGTCTTGAAGAAAGGTAGGGATTTCTCAGCTAGTTTCGACACGAAACGTTTCAAAGCAGCAAGTTTGCCGTTTAGGCTTTCTACCTCCTTCTTGGTTTGGGGTGACTTCATGTTGAGGATGGCTCGAACCTTACTTGGGTTAGCCTTTATGCTTTGTTTCCCTACAACATGCCCCAGGAACTTTCCTTCTTCGAAACCAAAGGAACACTTGACAGGGTTTAGTTTCATGTTGATCTCCCTGAGGTTGTTGAAGGTTTCTTGTATGTCGGTGAGTATTTAGTCTTCAGTCTTGCTTTTGATGACTAAGTCATCTACGTAAGCTTCCATGTTTCTGCCAATTTGCTTGGCAAAAGCTTTGTCAACCAACCTTTGGTAAGTGGCACCTGCATTTTTTAAACCAAAGGGCATCTTTTTATAACAAAAGGTACCCTTGTCAGTATGAAAGGCAGTCTTTTCTTCGTCTCCTTCCTTCATTTGTATCTGGTGATAACCCTTATAGGCATCCAGAAAAACACTTGAAGGGGAAGCCTGTAAGCGAATCGATTTTTAGATCAACCTCCGGCAAAGGATAACAATCCTTGGGGCAGGCTTTGTTGAGGTCTTTAAAGTCTATGCACATCCTCCATGAATCATCAGGTTTTCGAACCATCACAGGGTTTGCAACCCATGATTGATATTTTACCTCTCGAAGGATTCCAGCTTTCGACCAGTTTATCTACCTCTTGACAGGCAGCTTTGCTTCGTTCTGGAGCAAGGCTTCTCTTCTTTTGAACTATTGGTTTGATGTTTTGGGGAACCCTGAGTTCATGCTCAGCAACTTCGCAAGGGATCCCCGTCATGTCACTTGGGCACCAAGCGAAAACATTGACATTGTACTTTAGCAATGCTTCAAGCTTTGAAAGAACTTCCCTGGGAAGGGCCGTGTTGACCCGTATCCTTTGATCAGGGTATTTGGGGTTGATGTTGAGACCAAGTTTGCTCTGCTCGTTGGTACTTTCAACAATCGCTAACACAGAGGTTGATGGTTGGAGGGTTGCAACTCCTTCTTTGGTGGGGAACTTGGCACTTTTCCGGCTAATGGAAACGGTCATATCAAAGACTACCACACCTGGCCTGCCAATGATGACATCATAACTGGATGGTAGGTTTAGGACGATGAAAGTTAATGGTTCAGTTCTTTGCATTCGTCCATCGGAAAAAGTTACATCAAGCACTATTTCTCCCAAGGGCTTGATGGGTATGTCAGCTATGCCTTTGATGGCAGCTTCAGCTGGCTGGAGCATGGAGCGTTCTTCGGAGCTTAGAAGGTTGAAATATTTTGCAAACATGATTTCAGTAGCAGCTCCGGTGTCTATGTAGGCTTTTTGTGTTCTGAGTGAACCAACGAAGGCTTCAAGGACTAATGGATCACAATGTTTTTCTTCCTTGGTACTAGGTAAGTAGATGCCTTGACGCTCCCAATCCTCCAACCTCTGTCGCTTACTTGGGGTTTCATTCTCAACAAACACCATGGCGACGTCTTTCTTTTTGCCATCAGCCATGTTTTCTTTGACACCTTTGACCAAGTGGGCTAGTTCCCCAGATCTAACGGCTTCTTCGATCCTCTTCTTAAGTTGGAAGCAGTCGTTGGTGTGGTGTCCCTTCTCCTCGTAAAACTCATAATACTGGTTGGAGCTGTCGTTTCTTTTGCTCTTTGGTACGGGACGAGGAGGTCTGAAGGTATGCTTGACTTCCTCTGTTGCCAGAATTTCTTGAGGAGTTTTAGTGAGGGCTATGAAGTTTACGTTTCTATCCTTGCTTGGAAGATTCCTGCCTTCGGGCCTTCGAGACTCAGACCCTTTGGGTCTTTTGTCATAGGTACCGTAGTTACTTCTTTTTCGAGTAGGGCTGTTGCTTCTCCAGTTGCAAGCCCTTTTTCTTTTTTCTTTGATGTCTACAGCCTCTTCTCCTAGGATATGGGCTTCAGCTCTTTCTAAGGCCTCTTCAAGGGTTATAGGGAGACTCTTGTTAAACTCCCTGGTAAGGTACTTTGAGTTGATGGCGTTCATGAACCCTGCAACCTTCATCTTTTCGTCTGCACCGACATAGGTAAGGCCTTCTTTCTTGTATCTTTCAATAAAGCTTTTCAAGCTTTCGTCGTCTTTCTGTTTTATTTGAAAGATAACGGTGGCATCCTTGACGCAACGTCTCTGTTGTGAGAAGTTGGCCAAAAATCCTTTACCAAGTTCGTTAAAGGTATGGATGCTTCCTGCTGGCAAGCCATTGAACCAGATCCGTGCAGATCCAACAAGGGTCTGCATGAACATGAGGCAGCACTCGGGGTCACCCCATTTCTCGATCCGAGCTGCCCCTGAGAAGATCTGAAGGTGATCTTCTGGATCATCAGTGCCATCGTATGTTCTTATATGAGCTGGCATCTTCAGCTTGTTGGGGAAATCGTAGTCTGCTATCTCTGGTGAGAAACAGGACAAGCTATTTGGCTTGTAGGGTTGGTTGACAGTGTGTTCCACCCTGTTGTTGGTTACTCCACCATGATTTCCTTGTTGAGCAGTGATGGCTTGACTGATGAGTTGCTGCCAAGGAAAGTTAGCCATCATTTGCGATATCATGTAGGGCATAAGGTTAAAACCTTGGAGGCTTTCGGTTGTTGCTACATTGTTGGTTGCCATGGGGATGCTCATAGAAGCGTTTCTAGCCATGGGAAGTGAAGCCATGGCTTGTTCCCATGAAGTGGCTGCTGGAGGTGGGACACTGGCTATTGGTGACTGTAAAAGTTGATCCAAGGTAACTTCATGCCCAAGTGGTGCACCGGTGGTGGCAGCTTGGGTGGTAAACAGTGGGAAGGCAGTAGGACTGGACCTTACTTCGTAACGGGAGGCAGTGAATGCGTTGTTGGGACCAGCATTACTGTTCCTGGGTGATGGTCTGCGACCATAGGTGGCAGTGAGAGGGAGAGGAGGTCCAGGAGAGAGTGATACCTCTTCTTCCTCGTCGTAGTCTAGCCGAAGACGGACTCCTTTGTCCCTTTCCTTCATGACGTACTGGTTTAAAAGGGATCTGAGCTGCAGGAAGTTCCTTTCCACTCCTTCAGGGGTGAGATCTATGCGTTGGGGAGTTTGTGTAAGATCAGGGAGAGGAGACAGCACCCCTGAACGAGTGGGAGGTGGAGTCTGCAAGTTTGCCGACCCAGGACGAGTAGGTGGGGACTGAGTTCCTGCTGGAGTGCCTCCCGGAGTAGAGAACGACACAGATCTGGCCGGAGAGGTTTGATCTGTGCCTGGAGAGATCTGATTGACTTCTTCTTGAGACTCAAGGTCAGACATGGGGAGAGTCGGAACTAAACAACTGGTTTTTTGTAAATACAACGGCGCAGCCCCACGGTGGGCGCCAACTTGTTGCTACAACAAATAACTGCCTAACGTTGGTTCTGAGTCACAGGAAGGGTTCAGGGGTTCAAGGGTTCCACTCTGCCTAACGCAGGTCGTGGTGTCCTTCTACGTTGCAAACATAGAAGGAGGTTCAAGATAATTTTATTGTTGTTAATGCTTTTGATTTCTGGTTTGAGCTATACTCGAAACCAGAAGTGGCTGTTCTAGGGATCCGAGTGAAGAGAAGTATTCTCTCCACGTGTGAGGACCAAAAGAATGAGAAGTTTAGAGTGTAAGTGATGTGAGATGGTGTGTTCAGATCTGTATAGACAGTTCGGATTTATAGAGGAAAGGACCCTCTATAAGAGGAAATCATATTATCTTGGACTTTGTTGCAACAAAAGGACAATCCACTAATAGCCGATGGTGGCTATTGACCTGCGGTCTGTTTGGTGTTGTTACTCCATCAGCAACTGGCTGTGTTGCTCGATGAAAAGGTGATAAGACAAGTCATCTTTTTGACTTAGGATACTTCTGCCTTTTTAACCGTTGTAGCTTTCAACCCTTTAAGCATTGTTCTGTGATATCGTTTGTTCTTTTTGCTTTGAGCTACCCACGACATCAAAAAGTAAACACACCATTCAAGTTAGGCAACTCTTTCTAATGATCAATGTAATTGCAAACCTTTTGTATGCTTTCAATATTCAATGTACTTGCGATCTCCGATCTATGGGATGTTTAAGATGGTTAATTTTGGATTTCTTTTTGCTGATAGAATTCAGGCTTTTAATCAATGTTTTAAAAACCGGTTTATACCGGCCGGTTGAACCGGTTATACCGCTTATCGGTGGCTTGTCCGGCACAAATTAGTACGGTATTTTGGGAAAACGGTATAGGATTTGAACCGCCGGTAAATTCCGGTATACCGGTTTATACCGCTATACCGGTACCGGCACATGCTTAAACTTTGGACTTTATCGACCCGTAGTGAAGGTATAAATAACATGTGTGGTGAGAAAGAGTAAGAACCGGTTTCTTAAACACAAAGTGACTTATATATATGTTACTTATCTTATGTAATTTTAGTATATTTTGATTATTGGTAATTAAAACTTCTTATTAAAGATTGTAGAAAACGAATATGGTTGTACTTTTGTTGATGAGGATGGCGATGATTATAATTTTTATCTTTTAAGTAATCATAAACTTGATGTATTTAACACTTGAATGACATAAACCTAGTATTCCCTTTCATATAAAAAAAACTTTGTGTGGGTAATTTTGGATTATTTTTTTATAATGGATTCACTTTTGAATTATTTTTTATTATGAAATCGTGTACTATTGGATTACTTTTTTAATTGAAGTTGTATTTTATAGAATTATAGGTTTAAGTAGTCAATCCGGTTAAACCGCCCGATAGAACCCGGTTCAACCGGTTGAACCATTTCTGAGTCCAATCCGGTATGGTTAAAAAACCGGTTTTTAATACATTGCTTTTAATTGTGGGTTTTAAAGGGCCAATTCGCCTTAATTAAGGTTTCATATAGGCTTATTTAAGTGTGGCCTTACATATGGGTTTAATTTATTTAACTTTTATTTGGTTTGACGTCTATCTATCTTTTTGGTTAAGAAATTGTTTGAAGGTGTCACAAAATTTGAAAAATGTGTTCATAAAAATCACAATAAAAAACTATGGCAACTCGAGTTTTGATTATATAGCTGATATATAAAAATATTGTGCATGGTCACTTCATAGCAAAAAAAACTATATTTTATAGTGAATCTACACCAAATTGATTTTTTTGTACTACTTTTTTTAAACACGTTAAGGTGACCCAAAGAGGCACTAAGCCAAAGGGCAACACCAACCCATTAAGAGTTGTCTAATCCAAAAGTTGTTCATTCCTAGGAGTTTTTCTTTCTTTCTTTTTCTTTATGTTTTGGTCATATATGGGGCACTCACCACACATGTCCTTGAGTCACTTGATTTAAATTTGACGAATACCACCACTATTAATTGTGAGATGTTTTGCTTATATTGGATTAAACTATATTGCTTAAAATAATATTTTATGAAGCAAGGACACTAACGTTGTAGGTTCTACGCATATTATCAATGCTTCTTAATTAAGTCAAGAGAACCACCAGAAATGTTATTTCTGGAAGTCCACAATCTTTGAACTTTCTATGCTGATAAATATGTTTTATGCATTGGATCATTATAATTATTTAATGGAAAGTTTTATCTGGTCATATATAAATATGAGTTCATGTGATGATTGATTTAAAGTTTTAAACATTGGATTATTATATATACTATTAATAGGCAAACTTATTTGAATAGTGATTTTTTCAGCCATTATTATCTCTATAAATAGATTTAGTGTTGAATATGGTTTGAATATGTTTGTGTGGTGTAGTGGTGGTATCTCTATCATCTACGAATGCCACCAGGGTTCAAGCCTTAATCTTGGAGTTTTTTGCCCTCTATTGTTTCATTGTATATATCTTGAGTTTCTTATTTTTTACCCCTCTCGTAATAAATGAAATAAAAACACACCCTTTTGATGATGTGTATTCCACTAATGCAAACCCAAGAAAAGGCAAATGAATATATTAATAGTAAGTGTAGCAATGTAGCATATATAAATACGACGAGCACAATGGGTCTATAAATTGGAAGACGTCGGCTAGCAGCTAAGGTTATGAGGTATACTTTAATTTCACTTAGATTTTAAATCCTCTATTTTTTCCCTTTTCACATAATTTCACTTCAAGGAAATGGTTTAAATTTCATACTTAATTACCATTTTATTTAAATCTTCTTGTGTTGTGTTGGACTGTATCTGTTGATGGTACACTTTATCCTCTGAGCTCTGGTTTATTAGCACGTTGCACCAAAAACATCATAGGTCATTCGAATTTCCCAAACCAAGATGACGACATAAAATAGCAAAGAAGTGACAACGTAAAAAAGATGTTAAAAACTCTATCAAACAGAGACATTATAATCGCCTGACGCGCGACAATGAAAAACTTTTGCTTACACTTTAAACATGTGATCACCAATGTTCATTTCTGGCTAATCCGACTTTCATATCTCATGTTTCTACACATTCCAAAACGCGCAACGCGCGTCTATGAAAAACCTAGTTATAATTATTATTAAAAAGAAGGGAAAAAACCAAAATAGATCAAGATATCGCTATGCCTAGAAACTTTAAAACATAAGCTATAATGACGAAATGATTATTTTGATTTGGTTTAGCGTTTACAATTGGTAAGTAAGAGACCACCGTGGTGGTCCACGTCAAGGGGCGTGGATCCATCCGAGCTGGCAACGACGTAGCGCGACTTTTGCAAGTTTCAGTGTTGATAGGGCGAGGAGGGTTGGGCTTGGTTGTGGTCACAGTTGAAGGTGCGCTTTGCATGACGTGAGGGTATTTTTCAAAGCTTGCTCCGACTTGGAGTAGTGGTCACGCCCTAACCGTGATCCACTACAAATGGTCTAATATTGATAGTTTTGCTATTTTTATAGCTTACTCATTTTGACATTGTTTAGTTAAAGTAGTATTTATAGTTTCCTCCTTCCTAATTTTCACACCTTTCATTTCTCTTAATGATTATTCATATTTTTTATTTATAAATTATATATTTATATAGGTCGGTGGACCATGCAATTTAAGATACACGTCATAACATTTATAAATTAACAAATCTCACATTTAAGTTTCTAACTTAGCAAAAACTAAGTTTCTAACTTCATAAAAATGACACTACTACTTTCTATTTTAACAAAAAGCCCGTACACTTTATAACTTCAAACTTTTGACATGTAACACATTCTACCCCAAACGTTGCTATTAATCAAGGTAACCCTCTAACTTTGTAAATGTCACTTTGACCCCTTTAGGTTTCTAAGGTTTCGGCCTTATCCTATAACTATATTCTAATGTTTTTATTTTTATAGATGTATCAGTATAAATTCAAGTTCGTCTACGCTTTAACTGTTTTTTTAACAGAGCTATGTCAAATATAAAAAGTTACATTTTGATGTAAATTTTGTTTGGAAACAAAGGGGTCAAACGCAATACGTTTTGATTCGACGGTATAATTTTGAGTTACCAAATATTTCGAACTAAATTTAATTCGGAAACAAGTCTGGTCGACTGTAGTCTATATATTATGATTTTACGTACGACGTCGCTGCAATGCACAATGGGTAAAATAAGTAATATACACTTAAATCCAAATGTCGATGTCATATGCAATCGACAAAAAGACAAAACCCACAATCTGACAAAAACAACAAAAAGACATAAATAACCCTTCAACATTTTGAATTTGACATTAAAACCCTTGGACTTTCTAAAAACTTTATAAAATGTCATTTTCACCCATTTCAATTATAACTTTTCAAATTTACACATCGTCTTTTCATTGTTTACATTAAAGAAAAAAACTATTTATCACATGGTTATTGTTATCTACGTGGCAGTATAAATTCACGATTCACGTCATTTTTTCCGAAAACGAGTTGGTTCAAATATAATGCACTTTCATGCTTATTTTTATTTACGTTTTAGTTGGTTTACGTTTCGCTATACGTGTTAGTATAGATTCATGTTTCGACGTAAACGATAAAAATTCATGTTTCGACATAAGGTTTTTTCGAAAATGAGTCTGGTCAAATATAGTACTTTTTCATGCTTATTTTTACGTGTGATTTCCATTGGTCTACGTCTATGACATAAATTGTGTTCGGAAATGAGTCATCTAAAAAATAAAACGTTTTCATTCGAAGGTATAAATTCGTTTTACCTACGTTTCTGACATTAACTGTGTTTGGAAATGCGTCAGCTCAAATATAAAACAGTTTTATTTGACGGTATAGATTTGAGTTACCTACTTCTTTGACGTAAACTGTGTTTGGAAACGAGACTGCTCAAATATAAAATGTTTTCATTTGACGGTATAAATCGAGTCACTGTACGTTTTCATATGATTAATGCATCGCATAACATGCCGTCACTATAAACGACTAAGACGTCGCCGTTGCAACGCGTGACTTACGGCAACCATCTACTTATATATTATTTATTATTCCTCTCTTCTTTGTTAAGGAACATAAGAAACTTATTATAATATCTATTGAATTTCTTGCAACAACAATTGCAAAAACAAAATATGAATATTTTTTATTTAAAAACTAAAAGAACACCAATATTGGTGATTTGAAAAAAAACTTTTAGGATTAAATTTGTAAAATTAAAGTATTCTAGAGAATATGGGAAAGTTTTCCTTTGCGTTTAGATATACCCTAGATGATGGATGATTGATGATACATGGAAATATGATTAAAGAGGCCCAACATAAAACGAGCATAAGGTCATGAGTGTAGTTAGGATAGAAGGAATGGGTGAAAGATGATGTGGAAAGGGATGAAATTTGGAACGGTACCGGCGAGAACACCACTATTAATGACTCATTACTGCCCAATTATTCATACCATGAAGTATGTTGTGATAGTGAAGAAAGGGATGAGAAAAGCTAATGTGGTGCGATTAAGAGGAGGGAGAGTGGAGAGAGTGCGTGCATGCTTAGAGATGTAAAAGATGGATTCCGCCACCCTTATGAGTCCCTCAAGCATCAACATAAATGCCTCTGATGAGTTGGATCGGCGTTCTGGTCCAACTGTTAGACCCGAATCCAATCAAGCAGTGCTCTCATTTAATCACTTGATAATTTTCCCAGTTTAAGTGATTTCAAATCCTCTCATTTTTAGCGCAAAACACATAAATGACTCATTGTCTTGGTTTACATGCTTATTTAATGTTTTTTACCATTGATAATTCATTGTTTATAATTTCAAATATTTGGCAATAACTTCGAAATTTAGAATTTCTCAATATTCAAAAGTTCAATAATATATCATTTTGTCCTTTACTGTGACTAGTTTTACATGCACCCTGTTAGCATCCATATGCGTCAAATATAAGTAGTAACAGAGCTAGGATCAAAAGAAGTATATGAGGATTACACTGAAACTAACATATAGCATAATCGAATAAATCTTATGAACAATAAGTCATACTAATTAAATCACTTAGATATCTTTATGTGGTTAGGTGCAAATAGCTTTCAATGTGCATATATAATTAGAGGGATTACAATTTATTAATGAGTGCCATTGAGTTGAACGTAAGTGTAGACATATTTTAAATTGAGTATAACTTTCTCTGACAAAAACTTAGCATAAGCCGTAGCAAAAAGACAATAGCACCAAAGATCATGACTTTAAGGCTTAATTAGAACTTAAAATAAAAAGTCTTAATATTATCCTTTTAACCATAAATTTAGTTGCCAGATGATGTCACACAGCCATCTAAAAATAAAATAAAATAAAAATGACACTAATGTGTGGACCATACTTTTAATCGACCTTAAGTGCCCTTCGACTCATCAACGTTATATAATAAGTTTTACTTAGTTATAAGCAGCATTATTATGTTAATGACTCCATCTGTTCCTAAACTGAAAGGCCATACATAATCAGTGACGGAGCTTAAACTTTTAGATGGCGGAGGCCGAAAGTCACGAGACCCAATTTTTTTTCAAATCGGTGGGAGACTCTAAAATTGCGCTTATAGATAATTATAATGGTATTTTTACAGAAAAAGTAACTACTAGTTACACATTTATTTAAATCTTTCCGTTCATATCAATTTTGTAAAGTTTACATGACCTTAATACTCAACAGCACTTTGTGGGTAAGTCATCAATAGTTTTTTTTCACTCTTTCTTTTATTAGAAATTAACCCTTTTTTGTTACTTGATTTGATTAAAATCTAATGCTTACAATATGGTGGCAAAGGATGAACATTCACCTTTTAACTTATTGCGAGTTTGTGACTATGTCACGAGTATGTAGCAAGTTGTGAAAGTGACGTGTTTGTCCTATGGACAATGATACAATTTCGATAGTTCACACTTAACACTTTATTATTATGTTTACCTTGATGGATAGTCTAAACTAATTTTGAGTCTAGAAATCCAGTGTTAAATACTAACAATCTTTTCTAAAATTTTAGAACTCGATGTCATACTTGAAGATTTACTTGATATTTACCTATATACGTTATAAAAGTGGCGTTCGGTACCTACACACTACAGTTCCAGCAACCACTCTTTTTTCCTTACACATCTAGATGTACGTCAACTGGAATGGAAACAAACACATTGTATTTGTGTTGTGTCGTGTCTGGATAACCCACAGGCCCTGGTTTTGACACTCACCACGTTTACTTTCTAATTACAAATTCTGGACAATGTTTTTTTGGTTTTCCTTCTTCTTTTACTATAGCAAGTGAAATGAAATCGGCTGATTCCCGCACGCTGTGGGAGGGCACGAGGTTTCATATGTTGGTTCAAATTAAAGGAAAATACTGTGATGCAGGTTTTGAAAGAATATATGTGTGTGCGTGTATATATATGTGTGTGTGTGTGTGTGTGCGCGCGCGTGTAGGGAAATTTTTTGAAATTGTCTTAAGTTGTTAAAACCCTATGTAAAAACAATTTTTTGAAATATTTATGTAACAAAATATACACATTTCCAAGCGTTTTTAGCAAAAAATAAAAGATAAGTGCCGAAAAATTTGAAAAAAATAAAAAATAAAAACCTACATAGCAGCTGGGTGACATTATCTTTATAAACATCAACGTTTGTTACATATGCTACACATGAAACGTAATTTAATTACTTTTAAAAAATTAATCACTCGACGTTTTTTAGATTTTATTTTAGCTCAAAGAGTTCAAAAACATGTATAATATATGCCTATTTTTAATTAAAAAATAGGGCATATAGATAGTGTGACACAAGGGTTAGTAATTAGGGATTTTTTTTTGTTTTTTTCTTCCGAATCCTGCGTACACGTGTTGGAGGTGCAAACTATGCTTCAAATGATCCAAAGTCCAAACCTTCGAACATGTGCATCCTACTGAAATACGCGAATGTTGGACGAAAGAGGGTCACGCCTCCAGTTTTGCTTCGGCTTGCAATTTTTTTTCAAGCCCATTCAGCTCTTCATGAGAACTTCTAACCACACCAATAAATTCTAACCGGTTGTAATTTAGCTGTCCAATATTGAGTAACATATGACTAGAAACTTATGTGGTGATTTCGTAAGTCTTTGATCGGTTGAGGAACATCTACCAAGCCACATGAGTTCTACTAATTAACCTAGTTGGGGTACTGTTAACCAGTTATTATTTTACTAACCAACCGTTACAATGGGCAACTATAAGTCATTGTAAGTGTAGTCACTAAATGAAATGAAAGTTTCATTTGACTAAGTACATCCATATTAGTGCAACTAAGTTATTTGTTAGATGATCAACTTTATATGTCGGCTTTTCGATCTTTTGAGTTGCTATAAAAATGAACATTTTGATTCACGTTTAAAAGATAAGTGAGATAAGAAACACAAGATACAAGTGACTCAAAACTGGAGGAAGAGGTTTAGAGACAATATTGAAAGGAGAACTTTCACAAATTCCTTCCAATTCATGAAACAAAGGTCTCTTGTTCGGTGATATACTCCTTCACTAATTCCTACTTTTCACAAAGGATCAAAGACATAATAATTCCTGATATAGCAAACTCTTGAGTTCATATCTAACAAACACAACTGTTGTTTCCATTGTTGTACCATGTGAAAAGTTCGTCGTCTAAGCTGAGACCCAAAATTTGTTTTAAGTGTCCAAACAAAACATCAAACAAATCTGACACTTGTTTGTTCATTATAGCTACTTAACACACTGAGTTAAATAATAATAATAATAATAATAATAATAATAATAATAATAATAATAATAATAATAATAATAATAAAAAATTATTATTATTATTATTATTATTATTATTATTATTATTATTATTATTATTATTATTATTATTATTATTATTATTATTATTTCAAAAGCAAAACCACTTCCACAACCGACACTTTTGCAAATCACTCAACTTACATGCACACATTATCCACTTTTAAAATATCTTCCACACGGCTCCTTAAGCATAGTATACCCATTTTTAAAAGAATATGATTTATAATCTATGTTTCAACGCCAATTAATTTGTTTATATTCTATAATATATTTAAAACTCTTTATAAACGTAATCGAGTCCTGAGTTTTCGCAACAGAACCATATTATATTATTATATACATTTTTCGAAATGTAGAACCATACTTGTATTACAATTTATACATTTTCAAAATATATAACAGAGTACGTGTTTTTTGACTTAACAATCTTGATCTATTACCTAGGATATTCCAAACATAAACATTCATGACAGTACCCAGAATATACTATTTCTCCGTTAGTGCATTTTATGTTTTGGATACTTGTGTAAAATATTTTCTTCTCCCCGCTATTCCTGAAATTTTCTTATAGATTCGTCACTATTTATAAACACATGACTTGGTGGTTTAGTGACATGGTGTTTGCTCGCATAAATGTGCGTGAGTTAAAAAAATTTGCTAGTGTAAGATTATATGGTATTTAGGTGTAAAATATTATGTTTAAAGACAATTTATCCCTGACTCTACCCTTGTATTTTTATTTGTAACTATTTTTAGATTGTATTTTAATAATTTATTAATTACAAAATTATATATTATACAGAGTATTAATTTACAAATGATTAATGCATAAGAGTATTGTATGTTGTGTTTGATGGGTGTTTTATGTTTAGTGATGTTGTACATAAAAAAAGGTTGGTGCATAACTTCTTCAAACAATCATGGTTTGTCTTTTTGTATGTAATTTTTGTTTATTTATTTATTTTTAACCTTTAACTTTTTTTACTTTTAACTCCTAAACTTTGACATCTTTTACAAGGTAACCCAAACACTTTTTCACTTCCAAATTAGTTATCCTATACTTTTCATCTTTTAAATATTTTTCAGTTTTACGTTTCGGTCTAAATTTTGCGAGTTAACATGGGCCAACGTGCGTGTATTGTTTAATGTCTTAATGCTTTTGTTCCCGGTTTAACGGCACCGTCGCAACACACGGGTCATAGATCGACTTAATTATCATTTTCTATGCTTTATGTTTCGCGTGAATAGTTCAACGTTTTTATGGCTACTTTCCGTTTGTTTTTTTGTATCTTACTTCTCTTTCTACGAGATTTTCAGTATTGGTGGTTGCTAACAATAATGTGAAATTAGTGCTATTTGGCATGACATTACACCGACTGCCGCAACGCGGTGTTCTTAATACTAGTGATTAAAAAATGTGAAATAAGATGATACTAAGAGTAAATCTATATGGTTTTACAAAATTTTAAAAATATAGTGAAGAAACAATAGGTAACACGGAGATTACGAGTAATCTACGTGGGGTTAATACCCATGTTTGTCAGGATTAATCCTTTACCCAAACCGTGTGGTTAAACCCCCGTGACGTTAGTATGAGTGTGTGTGTGGTGAAAGTAAATAAGAACACGAGATATAAGTGGTTCGGTCGAGTAATGACCTACGTCCACTGTAAGTAGCCGGAATATTATTGATATGAGAACACAAAGAGTTACAAGTGAGAGTGCTCTAGGCTACAAGTAATTATTTTCGGATCCTTTGGCAAGGAGAGGTCTTCTTGTATTTATAGGAGAACTCATGGGCATAGTCGAGGAGCCCATGAGTAGCCATTCTTTATTGGGCTTGGTCCAGGCCCAAATCCAAAGTCTTCCTTGGAATTGGCGGGAGAATATAGGTACTGTTCATGATGTCATTTTGGCAGCAAGGTTGTTGCTCGAGGCGGACACGTGGCATGCTGTGGTTGGCAGACGGCGCACTTGTCCTTGCTGCAGTCGTTGACCATGCTCCTGACATCAGTAAGGGATGTCTGCTGTCACTGTAGACGCTGGTATGGTGGAAGCATGGCTGCAGCCATGCTGCTGTCCTTGTCTGTAGTTGTTGGACCACTTTTGCCACCTGTCGCTTTACCATTGGCGCGTACACTGTCAACGATCTTTGTGAATCTTCCTTTTGTTGTCTTCTGTACTTTGTACGATAGGTGTTAAAGGAAGATTCCGCGCGTGATGGTACACGCTTATCAGGTGGTGCTATTGCTTATCAGTTGTTGTCTTTGCGCGCCTCCCTGCACACACTGCTGGTTGCGCACCGTTGATTCCTCGCGCCACTGACTGGCGCGGGGAAGCTGACTTATGGGGATAGGGACGCCTCTTCCGCCTGGATTAGGCTCCCTATCCCTTCATATAGTCATTAAGTATGGGAAATTATACAATAAGTCTAAACTTTTGTAACACCTTTACTATCCATATGTTTGTGGCGGATCCATGATTTTTTTCCCTATGGGCTCACTTCTGTGTGTGGTCAACTTTTCACAACCATACGTTAGAATTTTCGGTTCGGGTCAGGTCGGGCGGGGAACGTAATAAAGACTCTGACTAATGTCTAATATGGGTTTTAAATTAAAAAAAAGACCAAAAAACACATAAATGCACCAGTCGGGACTCGAACTTAGTATCCGTAGTTTAGAAAGATCACTGCACACCACTAGAACACTTCCCACATTTTATTACGGGTTCCTTCAAAAAAAAATTTATATATATTAACGTTAATATTTTTCAAACCAAGTGGGTTTTCGGGAACCCAATCTTTTAACACCACATCTCTCCCTGATCACAAGATGATCCTTGAAGTTATGACCTGTTTGTTTACAAGAACAAAGTACTCAAAGAATTCTAAGGTTAATATCGATTTGGTTTGGTAGGATGTGGAGTTGCATTAACCGATGATATTGTTGTTGGTTAAGACTCACTCTTCTTCAATAAATTTGATCATCTATTCATAGAGAAGAGTTGACTTTATCAAGTTAATAAATGATTTGTTTAAGTCCACTTATTTCCTATGCAAAAAAGTTGAAAATGACATTTTGCCTGGATTGTTATGTATGCCTACTTGCATGCTTTTCAACTTGGGTAAAGATAATGTATAAAGGACCTTAATATACAACGGGTAAGAAGAGTTTAGCGCGACACATGGCACTACATAAAAGGGTATCCTTGTCCACCACCGAGTAGTCACGCAAGTTATACCCTAATCAAATAATGACGCAAGTTATAAATGATAATCACGCAAGTTATAAACCCAACAAAATTTATAAAACACAAAACTGTAGCAATAGGGTATGCAAATGGAAGAGGATAAAATGTTTGTTTTTATTGTGTATTTTTTTTAAATAATGTAGTATGAAAAAGTTATGGACATTTAAAAAATAAGAGTGAGGTAGCGTTTGGTATGATGGAATGGAAGGGGGAATGGAATGGACCATTACGAGGTAATGAAAAATAGTGTGTTTGGTTGGTTAAAGGAATGAAATCACTCATTCCAAAAGGCATTCTATTCCCTCAAAATCATTCCATCCACCCCCCATGTTTTTTTTTCATTCCATCCCTCATTCACCCTTTACTAACAACACCATAACCCACTAACCACCACCACCCACCACCATCGTCACCACCCACCACCGCCGTCACCACCCACCACCGTCGCCCACCACCTACCACCTTCGCCCGCCACCGTTGCCGCCACCACCCACCACCACCGCTACCGCCACATATCACCACCCACCATCACCGCCACTGACCACTGATTTTATTCCTTCATCTTTCCTGCTTATCTAACAACATAAAGTAATGTTTTGTTTCATTCCCACATGGCAACCAAACAAGACATGGAATGGTAATGATCCATTCCATTACCTTGTCCATTCCATTACCTCTTCCATTCCATTCCCTCATCCATTCCATTACGGCATACCAAACATACCCTGAAAGTTGAAAAAAGTCAACAACTGTAAGCTATTCCTATTTTACCATTCCACACTTCTAATTCCTCTAAATTTTATCTTTCAGTCTTATCCATTAATTCATTAGATCAAATACCATAATCCTTTTTCTTTTTATGTTAAAATACTTTTACAGTTTATTTTTCAACTTATCGACTTGTTATCTTAATATTGTATATATGTTAATTACCAACTTGTCACATCACATTAATTAATTAATTAAATTTTATTAAAAAGAAATGAATTTTGTGTAGTTTATTTACCATAAATGTTTATCTTTTACTTCCTAAAATTAGGTTTATTAGACACCATTTATTACGACAACCAGGTTAGTGTTTTGACGTCTACTTTTTGTTCATTTTGTTTTCCTTTTCATTTCTTTTTTATATGAGCTTTACCGTTATTGGTGATCAATGACAGTGATGTGACATTAGTGCTACTAGTTGAGATATAAGTTAGATATTAAAACAACACTTGCAAACCTCCGTAATAGACGTGATACTAAAAGCTAACTATGTTTATACATTATTAAACTTTATGACATGATACCTTATTTTTCAGACATACATTTTTTTTGAACGGCTAACAAATTGGAATCACTCACGGAACACTGGAGTATCATCGTGCCACCAGTGTTGCCACGTGATCATATTCCACCACCAAGTCACCAATTTAGGAGGAAACTCATAATTATGAGAAAACCCCCTTTGTGAGATTTGAACCTAGGACCATATGGCCCCTAAGTCTTATCTCACCACCAAGATACCACTAGGCTATAATGCTTTGGGTTGATGTTTTATACATTAGTTTGTTATAAACTATTCTTTGTTGATGTTTTATATATTGGTTTGTTGTTCTTTCCATTAACAATGCGCATCACATTAATTAATTAAATTAAAAAGAAATATATTTGATGTAGTTTATTTACCATAAATTTTATTATTTATTTCCTAAAACAAGGTTTATTAGACAATGTTTATTATGCTAACCAGTTCAATGCTTTTCTTATAATTATGTCTACTTTTCGTTCATTTTGTTTTTTTTTTTCATTTATCATTTCTTTTTATTTCAAGAGACAAAAGCATATTCGATTAGCTAGATGGCAAGATAACCGCCTGTGCTAGAGCTATACGAGCTTTATCGGTGTTAATGGTCGATAACAGTAGTGTGACATTAGAGATATAAGTTAGATATTAAAACAACACTTACAAAACTCCGTAATGGACCTGATACTTAAAAAAATTATCAAACCTCAATGTCATTTACAATGATTTACACCACTTTAAATATATAAGAGAAGAGAGGTAATTTCTCTTATATTACAAAAGTAGAAGATTACAAATAAATGAAATAATAAAGACATAGTTGACTAGAGGATATGGAGGCATGAATCTTGCTCTTGCTTAATACCCCACTTTAATGCGAGCAGGAGTAGGTTCAACCCGATGCATTGTATGAAATTTTTCAAAGACTGGCTTTGGAAGACCTCTTGTGAAGATGTCAGCAACTTGACAATCCGCGGAGATAAATTTGGTGTGAAGACGGCTTGCAGTGAGTAGTTCTCGTACGAAATGGTAGTTGAGATCATATTATTTAGCCGTTTATGAGCAATTGGATTTTGACTTAAAAATATAGCACTTTTATTGTCACAAAACAAGGTAGGAGGTCCCCGTGGTAGGGCATGAAGTTATCGCAGAAGATGAGTGACCCAAATAATTTCCGAAGCAGTATTCGCCATTGCCCTATATTCCGATTCACAACTTGATCTTGAGACTGTTGGTTGTTTCTTTGCACTCCAAGATACTAAATTACCTCCTAAATAAATGC